>BROE01000016.1:4134200-4734200 GCA_036571765.1 Plecoglossus altivelis
TTAATTAGTTGAAAATAATATTTTCCCTATGTTACTCCAAAACAGACATAAAAATATCACACTTTCTCTGTAATCTACCGTTAGTAAGCTATCTTAAATGTTGGCTACTTTTAAAATGCCATATTTTCCCTATGGGCTCACCAAAACAGACGTAAAAGCATATTAACCATTCACTGCACATGATTTCTAGTAAACATATTACACTTGCTCTGCTAGTCTATCGTTAGATAACTATCTTTTAGTGCATTTAAAATGCCTAAAGTGAAACAGTCGAAAGTGTGGCTGTATTGCACAGCCAAGGATCACAAAATTATATTTCTAATCAGAAGTATTTCAATGCAATTACATGAAAAGGAAGAATCACATTGAATTTATTGAAACATGTGGTAACACACGGTAAGAGCCTACATCTTAAAGCACCATGGGATGTACCGTGTTCGACAGCTTGCAGACATCAATCCCTGGTCCCAGTGACAGGAGGACCAGTCCAAGACCGACTGCTTGCAATTTTGTAATGATGATGATGATCAGGACGATGAGGATGATGACAGTCTTTTTGCAGTTATGTAGGCTAATGTGATATTGACTTCTATGGTAACTTATGGTTTACTTATATATATATATATATATATATATATACATATATATATATATATATATATATATATATAGGTGCTTTAAAACATGAATATATTAACATTAAATGTTAATAATCTTTAATAAAAAACTATAAAAGAGTCTTTCTTGTATGTCATTTTAAAGTTTTTCAATAATAGGTTCACCAATCGATTAGGAATCTGAATAGTTTTAAAAATACTGGTTCGGCATTGGAATCATAAAAATTCAAACGTTACACAACCCAACTCGGGAAAGAAAATACAATGCAGTGATATTTTGCATTTGTGTTGTATGATTATTAACTTTTTTTGTGACAAGCATCGAGAACTAAGTAGGCGATAATGCTGACGCCATGTATACTATTATAATGGCTTAACTGATTCTACACCAAGTGGCACAAGGTATGTCTCTTGTTTTTGGGAACCCTTAGAACAAATGTTTGTATGTTTTAATCATTGTGTAATCTTCATATTGTAGTGTTTGTATTGTGTCTGAAATAAACTTACTTATTTGTCAAATATGTCCCTCTGAGTAGATATAAAAACATGAATCCTGTCTGCATTCTGTATCTGTGCATGTTTTGAATAGGCTCATTCAAGTTACTGCTCAAATCAGCAGCCAGACTGTAAGAAATTTTATGGACGTTTTTGTAGGGTCAATACGGTTTGATTAAGTAGCTGGTAGTGGAGATGTGCTGCTAGACATGATTGGGTGTTGAGTTCTCCAGCGTTCAAGAGTCAAGAGCCCAGATGCCTGACTAGAAAAAAGGAACTTGGAGAGAAAGACAGAGAGAGCGATAGGGTACGAGTGAAATAGAGGGGGTGAGTGAGGGAGAGTGAGAGAGAGACAGAGAGAAGGAGAGGGAGAGAGGAAAAGAGAAAACTGTCTGTCCCACAACACTTTGGACAGGCTAAAGAACCTGTGAACTACAGGGGAATGGTGAGGCCAAGGCACCATAATGTAGCCCTTCTCTCCAAGGCCAGGTGTGACGCAGGGAGCACAGAGCCCCGCAGGTTCAGACAGAGCAGGTCTCTGTGTAGTGAGCCAACCACAGAAACTTGTCACCCCACTGGGCTGCCTGGAAACCCCAGCGAGCTGCGTGCTAACTGCCCCCCTGGAGCAGAGAAGGGGTCACACACCAACGCGAGCACCAGCTGTCAGAGGGTCCACGTTTTCTCAGTTAATTTGTGAAGCGTCGCCCCTCATTTGGTTAATTACAGACGCAAATGTATGTGTGGAAGGACTGGTGCACACATGTACATGTACTCATACAGGGCACACACAGTAAAATTTTGACAGTGAACATGTAAGGGCATTAAAGTTATAAACACAACTGAAGTGCACCAAACATGTGGCTGAATCCTTGAGTCATACAGAGTCCCATCTCACATAAAGGACTGATTGAGGCACCCAAGAGTATGGGGAAAACTTCTGATAGGATCTCCCCTCCTCCCAGGCAGCATACCGGAGGCCCTGTGAGGTCCACCCCACAATCACTGATCCCTGGGACAGTTAAAACCACCACAGCTGATTAGCTACTATCATCCCTCTGGGTGACAGTTGGTCCTGTGGAGAGGCTTGGGTATCTTCCTGAGGATCTGAACTATGTAAACTTCTGGCTGGGAGCCGTTGCGCAACTTCATCTCCATTCCCACCTTCAATATGCCCCCCGCCCTCCTCCATACTGATAGCACCATGCCTTATGGAACACATCATTTGACTTTAAAAGAGGTAGACCATGCATGTGTGTGTGGGTGCTGTCCTGCCTAGGCAAAAGAGGAAATATAAGTCTGTTTACTGCTGCTGATGGCATGTGATCAATTAATACTGATCTGCTCAACTACTGAGGAATATAGGAAGTAATTAGTGATGTCTGACTGAACGCAGATGAGTATTTAAAACTGCTTGCACAAAGAGCATCTGTTTTAAATGTCATTAAAACAGTGGAATGGGTGTCATACAAAACAGCCTCTTACTTTGTTACGCATCATTTGGACGCTTGTCTGTAAATGCGATAAAACAGGCAGCCAGGAGAAAATCTCCTTAACCTTGAGAAATTTTGTGTTAGTTAGTTGTGAGAAACTCAACCCCAATGACTCCTCATAATCTCAGACAGACACGAATTAATTTGCAGGCCACATGAGGTCAGTCTGAAGCATAATGACGTGTTTGTATTCAAGCGTTGTTAAGTTGGTAAGAGAGGCCTTGTTTGTTGTGACTGATCCTGTTCCAAATCCTTAACCTGACTTGCCTCATGCCCCATGGCTGTGCATGGTGACATCAGACAGATAGACATCATGGGCATACACACCTACAACCTAACCAACAATCAATCGATCAAACTTTATCTAGCACAAGTCATAAAATGAATCCAAGTGAAGGAAAAAAATAATGTCAATGAAAATACATTTAAAAGGTATATAAATTTAAATCAAGACAGTGAAAAAAAAATGTTATAAAATATCAAGAAATAGCAAATTAATAAATCAGAAATAACTGTATTAGTGAAACGTGAATATTTTGAGTTTTCTTTTAAATGTGTTCACACATGTCTACCATCCTCAGGTCCTCTTGCAAGCTGTTCCACAAACAGACTGTTTAAAAGAGTCCACACAGATTGTCTTAGACTGGACCTTAGGAACAAAAATTACAACAACAAAAAACCTAAGGGATCTAGTAGGTCCATATCTTTAAATCAATTCAGATATATAATCTGGAGTAAGACAATTTAAGGATTTGCAGACAATGGATTTGAAAATGTTTAAAACAGCTATAATGCATCCTCTTTTTCTGGTCCTGGGCAACAAATGAGCAGCTGAATTTTGTATTTAGAAAAGGCATTTATTGGGCTTGTGTCCAAGGTGGCAAAATTCTAAATGCTAGGATGTTTTCACCTTCCTTATAGAAATGTAATCTTAATAATTACTCTACAGTTTGGTAAAAGTGAGTTTAATCCCAAAACAACATTTGACATCTTTGAGCAAATAAAGACATCCTGCAAACTAAGCATATTTACTAGATCCAAAGACAAATATCAAGATTTGAGTTCCTATGCTTAGATGTGATGTGTGTGGAAGGGAGGGGGAGTGTCACACATGAAAATCTAATAAAAAGCCAATAAAAACTCAGCTGTAAAGATCTCTGAATGCTTTTTTGTGCCATAAAATATTAAATTATGCTAATAATCTTCTTAGAATGACGGGTTGGAATTTGTAGCTGCATCAATAGCCAAGGTTTGTCAAACTGTCAGCTCCTTTCGCCAACTTGTCTGTGCGCAGTCCCGGCTGTTCATGATTGATGACTGCGGAACGTGGTTGACCCATGTCTAATGAGTAGGCTTCCTGAAATATTGACCAACACTGCCTTATACTGGATGACTTGGAGGTGCATTTGTAAAATAATTTGTTCCTCCATGATGCCAGTCTCAAGCTTACAAAATTAAGTCTTTACGTTTTTTTGTTTTGTTTTACTAACCATATTTTCTGTTTGTCTTTATGGCATGTACATGTCCATTAGCAAACATGCTGACAGCAGATGAACTCAGCATATATAGTACATCACATTATCATATTTGAAATTCCTAAGAAGTGATGATGTTTAGTGTTCTAGTTTATCTTTTGCCTGAAACACCTTTATTGTCTTGACAACCTAATGCTGTTATTTACAAACCAAAATCAAAATATTGTGTTTGTAATTCAAGTGCAAGTGTACAGGGTAGCAGTTAAACAAAACAATCAACACAAGTAAGGGTCTGTGGACTAAAATCTAGCATGTTTGGAGTGTAAATGTTATCTTTAATAATTACAGTAAGGATATCAGCATCCCATGAATCCCATGGAGGGAAAATTACAGACATAGAGAGAAAGAACTAGAAAGTGAGATGTCATCTTAAGGTTGGTATGTGAATGTGGAGTATCTGTGTCAGAGAGAGGGATAAAGAGAATATACTAATAATGTAGACTTGAATGTTTTAGGGCTGAATGATGTGCATTATTATCCCCAACATATGCATTCCTTATGCTCTTTGGCAGACCGTGTCGGTACATTAGTGTACATTAAACTGTACTGGGTTCACAATGGGGTTTATCTTGACTCATTGTCAGTTGTATATGTAATGCTCTCTCTCCACTCTAAAGCAGACAATCTTTTGACCATAATGATCAAGCATTACATTTCCATGACCTGCCTTGTTGAAAGCTCAATCAACTCTGAGACCCCCTCACCCCTTCAGTCCCTCAGATCTCAAGTCCCCCAGCCATCCAGCCCTTCCAGCCTTAATCCAACAGCCTTGCAATCCCCTGACCTAGCCAGCTCTCCATCCTCACTTTTCTAGCCTAACACCCTTCTAACCTCACTTCCCCAGCCCCTACACCACACACCTTGAGCCCTCCAGCCCCCAGTCTCACTTCCTCAAACCTGCAGGCTTCTACCCCCTAGACTCACCTTCCAATACTTAAAGTCCCCAGTTTAACTTTTTCAGCCCTTCAAAATTATCAAAAATAAACTGGCATGAATAATACCATTGGCTGTGAAAAAGTCTCACTGTGCCATGTCAATTTAAATGTAAGCACTGGTAAATTGCAGAACACATGCCATACTTATTTTCTCTCAAGCACCTCAAGCAAAGGTCTGAAGCTACGCAATCCAAAAAAGGCTTCTCTGTCGATCAAACACAATTTCATGCGAGATTATAAAAGCCATACCTATGTACTTTTCTGTTGAATATGCTTGTGACTCCCCCTTGATTGAAAGTGTTTGTGAGGTCTTCTGAATAATGCTAGGTGGAATGGGATAGGGCTGTGGCCCTTAGAAAGCCCCATGGGCCCTTCTGCTGCTTTATTTCAAGTTATAGCTAATGGGAAACAAATAAGGTTACGCCCCTACTCTACCAACGGACTCCAGAGAGGGTGAATAGCAAGTTATGCACCAGAACGTCTGTATGTAAGTCTGTGCATGTGTGTTCTGGAAAAGTCATGTATGAACTATGTATGTTAAATGGGATGTAGACAGGATACATTGTTTGCAAAGGATTATGTCTGAATGTAAATAGTCTATGGCTCGAGTCAGATGGCTGAGGGTTTAGGGAATCAGGCCATTGATCAGAAGGTTGTTGGTTTTATTCCCAGCAGTGCTAAAGGATGTTGTGTCCTTAGGTAAAGAACATATACAAAAGTGTTTAATTCATAGTATATGGTACACATCGGAAAGTGCTCATAAGATATTCATATCTAGACCTTTGTGCACTTGTTCATCGTGATGTGTCTGGTATTTTGATGCGATGTGCCAGGTATTGTCAACAATGGAGGGTTTTCTGTGCTTCACACTCTTCTCTTTGTGTTGAGTCAATAAATTACCTGTGATGTCACAGTCAGGCCAAAGCTTACATGAAGAGAAGGTGGGTGCCAGATAGAAAGGTGTTAAAGTGAGAGATAGTTAGAGAGAATCACTACATGAGAATCATTACACTGGGATTGAAAAATTCACATACATTTTTTTTTTTTTTACTTCTCACTTCAGACATGTTCTCAATCACTTGTGATAATTCTCAACCCCTCATAGAAAACAATGGATCGATTTAGTGCTGTGTCTCTTCCTAAAGTGTTCAAAGAGAGTTAGATGGATGGTCTGGGTGAGGCACTGAGGGTTCTGCAGGCTGGGGGGATGTTTCTGCTGAGACTGTGTGGTTAGGCATGCTGGGTGCTCAGGGCTATGTTTGCCGGGACCTGTCTATGTAGTCAAGTGAGACATCTGCACACCTGTGATCCTCAGTCCTGTTTGCTTTGACACCCTGGATGAGGTGTCTTCCTGTCCATCGACACATTTGTCTTCCTCAACTTCACATCTCTCTTTTTCTCTCTTTATTTGTATGTTTTGGTTATACACCATTTTATGTTTCCCTCCCTATATTTAATTCTTAGCCTTTTCAGCCCTTCTTTATCTGTGCATGCGTTTTAAGCAAAACAAGTATTTTGTCTTAAAAAATCGAATTTTCCTTTTTTGTGTGCAGATCATGCTAAACCTTTGAAAGTGCCGTGGTGGCAAGGTATGAGTGGGTTAGGATGAGAGGGAAGGAGTTAGGGGGGTTTGGCAGAGGGGCAGATTGAGTGGCTTGGTGGTGAGGGTTACTTGGGGGTCGGGGTGTCACTGGCTACCCATGATGGGTCGGAATCTCCCAGTCAAAAAGTAGAAAAACTATTTCAAAGGGCAGCTTTGTGTGTAATCATCAAGCCATGACATTGCCACAATCGTCCTGTCCAATGTGTCATAACATGCTGTGCCAGTTGTTGACATAGCCGGCCATTCTTAAAGAGGAGGTTTCATCACCTCACGGCACCCCTGCAGGTCTATATGTTGGTGGTGGTGGTGGTAGCAAAGGTTTTGTTTTAACTTCCCAAGTGTCTTTGTTTCTTCCCTTTGAAACTAAGGCAAACTCTCTTGAATGGAAGGTCTTGCCAGATCGGCAGCCTCTGATATAGACATTCAAAATGAATGCGGTCTAAGCAGCACCCTGACAGTGGACTCACACATAACCTGACTCCTAACATTTTCTAGGGAGTGGAGAAGAAGGGTGAGGAGGAAGGAGGGTAGGGGGTGGTGCGTAGGAGCAACAAGAGCCTCTTTCAGGGGCTTTTCAGCACGGATTAAAGTGGCTGACTGTTCACAGAGTCTGAACAAAGTGACCACAAGGCCTTGATGATTTGTAGCCTTACTGGACTCGGCAGATCTAATAATTAATTAAGTCACCTTCTTCACCACAGAGAGAGTGAGGGAAAAGATTAGAGCAGCATGAGAACAGTATGCAGCAGACAGAGGGAAGGGGGGAGGGTAGAGCAAGGGGTTCAGACAGAGGCAAGGATCTTATCAAATGAACTGTTCCACATGCACTTTGGATGGGATGTGTGTGTGTCTGTGTGTTTGTTGAACCTTTAGAGATGGTTCTTTTATATTGTGTGTTGGCAATCAATCAACTCTCTTCTGACTTTGTATTCCAGTGTCTCCACTGTATTTGTAGAAAGAAAATATATATATTTTGCTTGGGTAAGGAGCCAGAGTGTGCGAATGTCTTCAGAACCTTTGCTCATTAATTAACCAGACTGGGGTGTCAGGCAGACTTTTGACTGTTGCTCTTCCAGGGAAAGTACAAAGTCCTGTCTGGTTGTCTCTTGACATGCCTGCATGATCTTCCCACAACAGCCTGGATGGTGGGGTCTGTTGGGACACACCTGCTTTGTCAACAGCAGCCTCTTCCCTGCAGTAGCCAAGTGGAAATCCACCCTACATCACAGGGACGACTGGAAGGCACCACTGACAGGACTTCAGGTATTGCTTCTCTCACAGAGACAGCGTCGGGGGATTTAAGGATTTTGTCATACTTGGGAGTAAAACCTGAGCTCCCTGAAAACTCAATAAAGTCTAAATATGTCTGTTGCAATACTTACCATTCATAAGCTGAGATTCTGTCAGTAAACCAAACATCCTCCCTCGGGGGTGTGACTGAGGTTGTAGTATGTCCACCTGGACTCCAGCAGGACCTCTCTTCACAACCTTTGACCCTCATATGACTACCGGTCTCAGAACCTGAGCAGCATGTTGTCCCCAGCCGTCATAGCATGTTTACACAGACGTGTTGGCCCTGAGAATGGGAGAAACATGATGGGGCAGGTCACCCCCAACCCTCGGGCACCAAAAAACAAAGGGAACCGTTTCAGAGACCCTCTATCAATCACACATCTTAGAGGCACCATCAGACTAACACTGGCAGGTTGGTTCTCCACAGCTTCAAAGTACAGGAAGATGTGTGAGGGATGTCTTAAGAAGACAACATCATAGTTGTACTACAATCAGGGCAAGTTCAACATACTTTGTACATTGTTTGACATATTTCCACGACAGTTACTGTGCATTGATACAGAAGGATAGTTTTCATCAGAGTAATAAAGAGACAAAACTTTTTGTGTCCTCTACTTCTGCAGAGTAATTCTTAACATTGTGCCACAAGCACAGGCAAGCTCTAGTACATTCCCAAACATAAATTATGGCAAGACAAATGCATTCACCTGCTGGTGCACTGGTGTAATGGTGCTTATCTGTTTTGCATACACACCTCAGATGGAATGATCAGAGAAGCATATGCTGCTTATCTACTATTCGGCTTCAAAGCTCGTAGGTTTGTTGGATAAAAAGGGGTTGAATATTTGGTCTTTGGTCATGGCAGCAATCCATACAATTCTATGCAGATGGATTTGGCTGCTTAACTCCTCTGACCTGTTACACAAAACATGCATGAGGTGATGTAAGACATATCCGTCTGCATTTAAATTATGTGTTTCCAATTTTTTTTGTCCATGTCTCTATCACTGAGGTACAGACAAAAACATAGCTCAATATTCTGGGTCAGTTTTGGAGGGAGAAAAAAATTGGAAAAGAGAAAGAAAGTGAAAAGGGTAAAGATAGCCTGCTCTTTTTTCTAGTTAATGCACAGAATGGCCCCTGGCCCAGGGACAGGTGGTAACCCCCTTTTGGCAGACTGAGGGACTGTTACTTTGAAATGCTCAAGAATATCTTGGGTTGAGTTGTTTATTTATGTCGTTGTCAGTCCATGTCTCAGAATGAAGAAAAGTTTTCATTCTTACTGTCTCCCTCACCCTTTCATACACCTTCCCCCATCCTCCTACCCCTCTCCCCCTCCACTTCTCCCTCCCCTCCTGTCTTCTTGTCATGTCAGCCATGCACCTGTCTGCAGCAGGCAGCTGTGGGTGGGAGGGTCTTGGCTGTCAGTGGAACATTCCTGTGGAGAAGTCACCCAGTTAATCCCCCCAGTTTAGTCCAACCCTCCCATATCTCCCCCTTCCCCCACCATCTATCCCACCATTGCCCCTTTTCTCTCCACTGCTTACAATTCCATCTTGGTCAGGCTCAAACGGGATGCCGCCGTGCCAAAGGTAGACAATGTGTGAATGAGATTAAAGGACCCCCCCTCAGCACCACCCCAGAACTGTGGGGTTTAATCCCCACAAATATTCAGAAATGAGAGCAAATATTGTTGTGACCAAATATGAAGGGCATGTTTATGAAGGATGAGGAAAAGGAGACAGTGAACTGGAAGAGAGGATAAGAGGAAGAGAAACAAGGTTGGTAGAAAGAAGGAGATGTTTTGAGGTGAACAATGGGAAAAACTGTTTCAAGAGACAAAACACAGGATTTATTTGATTCATTTAGATGTCCTCCAGGCAACAGTTTCGCGTTAAAAGTCCAAACTAAATTTCCATATAATGCTGTGGAAAATTATGCCTAAATCAACTGCTCTTTAAATATTTGTTGGACTGTAGATTTCACAGTTGTCAGATAAAAAGATTGAGTTTGAATTTTGAAGCTCTCAATTTAAAAAAATAATTTACGGTCACAGTCGACAAATCATGCCAAAAATCATAATTAGATTTATTAAAGATAAGTGTTACGTGTTAGTATATGTGTATATGTGTATGCATTAGTGTGCATGTGTGTGGGTATTCATTTGTGCATGGTTGTGTGTGTACTTGGGTGCTTGTGCATGTGTGTGTCTGTGTGAAAACTGTTTCAAATCCAATGGACATGCATATTTGCTCTAAATGTCCATATCATTATCTTTGTATGGCAAATTATCTTCCTCTATATATTTATCTAATTCAAACAAAAACCTCTTTATCACTATGGGAAATTCTGATGTCAGACTGGACGCTAAACTTGGCAAAGTCTCCATTCAGCAGCGAAACATAAATTATAAAAAGGTTCATCCTACAAGCGACAAATGTCTCTTTCAATTACTCTGGCACCTCACATTGTACATGTATTAATATTTTGCTTTGTAAATGTTTTTGTAAAAAACTATTGAGTCAAACACCTCAACCAGTGTCATAGGCCATACATGTCATGTCATTGGCCATACATGAAAGGAGCTAAAGTTGATAGAATGCCTCAATTTGTTGAAAATATGGAGCATTTCAAGGGAGTACTGTCTATTGAAAGAACTTGTATAACTCAAGGAGGTACATTTCTAAAGCGTGTCATTATTTCACTGATCAAAGCATGATTGTATACAGATTACCTTTCAACTTTTTAAAGTAATCAAAAGTGTTTGTAATTTGAAGTCAGAATTTATGTTATTCAAGGGTAATGGTGAGGGTGAAGAGGGAGATTAAGGTGAGGATGTGGAGGTAGGCGAGAGTAAGGACTAAGATGATGTTCGGAGGTGATGAAGATTATAGTGTGTAGGGAGGTAAAAGTGAGGAAGAGGATGAGGCTCAGAAGGTATGAAGATCATAGTTTGGAGGGAAGCAAGTGTGAGATAGAAAGTGTGGGTGTGGAGGGAGGCTAAGGGTGAGGAGGGAGGAGAGGGTGGGGCAGGAGGTAGGATTGAAATGGGAGGTGAGGAGGGAGGTGAAGGTGAGGGAGGAAGCACAGCAGCGCCAGAGGCCATTAAAGCTCTGATGGAGTCTGACAGTAATTTCTTGATGAGTCCACAGCCTGCTGGCCAAGGCTGCCAGTGGTGAGATCGGGTGCCTCTTCTTTGCCCATTAAAGCACACAAACTGTGCCCACAGAGCTCAGCTCAATAGTACCTCTGTACTCGGAGGCGGCATTTATGCATGTGTGTGAGAGGACAGGGAAGAGGGGGGTGATGATGAGGAGGCAGGAGGGGAGATCGGAGAGCCTAGACCAGGGGTCGGCAACCCATGGATTTGAAGCCACATGCAACTCCTAAACCCTTCTGCTTTGGCTCCCTGCTGCGTTGTCTTTCAAATAGTACAGCTCTTGTATTGGCGGTCGATGTAATCAAGTGACAATAACATAGTCTTACAAAGCTATTAATAATATTTCATCAATCAAAGTATGCGTTCCATCCAGCAAAATTTATAGCTGTCTTCCTTACTGTAGGTGGCTAATATTGCTTTTTTGACAGTAAGCTATCCATGGATATATCCCATAAAAGAAAGGTTTGTGAAGAAAATATAGTTCACTTCTGTGCGGCCAGGTGTATTTGCTTTCACTGTTGATGGTGCTGACTTACCTGTACAGTATGCTTGATATGTAACAAGAAATAATCAAACAACATTAGATAATGCTAAAAGACATTTCCATAACAAACACGCAGCATTTTCTGAACAGTGCAAAGCTGGAGACAACTGGAAAAGAACGGTTTCAGAATTTCAGCAAAAAGCTGATCCGAGCAAATAATTGAATTAAGTGTTCTAAGGGCCAATCTTGCTCCAGGCTCAATTGACTTTGTACACCGACGCATGAATAATCTCTATTTTGCATTCGACGGACACACATGCACTTTGGTTCTCTCGTCTACACAGACGCAGCAGTTTCCCATTTTTGCAAACATAATTACAAGGAAAATATTACCAAACGAGGGAAATCAATGTGGTGTCCATGAATATATTTAAAGGTTAGCCTAAATCTAGTGTCCACATTTACCCAACTTAAAGTGTTTACCTACTGTATCCACATGTTTTGCAGAATTTGGCTCATTATGTCAAAACTACACTCAAGCTGATCATACTTAGAACTGGGATTTTACTGTACCCACACACATACACTCACCGGCCACTTTATTAGGTACACCCGTCCAACTGCTCGTTAACACTTAATTTCTAATCAGCCAAAAACATGGCGGTAACTCAGTGCATTTAGGCATGTAGACATGGTCAAGACAATCTCCTGCAGTTCAAACCGAGCATCAGTATGGGGAAGAAAGGTGATTTGAGTGACTTTGAACATGGCATGGTTGTTGGTGCTATAAGGGCTGGTCTGAGTATTTCAGAAACTGCTGATCTACTGGGATTTTCACGCACAACCATCTCTAGGGTTTACAGAGAATGGTCCGAAAAAGAAAAAATATCCAGTGAGCCGCAGTTTTGTGGGCCGAAATGCCTTGTTGATGCCAGAGGTCAGAGGAGAATGGCCAGACTGGTTCAAGCTG
This sequence comes from Plecoglossus altivelis, assembly GCA_036571765.1. NCBI lineage: Eukaryota > Metazoa > Chordata > Actinopteri > Osmeriformes > Plecoglossidae > Plecoglossus > Plecoglossus altivelis. The sequence goes on from BROE01000016.1 coordinate 4,146,783, forward strand.
ATAGAAAGGCAACAGTGACTCAAATAACCACCCGTTACAACCAAGGTAGGCAGAAGAGCATCTCTGAATGCCCAGTACGTCAAACTTTGAGGCAGATGGGCTACAGCAGCAGAAGACCACGCCGGGTGCCACTCCTTTCAGCTAAGAACAGGAATCTGAGGCTACAATTTGCACAAGCTCATCGAAATTGGACAATAGAAGATTGGAAAAAGGTTGCCTGGTCTGAGGAGTCTCGATTTCTGCTGCGACATTCGGATGGTAGGGTCAGAATTTGGCGTCAACAACATGAAAGCATGGATCCATCCTGCCTTGTATCAACGGTTCAGGCTGGTGGTGGTGGTGTAATGGTGCGGGGAATATTTTCTTGGCACTCTTTGGGCCCCTTGGTACCAATTGAGCATCATTGCAACGCCACAGCCTACCTGAGTATTGTTGCTGACCATGTCCATCCCTTAGAAGATTGGAAAAAGGTTGCCTAGTCTGTTGAGTCTCGATTTCTGCTGCGACATTCGGATGGTAGGGTCAGAATTTGGCGTCAACAACATGAAAGCATGGATCCATCCTGCATTGTATCAACGGTTCAGGCTGGTTGTGGTGGTGTAATGGTGCGGGGGATATTTTATGGACACACTTTGGGCTCCTTTATACCAGCTGAGCATCATTTAAAAGCCACAACCTACCTGGGTATTGTTGCTGACCATGTCCATCCGTTTATGACCACAATGTACCCAACTTCTGAAGGCTACTTTCAGCAGGATAATGCGCCATGTCATAAAGCTGGAATCATCTCAGACTGGTTTCTTGAACATGACATTGAGTTCACTGTACTCAAATGGCCTCCACAGTCACCAGATCTCAATCCAATAGAGCATCTTTGGGATGTGGTGGAACGGGAGATTCGTATCATGGATGTGCAGCCGACAAATCTGCTCCAACTGTGTGATGCCGTCATGTCAATATGGACCAAACTCTCTGAGGAATGCTTCCAGCACCTTGTTGTATCTATGCCACGAAGAATTGAGGCAGTTCTGAAGGCAAAAGGGGGTCCAACCCGTTACTAGCATGGTGTACCTAATAAAGTGGCCGGTGAGTGTATGTGTCAGAATTAAACACAGCTATCAAAAACACTCCTTCCTAAAATGAAATCCATGCCGCAAAACCATACACACAAGCACCTTTTGAATTACAGAAATATATATTTTTTTATCACAAATCATCCAACTGAACACCAAAACAAACATACTTTTTAAATTTTATGGATACATTGGATATGTTACTATTGGGGTTATAATAGCAATCCGCCATGGAACATGTGCTCCTGTTTTTAGAGGTAATGTGATCTGACGCTCTGGTTCATTGCACGTTGCGCCCAAACTACACCCATGTCTAATGTAGCTATATCAGACCAACCCATTTTTGATTTGTGCCTGGCACAAGAGTAATTTCTCCCGCCGGTATAACAGCAATAGGGCCCAAGTTCCACCCACAAAGTTAATTGTGCTTCATGCTTGCCACTTGCATTTCAGATCGTGTAAATAGGGCCCTAAGTCTGTGAACTCAACTACTGCTGCTAGTTTTGTGGCAACTAGTTTGTTGTTTCCCTTTATAATAACAGGTGAAATCAGCAACAAAATTTAACCTGTTTCCTTTTTGTAGTTACGTAATTTTATATTTGCAACAAACTATGGTTCTTATATATATAATACCCATATAATGTTATCTTAATTTTAGTGGTCAAATGGCTATGCTGCTCCAGATACATTTTCTTTTGTGGGAGAGAGGCTAAAATGTCTTTTTTGATCGAGAAGTTTTCAGACTGCTGGCCTAGACACTGCAATCCTGAGACCCTTGGAACAGCAGCAGAAAATGTTTGATGTGTTGAATTCCTTTGTTACCTTACTTGGCCTACCCATTGGGAATACATTAGGTTAAACTACATTGAGTCCAGTCAAATAGTAAACAGTATTTGCATTTTTGCTAGACTTTGCTAGAATTCAAATTACACATGGTGTGTCAAAGGAGTTGCGTAGAGATGATGGTCATTGTTTCAGGTTTGGGTGGGGTTTGCAGGTGATTTGTGACAAATAAGCAAGTAACAGTTTATCCAATACATGGTCGAATTAACCAGTGTTTCATATGAAGAGTAAACGAAACATCAACAATTCTACAGGAACCTCAATGTCCACTAAGTGAATACTCCAGCCTCTCCATCCTGGCAGTGTGTTTCCATAGGGGGCGGTTACACCCCCATCTGGACAAACCTTTGCAGAGGGGAAGAATGCAAACATTCCTACTGTCATTTCAAAGAAATTAAGTCTGGTAGCTTTCCATTCAATTCCTGGGAAAAACAATACCTGGCTTCAACCTGAATCACTTAATGGAGGAATCCATTGTCAATAAATTTGTCAATAAATTAAGAATTAAAATATAACATGTATTCATATCTTTTATTCAATACTTGCTGAAGCACCTTTGGGAACAATTACAGCCTGAAGTCTTTTGGAGTAGGATGTTACAAGATTGGCAAACCTATTAATGGGCAGTTTCTCTCATTCTTCTTTGCAGGAGCTCTAAAGCCCCATGTTGGATGTAGAGTGTTGGTGCACAACCAGTGAGTTAGAGTACATGTTGTTGAAGACTGTTATTGTGGAAAGGATTGGATCTATAATTTTTGTTTAGCAAGTGAGGTCACAGAATTAAATCCCCCCTCCCTCCTCATACTCCCTCGTGCTAAATTAGCATCCTGTGTATATTACTGGTATTAAGCACAGCAAAGCTTTATTCTTTTTCATCCCACATGTACGAATCAACAGTCTATGAGACACTATGCCTATGTCTATGGTTAATTTTTTCCAAAGTGTTAAAACCAGACCATGAGGCTGGATTAAGTCACAGAAGTGAGATTAATGTGTTAATCCAAAATTATGGCCAAAGCCTGTGAGAGCAGGTCAGCCTGAGGTCAACCCCCCGCTTGGGTGTCAAAGCCCTTTTGGGACCCGCGGTTTACAGGCCTAACAAAGTCATGGTGCAACATTGTCTAAATCATGGTATTCATTAAGTTATGGTGTATTATTTGCCAGGTCATGGTCTGGTAGTCACTAAAATGACAAGATATTCATTTAGGAAACACTTTTATCCAAAGCAGAGGAGAATTGAAGATGGGGTTTCTAGATCTGCAGACACAGGCTCTCCCACTAAGCTTTTTCTATTCCATATATCACCTTTAACACTGACTACTGTAAGTCATAATATAACATTGACAACATCAAATTAAAGAAGAATCCAATTAAACAAACCCAGATAACAGACATATAATGCACCAATGACTGCTTTCAAATGGCTGTTTTATATGCTTGCACATGCAGACGATGCCTGAGGTGTGGGTGAGAGACTCGAGAGTGGGAGGGAGGCTTGTGCTTTTTGCTGGTCTCCCACATCGATGAACGAGTCTCATCTTTGAAGTGCTCGGTGGCTCGGCTCGTTTTTGTTGGATTCTTTTCTCTATATTATATCAGAGTACCCGGGAGAGGTTTTCTTCAGCATGTCCCCAGGGAGGATGCGCCGGGGGACCCAGGACACGCTGGAGGATCTGTAGTTTCTACGCGGTTTGTGCGTGGAGGACACGCCTCAGATCTACCCGAGAGAGCGCTGGAGGAGGTATGGTGCTGGAATAAGAACGACTACTGGGCCTCTCCTGCTCAGACTGCTGACGGCCACTGAGACGGACCGTGTGGCAGGGCCGTGTGAGGATTAGGGCGATGTTTCGGCCCACAGACCTGAGTAAAGGTAGAAGAAGTAATGGGGATCGGACGGTTGTGGATGATGGCTAATCTATAGGAAAAGTGGTCTTAGGAGGTAGTTGATCCTATGATAGAAATGAGATATATATTCTACGGTATGCTTAGATAGACCATCCCCATCATCAGAGCTTCGTTCTGCTTTATCCATGTTTTATTCCTGACTCACTATACGATCTATACGCTAGTATGGAGTAAGCCTGGGATAGATGCAGAAGAAGTTGGATTTGGATTGATGGGTGGATGGTGGCTATCTATAGGATAGATATATTACCGCTCCTATCTAGAGTATGGCGGAGATACTAGATATTATGGATACTATCTCTATAGATAGACATCCTTGTTTGCCATCCATCCACTTACCTTCTGCTGTTATCTTCAGTTTAGGGCGCAGGGTTCAGCCAGTCTGGAGCAGGAGGCCCCAACTTCTTCTCGGCTTATCCTTTGTACGGATGTTCGACTAGTATATAGATATGTGTCTAATTATATTTCGATACTGGGCCAGATGATAAAGGCAGAGAAAGTGGAGTGATGTGAATGTATATATATAGGTTGTTTATTCTATTTATAGTAGCGTACCGGGAAAGATTAGGATATATAGATACGACCTATATATAAAGAGTAGACTCTATATATAGGTGAGTGTTATTAGACCTATCCTCCAGATATACTACGTATCTAATCTAAATATATAGGGGCGATTATTATATTACATATATATTATATATCTATATAGGGGATCTAGGGTAGGGTAATATTGAGGGAATATTCTGGGAGTATATATCTATATCTATACAATGTATATCTTCTGTGAGTCAGGGAATTAAATGTGTGAAGAGAAATAGATATGACACCAATGCTTTTTAAATTGAGAATCCAAGCTCAGGCCATGGGAAATAGACAAACTGTAAACCTGGGCATGATACACAACCTGTTCAATGCAGGTTTAATACCCGACTCTGAATCAAGGTGTTTTCTTGAAGATTGAGCAAGCTGACAAGTGTTTGTTCAGATATTACAGAGGATTCCTTGCTGTAAATACAATATGCATTGCTTGACTATAATTACTGTACACACAGCACAGCAAAATATAAAAGAGTTATTTATTTCTAATAAACACAAATCAATTTCTTTTACAATTTGATTTGATGACAATCCATGTTTTAAGACAAGAGGCTGTACAAAGCATCAGTGGGGTGCTATAGCTCAGTGAGTAAAATATATGGATTAGCGTAAATTAGGGTTTCAGCCACATCACAAAATATCTATATTTCATCATTAATGTCTGTAACAGAACAAAGAAAAACAAAAGGAGTGACACAAAACTATCAACTTATACAACAATTGAAAATTATTTTAAAACACAGACACATACATTGTATGTGTTCAATAATTCTTGAAAGGACATAAAAAGGTAACTACATAATTCACATATTCAGCAGTCTGTTTAAATACCTTACTTCTACAAAGTGAATTTACATTACTTTAAAGTACAAAGTGCAAATACTATGGTTTCCATTGCCGATTGATAAGGGCAGAATCTCAAGAGGATGGGGAGGCAAAATTTGTGTTGCTGACTCAGCCTTGCTTCTTTGATGGATTCTGAAGAAAAAGAGAAGAAACATTACATAACAATTGTAACAATAAAGCAAACCAATAACACTCAGGATTATTCAGTATCAGCTCATCCTACTTCTCAGTATCACAGCCCTATGTTTTATTCCTGTAAACAGGCAGATATAGTTGATAACTTCAACATTCCACCTGATTTATCAGACAATTGTAGTGACTGTTGACTCACCAGTTTACTTGAGGCTACACCTTCACCTGTTTTTGTCCCTGAGAACAAAAGTACAATTTCATCAACCTTTTGTAGGATGAAATAATATGAATTTAGATACCCCTCAGATCTGCTATGTTAAGAGATTTCAAGGAGTTTGTGTACTGTATTTAGGCTACAATTTGTGGCTGCATACTTTATATGTCTTTACTGTAACTATGTTTTGTACTGTACTGGGTTTACATTCGTGCATGCGTCTGTGCTTTCGGATGCCTAGTTGTGGGTTTGAGAATGACTTTGTGTGTTTATATGTTCAATATGTGTGTGTATTATATTTGTGTATTTGAGTGTTTAATATGCCGTTGCTCTGTGTAATGCCTGTCTCACCTTCCTCCTTGGTGACGCCCAGGCATCCCATTAGCTCTTGCAGTGACAGGGCCTTGTCGTTGCTGATGTCACAGTACTCAACAAACTTTTTCACACATTTCTTAGGCTTGGACTTCTTGCGCAGGAAGCGTTTGAAAGGCTTGATCTCTTTCTTGCCGATGTCTCCGCTGGAGTTTTTGTCCAGCTGGCTAAAGTACCAGTGAACCACTCTTTCCTCAAGGGTATGACTGGGGTCTGGCTCCAGCATTCTGGTGGTCAAGTTCAAAGTCAACAGTTAGTAATCAGAGTAGTACATTAAGCCATTCAATAAACACATAAACAGATAAAGCATCTTACCTGCCAGCAGACGCTGGGTCTGTGACAGCATGCACCATGTCCGTTGACAGTGCGTCAAGAACACTTGTCAGAAACTCTGTTTTCTTTGCCCCAGGACAGCCTTGAAAGGAAACAGACAGAAAATGTTGGAACTATTATTATATTTGAAAACAAAACTACACATCAAAGGGCTTGGACACACATCAATCAACTCTCTAGTCAACGTTGTGGCAACAACATGGAAGAAAGCTGCCATAGGTGGCCGAATTAAGGCCTGGGTGGGAAATGAGACCGTTAATTCAACACAAAAAAGAAAGGGGGGAAAATAAACTAAATGAAACTCTGAGTTTTTAAAGTCTGTTGGTAAACTGTATGACTTGCTGTTTACTAAAGAAATAAGAAAATAAATTGGAGCAGCAGACCTCAGTGCTAACATTAAAACATTGCTTACTGTGAAAGATCCCAGTCATGTTTGGTAAGAGACTGAGGCTAATCATTAAGGGAGCTCCTTTAATATATAAATCAAATCAATGTAGATATGTAGATCCCAATAACAGTTGTACATCTAGAGATAAAGCTACCTGTTTTGCAGTATGATGTTCAACTAATAAATCAGAATCAGAATTGTTTTTTATTCACCATGCAAGATACACAAGCACAGAATTTACCCAAATGTGGCCTGTATGTATAAAACGAACACGCAAACAAATATTTGGACAAATAAAAACCTCTTCAATATGTAAACGAGGGGCAACTGAAAACGGAATGACCCTAATGATAGTAATTGTGTGTTAAGCCATATAGTTTTAAGAGTCTGGGGGCCAAGGTTGTTCTCGAATAGCTGAAGGCTATTGAGGCTCAAGAGATTCCTGGATTCCTTCCTGATCCCTACCTCCCTCCATCCCTCTGTTTGTCCCTCTCTCTCTTTCTTCCTGTCCTCAACTCTCTTATGTGCCCTTCTCCTTCCCCTATTTCTCCAACTCTCTCCCTTTATATCACCCTCTCTTTCACTTTACTCCCAGGTTAAGTGTCTGCAGCCTATTCTGACTGTTTCACTGCCTATCGAAGGGAGGAGATTCTCCACGGCTGCTAGTTTTATGGTCCCGTCAGCAGACCTGCAGGGCCAGATTCTCCTGGGTTGGAGATAATAGTATGCTTGGTCACCTGCTAACAGGTGTTGACTAGGCAAACACCCAGCAACAGCCAGCCTCCTCATCTCCTCCCTTCCCAAGTAGAAGACAGAGCAGGGAGAAGCTGGGTCTATCCAACTAGGGTCACTCCTACATGTTCTAACTGTTGCTCACTCTCCACAAGCTAAGAGGCTTGCATTTAAGTTGCAGTTCCCGATGGCTCACAGCAAATTAATATCTGACTCCTGTAAAAGGACCACTGGGCAGACTTTGTTGTATATACGATAATACCATTTTACCTTTATTTGACAAACTGTGACTTGTTTTTTTAAATCATGCATACTAATTGGAGGCTTATGAGGGTAGTTGGTCTTGCCTGTTGTTTAGGGACTCCAGCCCCACCGTCCTAGCAGGGTGTTTGCATAGGGGGCGGTTACACCCCCATCTAGACAAACTTTTGCAGAGGAGAAGAACACAAAACATTCCTACTGCCATAAAGGAAACTAATTCTGATCGCTTTCCATTCAATCTCAAGGAAAAGCAATTAGCGGCTGCTACCTGATTCAATTAATGGATAAAGCCATTATCCAAAAATTAAGAATGAAAATACAACATATAAATAATTATTCACAGCTTTTGCTCAATACTTAAAGCACTTTTGGCAGCAATTATCGCCTCAAGTCTTTTTGAGAAGGATGCTACCAGCATAGCACACCTATTTATGGGCAGTTTCTCCCATTCTTCTTTGCAGGACCTCTCAGATGTTCAGATGTTCAATTGGGTTCAAGTCAGGGCTCTGGCTGAGCCATGCCAGAGTTGTGTTGAAGCCACTCCTTTGTTATCTTGGCTGTGTCCCATTGAAAGACCTTCGCTCCAGTCTGAGGTCCAGAGCCCTCTGAAGCAGGTTTTCACCAAGGATGCCTTTGTACAATGCTGCATCCATCTTTGTCTCAATCCTGACTCGATCTCCTTGCTCCTGCCTCTAAAAAATATTCTCACAGCATGATGCTGCTACCACCATGCTTCACTGTAGGGATGATACTGGCCCGGTGATGATCAGGTGATGAACCTGGACATCTCCAGACATTACACTTGGCATCCAGGTCAAAAACTGGATTACGTCTGGCCTCTCTACCATACAGATCTAACTAGTGGAGTGCTGCAGAGATGGTTGTCCTGGAAATTTCTCCTCTCTTTACAGATCAATGCTAGAGCTCTGTCAGAGTGACCATTGGGATCTCGGGATTGGGAAGATCTGTGCCTAGATGATGAATCCTGTCTGCCTGGAGGTCTATAGACAGGTTCTTGGACTTCGTGGCTTGGCTTGTGCTCTTTCTGAGTGAACTGAATTAATTTAATCAATATTGCAATACATCTGTAACAGAAAATGGAAAAATCTGAAGCTCTGTGAATACTTTTTGTATGCACCAGTCTCCTATGGTGTTTTCATTTTTTGTCTGTGGGGAATATTCGTTTACTGATTTTGATCATCAAATCTGTACTCACGATAGACTTCTTAGTTGTGCAGTTGTGCTTAGTTGACAGCTTTGCTGTGAGTGGAGCTGCCCATTACATCCCATCAGAGGATTGGAGGAAGTTGCTTTGTTTTTGTGAATTCTTTCTGTCAGTAGCTATGCTACATTCACACCCTTGTAGCAAACTTCTGATGCTCCTTGTACAATCAGACTGAAGTTTGGCAAGCTTTCAAGTTTCTTTTTGTCATGCCAAATTGATACCCAAAGCTGTGGGTAGGAAACCTACTCTACCAAAAACACCCTGTTTCAGGGCCTTAGTTTCAACACAAATGGTGAGAAAAGATTCCTTATTTTGGGAAATGTTGGTTACCAAAACTATACAGACCCCACAAGCTGGCTCCTCCATCTATCTCAAACCCTATCTTTTACCCAGACCATCCATCTTCCTTTGACTGGAGTCTCTTCATCCTCCACTCCCTCCACCTCTTCTGCATCTCTCTTCTTCTCTCTTCTCTTCTGTCCTTGGCTGTTCATACCTGTCTTACTCTAGCAGAACATACTAATGTGTTGTAGATGTGAAGAAAGAGTATACAATTGACTGAAACCAACCTTGGAGATGCCTGCTCCGATAATGGTCCTTAGCTTTGGTAGGGTGGGCTCGTGCATTGACATCACATTTGGGCTGCTCATATCTACAATAGGAAATAGGACATTTTTGCACATTAACAAAAATATAAATGTAGACATTTCACGAGCAAATTTTTTTTATTTGATGTGTCTAATGTTAATGTGTCCATTATTTAGTTCATTTGCTTTGTTGACCTGTTATATATTGAAATATATACATATGTATTGACAGTTTGTATGCCAATAATTTCTAGAATGCAAGGTCTTTTTATTTGCAAATCACCTTGCTCTCAAATTAAAACCTTGTCTAAACAAAAGCACGTTAGAAAATATACCTTACATAGGAAAACAAATTGTGTTAGGAATGCAGAGATATCATGATCCCAGTAACTGTGAACCAATGTGGCCCAGGTCCCCCAGTATATTTGAATGCATGATTTCTTCCAAAGAGAAGGTGAGAGACCAAAGGTCTGAAAGGGGGAATTGATGTTAGGAAGTGTGATACTTGAGAAATACAGGAGGAGGCGTGAATGTGGGAAAAGATAAAGGTAAAGAATGAAATGGAATAAGAGAATATAAAATGAGAGGGAGAGAATAATGGGAGGAGGAGGTTTGGGCTAGGTGGAATATGAAGAGAGACTGAGAGTGTAAGCATAAAGGTAAGGAAAGGGGAGTGAAAGGGAGAGCGATATAATAAGAAGTTGAAGAAGGGAGACAGGGAGCGTGGAATAGTGCACAGTAGAGTTTAAATCGGCTTCCTTGGAACCTTGGAGTGCCGGAGGAGCCCTGAAAAATGCTGGGCCAAGAGGAGAAGGGGGATATGCAGAGGTGGTACGTGTGCTAATGTATTGCCTGGCGTTCTGCCTGGGGCCTTGTTAATCTGATACCGAGATCCAGCATCCATCCCTGGTCTATTTAGAGGAGGAAGATTGACACATTTAGAGCTGCGGAAAACATGTAGGTATTGGAGGAATATGGTACTACAAATGTCATTAGCATTATTCGCATGAATTTTAAGCTTCTCAAATTAACACTTATTTTCATTTAGCAACAACTCCAATGCAGATGGCTAGTGTCAATGCAGTGACTTATGTTGTCATCTACTCACTCATTTAATCAAACTTAATTTTTGAGGAAAAGCAGACCCCAGTAAAAAGTTAACTAAACAAACGTATTTCCTTTTGTAACAAATTATGCCTAGAGATAATGATATACTAACAAATCATTGGCTTGACAACAAAGATTCTACTTAGCTAGGAAGAGGGATGACTAACTTTCTTATCGTAAATCAAATCAATCTTACTATTTATGCAAACAAAAGGCTAAATTGGACCTGTTTAACCTAACAATTTAAAGCCTGAGATTAGTTTTAAACAAAATGTATGAAACTGTCCCCAGGTACCAGGTGGAAAAACAGCTACCAGAAGGAGACCAGTTGTAAGAAGAGAGACAAAGCCAAAGAAAAATTGTAAACAGGCAGTGTAGTTGTGACAATTATGTGTCTTACCTGGTGGAAGTGCCAGGGATGGGCCTTCCAGTGTCCACCAGTACACACCAACAGTACCCAGTGGAGGGGTGGCACTGGACTGGCTTGTAGAGGCCTCCGTGGGCACAGTCTGGCACAAATACTGCCTCATTCTTATGCTGGCGTGACTCCTCCTGGGCTGACTGCTGTTCCTGGTCACATGACGAGGCTACCAGGGGGAGAAGGTGAGTGTACTGCTTCACCAGCCCCCCATTGTACTGTTTAGGTATATTAAGGGACTAATAACTGAGCCATTACATCACATTTTCATTACATAACTGTCAGGGTAAAACCTCTCCATTTTATTTTTCTGTTAAAAAAATCAATGTTATTGGTCACCCAACTGTCTGCGGGTTTTACAAATATTTAACTTATGAAAAGTAAACACAAAAGAGCTTGTGACTAACTCTTGTAACTCTTTTGGTAAAACCACATAGCATCTACCCCGCCTCCATCTTGAATGAAGAGCTGCATACAGTGGAACATGCAGTAACTTGTATTAAGACACAATTACAACTTGAAGGATTCAGTGTTGAATTGTAATTTCCTGAAAATAAATGGTTGAACATAGAAGATTTCTAGCCAACAGCAAGAATTAGCAATTCCTCTGACCAAACGTCTTGTCTATGTCTCTCTGCCACTCACACCCCAGCATGTACGTACAAATGCCCACTGAAGCCACACACCCAAAATTTGCAAGCTACACTGTCCCAATGATTTCCCATTTTTCATAGCATTACATTTTTTGTAGCATTAAACTGCTGCACCAGGGAGGATAGGACAAGAGATTTCCTCCAGCCCAGTAGGGGGGTGCCACACTTCTATTGCTCTACTTCTTTCACCCTCTGGCCTCAGATGCAAAAGCAGGAGTAGTTATATCCTTTGTCTTCAGTTGATATTCAGCATGTGGCTTTAAACGCATGCAAAGAGATCCCCCTCTCTTGACTCTCGACACCACTATTCTCCCTCAGCAGGCATCCGTTTGATTCGGCTTCATCACAAAACCCTTTTTAAAAGAACTAACATCCTGCAGAGAAACTCTAACCCATCTAGACGCTCATGGGTAATGCAAACCATCAACACCATGTTTGCATTGCTTTTATTAGTCGTAAATCCGAGCAGAGTGATTCACACATGAACTTATACCCCTGCACACAAATGTTTAAGCCTGTGTACACACACAATGCAACCATCATTATGTGCACACATAAATAGCATTGGTTTAAGAGCTATGCAAACGTTTTCCCCAAAGAGCGAGATAATTTTTTTAAAGTCATTGATCCATGCAATGACATCAATGTGTGAGGGAGGAGGAGAGAGCCTGCCAGAGAAATGGAAGATGCTCCATGTGCTCACAATTACAGCCCCGAGGTCCATCATAGCCAAACAGAAAGAGTTCAGAGCTCTGCCTCCAAACTGCCATCAATGTGAAGGAAAGGATTTGATCTCTATTAAAAGGTACGAATCAGTGGTCCTCTCCTTTGTCCAACTTCATTTTTATAGGAGGGATCCTTCATCAGTAAATCTCATTACATTTATCATAAATCTGTAGTTTGTTGGTTTGGACCTTTTGAGGAAATATTTGGGAGTTTTGGGCATCTTTACAGAATGCTTGATGTGAATGAGCTGTAAAGGAATTTGTGTGTAAACTCACATTGCGTTCTAGTGCGGTTGTTCTGTCTGCTGCGGACCTGCTCTGTCCACAGTGTTGGGTACTGAGAAATTATGTCTAAGACAACACAGTTTTATTAGAAAACATTCCATGACGCAAACAAGATGATCATGTTGAGATGGAGAGGAACATAGGGATGAGAATGAATATGTAAACATAGATTACCTTCTTCATCTGTCTGGGACTGAGGCTCCACCACCAGACCAGTGGACTCATCTGCATTGAGAATGGAGAAGATTTGCAAGGAAACTACAATTATGAGAGTAAACTATATGTGGCAACACTTAAAACAACCTTTAGATATTTGCACATTGCCCGGCCAAGAGTGATTGAGTAGAGAGGTCCCAATTCACTTAGGGGAGAGAGATTGTGGAGAGAGGGAGAGACAGAGAGACTCACAGTGAGTGTATATATATACAATAGTGGTCATGATTTGAACAGGTGTTTGGCAGTTGGTTTTTTATGTAGCAGAATACAATGGAAGAAGAGGACTAGAGAAAAAAAGAAAAGGTGGAAAGGAAAGAGAGAAGGTAGGAGAGACTGGAGAGTATAGAAGTAAAAAGAGAAACAGAGGGAAGAGAGGAAAGAAGGGGGAAAGGAGAAGTTGGTGGAGCAGTGACAGGGGGAAAGGAGGCAGGAGAGGAGGCATGTGAGGAGAAACCAAAAATGAATACACAATCCAGCCACACACATGTTTGAGATGAACCAATTAACAGAAGGGGGAGGGGGTGAAAGGAGGGAGTCTTGATCTTGTTTGTTTGATGTGTGTAAGAGGAGGGGAAAGAGGGAGGGATGGGATGGAGGGATAGAGGGATTGGGAAAGTGGCAGGTTAGTCTACAGCTCAGGCCACAGGTGTGGTAAACCTTGCCAACACACACGTATGTACACCCACACACAACCTAACAACTACACAACCTAATACCTGAGTTTTTTTGGTGCCTACATGTTGCTCCACACATGTGTATGTGCACTGGAGTCATATTATAATAGACATTTATGACATGGTTTGCACTAAACCACTAATGAGCTCATTTTAACTTACCCATAGCCCAAATTCCTAATTCATTGTAAGCATGAGCCAGGAAAACCCCATTCTATATTTATCTGTGCAGCATCAGTTTGTGTCAACTTATTTTAAAATGTGAATCATGTCTGACACAACATTTCGATATCCTGAATTAAAATGGATGTCACAGTAGCAATGGATACCACAGTAGCAAGGAGGACCACCCAGACAGGAGTAACTAAACATGGATATCATTCTTTCTTTAGTGGTCTTTCTCTATATTTTTTTCTTTTCTCTTGCTCTTTGTCTCTCTGGTTTATTAATCGTTCCTTGCTAAGCTGGCCAGACAATCTCTGTGGCTCTGGCATCAGCTTGTATACAATCAGATGAACAAACTTTAAAGTTAGACAGAGGAGAATATGTCACACACACACACACATCTGCCAGGGGTGGAAGCCATGACGAAAGATCATCTACCCAGATCATACTTTTCTCTCATAGTAATTGAATCAAATACTTGTTTCTCTAAAAGGAAGTCAGTTGAAGTGACAAGTGAAAGACATTTAAACTCTTGCTTGCATGTTGTCTAGTGGCTCAGGTAAAGACAGAAAAAAACAAAGAGGCATAGAGAGAGGAGGTAAGAGAGAGATGGTGCAGTGAGAAAGTAGAGAGAAAAGGTGGAAAAAGAAAAAGGTGAGGTAAGAGGTGGAGTCGAGGACCTGTCCAAAAGAGGACAGGTTGATTCAAAGCTGTGACAGGTTGATTCAAAGCTGAGATCAATCACTAACAGTTTTGTTCTGGATGTTGCTGTGAAGAAGAGGTAGTTACTGTCACAGGCTAGGTTTGAGGTTTGTTAATTGCGTATGTGAAAGTTCTACGCAGATTCGGTAGTTTGACTCACTCCTCTGTCCAGGAGGGTTGCTAGACACAGACTCTACTGGGACACAGGCCCCTCATTACTCATATCACTTTTTTTCTTCTTCCAAGCTGAAGCATGTTCAAGCGTGTCGCACACTCCCAAGAAGTGTACAACAAAATGCACAATAGACACTTCCCTTCCTTAACCTATGATGCATACAGATCAGGATGCAAGTTAAATATTAGCTTCAGCAGGGACATCAATAGTTAATGCGAGAGTGTCAATTTCACCTTCATTTGAGCACCCTTTTTTGCGTCATGTAATATATCATGTATGTATCAATTTATATCAATATCATGTATGTATGTATCAATAATGTTGGACTAGAGTTGTTGTAACTTTTTAGGTACAAATAATATGATCGGTGGGCCTATTATTTAGAAACATCCTTCCATTTTGTAATGTTTTCTTAGCCTACATTAAGACAGACTTGCGTGCTGACACCTGGACTTCTGTGTGCCACTGTAATGGACATTATTCTAAGCACAGAAGAGCATGCAGACATAGAACTCTGCAGGCATGCATCAGTTTGTGTTTTTGGTTAAACTGTCGATTTTATAAGCCCTGATTGGAACACTGTATTTCTATTTTCAGGATTATAAATCTAAATGATTCATAAAGTATATTGTTAAAACTGACATTTGAGATTTTACTGGGTCACTGTAGATTTATACTGAGGCACGTGGTCCAGTAAGAAGGGTCTAGCAACGCCCATGCCTCTGTTCCAGACAGCCATGCACACCAGTGTCAAAGGCTCCTCTCACTTTCTCAATTAACAAAACGTTGGTGAGGCAAGCTCTAACATGCCAATCCTTCGTACAGAACACTTTACACGTTAGGTTACACAGGTGCTTACACATACAAACACACTTTCTCACTCTCTCTTCTACCCCAGTGCACATGCTGTTTTATGCACTCACACACAAAACAACAAACATATGTATATATTGTGGTCCTGAGGTTTTCCCTGGCTTGTTACTCACCTGCTTTCCCTGGTTCTCTAGTACTGGCTTTCTCTTGTTTTGTCCCTGAAATGATAGGTTTCACAGTTAGCCATGAACACAATGATACTGAGTTTGCAGATTCCCTTATAAAATATAGCCACAAAGTATCAGGCATATATACAGGAGAAATTCAAGTACCCACAGGATCTGCATGCTCTGTTTGCTGCCTCACAACTACACTCACACGTTGGACTACAAACTGAGCCCCAGTAAGAACAAACACACACAGGGACATGTGGCATTCGTTATTTGAGTGTTTGGCAGATGCTGTTAGCCAGGAACGCTGGCATTCTTTGCAGTTTAACTTTGTTGCTCAACTCAGCAGCAGTGGGACTTTCAACTGGACTTATACACATACCAGTCCCTTACCCTTGAACAGTCAGTGGCCAGCATCAGTTAACCCAAAGGTCTCAGAACGACCACTCATTCTCACTTTTCCCACCATAATGCTGATCGTATTATGGTCTGGCAGAAAAATACTTCACGTTTGCATGAATATCTATTCTGATGTGTGACCAGGTTAAACAAGCATGATCATCATTGCTAAATATAATACAATTGATGTCACTAATACCACACATTCTGAGCGTCTGGACATGCCTACCTTGGCATCGGGGCTTCTTATTGGCCACTGCTGAGCCACTGATAGGACGCCCATTTGGGGTGACACACCAACAGTAACCAGTGTAACTGTGGCACTGCACCTGGGGTCACAGTTACACACACAGTTAAATACAGTAGTGGAGAAGGTATTTGGGTAACAATGTCTACATTAATATGACCTTTATTCATTTGGCAGATGGTTTATCCAAAACCACTTGCATATAGTAAGTGGAAGCAGATGATCAAGAACTAGAAGTGTAAAGTTTTAAGTGTCAAAGGTTACATGGACTAAGTGATACCATAACCCCTAAAACTAACTCTAACCCTCAATCACTATAGTCTTGCTAATGTTTAGATAACAGTTCATTGGAATAAATGTGTGTTTGTGTGTGCTACACATGGATTAATCGAAAATCCAAGAATTAGAGGTGAGTTTGAAGTGCTTTCCAAATTAGAGGTCTGATCAGTTGGTGTCATTGCAGTGGGTGAGAAGATAATTCTGGGTAATAGACCCAGGTCTAGTCTAATTGTTTTCTCTGTTTACATCTTACCTCGCTATAGGTGCCATCAGGGTTACAGACAGGTACAAACACCTGAGGAAAGAGCTTCTTGGCCTGCTGCTCTGTATACTTCTTCTCAGCAACACATCTGGATGTATCTGGACAACAAAACAAATCACAAGGATCACTAAATATCTCATATCAGTTCTCACAAGTCTGTTCCTGGACATGGAGAAGACATCAAGGCCAGTAACATAACAGGCAACAGGGAATCTTCAAATTTGAATAAAAAGAATTAAAGAAATAAAGATAGACCGACCAAAGGAAATAAAGAAAGGGTTATATCTCACCATAGGTTACAACGTTTACTTTCACTCTTTACATTTTTTACAGAAATATGTATTTCTGCATTTCTACATTTTTAAGCCGGTCTCTTAACTTTTTTTAAATTCAGTTTTTAAGTTTTTGTATGTATTTGGTGGCATAATAAATATTATTTCTTGTCATTGGTCAGGGCATATTGTGGCAGATAATTTCCCATCACATTTCAACGTCTGCAAAGCACTTATTTGAGCCCTGTGCTAGACAGATGATACGCGAGGGGGGTGAAAGGGGGTCTCCATTAAACATATTTTAAAGCAAGAGCTGTAGCCCAGGCGTCAGACACACATATATACAGTATATACACTGCTCAAAAAATAAAGGGAACACTTAAACAACACATCCTAGATCTGAATGAATTAAATAATCTTATTAAATACTTTTTTCTTTACATAGTTGAATGTGCTGACAACAAAATCATACAAAAAGTGTTAATGGAAATCAAATTTATCAACCCATGGAGGTCTGGATTTGGAGTCACACTTAAAATTAAATTGGAAAACCACACTACAGGTTGATCCAACTTTAATGTAATGTCTTTGAATCAAGTCAAAATGAGGCTCAGTAGTGCGTGTGGCCTCCATGTGCCTGTATGACCTCCTTACAACGCCTGGGATCTCCTCCCAGACCTGGACTAAAACATCCGCCAACTCCTGGACAGTCTGTTGTGCAACGTGGAGTTGATGGATGGAGCAAGACATGATGTCTCAGATGTGCTTAATTGAATTCAGGTCTGGGGAATGGGTGGGCCAGTCCATAGCATCAATGCCTTCCTCTTGCAGGAACTGCTGACACACTCCAGCCACATGAGGTCTAGAATGGTCTTGCATTAGGAGGAACCCAGGGCCAACCGCACCAGCATATGGTCTCACAAGGAGTCTAAGGATCTCATCTGGTACCTAATGGCAGTCAGGTTACCTCTGGCAAATACATGAAAGGCTGTGCGGCGCCCCCAAAGAAATGCCACCCCACACCTTGACTAACCTACCGCCAAACTGGTCATGTTGGAGGCAGCAAAATGTTCTCCACGGCATCTCCAGACTCTATCACGTCTGTCACATGTGCTCAGTGTGAACCTGCTTTCATCTGTAAAGAGCACAGGGCGCCTGTGGCGAATTTGCCAATCTTGGTGTTCTCTGGCAAATGCCAAACGTCATGCACAGTGTTGGGCTGTGAGCCAACCCCCACCTGTGGACGTCGGGCCCTCATGCCACCCTCATGGAGTCTGTTTCTGTTTCAAACACATGCACATTTGTGGCCTGCTGGAGGTCATTTTGCAGGGCTCTAGCAGTGCTCCTCCTGCTCCCCCTTGCACAAAGGCGGAGGTAGCGGTCGTGCTGCTGGGTTGTTGCCCTCCTACGGCCTCCTCCATGTCTCCTGATGTACCGGCCTCCAGATAGCGCCTCCATGCTCTGGACACCACGCTGACAGACACAGCAAACCTTCTTGTCACAGCTCGCATTGATGTGCCATCCCGGATGAGCTGCACTACCTGAGCCACTTGTGTGGGTTGTTGACTTCGTCTCATACCACTAGACTCTGGTGGTAGTATGTGGTAGAGTGAAAGCACCGCCAGCATTCAAAAGTGACCTAAACATCAGCCAGGAAGCATAGGAACTGAGAAGTGGTCTGTGGTCACCACTTGCAGAACCACACCTTTATTGAGGGTGTCTTGCGAATTGGCTATAATTCCACCTGTTGTCTATTCCATTTGCACAACAGCATGTGAAATTTATTGTAAATCAGAGTTACTTTCTAAGTGTTGATTTCAGAGAAGTGTGATTGACTTGAAGTTACATAGTGCTGTTTAAGTGTTCCCCTTATTTTTTGAGCAGCGTATATATATTAAATTGTAAGATTCCTGGTCAAATCTTTTATTTGCAACTTTTGTCACATATGCAAGGAATTATGTATAATAACCCACAATAAATACAGAAATGGTAAAAGCCTCCGCATCATCCATTATCAAGTGATATTGTACACCTCCTTGGGCATTATCTAACACTGTCAACTTTTGCACGCATTTGATTGGTTTCATAATGTGTATAACCAAGCGTGAGAATTGGCAGCTCTGCATTATCCCTTACATATGTTACATTGTGATGTAATGGGTTTTAACAGTGATGTGATGTGAATGTTGTCTGGAAGGTACTAAAGAGCAAGGCATATTCTCCCACACACACTCAGTAATCGTCCCACATTTGGTTTGTTTGGAGGTGGTCATCCTATCCGTACTGTGTAGCCAAACTAGCTTTGTAAAATAACCAATGGGGAAGTATAATTCACACCTCCCACCAAAGCCGGGCTGTGGGGTCAAAAGTGCAAACAAAGAACTAGTGTTTAAATCATCGGGCAACCTCCGGAGCTGAAAACTTCAGCCAATGTGGAAGTGGCTTAAATAACCACTTCCAATAGCACTGCAATATCACTGATGGTCATGAGGGGCTGGCTCCAAAAAACTCTGGCTAGCCAGGAGCATAGAGAAGAGAGGCAGTTAGCAAAGTGGGTATACTTAGTGTCCTTAGTTTCTCCCGCCCTTCACCCCTTCCCAACTCCGCCATCTCGTCCAAATGTGGTCACTTCTGGCTCTAAAAAGTAAACATGGCGACAAGGAAGTGCAAAAACTAAGGCTTCAAAATGGGCTTTCACAAACCAATGGTTGACGTGAAAAATGAGGACTAAGGGGGAAAGTAAAGGACACATAACAGCCGTCCAGACAAAGGGCTGGAAAACTGGACTGTCGGGACAAAATCTGGATGTCTGGTCACCCTACTTCAGGGCCACGTATCATCTGTTTTACCTTTGCCTATTTTTTGATGGGAATTGGGAAAGTTATTTGACATTGCCCCGGTGAAAACCAATAACAGGCTGATATCTCAGCAATTACTTATTTACTGTTAACAGTCAACCAAAAACATTCAGTTATGAAATACTTGGTGTACAGTTATAAAACATACACAGCATGCATGTTAATTGGTTAAACTCACACCTCAAGTATACAAAAATGACCACCCACTTCAAGAAAATGCTCGATTTTTGTTGCCGCAGTTGGTTGTAGTCATGCTTTAGATTTAGATTTATTTGAGGGGGTTTTTAACATTAATATCTGTGCTTCAGTGGATGTGTACTGTTGCTAAATCTGCCTGCCAGACAACCATTCAGTCACACACCTCCAGCCTCAGCCTACTGATCAGACAATCCAGCCAGCCCCATAGCCAAGTGTTAAAACCATTACTGGTGTTGGGCTGGGCAGCTCTCAGTCCCCTAGAGAACATTCCATTCACCCTGGGAAAATGACTGATGCACAGAAAAAACTCTGGGACAGGACCTGCACCTCTCGTTCTAAAATCCTTACTCCTCTGCTCACTGCTGTCCTCAAAGGAATTTGGGTCATATTTTTCTCTTCCACCTCAGTCTAGCAGCCATTCACATCTCCTTGTCAAAGCCAAGGGTCCTCTCCTGCCTGAGATCCATCTGATCTAGCCGCTCAATTCAAACACACTCCTGAGGAGAGGCTAGTTTGGAGCCAGCTGGGAGTAGAAGCTAGGAGTTGTACTGAAAGAAAGGGATGGCTGCAGGAGTAGGACTGGAAGAGGGATGGATGGTAGAGTATGACAGGAAGAGGGATGGCTGGTGGAGGAGGACTTATTTTGAGGGGTGGCTGTTGGATTAGCACTGTAAGAGAGGAATATCTGGTGGGGGAAGAGAACTGGTGATGCGGTATAGCTAGTGGAGAATAATAAGCTTTTGGGAGATTGCTGGGGTATGAGATAGCTGGTGGAGGAGGATGCCTGATGACACCAAAGGAGACAGATACTAAGAGGGCTGCATCATTTAGAATGGATTGGATGGCTGGATGGTTTTAATCAAGTTCAAACAATGACTCACACATGCCAGGATTTAAAACACGCATACACTACATTGTCCATTAGCGAGGCTGAGAAGGAATGTGTGCTGGCTTCTCTCAGCCTGGTGTGTGTGTGTGTGTGTGTGCGTAGTGGTATGCATGTGTACTTGCATGTGTGCGTCTGTGCTTCGGTGTGTACCTCTCTGTGTGAGTACCTGGGTGTGAGTCATGTAAATGAGGTTTAGGTCCCCCTAAGCCCCCATGTGTCTACGCTACTGGTCTGGGATACTATTGCTAGCATTGCAGAAATAGTTAGCAAGACATATAAGTTCTGGATGCAGTGCCTCCATGGAAACCCCCAGAACTAAAAGCAGTACTCATCCTCTCTAGAGGCCTGTGACAAAAACACAACTGGAAAAAATTTCAGGACAGTTGAATCATTAAAAACCGATGATAAAACGCAGGGAGAGTCTAACCAATCCATGGCACATTTAACCCATCTATGCCCCATGGGCCAGATATTGGGCTATATTATTGTTGAGCTCACTGGTCTGCAGTCTACTGGTGTCCCCTCTGCTCACACTTCCCAATTCTTCCAGGAGTGGGGGAGAGGGGGGGCAACTGAGTGTTATAGACATCTAGCTTCTGCTGTCTCATTGATGCAGACACACATATATTCATACAATACGTGGGCTCTTACTCCTTTCAGCCTCCTAGCTGGAATCCTCCATTCTCTCGCTCTCCCTCCATCCCACATATCCAGATGTCCCACTCAAAAACGTTGCTATAGCTACCCAGAGGCAGCATAAAATTGCATACATTTTTCCGTCACGTGCAAACTTTTTCTCAGCAGAACCCAACCCTCCCACTCACTCTTCTTGACACCCCCCCCCCTCTCTCTCTCCTACTGTGTGTGATCTAATATTGTCATGGGTAAGAATGGGGCATTATGTCTGATAAAGAATTGTTAAACTAGTGGTGTGGAGAGTTAGGGATTGGTTCGGACTAGCAAGAGAAGAGTGGGGGTGGGGTGAGGAGGCAGAGCCAAGATGTATGGGGTCCTCCAACCGCCACAATGAGACTGTCTGTGAGCACGCTGACCTTGTAGGGTCCCCACCACATTGATCCTTTCACCCTAAATCTTCCATTAGAAACGTGGATATGCTGCTTTACTGGTAGTGCGGTATTTCCGCCCCATTCATTTCTGTCAACGCAAATCACCCATTCATTCCTGTAAAGGCATCTCATTCATCCTCTCATGCTTTTCCTATAACTCATTCCATTTCATCTGACTGAGCACAAATGTCCATTTGTAATCGATGAGGTAGCTTGCTGCATAGATGGTACGATGACAGAAAATGTCAGGATGTCAGTCTTTCTTTTAATAATACAATTTACTCAAACAGGTGTTTTACTCTTGTCCATGGTCATTCACTCTAATTTATAATGTTTATCGCTACTGTTTATTTTGCTGTTGAAGGCAATAAAAATTACCTCCCTAAGTTGAACCCAGAAGTCTATACTGTGACCCACAGAAGAGGGTGGTGCTGAAGCATGGGTTGTGACCTGACCTTTGCACGGCCCTCGGATGACCTCGAGTTGGGGGTCCCGGCACTTGGCACGGAGGAACTCGCAGCGTGACATGAAGGTTCTCCCATCTGAGGCACACAGTGGCTTCCGATGACCACCGGTACACTCCATGTTACACTCCTTATCCTGGTCCACCCGCAGAAACTAAGTGGGGAGAGAGAGAGACAGATAATGAAAGAGGTACATGGAGGGGGAGAGCAAGAGAGGAAGATAGGAACACATAAAATGTTAAGCATGAATCATTGACCTCTGCACCAAAACAGTCGAATCCTCCCAGCCATTGCAGCAGGTGGTATTCAGATGGGATTTATGAAGGTGATTCACAAGGTGTGATTAAAGCTCCTGTAGGGGCATATACCTCTCAGATCATTGGTATTGCAAACAGTCTGAGACAGGACAGCTAGCCATTGCCAAAAAAACTAAGTATGTTAATTGACAGTTCCTTTTGGGGGAACTTTACATTGGTGGTTCAAAAACACGCATAACATCCTCTCATAAATGCATTAGAGGGAGTTGATATACAACAGCTCGACACCTAGATGAAACACTGCCATGGCGGCTCTTTGAGAGCTGCTGTCAGTCACACAGTCACACATTGGCAGTGCTGTGTCTTGTCTGAGAGAAATGGGGGAGAGAGGAAGGGGGGGAAGGGGCGTATTAGAGATGAGAGGGATGAAGGGAGGTCTACAAATGACTGTGAGTGACACAGACTGTCTCCTCCACCAGCCTTCGTCCATGCCAACACCTGTGCAAGTTATTTTTTTAAAGCTTTATCTCAAATCCTTCCTGAAGGATGTTTGACTCAGGTATGAAAAGAGTAACAAGCATGCAGCCTCTCAGCTGAACGCTTGGGATCACCTGTGTCAATGCCACCATTATGTTTGCAGCCACAGACTTAAACCCTGTCGCCCAGCCACACAAAGGACTGGCCAACAGGTTGTAACTGCAATAATGAATGAAAGGACAGTGATTGAAAGAGACGGTAAATAAACTGGCATGGTGTTTGTACTGTTTGCGTGCTACTATACATTTCATGTTTTTATGAGTTGGTTGGGTTAAAAGGTGAAACCTAACTTTTTGTTTTCTGTCCCCTTCTTAAGCAAAACTCATGCAGGTGTCTTTTTACAGTAGTAAGGATTTATGATCATGTCGGTCTGCAGACTTGCATGAAGTCATTGTAATGTTTTTTCAGTAATGTTGAGTATGCCCATATACACACTTGGGTGCATGTGCTCACATAGAGACACTCCCATACACACACTTACATGTACACACACCCCTGATGCTTAGTCATTTTCTTTCTTCACATCAACCTCAGCTACAAAGTACAAAAACTTACACAAGGCTTGCTTGGCCACATAGAAATCCATTTGTGATCTGTCAAATGACAGGGCAAATCTGCCTGGAGACAAAAACAAACATCATCCATAAAAGTGGGAGGGGCAAAGGACAATAAAACATTTGTTGTGTTTGACATCTTACAAATGAACTGGGAGATGAGTGAAAGGAGACAAGGAAAAAGAGAGAAAGGAGGATAGGTGTTCAGACTACGAGGGCTGGGGGGGGGGGGGGGGGGGGGGTACTGCACCTGGAAGATGAGGGTTTGTGGGGAGTACGGCTTTGCCCTGGGCCAGGAGAAACAGCCCCCTCCCTCGCCATAAATCTCCCCAAGAAGATTAAGCAGAGGCCCATTTGAGGAGGGACCACATTTTCATATTAAATAAAATATTTTCTTTTTATGAAAACGGATGTTTTTTTAATCAGCCTAAAGACTATAAAGATACAGTTTTACGAATTAGTCATTATTGCCATTAGTGTCATTATTCTGAAAAAGTATGGGACGTGTACTGAAAAGAGAGGAGATCAGGGACAAGAAACAACATGAAAAAACAGGCTTACACTCATTTTGGAGGCCAAAGAGCGTATGTTTTATCCTAGGTCTGAGTTTTAGCAATATTTAGTCTTCATCTTAGCAATATTTAGTCTTCATCATCCTTCTGCCATTTTCTCTTTCACATGCTTTTAGTCTCTGTAACACATTCTATTTCTCCCTATCTTTCTAACATCTTTTACAAACTGATGAATGATAGGAGCTGGCATTTAGTGCCCTCTTACCCTTTGTCTCAATTCATCTTTTAATGACTAAGCTATGAACATCCATTGAGACAGTTATGAATATTTGACTGCATAATAGTCCCATTCAGTCGCTCAGTTCTGTGTCTTTGGGGTCTTTCTCTGTGTTGGATCCTCTGCTCCATTGGTTGTGACTGACAGGCTCCTGCAGTTCTGAGTAAGAGAACTCCCCAACCCCTCCCCTGCCTCCCCCTCTTTCACCTCCTACCCCTTCAACTTCCCTCCCTTTATCTTCTTTCCTTTCTCCTCCTCCCTCTTCATCTCATCCACGTTGTTCCAGCAGCAACAATATCTCCAATGAGGGTTTCCCACTGTGGTTGTGATCTTCTGGTATCCTATCTATCTCTCGATTCTTTCTCCCTTCACTCTCTCTCACTCTACATCCTCTCTCCCCATGTTTTATCTTTCATAATTCTCCTGGCTGTCTCTATCCTCTGTACTGCACAGCTCCCCATTCCAGACAGCCAAGCAAGGGGCATGAAAGCAAAAACAAATGTCAAAACACTACTTCCGAAAAAGGCCGCAGACTAGTCCAGGCCATGGTTGGCATTGATAATGACAAAGGCTGTGTAAAGGATTGTCCGGCCATGCATAGTGGTGGGTAGTCATCCAGACATGAGCCCCACCACAGTCCCACATGGGCCACCCCGGAGCCCAGACCAGCCTTCTCATTAACATCCTCCAACAAGCCAAAAGACTGACAACCCAAACACAGCCGTTCAATCAGCAGCCCAGCATCCAGCCAGACGGCCAGATACTGTAAACCACTGCAGCGGACCAACACCCCGCTGCTGATACAATATCATCCAGAACTCCCAGGGCTTGAACTACCATTCAAAACTCCCAGTGCCAGCTACCATCCCAAACCCCAGCCTCCCATTTCCTGGCTTGTTCTAGGGAATGAGAGATGGTGCAAGGTGAAGCCAGAGTGAGGGTTCCAGGACTTAACAGGAGAGAGAAGGACAGCCTTCCCTCTGTGTCTTCCTAACATTAGTTGGTTGTCTGGCTGGAGGGTTGTGTGAATGGAGGAGGAAGCTTCACTGTCTCCTGGCATCTCGCTTCAACCTCCCTAACACAGTCACACACATGGTAACACAGCCCTCACATTGTAACGCTATCTATAGCCCACACCATAACAGGGAAAGGCCCTTTCACACAAAGAACGATGACAACAACAACCACTGTACAGTGGTAAAATATAGCTGGGATCACCATTTCCAGATTACCTATAAAACATTTTAGTCAGATTCTGGCGTATTTGAAATGGAATAAAACGAATCAAAAAGCCGATTGTCTATGGTGTGGACTGAAATGTAGTTCTTGTCATAGTTCTTGTTATCGTCCTTGGAGTGAATGGGCCTTTTGGTCTGGCCCTAAACATGTGACAGATGTCCACTGTCTTCTGTTACAGCCAAAGTATGCCTCCACTCTGACTTATGAATTCTTGAGATAAACGCCAGAAAAATCAACTGAAGACTTGATCCTTGATATGATGCAGTTTGTGCCCTATTCAGTCTATCTGTCTTGCTCACTTAGTTTCATTTGTTATTGCTTGTGTTGCTTCCTCATCAATGTTGAAAGATACCTTTCTTATCTGATAAAAATAATACAATAAAATGTTATTTAGAAAAATGAGGGTGGGGTTGAATGAGGAGACAGAGTGTGAGGGGGGAAAATCTTTTTTTTGTAGACCAACCAGCACACAAATCAAATCCTATTACCTCCCCCTGGCTCTGCGGCATTGTGGGATTGAATGGAGTGCTCTGGAGGCAAAGCTCCAGCAGAGAACACATTGTAGGCCCATGAGGGCCCTTTGGGCTGAGGGGCCCCTACTCTCAGTGCCCTGAGAGGTCTCTTACAACACAGTCCCAAAGGATCAATGGGGGCCCCACCTGAGAGCTGTGGCCAATGTGTTAAACTGCATTGGCGGGAGTTTCCTGCGTGAACGCTGAGATGCAAAAGAATAATTAGTTTCAAGCATGGTGGAAAGGGAAGTGACAGCTTTCAACCAGTCTATTAACTCAATCAAAGGCACAAGCAATTAATTGCTGTGAAAGATGTTTAAAAAAGGAAAGAAAAAAAGAACAGAAGAAAAAAGGAATAACCATGAAAGACTGTTAGAAGTCATGTGAGAAAGAAAAAAACGTGTGTGCAGGTGCGTGGTTTTATGAACAAGTGGGGGGGCAAGGACCATGTGTTGTGCTAAAGCATGTTTCAGAACACGTTTGCGCAAGAGGAAACTGTTGTTCTACAACGTCTTGGCATTTAAAAACACAGGACTAAGACCATTAATAGTTCAGAGAAAAACAACAATTTAATTCTCACATTTTTCTGTGACCTCGGATCCAACTTAAGATCAGATCAACATTAACCTACATAAAGTTACCTAATTAAAATACCAATTAAAGTAAAGTGTTGCTAAGACACCTGTATTGTAAACATAACAGAGTATTATTGTCTTAGAACTCTTAACTGAAACCCACATGAACATCTTACACACCAGTGCCCACCCAAGTCAAATAGATTAGATGCATACCAGGGAAATCATGTGTGTGAAAGAGTTCTGAGGAACTTAGAAGTGGAGTTCACGTTGCTAAAGTCACATCCAGAACAAGTCCCTGCATCATACACACAAATTCCACACACTGCTCCCTTAGTTTCCCTGGCTCTGTTTCCCTGGCCTCACACACAGCTCCTGTGCCCAACAAGCTTAATGGAGAAGCACAAGGATTCAACTTTTTATCTGTGTTTGTATCACTCACTGTGTGTGAGTGTGTGTGTTATTATGCGAGAATTCCAAGGTGAGTCTGCACAATGCAACACTTCCTCCCCACATTCCACTATGCCCTGTAGAGGCAGGGAGACAAGCTCCATGACCCCATACCCACAGGTTAACTACCCACAGCCATTTGTTTCCAATTGGATATTAAGGCATCTTCTCACGGCACATAAATAATGGCACTGGGGGCCAGTGGTTCTCACATCGACCTCTAAATCACGGGGCCAAGGCTCTGACACTTGACATTCCTTAGCCTCTTCAGCCTACACTGTGTATAACTCTATCATTTCTCACTTGTATACTTGAGTGTGGTCTAAACAAACCACTCAACAACCACGTTTCAGACTGTGCTGCTCTCCTCTCTTCCAGGGCAGGGATTGCTACATAATGTGGATGTGAGAAAGTGCACTGCTGCCG
Organism: Plecoglossus altivelis; assembly: GCA_036571765.1. NCBI lineage: Eukaryota > Metazoa > Chordata > Actinopteri > Osmeriformes > Plecoglossidae > Plecoglossus > Plecoglossus altivelis. Next base: position 4,174,671 of record BROE01000016.1, read on the forward strand.
CTCATCTGATGAGAGGGCTGTATGTAAATATGGCTGGGTGGACTTGGGGGGTTCCCAGTGGATTTCTCAGGACAGATGCAGTGTACGCACCCGACCATTCCTTAGAACTGAAAGTCTGAAAGACAATGGCTTTTATGCTCTCTGACCTAGTGAATAATGCAATGTGCTTTGTAACAGTAAACATGCTGATTCAACAGGCAAGTGTTCTTTCTTGTTGTAACAGTGGCCCAGGAGCATTGTATGTAACATGATCAGCCATATGACAACAAGAGTGAACAAGACAGCTAAACAGACTGGCTATAGAGACCAGAGCAGGCTGCTAACAGACCCCATAGTACCACAGAGACTAGCCAGCAGCAATATCACCGCAGCCTGCCATTTGGCAAAATAAGCCTCCTTGCATAGATTCAGACAGAGTCCAGAAAGAGAAAGAAGAGATTATGTTAGTCTTATGCTAACTCACTTGAGATTTTTTTCTCTTTCAATCCAACATTTAGCTACTTATACAGGACATCCCAGCCAAGGTATTTTGGCCTAAAATGCACCCTTGTGTTTCTTGGCTGATTTCAACCAGATACTTGTTCAGCTCTGACAGATGCTCCCCCAGATATTCTCACAGCCAAATACACCAAAACACTGTAAAATTCCATGTCAATTTCGACCAGACATTCTGTTAACCCCAATAGACTGCTAATATATATATATATATATATATATATATATATATATATATATATATATGGTAATAATAATAATAATAAATTATATATATATATATTTATTATTATTACCTTATTTATACATTAATCCTATTTTTCATTACACTGATCACATAAATGTTTATCCCATTCCCATTTTGCATAATTGTATACACCTCTTTAATGTACTATGCAAGATATAGATTTAAGATAAGTCAATTGATTAATACAAACAAATGAATCATATTCAAACAAATAATCCTAAACAACAAAATAATGGTTCGCAAAATGAAGTTGTTATACATCCACGGAGATTGGATTGTTGGTGTTATGACTATTTGCTTACCAAAACAACTTGAAATTCAATTATGGCATGAATTAACCAATGTGACTAGATTCTAAAATACATCTAAAACTGTTTTTAACATTAAAGCTGGCCTTGCTTGCACCATACCGTCAGAGCGGAGAATTTCTGAGCGCACCCAACGCGCAGGACGCAGAGAAGGAAAAGCAGCGGGCAGACGCGCATCCTGATATTACTTCACGAGTTACTCACGATCCAAACGGCAGTCCGGTCTTCACCACAAAAATCAACCTAATCCTATGTATACAATGACTTGTCTTCTAACAGTCCCGTTGATTTAACCTTCAATATCTTTCTTTCCAAATTATGATTAAGAATTGTTCATGGGTTTATTTTCACGTCTCCCCGACTCTGACTTAACCGTTAGGTGTGCAACCTCCAACAAAATCTCTTTTAATTTCGGCAATACGACAAACCACTCGCGTCTGACCTTTTCCCTCCCTCAGAGTTTCTCCTTCTTTCACTCTCGAATTCAACTTCTTGCGTTCTCCACACCCCCTCCCTCTTCTTGTGTTTGTGGACTGCATCCCTTATCGGCTGCAGGCAGTTTCTTGCCGGTAGGTACAGCCTACGTTTTCAAGCCAATTTACCAACGTCTGCTGGTAGCGAAGGAAAACCATCGCTAGGCGTTCTAAATTTCCTTTCCCTTTTTGTGTAAACAACAACAGTTGTTGTATCTGATTTGAGGTGGAGGGGTGTGTAAAAGGAGTCACGCAGTCTGAGTTGTTAAAAGGTTTATAGTTCAATACAACTGTTTGTGGATTCCATAGCAGTTTCTGCTACAAGAAATCAAGTTTATACTTCACCATCCAGTCTGTTACTGAATGACACTTCCCTTTACCACAGTCAAACAATATCGATTTGTGTACAAATTAATTTGAAATGTAGCGTATGCCTACGCACTTAATCCGCGGAATTGACGTCTATAGTCAGAGAATGCAGTGTCATATTTGATAAAAGGTATCCCACTGACAAAGGCTTCTACCCGTGGACGGCTACTGTCCAATGGACGCAGTGATTGTTCGACTTCAGACCAGCGATCCAGGTGGTCACGAACAAGCAATCACGCCACCTGGTGCCGGTAGTGCTTCTACTTCTTTGATTTAATGGCGGGTTGCGAACCAACTTCCAAGGTGCATACCGCCACCTACTGTGATGGAGTGTGAAGAGAACGCCTTAACTCTCCTATATCCTGATATAAACCACTATTCTTTATAAATCTCATGACTGCCTGCATTTGTTTTCTTGAATTTGGACCATCACCTAAGCTGGTTATATACAATTCCTGGCATCCTACTGCTTGTAATTCTTCCTTAAGAATCCTTTCTATTTCATATCTCTTGCACATCTGCATAACATGCTCTACATTTTCCTCTACTAAACAGACATCACATAGACCCGTGTCATGTTTCCCTGTAGTGTGTAAAGTGTGATTTAGATTTGTAAATGTTAAGTTATTAGTTAGTTCAGTTATTTTGCTTTTCTTTATGGTTTCTTGAACCGTGTAATAGTGTTGATCTGTATTACATGAATCCCAAACTGTCTTCCATTTCTATTGCATGCTTCTGAAATAAAATATAATATGAATGCAGTATATCCGTTAGGCGACTCATTGTCCTGGCTTAGCCTACTATAGATCGTTTGAAACAATATTATATAGTTATTATATTAGTTCTTAAAAAAAAATCATTTTAAGGATTGTTATCATTATTATAAGATTACTTTAAGAAAATAGCAGAAGCTATGTCCCGAGAAATGTGGTTAAATATAGCCTGATCAACCACCACAATCCCATAATGCTCTTTAGTTACAGAACGAACTTCCGTTTTTCTTTTTCTCAGGCTGCGTGGTTGACGTCCTCAGACTATCGTATCAATAAACTGAAGTTGTTTTATTTTACTAGACTATACACATTTCTACACCATGTCGTATCAACACGAAGATGCCGATGAAGTAAGTGTAAGTTTCCGTTCATATACTATTGAAAAAACGAATAGCTCAACATGACTTGTCGTATCTAACGTGTTAGCAAAACTGGGTAGGTAGCTACATTGCTAGCTAAATGTTAGCAATAAAAACCCGGCGATTGTGCTGGCACAACACGCTGTATTGGCTGGATACTGTTAACTAACTTGCTTCAATGTTACTCAAATACAATATTGGACTGTTATACTTCATATAATCTATATGAAATTGAACTTTGCCAATGGATCACCAAGGGAAGTTATTTACTGTGCATTCTATTCTTTCAGTACGATCCTTACTCCTACTCAAATGACTACGATCTGCACACAGGTTAGTGTCTATCCATAACTAATGTAGGGTGAAATAAAATGAACAAAACAAGTGTATATTGTATACCTTGGATGCGTTATTTCACATGGTTTAAATAATGTATGACTACTCTAGGAAACGGGACTCCCGCCGCTTTAGAGACGATATAACTGTTAGCCAGGTGTTAATAAAATACAAAATATTTATATTATATTTCCTATTTGTCTCGGCAGGTGACCCCAAGGCAGACCTGGCCTACGAAAGGCAGTACGAGCAGCAGACGTACCATGTGATCCCTGAAGTGATTAAGAACTTCCTTCAGTACTTCCACAAGACCATCTCGGACCTCATAGACCAGAAGGTGTACGAGTTGCAGGCCAACCGAGTCTCCAGTGAGAGCATAGAACAGAAGATCTATGAGATTCAAGATGTTTATGAGAACAGGTATGAGAAAGAAAGACCTTCACATGCCTGAATTACTGGCAAGGTGTCACAATGTCAGAAGGATCTAATGGGATCCAGTGAATGCACAGTGTATTCACTTTATATTTCTTAGTATTCGGTTTGGTCTCAGTCAGGGCGATTAACAGAATATGTTGACATTTTCATATTATCTGATTAAATTAAGATATTAAATAAAACCAGTCTGTCTAACCTGTTCTTCTAAAGCTGGAATAAGCTCACTGATCGTTTCTTCAAGACATCTCCCTGGCCAGAGGCAGAGGCTATTGCTTCCCTGGTTGGCAACGGTAAGTCTGCTGATTCATCTGGTAAGTCTGCCTTTTTTTTCTCTCCATATGTTTGGTGTTAGAGCCCCATATGAAATCTGTAAACTGTATTCTTCCCTTCTTTCCTTTGTCTCTCTCTTGAAGCTGCAAAGATAATTGAATAGGGACAAACTAGTATTTTTACAAATCAGGGAAGGTGGAAAGATACAGTTTACAGAAAGAAAGATACATAGAGTATTCATATTGGGATAAGCATTAATTAGTCTTACTCTCTTTGATCTGTTGAGGCAGTGATCAGAGTAGTGATACCCAGTTGGATTAAAGGTTGATTTTATGAGAACTATGTTGTCTGTGTTGGTTTCTCTAGATGCAGTATTCCTGATCCTCTACAAAGAGTTGTATTACAGACACATTTATGCCAAAGTTAGCGTGAGTGACCCATGAGTTTTTTGTAATTTTAACACAAACCCTCATTTCTTCTGGATTTAAATATTTTCAGTGTGATTTACTACTCTTTTTTTTCTCCTGCGCAACCTTTGCAGGGTGGACCAACTCTTGACCAGAGATTTGAGTCATACTACAATTACTGTAACCTCTTCAATTACATTCTGAGTAAGGCTTAGTAAGCTGAATTGTATGGCAATTTCAACTGCCTGTGCATGAATTGACCCCAAACTATTACAACTCAGACCTAAAGAGTTTGTTGAAAAGTTATATCTCCCAACTGAGTGAGCTAGAGTACATGTTTTGCTTCTGCACAGATGCTGATGGACCTGCTCCTCTGGAGCTGCCCAACCAATGGCTCTGGGACATCATTGATGAATTCATTTATCAGGTACAACAACAACCACATAGATTGTAGCCAATGACGGTCAAAAATCAGATGGATATATAATCAAATGTTTCTTTCATATGGTCTTATCATTCTTTCTTATTCTGGGATGGTACAAGTTGTGTTATGAATTGATAAATCTAAACAAGCTTGTATGCTTCTCCCTTCTGCAGTTCCAGTCCTTCAGCCAGTACCGCTGCAAAACAGCAAAGAAGTCAGAGGAGGAGATTGAGTTCCTGAGGAATAACCCTAAGATCTGGAATGTTCACAGTGTTCTCAATGTTCTCCACTCTCTAGTAGACAAGAGCAACATCAACCGTCAGCTGGAGGTCTATACCAGCGGAGGTAGGAGAGGGAACAGAGAAGGAAAGAAATCTATAGTTGTTTACAGGCCACACTGAATTTATGAGAAGATCCTGGCGTATAGTTATTTTTGCACAGTGCATGGCAAAATACTCCTTCCATAACTGTACACCAAAGGACCCAAATGCACTTCTAATCCTTGGTCTTCTGTTTCGCGAATGGCATATGCACTTTTTAGGTTCTGTTAAATATATCAAGTGTCTGGGTTTGGTCAGTTCAGTGTGCCGTCTTGTTCTTCTATAGGGGACCCAGAGAGTGTGGCTGGAGAGTATGGTCGTCACTCCCTTTACAAGATGCTGGGCTATTTCAGTCTGGTGGGCCTGCTCCGACTGCACTCTCTCCTAGGAGACTACTACCAGGCCATCAAAGTTCTTGAGAACATTGAGCTAAACAAGAAGGTAAAAAAAAAAAAGATGCATGCATGCATATATAAACACGTGTGTACAATTCTCACACTCATCTATTTCTTCCTCTCTGCTCTTCTTTCCCTCCTCTTCTCCTCTCCCATTGCTGTCTTATATAGAGTATGTACTCTCGTGTCCCAGAGTGTCAAATCACCACTTACTATTACGTGGGCTTTGCCTACCTGATGATGAGGAGGTACCAGGATGCCATCCGCGTCTTTGCCAACATCTTGCTCTACATCCAGAGGACCAGGAACATGTTCCAGAGGTCTACCTACAAATATGAGATGGTGAGCCCATCATCCTGAGAATGCTGGTTTGATTGAACACCTATTAAGACAGCTATTTGTCTTTGGAGAACATCAAATTACTTTTCTTTTTTTCATCACTAAGCTTAATAGGGATGGGCATAGGTTCTTGAGTACCCAAACGTAACAGCAGCAATTAATCAATGAAACTAGGATTGTGTGACTTTGAAACAATGTTTTTAGGATTCCTCCGTAAGGATGAAGCCCTATTGTTATCGTTAGTATTATTATTATTGGTGGCCAAAAGCTGCGAAGCCACCTAAGTGATTCTACCTTTCCTTCTTATTAGGATTGTAAGAGGAATGGATTGTGACGTTGTTGTTGTTGTTGTTATTGGTGGACAAGCAGCAAAGCCATGAAGCCACCTAAGGGTTTCTATCATGAAATGTGCTTTTCTCTACTCCTACAAATGTTGTTTTATCATCACCTGATTTGGCAAACAATATCATCAAACCAAGCCCCACAAACGTTATCTCATTGATTTTCCAAACTGTTTGCCCGGTATAGCCAATCAAATTCGGTCACCGAGCTGCCAAACAATTTGGCTTTTTTTATTTTTTTACAGGAATTTGGCTTGTATCACATTCAATCTTTCTATGTATTAACACAAAACTGGCTGCATCCACTCAGAACCCTCTTCGAATTATTATTATTATTATCAATGGAGTCTATGGCAGCCAGTAGAACCGTATGGCGATAAGTTTTAAGATTTGGCACACTCATTAAGGTCCCTTCTTCATTTCCCTTTATTTCTTTATTTCAAAGACCCTTCTTTATTTGCACCGAGTTGTCTCCCATTGGAGCACTCTAGCGCCACCAACAGGTCAAAGTGTTAACCCACGAAACTTCTGAACCGTATGACTGATTTTTAAATATTAGGTACCATATTAGGTACCATTGGAATCCCTGGATCAAGACTAGTAAAATTTGCTGCGTCCACTCAAAACCCTCTTCTGAGGATGTCTACAATGTTTCTTTGGACATTTGACCTGCTTGGCCACCTCATTGCTGCGTGCAGCTATATTTATTATTATTATGTTTGTTCAGTTGAAGTCAATGGCTGCCTTAGACCACAATTGTAAAAAGTCGAGAAATTCAGCATGTTTAAAATGCAAAACATTAGTAACTACTGCACCTAACCCGGTCCCCTTGAAACCAAAAGGGATGCTACAGGCCATGCCATGATTTTACTATTTTCAAAGTAATTCCATTTGCTTTCCATTTGTCCCAAAATTCTGAAATTGATTCCATATGCTTTTTTTTGCAAGACAAGTTCTACCCACCATCTAAATAGATTTTCTATTGTTTTGAATTTCAAGAAAAACCAGCCAGTCAAAATTGACAACAAGGCAACTAATCAGTAAGTTGGATCATATGTCAGCAAATCTTTGGGCTATCATCATCACACGTGGCATTTGGACTCAGAACCCTCTTCTGAGGATGTTCAAACCATTTGGTGTCAAGTGACCACTGGGCATGGCCGCTGAAAGCAAAAATGTTTTTTCCAATATCTGTACATTGTTTTCGCATTTATTGTTTTCTGTGTCTAATGATCTCTTGAGACATCCCCTCTGTGACACCTGATAATGTGTCATACCAGGTGATTCGATATGGCCTCCATTTTTTATTGATCATAACATTCTTTTCTTTACTCCTCCTACAAATGCTGTTCAACATTCACCAAATTTGGCAGACAATATCTTTTCAGACCAATTCAAATGAAGCCTTACAAAAGCTAGCAAATATCATTTTTGATTTTCTATACCGTTTGCGTGGTACAGCCAATCAAATTCGGCTGCAGAACCACCAAACATGAAGTTGGGTTGTGTCTCAGCAAATCTTTGATGTATTCCCACCAAATTTGCACCATGCACTCTGAACCCTCTTCTGAGGATGTCTAATTTGTGTCCTAGGATGTTTCACCTGCTTGGCCACCTTATTGCTGCTTGCAATGTTTGATTTAAATTGTTTATGATAATCAAAGCTATTAATTTCAGTAAGCGCTAAGGACTTTGCAGCATCAAGCCAGAAACCAACCCATGTCCATTCAGTTTGCCTATGTGTCTCTTCCTGTGGTTCCAGATCAACAAGCAGAATGAGCAGATGCACGGCCTGCTGGCTATTGCCCTCACCATGTACCCTATGCGCATCGACGAGAGCATCCACACCCAGCTGAGGGAGAAGTATGGAGACAAAATGCTGCGAATGCAGAAGGGGTGAGGGCATATAGTTAGCCTCTACTGGTCTGAATGCTCACATAATTCCAAATTATTCTCAATTCAAGGCATTATGTCTCTCTTATGTTTCTCCCATGTTTTTGAAATATTTGTAGATGAACAGCAGATGGGGGATATGCATCTGTATTGATGCCTGGTTAACACCCAGTGTGCTTGCTCTTCGCAGTGACTTGCAAGTGTTTGAAGAGCTTTTCAGCTTCGCCTGCCCCAAGTTCCTGTCTCCCGTTGTGCCCAACTATGACAATGTCCACCCAAACTACCATAAAGAGCCCTTCCAGCAGCAGCTGAAGGTGTTTGCTGAGGAGGTGCAGCAACAAGCCCAGCTCTCCACAATTCGCAGGTAAGAACCACCATTTTAACATGAAGATAATCCATCTTGGTTATTGATGGTACCACTAGTATTATGAACTGCAACATCTGACCAATCTGTAGAACGTAAATACTTGTACACGAAGGATATACCAAAGGCTGCTCTGAAATTGTTGACCAGCAATTTCACCTTATGTTATTTTTGTGTGTCTCACCCCCATACAGTTTTCTGAAGCTATATACCACCATGCCAGTGGCCAAGCTGGCAGGGTTCCTGGACATGACGGAGCAGGAGTTTCGTATACAGTTGCTGGTTTTCAAGCACAAGATGAAGAACCTGGTGTGGACCAGCGGCATCTCCGCTCTGGACGGAGAGTTTCAGTCTGCATCTGAGGTTGACTTCTACATTGACAAGGTGGGTGTGGTCTTGTTTAGCTATTCTTGTGGGGACCAGAAGTCCTCTTAAAAATGGTAATACAAGAAGAAAATTTTTTTTACAGGTTAAGTTTAGGCTTAGGGAAAACATAATTTTAATAAGTGGGGTCTCCTCTTACGTACTACACAATTTGGGTTGATTCTTCTGTCTAGCCCTAGGGTGGTCAATGTCATAAGATGTTGGTAATGTTACTTAAACATACTGTTACTTTTTCCATATTTGTAACTTGTCTGCACGCTGTTAGCTGTCTCCTGTCAGGATCCAATATTATTTAATCATATCATCAGTCAAGTTTAAATTATAAGGTTGGGTAATGTGTCCTTATTTCAGGACATGATCCACATTGCTGACACCAAGGTCGCCCGTCGCTATGGTGACTTCTTCATCAGGCAAATCCACAAGTTTGAAGAGGTGAAAAACATTATTGATGCTATAATTTTAGTGTGCTTGCGTATGGTATCAGTCTTGTACAGCTAAGGTTGTACATGTGTTTGTGATCCCTGCAGTTGAACCGATCGTTGAAGAAGATGGCCACAAGTAACATCACAGGGACATCCAGCAGCACGTCTGCAGCCAGGGCCACATGAGCCCTGGATAGCAGCAGACCTAAGGGGTACTCCTGCTGATGTAATCTTTTTCTATGTGATACCTTATAAACAATAAAGAATGAAGTGGTGTGTGCAATACAGGCGATCTTCTGAGTTTGTAATGTTGCAACCAAAAACCCTATATGACACCGTTTGAAATTTTTATCATGTATCTATGAAACACTCAAAATGAAACGCATGCAATATAATTGAGTATTTAAAGAAAGATTGGTGGTTTGGACAGGCATTTAAGCAAGCGATGCACCCTGCTGATTCTGTAGCCAGGACAGCTGAAGATGAACCACTAGATGACAGCATTTAGTAAGTATTTTTAAATTTTGGGCTTGATTTTAGGTTATACTGCCAACCCTGCCACATCAGACCAGTCTTTTCACAGCACACGGGTAGATTTGTTGATACTTGATTATTATCTAACCTATGAAACAGGGCCTTTTGTGCCCGTCTATGCCTTCTAGTATCCTGTCTCAGTGGTCGAGGAATTCAGCGGAATGTTGTGCTGTCGTGATTGGCTGTTGCCTACCATTCCAGTTACCCTGAAGGGAGGACATTGCATATTTATTTTATTATCACAGATCATCAAACAACATTCAAGTGCTGGTGACAATAGTGACAAAATAATAATGACAAAAATAAAAACTTGCAAAATGGGATATAAAAATATGCTGAAAACACAACACTCAGATTTTCAAAACAGTTGATTACAAAAGGAAAAAAAGGACAACAAATGTACACTTACCTCAAACACTCATTTGCTCTTTACCTATTATGGTCAGCATTTTTCTCAAAAATATTTAACCTCTGCAGTACATATTCTTGATTTTTTTTCATAAAATAAAAAAATAAAGCAACTGTGGCCTTCTTTGCCCATGTACCTTTTTTCAATCAGATGGCAGTGTATGAATTCATGGGAACAATGCCATCTTGTATTTTTTTTACTATCATACTCATACTTTTTTATGGAATAATTTTCCATTTGATTTGAGGCCTATTTCACCACTACCATATTTTCAACATCAATAAGTTTCACATATTGCCCATAGACTGTGAACTCTTAAAGGCAGGATAGAATAGTTTTGCAAACCTAACTGTTAGCTTGAATTTGAACGGATTCAGATAAAATATCTCATTCCCTCCCTTAAAAGCCACTCCTCCAAAACAGTCATTGCAGTTAGTCTGAGTGCCACCCAATTAGCAGTTCTGGTCCGACCTTAATGACTCATGTTCATTAGTCTTGCGATGCCCACAGATTTCGGGCATATTTAATTTTACTGTCAAATCTTTTTATTTAGTTGTCATTAGGATGTGCAGTTTATTTCAGCAAATATGACAGAATGTGATTCTCAACAACATAACCTACCCTGCCTTTAAGAGCATAAACAGTGTTGATGCACTGTCTGGTGTGTTTGGGACAGAAGCTCATCTGTGCACAAAGTCTTACTCTGAAGGCTCTCCAAGTAACAGTGAGTGGTCACTTCCTCTGATTGGTCTGTTCCCTCCAAGCGATTGAGTGCTTGGCCTCCAGGAGCAGATTGACGTGGCTTCCATAGTCACTGTTCAACACCAGCAATTTTGCCAGTGTCCTTTTAGACGATCACATCTATATGACAGTCAATAAATTATTGTTTGTGATCATGAAGGAGACTCGTCCAGTGATGTATTTACTTCACCTTCAGTCATTGAGGCATTCAGTCAATGTTCACTTTTTTGACCACTGAACTCTAAAGATTTCAAAGACAATACATCCCCAGTCCCTACATTAAATGCCCTTCCCTTGTCAGGGGGACAAAAAAACAAACATTAAAATTTAATAATTTCCTAGAGTTCAGTTAGTGGCCATTCGCCGGTCTGACTTTAGTTTTCTGGTGCGTGTATGAGTGTATGCAGTCTAGGTAAAACTCCAAATGAGAGAAAACAACGAACTGTCAGTCACAAGATCGAGACTTCCATTATCTCTCTGTCATATAGAAAGGTGAGGGGGTGCTTAGGATTTCTCCACCAGGATATCTGGATATCTCTCAGTGACACTAAAAAGTGTCCTCAAACAGCATAAACAAGACAATCCCATTGTGTACCTGTCACCATGATCCACTAATAAAACCTTTAATTCAAATGTATTAGATTATTTAAATATGTATTCAGTCTACCAAGTAAAATCCGGTTCCAGTGTGTTTAGCTTGTAAACCCTTCACCACTAGATGGTGTCCAGATTGACAATGGAAGGCTTTCAGACTGCACACACACCCCCTTCCCCATGCCCCCTACCAGTCTGCCTCCTCTCCTGGCTGGGAGGGGGATCTAGGAGAACACGCACAAGGCTCTACTCAGACCAGCGAGGCCTCGGCTAGTCATAACTCAGTGACCTCCAGGGGGTTCTCGGTCAGCGTGTCACTCCCCTTTTTGCGATGGAGTGGCGTTGACTTTGCTGACTCTGTACGGGCGTTGCGCTCGGCGTAGAGGCCCCCATCTCCGTTCAGCGCCTCCAAAGACCGTGCAAGGGCCCGCTGGTCATCCTCTGGCAGGCTGTTGAGGTCAGAGGTCAGGAGTGTGCCTGTGCTGCCATGGATGACGTGCACACCATCTGGACCCCGCAGCTCCACAGGGAGCTTATGTTTGAAGCGCAACGTGCCGCGGCCATCACCCATGCCCAGACGCTCATCCTCATCATCGTCCATGTCGCTCTGAATCAACTAAGAGCAGATGAGAGGAAGGGAGGAGATGGAGAAATGTTAATAAGATAGATGGAAAAACAGATACAAGGGAATAACAAAACGAGATGGTAGTGGTGAAGGAGGATGAGAAATATAAAATAATTGAGTATATACTAATATAGTTAAGTTAGTCAGTTTGAAGGAAGTGTACCACTCAGAGAGTAGCTGGGAAGGATATCTGAGGAGAGAGACATCCTGGTGGTATGTTATCAGTCTGCATCTCATCCTAAACAATGACTACATTGGGTTAGCAGGGACCAAATGACAGACATGCAAGCAGAGGCAGTAGAATGCCGGAGTGCACCAGAAAAGGAAGCAAAGCAGTGACTGATTGCCCTTTATTGCCGGGAAAGAGTTAAAGCACACTGGAGGTACCACTGCAGGTTATATCCCACCCACCCCCCACCTCTGTGATTGAAGAGTGGTCTCCCTGACTGGTAGACTTGGTGACCAGTCTGGCTGCAAAGAGCTTTTTGAGCCTCAGGTAGTCGTCCAGGACCACCTTGAGCAGTGAGCCCTGATGGAAGGGCAGTTGGGGTCAGTACCAGTACGATACAGATTAACCATCACAGTACTATGGCAAAAAGGATCTGCAACACCTCTAAACTACGTACATGTCAGATGGTTTTGGGATGAATTTAAATGAATGGATATCATTAAGGAAATTATGACATCATGCTGTTATTAGCTGGTGTGTTTGTCTGAAAGGCAGGACCATGTGTGTTGCTCACCTTAATGGGCCCTTCCCTCATGATCTGGCCCAGCTTGGCGATGTTGTCATACTCCTGGATGGCTGCCCTCAGGTAGCGGTCGTCCTCAGGCTTGGTAACCTGCGGCTCCCGGCCAAATGTGCCCTGAGAAGGTAAAAAAAACACTCAGGAGAAAGCACATACATAAACAATTCAGAACAAGAGGACTGAGAAGTGGCTAGCGGAGCTGTGTGATAAGGGGTGACTGAAAGGGCAAGGCCACAGTAAAGAATGTTAACTGACATGAATGTGTTCAGAGTCAGAATTTGTTTTATTTGCCATGTAAGTTTAAACAAACTCTGAATCACTGTGGGGGGAAGGTACAAACAATAGACAATATACAGAGGTTAAACAAAAATATAGCTGCAACCAGCAATGGGGTGGCCAAGCAGATGACCCATAAATCACTTTTTACATCCTCAGCGGAGGGTTCTGAGTACATGCAGCAAGTGGTGCGAATCCATCAAAGATTTACTTAGATATGGCACAACTTTCTGTTTGGCGGTTCTGCTGCCGGCGAGCGGTTGTCAGCTGTAATTAGGTGCCTTTGGCAAGCACAACCTATTGTAATCTCACATATATTTATTATTATTATTATTGTTATTATTATTATTATTATTGAGGTGTCTGCTGAAGTCAACCGAAGTGGCATTTTGTGAATGATTAGACCCAGCTTCAACGGTTGACTGTATACATTATCACTACCCTTAGTGTCACATATAGATGTACAATATACAGTTGTTCCTTTCATTCTTCCATTTGACATATTTAAACACTCAGATCCAGATCCAGAATGGCTCTGGGCAGATCCAATAGTTTTAAACTTCAACAGCGTACCCGCCTTATCGGAAGTAACATTTGGGTTGTAACTTCAACGGATAGGTCCCAGACTCTCTGTCCAAATGAAACGTACGATAGTCTGGTAAAGACCAGGCTATAGTTCCTAGACTTTAAGCTATGGTACTAATTTCTGAAGGTTTGCTTATATTGATGTCTGTCTTACTATATTCATATCTATGTGTCATAGCTAACGTGTACTGACTGAGGTCCCTTGGCACAGAAAAGGCACTTTTTGCCACAAATATGTTGGAAGCTCTTAAACCATTTAAGGGAATGTAAATATACAGGGGGTGCACAATTATTAGGCAAGTTGTATTTTTGAGGATTCATTTTATTTTTGAACAACAACTATGTTGTCAATCAATCCAAAAGACTCATAATCTCAAAGGTAAATATTTCTGAAAGTTGGAGAGGGGATTTTTTAGTTTTGGCTAAGTGTGTGTGCAGGCAACTTTTACTGTGCAGAATGAATGGGTCAGAAGAGAGATTTGACAGACTCTGAAAAGTTCAAAATTATGAGATGTCTTGCAGAAGAATGCAGCAGTCTTGAAATTGCCAAGCTTTTGAGGCGTGATCACAGAACAATCAAGTGTTTCATGGCAAATAGCCAACAGGGTCGCAAGAAGCGTGTTGGGGGAAAAAAAGGCGCAAAATAACTGCCCATGAATTGAGGAAAATCAAGCGTGAAGCTGCCAAGATGCCATTTGCCACCGGTTTTGCCATATTCCAGAGTTGCAACGTTACTGGAGTGTCAAAAAGCACAAGGTATGCAATAGTTAGGGACATGGCCAAGGTAAGGAATGCTGAAAAACGACCACCATTGAACAAGACACAGAAGATAACACATCAATACTGGGCCAAGAAATATCTTAAGACTGCTTTTTTGAAGTTTTTGTAGTCTGATAAAATGACAGTGAGTCTTGATGGGCCAGATGGATGGCCTGTGGCTGGAGCAGTAAAGGGCAGAGAGCTCCACTCTGACTCAGACACCAGCAAGGTGGAGGTGGGGTACTGGTATGGACTGGTATCATTAAAGATGAGCTTGTGGGACCTTTTTGGATTGAGGATGGAGTCAAACTCAACTCCCAGTTCTACTATCAGTTTCTGGAAGACATCTTCTTCAAGCAGTTGTACAGGAACAAGTCGGCATCTTTCCAGAAGACCATGATTTTCTGACAGGACAATGCAGCATCACATGCATCCAAATACACCACAACATGGCTGGCCAGTAAAGGTCTAAAAGAAGATAAATGAATAAAATGACCCCCTCATTGGACCCCATAGAGAACCTGTGGTCCCTCATAAAACGTGAGATTTACAGGGAAGGAGAACAGTACAGTGCCTCTCTGAACAGTGTCTGGGAGGCTGCGGTTGCTGCTGCATGCAATGTTGATCGTGAACAGATCAAGAAACTGACAGAATCTATGGATGGAAAGCTTTTGAGTGTCCTCGTAAAGAAAGGTGGCTATATTGGTCACTGAATCGTTTTAGTTTTGTTTTTGAATGTCAGAAATATGTATTTTTATTAATATGTATTATTAATCATAATTATTTATATAATTATATTATTTAAGTTGTTATATTGGTTTACCTGGTGAAAATAAACACGTGAGATGGGTATATATTTGGTTTGTATTAAGTTGCCTAATAATTCTGCACAGTAAAAGTTACCTGCACACACACTAAGCCTCCTAAGATAGCCAAAACTAAAAAAGCCTCACTTCAACTTCCAGAAATATTCAGCTTTGAGATTGAGTCTTTTGGGTTGATTGACAACATAGTTGTTGTTCAATAATAAAATGAATGAACCTCCCACTGCCACCAGAGATACCTGCAGTCTATCATTGCTACAATGTAGCAACACACTATATCTACAGTGTAGCAGGTTACCAGATCTACAGCCTTGCAGTTTACCATGTCACAGTGTAGCAGCTTAGCATCTCTACAGAGTAGCAGTTTAGCAACTTGACATACAGAAAATTAAAATCTTTACAGTTATCCACAGTTTAGAATCTCTCATGTGATGCGAGATTACACACTGCAGCATATGTGACATTTGTATGATGTTTGTGTGTACTCACGTGGGTGCGTGCAGGGCTGTTCCATAGGTCAGTGATCTCACTCAGGTTCTCTGGCAGGTCATCCTCATGGTCCGCTTGGGCTGCAAGCTCCAGGTTCCGGCAGAACGGATCAAGCCACACTGGGTTAGCTCTGTATCGAAACACACACCCAGGTTAGCCCTTTACCAATAATAAAACCCAGGATAACACTGTATGTCCAGGTTAGCCATCCTGATACACTTACATTTCTGTCTGTTTCACTGCCTGCCTGCCTACCTGCCAGCCAGCCTGTCGTTATGCCTGTCATTTGGTATCCCTCCAGCTTGCCTGCTTTTTTGCTTGTATGTCTGACTGTTTGTTTGATGGCCAGTCTGTCTGTATGCCTGTCTGTTTATCTCACCATTGACGTGCCAGTCTATCTTTGTGTCCATCTACACAAATGTGTACTAGCTAAACACAGCTAAACACAGATGTTAAAAGTAATTCATTGTACACGTCTAAACCGCATGTATACTCTCACCCCTCAAATGAGTATTTGTTTGTGTTCGGCATATCCAGGATGTCCATAAGTCCCTGGTTTCCTGGGGAAAATAACAGAAACAATTGTGTCATGCACGGACCTAGGATGCCAAGCATAACCAGAGAAGACGTGTTACTGGAGCTGTTGCTCTGCATAAATGAATGATATTCAAATGTGATTCAAAGCCACATACTGCCTCATGGTGCTGGGGACTTCCCCCTTCATTTTCTGCTCACCTGTAGATCCTGCCACAATGGCTTTTAGCTTCCTCTTGTGCCTGTCAACACACATCCACACTCCTGAGCATGTAAAAATACAGTGCCTCGAGTACAAATCAGATCTATCAACTCTTTTGATTATGTGCGCCATTAACAGAGATCTTTGTTGGGTTTGTCTGAATAGGAGCTACTGAAAACCATGTTTCATTTGCTCACATTTACTCAATCTACCACACTATCACAGCCAGTGTGACATTGAGGACCAGTCAAGGAGTTATGCACCATGTGCCATTGACTGCATGTGTAGTTACTAGCTAGATCACTTAGATGTGGATACACTTACACAGTACGGTAGTACCAGTTGGTGAAGATGAAGAGCATGGCTGCCAAGAACAGCAACACAGCTAAGATGATGATAGCCATCTGGATATAGAAACAGAGACTACATATAAAGAGACATTCTGCGACTAAATTCATCACTGATTTCAGATAATCATGCATAAACTGTACAGGCACACACACCTGTAATGTAGTGAGGTCATCAGGAGCTTTACCACTGACAGCAGGCTGGACATCCAGAATATTGTAGTTTCTGAAGAGGTTCCTCAGCTGCTCCTTGTTCTCATCAATCATTTGGATCACCCTGTGAAACAGACAAATGTGTAGAGACATAAATGCATACACACACACACACACACACACACACACACACACACACACACACACACACAGAGTAAGGATATACTTACATACTGTATACAGCAAACCATACTGGGAGCC
The DNA here is from genome assembly GCA_036571765.1 of Plecoglossus altivelis. Lineage (NCBI taxonomy): Eukaryota > Metazoa > Chordata > Actinopteri > Osmeriformes > Plecoglossidae > Plecoglossus > Plecoglossus altivelis. The sequence continues at coordinate 4,192,107 of BROE01000016.1, forward strand.
ATCAACTATAATCCATGACATGACAGGTGTTGTGAACAATTATAATGCTGACCTCTCCACATCCAGGATACGGTTGGTCTGCTTGTTGACCACATGGATGAGCACATCTGTCTGGGCAAAGTTCACTCTGCCCTTCTTGTCCACATGGAACTGAGAGAAAGCACAGAATGAGAAATGTAGGTGAGATATTCTGTTACTGATAATGTCCTGAAGCGGTCTGTCCTTAACCACTGTTTGGAATGTTCTGAATATAATAAACTATGTTTGACCTGTACTCTGCTTTATTAAGTTCATGAGAGCATAACCCTTGGTCATGTCCATGATAGAAATATACCTATCTATGAATTATGTTGCTTGTATAATTGATAACCTGTCACTATGCTGTTTGCTCAGCCTGCATAGCTGTAAGTTAGTTATTTGTAAGGTACGACTAGGAAATGCCTGTGACACTAGTGTTTGTCAGTGGTCACAATATCACCAAAGTGTATAATGCCATGCAACTTTGAACACGGAAAATACGAGGAGTGTCTAGGACATTTCTATGGACGTAACTAAAGACATAAACAAAAGATATCTATCATGCATTGTTCTTGTTGTGCTTGCGAAGGCTATGCTTATTGTCATGTATCCTCCCATGTTGTGATACTATTTAACTCCCTTGATTTTTTTGTGTCCATTGTCAGTCTTCACTTCACTGACTTGGTACTTTCACAGTAATTGGGTATTATATAATAAGTCTTCATTTGTAATAGGTCACATTCATGGTTGGTGAGTTCCCATCGAACTCCTCAAAGCCCACCTAGTCATATAGCCACACCATAGAAAAACAGGTAAGAGCTTTTTTGAGCTTGTGGATCGAACCTGTTGATTTTGAATACTGTTTTTGAAGGGCTGAGGGAAAGAAGAAGGGGACGTCTCGCTATTGTGAAGCACTACGAACTAGTTTTCTATTACATCTTCAGTCCTGAGGCAAAACACATCACAAGCATTGTAACACACCATTCATACGCACACAAACACAAGTACTCACTTAGGTACATCCTCACTCAAAAACACACCTGTACGTCATCTGTGTTGACAATAGCCCCAGTGATGTTGGCCAGCAGGTTGATGAACTCTTCCTGAAAGAGGCGGACTCTCTCTGGGATCTCGTTGATGACGATCTTGACACGCTGGTCATCCCGCAGGATATAAATACCTACCATGGCAATGTCGCTATGACCTGCCAGGTCACGTGCCAACACCTCCACCACAAAGTATCCAGGGGCGTAGGCCGTGAACAGGTCAAATGTCCGAATTATACCATCTGTATCACCTGGACGGGTGGGGGGGCAAGATTGTCACGATCTCTTATGAACCGCACTCACACATGCTAATTTAACTGTTCAACTGTTTGTCTGAGAAAGCAGGAATTAGGAAACTATCTGTATTTACTGTACATGTTTTCATGCAACCTTCACTTAAATAGCATAAAACACCTATAAAAATACAGATACATTTTATATAAAATATATTTATAGAATATATCATTAAAATATGTATATTATTACAATAAACCTGATGATATACAGCCAGTAAGTGTGTCTGTAATCAGTCTAGTTAGTCTTACTCAGAGGAGTCAGTATTATGTATTGTGTCATGTAATTTAGCACTGTTTGGTAAATTTAGATTCCTCTTTTACTTTAACCACTGAAACAATGTTGAGTGCACTTCTGATACATTCTGTAGTACCGTCTTTATGCACTTATTTGTATGTTGCCTCAATAGTTAAAAGTTCTACGTATTTATGAGCCCCTATTAGTCCAGAGGCTGATGAAACAGAACAGCGTAAACCGGACGTGTCAATGATTCAGAAACTGGCTGACTCACCGATAATGAAGACGTTGCCAACATCCTCTGTGTCGTTGGACTGGAGTTTGATGTAGCGTATGGACAGGATGTGGTATAACACCAAGCTGTTGTTACCAATGTCATTGTCTATGGCATCCAGCTTGATCAGGTCTGAGCCCACTTTGGCATCTGCTGCGACACCTGACAAAGAGAGAGGGAGGAAGAGAAAGGAGACATAGAGATTTCTCTCGAACGCATAAACTCTCATTCACACATCCAAACCACAAAGATATATACCTGCAGTGTACTCCAGCTTGGTGAAGCGCGGTGGTTGGTCGTTGATGTCCTCCAGGTAGATCCTGACCTCCTGCAAGGTGGGGTCGTGGGAAGGGTCAAGTGTTCCCACCCTCGATGATCTCTGAGCCCGGGCTGGCCCCCAGTTCTTGTTGCTTGAGGCTTTAATGATGATGGAGTAGACGGGGATGTACTCACGATCCAGGTCCTTTTTCACCCTTAGAACACCTCCTGGACTCAAGCCGAAGTTACTATTGCTGTCGCCCCCTGGAGTGCCGAGGTAAAATGACAGTATATATGCAAACTGTCCGACACCTACCAAAGGACTCCAGATGATTCTGCGTGTCATTATTCAATAGTCATTAGAGACAGAAACTGATTAAAGGATTGAGAAAGAACAGCAGGAGGGAGAGCGACAGACGATACTGGGAGAAAAATAGACATATATTGGGAGAAAAAGACATAAAGGAAGGTAAACAGTGATAGAGAAAGATGAAGGTAAAGAGAATAACAGGTAATTGGTAATCAGACAGATAGAGGAGAAAAAATTATGAGAGAGATGTAAAGGAATGTAGACTGTGCATGGAATGACAGAGAGGATGCTTACCTGCTATAAAGTAGTACACAATAGCGTTCGAGCCCTCGTCTGCATCCACAGCCCCAGTCACATTACCCACCACAGTGCCTGAAGACGAATGCTCTGCAACCGACAATGTCTGGTATGGCAAACTGCCTCTCTGAGAGAAGGCACATACACACACATACCCATACACACACATACCCACACTGTTTGTCTACAGATACATTGATTGATCTGTCTATCAATTTATGTTAATATTCCAGGCTTGTTCTAACCGGGGGTTTGAGGAACACAGGCTCATTGTCATCTATGTCCAACAGCGCCACCTGCAGAGGCTGCGTGGTCTCATAAGGTACAGGCTGGCCAAGATCATAGGCTACCACAATCAGCTGAGGAGGAAGAAAACAGTTGGTTAGACACACACGCCTTGTACACACAGACACACACACACACAAACTTAAAACCATCACTCACACACATACACACACGCTAATGTGAGACACTCACGCTGTACAAGGGCTGTTTCTCACGGTCCATCTTGACAGCAGTGGTGATGACCCCAGTCAGAGCATCAATGTGGAAGTTCTCCCAGTCCCTGTTCCCGACACCGGTCTGCAGGAAGGCATAGCGTACCTCACCATTTACACCCTCATCGCCATCTGTAGCAAACACCTCATACACCAGCAGGCCTGGGGGCTGCTCCTACACAATGGAAAGTGAAGCACATACATTGTTGTCATCTTTCTAATAATGCAAGGGATCTATGAGTGTATATTGTCTGTCTATGTACTTAATGGTTTTAGCTTCCTACAGTCATCTCAAGAACCGGGAACTCTGCAAAGTTCATATTTTGCAGGCAAAATGGCACACAGTGCAGATCGACGTTGGTTAGATAAGCAGTTCAATATTCTGCCAAAATATTCGCCAGCAGACTGGCTTGCTCTCGACTCAGCTATCATGAGTTGACTGAGCAGCACTTAACTAGCTCTCACAGGTCATTAACAGGCATAAGACATTAACAGTATTATTTATGTCAGCACAATACAGAAAGTCTAACACTATTTTACTGAATAAATACTAATTAAGAAAAGAGGAAAGGTTTATTTTAGAAGGCAAATAAAGTCACAATTGTTCAGCCGAGAAGGACAGCATGGATTTGATTTTCATTACTCTAGGTATCATAACTTGTTGGACAACCTCAATTGGTAATTCACAAATATACCAACAATAGCATAAACGAAAACATACAAAAGTTAATCTAAATGCAAAGGCTGCATGGGGAATTTGACCAACAATTATAACAAATGGCTCAAACATTGTGCATGTAATGACTTGTGTCATCAACTAAATGTCCACATGTTTGTGGTGGTAAGACAATTTAATAAAGACTACATGACTATGTCACTTACCCGAACGTGCTAGATTACTGGCAATTTGTTTAAGAAATTTAGAAATCGCTTTTATGATGTGCATAAGTGACGTAGAGGTTGAACATGTACTTCAGAGATGACAGGGAATTTCATCATCAACCGCTGCATCACAGGCACTGCTGTATATATAATTCTACAAATCTGTGTGTGTCACCAACATCATGACCGGCATTGTGCCCTATATATAATTCCAGGAGTCTGTGTGTGATCATGTTTCTTCCACCAATTTTACTTAATTTATATATAGATAGAACACACACTGCACACCTGTGATACAGCTGGTGACCAAATGCATCATGGGGACTGTGCACCAGTGATCTTCACTTCCCCCAAACATAGCCAAAATATGATGGATACAAGTGATGTCAGTTTGTGCTGGTCATCATTTGGAGCCGGTCTGCCAGGCAGTTGTTGGGAGGTCCCAACCATACACCCACCTGATCGGATCCAATATTTTACATAGCATGGCTGCTTATTTTCATTATAATTAAAACTAAACAAACCCAATCATCTATCTCTAGCTCAAAGACTATGTTTTATCTAGGCTAGCACCACAGTCTATGGTTAGCACATGCATCTAATATGTTAGCAGCAGGAAGTTAATGCATCATACAGTCCTCAGGTAACTGTGCCTACTTCATTCAGAGCAGCTGTCAATCATTACACTCACCCCGTTTTAACATGGTAAAATAACAGAAAAAATACATTGGTAAACTGCTTATTATATGTGACTGCAGCCAACCATCAAGATGTTTTGGCTTTACTTTTGGGGAGCTGTCCTGTCGCCCATCTTTATAGACACGGTATATTTGTTACCCAGTCACACTGGGACAGCAGGGTGCACAGGGACTGCTTAACACTGGGACTTTTCAACACAGGGTGTGCTTAACACTGGCATGGGATAATCCACTGCACTCCACTGAATACACACAGACAAGGAGGAAACAGACCTCCATGATGTGCATGATGGTGCCGTTGGTGGGCCTGACGAAGACTGGTCTGTTGTCATTGACATCGATAACAATGATGTGGAGAGCAGAAGTGCCCCAGAGAGGGGGGCGGCCATGATCAGTCGCCACTACGGTCAGGTTAAAACGCTCAAACGATTGCAGCAGACGCAGGGAGCGCACCAGACCTGAATCCGGGTCCAGAGAGAATGCATCTGGAAAGTGGAGGGACAGGGATGAAGAAGTAGGGAGAAAGAAAAGAATGAGAGGGAGGGATGGGTGAACAATAGAGTAATGTTATTTCCTGACAGTAGATAGTGTGAGGCTTTATTGAGGACAAGCAAGTTAGATAGGTTAGGCAGGTGGTCTAAGTTGGTCTCCAGGTGGTCATAATTGGTCTCCAATTGGTTAAGATTAGTGTACAGGTGATTAGGTCAATCGACAGGTTAGACAGGGGTGGTCAGGGCTGGTGTACTGGTGGTTATGGCTGATTTTCAAAAATGCTGGTGTGGTCTACAAGTGGTCTGGGGTGGTCTATAAGTAGTCTAGAGTAGTCTACAGGTGTTCAGGGCTGGTCTACAAACAGTCTGAGGTAGTCTATGAAAACACTGCCTCTGATAAGTACCAACCATAGACCTAATATTAAGGTGCCTTGAGTTAAAGGCAGAACAGCTATTTTTTGCAAACCTACCCATTTTGACATGCTTTCAAAATGATTCAGAACAAAATACCCAACCCCTTCCATCAAACCCACACCCCAAAACACATGAATGTCTGACTACTAGACAGACAGACAGACAGACAGACAGACAGCTCTTTCAATTATTGCATTTGGTCACATGCCGTCAAATTATTAAGTTTGGTTAAAACTAAATTGGTGGTATTTATTACAATCGGATCGATGCAATTTTACTATCAAACTTTTAGATTTATTGATTTATATCTGGATTTATTTCAGTAAATAACAAAAAATAAAGTTTCAACAACATTACCAACCATTCCATGAATGCTCAAATACATGTTTGCAAAATTATTACAGTTGCTGTTTGATAGGATCATGATTTTCCATACTATTGCATTCATTCACAAATAGTTTAGTATTAATCAAATTATTAACTGCTTACAGTGTTTCAATAGATAAAGGTGCCATCAGTTTTTGCCATCAAACCTACTTTTTGGAACTCCTTGTTCACCATAGCTCATATTTTTAATCAACATGTAATCAAATCATCTTCAGACCACAATCTCCTTGATATGTCAAAATATGACTAAATTACAGCTGTTTATACATGCTCAAATTTAGATGTATCTTCTTTGCCCATTCTTGGTCTATAGGATGAGGGGTGGTCTACAGGTAGTTCTTACCAGCGCCGGGCCCCTGGAGACTGTAGGTGAGCAGGCCATTCTCTCCTTCATCCAGGTCTATGGCACTAAGAGTAATGACTGACGTGCCACTGGGCTCGTTCTCAAACACGCTGGTGCTGAAAACTTCCCTGGAGAACCGAGGGCGAAAATCATTCACATCCATGACCGTCACCAGAACCTGCAGACATGAGAATAATGGAGGGGGTGAACAGTTTGTTTTCATAAGTTTCCTCATGTTTAGGGAGTTGTTTACCTGTGTCTCCCTGATGATCCCTACTGATCCAATAAATCCTCATGTCCTAACTTTTATCTGCAACTCCACGTCTTATTATTCTTCCCTCACACACTTTCCATGTAACTTAGTTGCTAGTCTTTCTTGCACTGCAAGTTGCACCCAGCTTTTACGCATTGCTAACATACTTTCGAGGAAGCAAGGCAGTTTTGTCTTTGCGGTATAATTTCGGAAATACCACTATCTCATTAGCATTTGTCATTTGTGTATTACAATCATGTTACCTCTCTGGGAACTATAACCTTATCATGGTGGAAAGGTGGGTCCTTATGAACTTCAGGAATGTGTAAGCCTGTTGCTGATCATAGGCTCTCCCAAGGCAAAGTGGTCTCAGGTGAGGGGTCAGACTAAGAATGGTTCAAGAAGACTAAATGGCAAAAAACATAGGCGTCACCCTGCCTAGAGGAAACCCACGGCTACATGGGTGGCAGTGAAGGCCAGGGGTCTCAAAAGACCAGACCCGGGCAGCAAAGGCTGGCTCTGAGGACGTGGAACGAGGGGGAAGAGCCGGGACTCTTGCAGGATGTGGAGCGTTACCAGTTAGATCTGGTGGGGCTGACCAATATGCACAGTCGTGGCTCTTCAACTGGACCTCTGGATGGGGGGGACTCTATTCTTCTCTGGAGTTCACCAGGGTATGAGGCAGCAGGCGGGCTCACAAGCCCCTGTCTGAGCACTGCTATGTTGGAGTTCAGTCCAGTGGACGAGAGGGTCGCCTTCCTATGCCTATGGTTGTGAGGGGAAACTCTGGCTGTTGTCTGCGCATATGCACTGAACACTGAGCAAATTGTCGTATTCAGCCTTTTTTGGAGACCCTGTATGGAGTGCTGTAAAGGGCCCCAGTAGGGGAGTCCATAGTGATGCTGAGAGACTTCAACATAGACGTAGGATATGAAAGGGACACCTGAAGTGGTGTGATTGAGAGGACCTGCCTTCCCTATCATCTCACCAAGTCAAAGTTTGTTGTTGGATTTCTGTGCTGGTTATAATCTATAACAAACACTGTGTTCGAACAAAAGGATGCTCCTTAGTGTACGTGATACCAGAGCACTCTAGGCGGAAGATCAATGATTGATTTTATAATCGCTCGATCTGAGGCAGTGTGTTTTGGACACTCGTGTGAAGAGAGTGACTGAGCTGTCAACCGATCACTAACTGGTGATGAGTTGGGTCATGAGGTGAGGGAAGACTCCGGACAGACCTGGTAAAACCAAAAGAGTAGTGCGGGTGAACTGGAAACGTTTGGAGGAGGCCTCTGTCTGTGAGACTTTCAGCTCATACCTCCGGCTGAGTTTTTCATGCCCTCCCCTGGAGGTTGGGGGTTTTGAACAGGAGAACCAAGATCTGCTTAGGCTGCAATGGAGATCTACAGCATAAGATCTAAGGCATCACCATGGGTGGTAACCCTTGGACACCATGGTGTACACTGTTGATCCGGAAAGCCATCTGACTGAAGAAAAAGGTCTTCTGGAATTTGTTGTCCTGCAGGTCCCCAGAGGTAGTTACAAGGTACCAACAGGTCAGATGGGCTGTGGCTTCTGCTGTAAGCGTGCAACAACTCCACAGTGGCAAAGCCCCGGGCATTGATGACATTTAGGAGTGCTGAAAGCTTTGGTTGTGGAGGCAGTGTCATGGATGACATACCTCTTCAAATTTGCATGGAAGTGGGACAGTACCTATGGAGTGGCAGAATGAGGCGGTTCCCCCTCTGAAAAAGGTCGACCAGAGAGTGTCTGCCAACTACAGGGGTATCACACTTCTCAGCCTCCATAAAGTTTACTCCAAGGAAGCTGGACAGGAGATTGGCCAATTGTCAAATCTCGGATTAAGAGGAACAATGCGGGTTCCCCTCTGGCTGTGGAACAATGTATGGATCAGATCTTCGCTTTTGCAAAGATCCTGGAGGGGACCTGGGCCTATGCCTATCTGGTCTACATGTTTTTGTGGACCTGGAGAAGGCGTATGACCATGTCTCCCGGGAGATACAGTAGGAGATGCTGCCAAAGTACAGGTGAGGGGTCCATTCTAAGGGTGATCAAATTCCTGTACGCTCACTAAAGCTGTGTCCGGTTCCTTGGCACAAAGTCATGTTTGCTCTGAGTGGGGGTTAGTCTCTGCCAGGGCTGCACCTTGTCACCAATCCTGTTTGTAATATCCATGGGCAGGATATGGGGGGGAAGGGTTGTGTTTTCATGCACTGGGGCTTTCATCTCTGCTTTTTGTGGGTGATGTGGTCTTCCTGTCATCATCGGTCTATTACCTTCAGCAAGCACTGGATCATTTTGCAGTCAAGTGCGAAGTGGCTGGGATGAGGATCAGCACCTCTAAAGTTGAGGCCATGGTTCTCAGCGGGAAACGGATGGAATGCTAACTCTGAGTAGGGAATGAGTTCTTAACCCAAATGAAGGAGTTAAAGTACCTTAGAGTCTTATTTCGCAAGGTAGGGGAGAAAGGAGTGGGATTGGCCAGAGAACAGGGGCAGCGGAGGTGGTATTGCATTTGCTTCATTACACCGTTATCACAAAAACAGAGCTGAGCCGGATAGCAAAGCTCTCTATCTACCAATTGATTTTCATTCCTACCTACCTATGGTCACGAAGGTTGGAGTCATGGCCACAAGAACTGGGTTGAGAGTACAAGTGGGCAATATGGGTTTCCTCAGGATGGTGGCTAGTGTCTCTTGCAGAGATAAAGTGAGGAGCTCAGTCATCTGTTAGAAGCTCAGAGTAAAGCCACTGCTCCTTTGCATTTGGTAAGGACACCCCAGGGGTCCTTCCCTAGAGAGGCACATCCATCTAAGAAGAGGCCTTTGGAAATACCAAGCACCAGGTGGAGAGATTATACCTCCAAACTGGCCTGGGAATACCTTGGGGTCCCCGAGTCAGATTTGGTTCATGTGGCTCGGGATAGGGATGTTTGGGAGCTGCTGCCCTCAACTCCAGATAAGCAGTTGATGAAGAACGAATCAGAATCAATCACGAGGAATTTTAGCTTGCATCATTGACAACTGCTGAGATTTGCCATTCACTTGATTACAATTCACCACTTATCTCAACAATCTTAGAGATTGCCTCCTTGTATTATATTTTATTGGTTGGTTGGGAATGCAAGAAAATCAGCAACAGCTACAAGCAGTTTCTCCTCCTTGACAATGGGATTTTAGATGCATGTAGGAACTAAAGTTTAAGACTTTCAAATAATAGGTTATAGAAAGAACACATCTGCCCTCTAATGAACCATCATTTGAGTCAGTTGCTGCTCATTTGTATAAAGTTGAACTTTGCTCAACTTCATTTGAATTCAAGTCCTGGCAACTTTGTAGTGCAGGGTTATTCCTACCTGCACTGAGTTTTCCCGTCGGTTGTTGGGGCTTCCTCCTGGGTTGTCCCTGGCAATGGCTGTCAGGGTGTAGTGGTCCTTAGTTTCTCTGTCCAGTGGGGAAAGGATATAGATGTCTCCCTGGCAGAGAAAGAAGGAGGACGTGGAAGGAATCTCACGACCATTTGGGCCATAAACAACATGGCCCAAATGGGAAAGGAAAAAAGCAGTAGACCAGTGTATGTGCATTAAACTCACAGTGGAAGGAGTTATGCCAAACTTCCCCTCTCCATCCACAAGGCTGTATTCAATGACAGAGAAGAGCCCAGAATCTGCATCTGAGGCACTCACTCTCACTATGATGGTACCCAGGTCCACATTTTCAAACACAGGCTTCTGCACAGGGGCAAGAGCACACACACACATCAGCACAGATATACTTATTTACAGACCAGTAATAAGAGGTGTACTGTTCTGTCATTGGTGGGATGTTTATTTGTAAAATAGATTGAGTGTACCTGGTAAGAGGGCTGTTTGAAGATGGGATTATTGTCGTTGACGTCCACTATCCTCAGGTAGACGGGGAGCTCAACAATCCTAGGTGGGCTGCCATGATCTGTAGCTCGCACAGTGAAGTTTAGCCACTGGACCTGCTCGAAGTCCACTGTCCGGTTGGCCACAATCTTACCTATAGAAACAATACAACGGTCACTGGGGGAGGGGGACTGAAAAAGGTGCATAGGGCACATAGTATGTAGCCGTGCAACTATATGGGAAAAATATTCCATGAATTCAGCCTGAATAAACTTAGGGGAGTGTAATCGCAGGGGCGTACCAGTGGATGGGTCCTCCAGCCTGATATAGTCCCCTCGGGGCAGGTGCAGCAGCTGGTAGATGATCAGGCCATTGGGGCCCTTGTCTGGGTCCACGGCAGACACAGACAGCAGGGTGGTCCCGGACTGGGCCCCTTCCAGAATGCTCTCTGAGAAGTTGGTCACCCCGAAGGGGCGGAACCTTGGGGCATTGTCATTCACGTCTAGTATGTTCACGGTCAGCCTCGCTGTCAGACGGGAGGGAAGATTTGAACTAAGATACGACTGTGATAGTTCCTTGGTTGTTCTGAGACAGTACTGATGTGGTGTTGAAGGAAAATTGAGATAGTAATGAGGCAGTAGTAAGGTAGTACTGAGATAGTCCTGAGGCAAAACTGAGACAGTTACACCTGGGACACACTGGCTGCGATGTGCCCGAAAGCGCTGCAAAGCACCACAATTGGCAATGACTGGCACAAGGCTATTTACATGTAAACATGGCACATAAACATGGTACATAAACATGGCATATGCTATATTTAGGAAACATGTTATTCCGACAGCTTCAGAAATACCGCCGGGGAGAAATCCCAAAATCCCAGAAATACAGATATTCAAACATTTGGACTGACGCTAAAGATTAAATAAAGATAAAGATCATGATCTCACCATTGGGCACACTGACTGACATATCGATGACATCACTGGCATTGTCATGAACTGAAACGATGATCTCAAAGGTGGCAACCAGCTCTCTGTTCAGTGGATTGCGCACAAACACGGCACCTGAAGACGTGCACACACACACACACACGTTAAAACTATCAAACAATGCATACAGTCTAGTTTGAGATCCTTGTATTATAATATGCAAAATGTTATTGGATTATTCAAAATACGATTTAAAACATTCTTATTTAGAAAGACAGACTTGCTCTACATTCTACATTGTCATTCACCAGTGTGGAAGTCGATGCCAAAGGACTCTTGCAGTCCACCCACAGGGTTATTCCCATCATCCTTTGCTTCCACTGAGATAATGTAATACTCGAGTCGGGGTCGGAGGTCGGGGTCAGTGGCAGTGAGCGTTGCAACCACCATGCCCGGTGGTGTAGACTCATTAACGTTAATAGTGGTCACCGGCTCCAGGAAACGTGGCCGCGAGTCATTGACGTCGTCCAGAACAACGGACAGAGTGGCCGTGCCCGACAGAGAGGGTGTGCCTCGGTCTGTTGCTATGACAACCAGACGGTAAGAGCTGCGTTCCTCACGGTCAAGTGTAGCGTTGCCCACCAGGACAGTGCCTGAGAGAGAGTCAACCATGAAGCGGTCCTGGGCACCGCTATCCAGTCGATAGAACAGCCAGCCGTTTGACCCTGAGTCAGCATCACTGGCCGACAGCTGAGTCACCACCACACCTGGCACACACAGGCATGCACAGACACAACGTAGGCACATACAGACATGTACAAGCACACATAGATAGACACATACACACTCACATAAATACACATACATATGCACACAAACATGCAGATGCATAGACATATACAAGCACACACACACTCACTCACATAGAAACAAAAACAGACACATAGATAAGTTAGTGTAACAGGACAAGAACTGGGTGCTGTTTCTGATGATGAGACTGGCACAATTACAATACATGAACACACACACTAGGCATGTTATACACATACATTTATTTGGATACACACATAGCTCACACACATACCTGTAGGGCTGTTTTCTGGAAGATGTATGGTGAGGCTGGAGGGGTTAAAAATTGGGGGGTTGTCATTTAGGTCCAGGATACTGACAGTAAGTGGCACGCTGCTGTTGAGTCCGCCCACATCCTCTGCAACCAGAAAAAGCTCTACCCGGGGATCCAGAAAAGCCTCACGGTCCAACCGTGCCCCTTGTCTTACTTTCACGTCACCTGCAACACGTGTGCGGGGGCACAAGCAGAGGACAGGCACGCACTTGGTGACTTTGTGTGTATGTTTGTGGATAATGCAAGCATGTCTGTCAGTCTTCTTGTGATTAATAACATGTGTCCAGGTGTGTTCATTTTATTGTGTGTATGTATGTTTTGAAAATGTATATTAGACCTGTGCTGGCATCCACTGTGAAAAGGTCCAGTCTGGAGCCCAGAATGCGATATTTGACCACAGCGTTGGGTCCGATATCCCGATCCTCTGCTATTACTGGCCCATTCAGCACGGTCACGGTGGTGCCTAAGAGATGGATGGAGAAGAAAAATAAACCAACAAAAAAGAGGTGGATAACACAAAATAGGAGATACATCCTGATAAAAATGTTATAAAAATGTAGGTCAAGATTTTAATAACAAGAGAGCAAAATTAATTCTTGCTTGTCAAAAAACAACAGGCTAACAGGAGATTCAAATTCAAGAGCATGTGGTGGCAAGTTAGCCTCTTTATCCTTTTAGCTACACATAAACTGTTGATTTTGAATGCCATACCTTTGGTCTAAGGTCTATAATGTGGCCCATTACTAATGTGGTGGTACCCACTGGAACCCAGCAGATCACATGCATTACAAGCTATAATATTAAAGTATCATCCACGTGCACCAATATTCATGTTGATTTTATCAACGGCACATGACAAAACATTTTTGGTTTAACGAAATTGACCTTCTACAGAAACATCCACAATAATAGCAGACCTTAAGGGTTCTTCATATTCCTTTGAACATGGCATGTTCAGAGCAGAAATTCAGTTTGTCAAACGGAAAGCAAATGCAACGATGGCGACTTTAGGGAAAGACTATAGCGCCACCTATGGTCAGATCAGGGCTACCGTTGGTGTGGTAGGACGATATCAAATTTTGTAAATTAATCCGTGAAGTATGCATATGGAAAAAACGGACAGGGTTCTTAACATTTGAATGAGAACGAGCATTATGCTTGTGCCATTCTGTAGCCGCTCTTTCCCCCTACTACTCAAGTCTATAAGCGACAGAGCTTACAGAAGGCATGATAATGATATTTGCTTCTGTTAGTGGCTAAGTGGAGTGAACTCTAGGTAGGTTTGATGCAATGCTTTCTACTCTCTCATCTGAAAGCCTGAACAATTGGCACATCAGCCTACGCAGGAAGGGGAAAAAAGGAGGACAAGCAACAGCGGTCTGGAAAAAGGGCTGGAATACCGGACTGTCTGGATGTAATCTGAACGTCTGGTCACCCTAGGTATCTATCTTCCATCCATCTTTTGTTTTGACAACTCAGTCAATTGGAGCAGGTAAACATCTAAAAATATGCAGGGCTACAGTAGGCTCAATGACCAGGATCAATGACAAGGCTTGAGCAAGGCCTAAATAGATAGAGTATTACAGAGGCTCGCAACAAGGTTCCATGTGCTTATTCCTACTTACAGCACGGATGGTCAGTCACATGAGCGCCGAGTGTTAAGGAATGTTGGAATAGGGCTTTTATCTGATATGCTGCCAGTGACAACGTTGTTAGAATACGCACGTTTGAAAGTGGGATCTTTATTGGGGAATGAATGAAATATGTATTCTTTAAAAATTCACTCAAAGGGACAAATTCAAAGGGGTATTATATAGATTAGGACTATTTTTACACAGAAGTGAGTCACCGTTGGATTCCCTGGATCAAGAGTTCAACACGCTCAATGGCTTCAATTTACGGTTGTATCAATTTTCAAAATGTTTTAATTTTAAGCAATAATGGGGGGTTTTCACTCCTCCACTATTTGTGTCCTATCTTTGCTAGAATTGGTACCAATCATGTTCAGAGTAGGCCATAAACATATATACTGTAGATGCAGCCCTGCTCTTCAAATATGGCGTCCCCATTCATTGGGATGAAAAGTGCTGAGTTGCGCAAGCAAGAGCGCATCATGGACTGCGCCCACTTTCCAATAACGGCTCGTCCGGTCTTGCACAGAGCGGTGCTGGCTGTGTTCCTAGCTACGAAACCTTACAACTAGCTGTGCACACCATAATTTGCCACATCTTTTTGCGAGCCTGAGAGCTAAGACAATGCAGGAGTGATGGGAAATTCGGATCATTTTACAGACTCGATTCTTTGAAACTCGGGTCATTCGTTAATTTCAATAGGGAAGCGGATGTTATTGTTACAAAGACATTGAATTATTACACAACACATTAACACTGCACTGAATCATACAAAAATGCCCCCAAAACATGTAAAAAAACAACAACAACTGTAACCTCAATCACTCAAATCAAGGATTGATGTACCCTGTCATCAAAAAACGAATAATCAAAAAACGCATATCATCCACTTTGTTGAACCTAAACCTGTTTTCGTAAGCGCATGATGAAAGCAAATCCTTGCTGTCATATTTTCAGAGCATATGTATTGAAATCACTCAAAAATGATCTAAATAACCCATATCGAAGACAACAGTCGTTGTTTATCTTGGTTTCTACAAGTACTGAGCCTTTGCAGGTCATGTGAAAAATGATCCAAAGACTTATTGTCTGTACAAGGGTATCGGTAATGTCTCAACTGGGTCTTCAGGCATAGACATCATATGGGTATGGGCCGCCCTATCGAACGCTACTGCTTATTGGTACGGTCGAACCGTCATCTTGGATCGGTTGCCAGCTCCTCTCAGTGTAACTTGTTTGCCAGGTGCAATGAGCTGTCAGCGCATTTAATTAATCATATCTCACTGAATACCTAACTGATTTTGACGTGGGTTTTTTTGCTTGTCATTTATGTAGCTATGATACAGGACACATGGTTCAGCGTATTTTAATATTCTTAGTAGGTTTAACAGTTATATATACATATAATATTCTGATATAAGATATAAAGTGACCAGACTTCCAACATCAAAATATGTGATTTAGGATATAAGGTAGTTCAAAATCACACACTATAAATATGATAAAGAAGCAGGAAAAGATAGCTGCAGTAAAATAATATATTTTAATAAGTGGAAGAAACAATTTATATTGATTAGTGACATACACACACTCTCTCTCTCTTACACACACACACACACACACACACACACACACACACACACACACACACACACACACACACACACACACACACTAAAACCCCTTAAAGAGGACTGTTTTGCAGAGCTTCTTTCTCGTGCTCCCTTTCTGTAGTTCAAAAGAGAGGGTAGTTAGACTAGAGAGTGAGTCTATTGTGATAGATTTTGAAGATGAAGTGCTTCCCAAGAAAGTAACCCTTGGCTTTATGAGCTATGCTGTAAGAGAATATGTAAAAAGCCAATGAGATGTTACTGTCAAAGATTTGGTCATTGAGCTAAAATATGCAAAGGCAGAAGACGATGTGCTAGATGTGGTGAAGACCATAAATATGAGCAATGTGGTCATAAGGAACTACCAAGGTGCGGCGGAAATCATAGTGTGGCTCATGGTGGGTATGAAGTCCTGAAGAGGGAAAAAGAAATTCAGCAGGTGATGACTCAGGGTAAGGTGACGTATGCAGAAGCTGTGAGGATAGTAGTCAGAGAGGAGGAGTTAAGAAACTGTTCAAGTAGCTCCACAAGGAGTCAGTTCAGGGAATTGAAGAGAAGGGGATGGTGGACATTAAGAAACTAGTCACATTCATGGCAGGAGTTACTATGGGGGTCAAATCTAAGACAGAGAGAATGCAAATTATTGTAAAAGCAGCTGTCCAGCACCTAGATATCAGAGGATTGACATGGGAGGAGGTTAGGAATGATCTCAGTGTCCAAACTAGTCAAGAACGGTTAGGAGCTGGTGAGTGTCGGTAATGGTTCTCTGTCTGCAATGGAATACGAGAAGCTTAGTGGCTAATGGACAGGAATTTTTGAAGTTTATAGATGAGTTGCCAATTAAACCAGATGTGATTTGTGTACAGGAAACATGGTTGAAACCAAGATGGGATTTTATAATAGTGGGTTATTCATCTGTTAGAAGTGATATGAAGGAGGGAAATGGTGGGGGATGTGCTACTTTTATTCAGGAAAATATTGCATTTAAAAAGGTGAGTATAGAAGTGAGCAAAAGTATGTTGTGGTAGAGATATAGACAACAAGGGGGAAGGTTGCGATAATTAATTTTTCTAATCCCTGTAAGAGGCTAGATTTAGATCATTTAATTCAAATTGATGGGATGGATAGTGATAGGGTGGGGGTTTGTGGGTATTTTCATGCACACAACACTATGGGGAGGAGGTAGAACAGATACAAATGGGGAGATTGTAGAAAAATCATTAGAGGAAAAATACATGGTTTGTATAAATGATGGGAGAGGGACAAGAATAGATTTGCGCACAGGGAACACGTCAGTATTAGATTTGATATTAGTGTCTAGAAATTTACCCCTCCTTGAACCGCCACCTTAACGTGGTGGAGGGGTCTGAGTGCTTGGATGATCCAAGGAGGTATGTTTTTGGGGGCAATAAGCCCTTGGTAGGGTCTCCCAAGGCAAACTGGTCCTGGGTGACGAGCCAGACTAAGCATCCAATGCCATCGCTGCTTATGATTTAGCTTGGACAGAATGTTTGGTATGGACTGGTGCCTGTCGCGGCGGCAATCCCCGAACCCGGTGGTGGACACCGGAAGTAAGGGATGCTGTCAAACTGAAGAAGGAGCCTATCGCCTGTCCTATCCAGCCTGATTGGCTTGTGGGACCCCTGAGACAGTTGACAGGTATCTTTAGGCCAAGCGTGCCGCGGCTCGGATTGTCGCAGAGGCAAAAACTCGGGTCTGGGAGGAATTCGGGGAGGCCATGGAGAAGGACTACCGGACGGCCACTAGGAAATTCTGACAAACCCGTTCGCCGACTCGGGGGGAGAAGCGGTGCTTCACCAACACCATGTACGGTGCGGGCGGGGAGCTGCTGACCTCAACTGGGGACGTTGTTGAGCGGTGGAAGGAATACTTTGAGGATTTCCTCAATCCTGCCGTCACGTCTTCCGAGGAGGAAGCAGAGGCTGGGGACCCGGAGGCGTACTCATCAATCACCCGGGCGGAAGTCACCGAAGTGGTCGGTGGGCTACTCGGTGGCAAAGCCCTGGGGGTAGATGAGATCCGTCCTGAGTATCTTAAGTCTCTGGATGTTGTGGGGCTGTCGTGACTGACCAGTCTCTTCAACATTGCGTGGCGCCTTGGGACGGTGTCTCTGGACTGGCAGACCAAGGTGGTGGTACCCCTTTATAAGAAGGGGGACCGGAGGGTGTGTTCCAACTACAGGGGGATCACACTTCTCAGCCTCCCCGGTAAGATCTACGCCAGGGTACTAGAGAGGAGAATCCGACCGATAGTCGAATCTCGGATTCAGGAGGAGCAGTGTGGCTTGCTCCCTTCGGGTGGGTGGGAAGTCCTTACTTCAAGTGGAGGAGTTCAAGTATCTCAGGTCTTGTTCACGAGTGAGGGAAGGACGGAACATGAGATTGACAGGCGGATCGGTGCAGCGGCTGCAGTGATGCGGTCTCTGTACCGGGCCATTGTGGTGAAGAAGGAGCTGAGCCGAAAGGCAAAGCTCTTGATTTACCAGTCAATCTACGTTCCTACTCTCACCTATGGTCATAAACTTTGGGTAATGACCGAAAGGACGAGATCGCGGATACAAGCGATCGAAATGAGTTTCCCCCGCAGGGTGGCCGGGCGCTCCCTTAGAGATAAGGTGAGGAGCTCCAACACACGGGAGGAGCTCGGAGTAGGGCCGCTGCTCCTCCATGTCGAGAGGAGCCAGCTGAGGTGGCTCGGGCATCTATTTCGGATGCCTCCTGGACGCTTCCCTTGGGAGGTGTTCCGGGCATGTCCTACCGGGAGGCGGCCCCAGGGAAGACCCAGGACACGCTGGAGGGACTATGTCTCTTGGCTGGATCATTTTCCAGTGTTTTGTCAATTACCATTGGAAAACAATAAGAGGACAGGGGTATTGACAGGGAGATGAATGTTTAGTAATGCAAAATGGGAATTATTCACATATATGTGTGAAAGAGAGGTGGGTAGTATAGATTTAAGTGAATATATTGAGAAAATTTTGGAAAATATTAGAACAAAATTAACAGAAGCTGCAAATCAGTCTATTTCTAAAATTAAGTAAAAATTTAGAGGAAAGCAGTGCCTTGGTGGACAAGTGATTGTGCTAGAGCAAATAAAGAGAGGAATAATGCTTTCAGAGTATTAAGACGAACTCATAGTTTTCAGAATTGAATAAGAAAGACAATAGGGAGAGAAACACTGGTTAGGGATGTTTGGGGATTTATCAAGAGTATGAGAGGAATTAGAAAGGACGACAAATACCCAGTATTAAAGGGATGAGGAAGTAGCCATTTCTGAAACGGAGAAAGCAGAAATAATTGTAAGTGAACTGGCTAAAATACATAGTTTAGATAGCTAAGAGAGAAATAATGAGGACTAGAGAAGCTCATCCTGGAGTTTTGGAGAAGAGGCAGGAGCATAATAATGTTTTGGACGTCCCATTTACTATAGATGAAATAAGAAGAGCAATAGAAAGATCTGGATTAACATCTCTGGGGGAAGATGTAATCTGCTAAAATGAAACTATTTAAACAACATTTACAAAAACATTTAAAGTATTTTATGTCAGATCTTAAAAGCTGGACCATTACAAACAAGGCAAGTAACTGTGTTTGCTGCAGCCCTCCAGTCTTTTGGAATGCATCCAATGCCATCACTGCTTAAGATTTAGCTTGGACAGAATGTTTATGTAAAAATTTGAGAATTTTACGTAGGACCCGTGGAGTTTTAGAAGGAGTGGGGTGTCTGTCACTCTTGTCAGTGGAATGGTTCCCTTTCTCCGTTATCTTCTCATTCTTCTACATCTGAAAAATATCCGTATCCGCAATATACTACGTAGCAGCGTACTAGTCACTGCACTGCATGGGTGGCAGACCCAAAAGGACTGAGGCGGCGTAAATGATAAGGCCCAGCTTCGACATTTAACTGTATACATTATTACTAGCCTTAGAGTCAAATATAGATGTACAATTTACAATTGTTCCTTCGACATTTTCAAACACTCCTCTGATAGTTCCAACTTGTTGTTTACAGCCTAAGTGGCTACATCCCGGTGCATGACCTACATCATGACCAAACATTAGCGATTGGTTATTGCAGACCCAGAACGGCTCTGGGTAGATAGTTTTAAACTTCAACTGAGTACCCATCCTAACAGAAGTAACGTTTGTCATTGGATAAGTCCCAGACTCAGTGGAAATGAAATGTACAAGAGTCTGGTAAGGACCAGGCAAAGGTTTTCCAGCTCTTTGTCCAGACCCCTATTCCGTGTACTCCTTTTCACCCTTTTGTCCTCCTTTTTAACTCTTCCTGCCAACCATCGCAATTTACCAATCACGTGGGCTTGAGTGCCAATTGTTCAGTAGGCTTTCAGATGCAAAAAAGAAAGACCTCCTTCAAACCTACCTGGAGTTCATATAGCAGACTGCTGTGGATGTATTCATAATTTACATCCTATATTGTATGTTACATTTCACTATTGTTTTTTAAAATCAAAATATTCAATGAGTAAATAGTTATCATTCGGGCCGTTGCCTGTGGTATTTCTGCTGCAGTCTTGCAGTTTTAGGTAGTTAGCTATCTCGCAAGCTTAACAAGCTCCTAAACTAATGTTCTACTATAGGTAATTACACGTTTGCTTGTAACATTGGGATGATAGGGATTGGGTTTGTGACTCTGGCTAACCAGTTAGCCACTATTAGCTTCCCTTTTTGCCACAAAAACGAAATTAACTCTACACCATGCAATGGAATGTAAATTATAATACAAGCAATGCAATCATGACCAAGGTGAACATTGTCTATGTAGTTCAAACTTGAGGGACAAGTTAGGGTGGAAAATTAATAGATATCTATGGCTCTCCAACAGCACCCAATAATAATAATAATAAAAATAATATGAAAAAGCTTGGCTCCCAAATGCAAGCAACGAAATTGGGATCAAGATGAACACTGACACTGTCTATGATGTGCGAAATGTGTAATGTGTGAAATTGAGGTAGGTAGGTAGGTAATATATGAAAATATTTTACAAATTATGAAAATTGAGATACAAAAAAACAAGCAGACAAAAAGACTGATAGACAGTCAGACAGAAATATGTACCTGCTGGGGAGTTCTCTATTATCTCTGCCCTGTAGCTGGTCTTGGTGAACACAGGTCTGTTGTCATTCTCATCCAGGATAGTGATCACCAGCAGGTCTGAGTCCTGGACACAATAAAATAAAGGCCAGAAGGGAGCGAGGATTGGGGGTGGGGGGGACAGAGAGATTACGGCATTGAAAGGTAAGCATAGCATGTGTTTTTTGGGGGTATTGATGCCACAACTTGTAGTATGTGTGTGTGAGTGTGTGAATATGTGTATGTGTACCCTGCGAGCGATGCGTGGGTTCTCTGGATTGTCTTTGACAGTGACAGTCAATATGTATTCGGCCACCCTTTCTCTGTCCAGTGGCCTGTTGACTTGCACCACGCCTGTCTGGTCACAGATACACAAGCAAAATATTCAACACAGCTCATGAATAATGATTACATTAATAAAATAAAACCATCTGTATGACCAATTGTAATTCTTCCCATTTCATTTGGCCCTATGGTTCTTGTCTCAACCTCCTCTGTCCATCACTCTGTTTCTATCTCTGCCTTACTTTTCTCCCCCCTCCCCTCAACTTTGATCTTTCTTTCTTTCCATCCCTCCCTGCTCTTCCTGTCTTTCTCTCCTCCCCTTCCATAATCTCACAGTGTCATTGATGTAGAAGGCTCCATCCAGGTTGCCGGCGGTGATATTGTAGGTGAGCAGGGCGTTACGTCCACTGTCTGAGTCCTGGGCTTGGACTTTGGCGATGGTGGTGTAAATGGCTGCTCCTTCACTAACAATGGTGTTGTTGGGCAGGTTCAACAGCACTGGGTCATTGTCATTGATGTCCAACACTAGAACCCCTACCACCACCTGACACACACATAATAACATACACACAACTTTATTTACAGGAGTCAGGACAGCTATCGTTGAACTATTGCACCTCCTAAGAGTGATGATGGTGTGTGTCAGCAAATGCGCAATTTTTACACACTGTGCTGCTGCGTGAGGGTGTGCCCAAGTCACGGGCTGTGACAGTTATGTTGTAGACAGCTGTTGTCTCTCTGTCCAACTCCACGTCTCTCCTCACACGTAGCTCTCCTTCCACCGGAGACACCATGAACTCATCTGGGGGGAGAGGGGGTTGGAGGGTAGAGGAACAGTAACAGAGAGAGAGAGGAGCATGAGAGAGAAAGGAAAGAGACAAGTAGAGAGCGTGAGTGTAAACTTCAACACTGCATCTTCATGTACAGACAGACAGACATATGGGATAGACAGACAGACAGACAGAACACACACTTTGGGGGTCTCCAGCAGTAATGCTATACTCGACTTTCCCATTGAGTCCAGAGTCTCCGTCAGTGGCTTTTAGGGTCCATACACGGGGCCCAGGCTGGCCCTCCGTCACCTCATATGGTCCCTCATAGGCTTTTGGGAAGGTGGGTGTCACATCATTCACATCTAGGACATTCACCAGCACCTATGGGGAAACGTGTGGTTTTATCATTAGAAAGTACTGTAACCACTCACTGACAGACTTAACGCTGGTGTTGATCAACCCTGAGCTGTATGTCTTCCTTACCGTTGTGGTGGAGGTCAGGCGGAAGGCAGGGATCGGACACTGGTCCGTTGCTGTGACAACAAGGGTATAACTTCCATGGCTGATCTCATAGTCCAGCTCCTTTACAACAACAATCCGTCCCTGGGCAGACAACATTGGAGATCAAATCAGTAATTTGAAGATATACATATTTTTTTTACATGCAAGAGACATAAATCAAGAGTATTGTTCTCAATTATTATTAACTGGGCTCTTTCAACTAGATCAGAACCTACAGTGATGTTATTGATGCGGAAGGTCTGATCCAGGTTGCCCAGGGCAATGGCGTATCGCAGGGTGCCGTTGAGGCCCTCATCCGGGTCAATAGCGGTTACCGTAGCAATAGTGGCCCCCACAGTGAGAGGCCCTTCGCTCAGGACGGTGACATACTCCTCCTCCGGGAACATGGGGGCATTGTCGTTCTCATCCACAATGCGCACGTATATGGTTGTGGATGACTGCAGGAGAAACACACAAAGGCAGGGAAGCTCTCAGACCAAGCAGGAAAGCAGGATGGAAGTACGGAAATCAGTCAGACAGACAGAATAGCTTGTTAAATGTATTTTTCTACCTAAAGTTGCTGGTTTGATCAGTGCTTCTTTTCGATCCACAATAGGACGTTTGCTATCGAAAAAATACATATTTCTGTTACATATGACATTAGATTTATCTGTGCTCTATAGTATTCTACTCTGGTAGAAGGACCTAGATGGACTGGTATAGAGCAGCCTGAGTTGAGCACCGAATCTGCCTGCGGAGATAGGATCACCTTGCGCGCCCTAAAACAGTTAAATCCGATAAGAAATATAGTATCGACAATAATCGTTTGCACAGCAGTTTTCTAAAATGTAATTGTCTGCATAGTTTGACCAAATTGAACATATATCATTGATGTAATTTTCTTTTTTTCATGTACATTTTGAATGCGAACACAGACAAAAGTTGGTTATACTACTCTAGAAACAGTATCCGGGGTGATAGACAGTGACGGGAGGGGATCGAGGGGGAGGAGCAGCCGCAGCAGCGAGAATTGTATTTTTTTTTTGTCGGACTGAATCAAGCTGCGTTCCAACTTAGTTTACGTATTATCGTCCCGCAGACTTCAAGTCACTAAGGTTAGTGTGAGAGACGTGACGCCCCAAAACGTCGATAGTAAAATCTGAATACTGGGACAGACCAGGTAAACCGAAAAGACTTCCCTGTTTTCTCAAATTAGTAAAATGACGTCGGGACTAAATCGAAGCATAAAGTTACGAAGACGTTTTGCAGTAACTTTTTGGTCATGCTTTCATCTGATGACCTTGGTTAAAGGTAAGCCAGGCAATCCAGTGCCTTTCTGTTCAACAATTTTCTTCAGCCGTAGGTATACTGTAAAGGCGTGTGTGAACTTGTGATGTAGAATGAATTTAACAATGCTGTCTATGCTGTGTGCGCGCCTTGAATTAGATGTTTGCTTTAATCCGGGTGTACTGCCACAAAACAATACAAAAATACATCGTGTATCACATTTACTACATTTAATATGAGAAACGGTCTTGTTATTTAATTCTTGCACATTATTCGTTCATACATTAAGACTTAACATGTTTGCAACCTGTTTATGCCCACACATCATTACACAATGTGTTTACTACTCTACGATATGGGTTTTCGGCGGTATGACAGTGATATATAAACATTTCTCTATATAAGATAACGAACGCCTGCTTTTTAAAATGTCCTGCGCTTGACCAAAACAATCTCTTAATTTGCCCCGGGCAGCGACAATGGCAAAACAAGAATACCAGTAAAAAATCATAGGCTACACCAAAGTCATTTTCCTACATAAGACTCTTAAAGCATCTTCACGGGGCTCTCTCAGTGTCCCGTAGAGAAAACACTACACCGAGTTTTTCCAGTGGCATTTGTTGTTGTTTTGAGTTCCGCTCTGAGACGAAACATCTGGTGATGGCTGAGCGAGAGTTTGTTTAACCTCCACCCTTCTGTCCGCCTGTCGTGTAGTGAAGAAAGGCAGCTGTATTTTTGTCCCTGGCGCACCGGGTGATTCACTTCAAATGGCATTGGACTTAAAGGGTATCAGTTTTGTATTTCGCAGTTCATACAGGTATTGTTATTTTGACCGTCGTGCTCTCTTCGGCAATCAAAATGACCCGAAACTAAGTGAAATGCACACGCACGCACACCCTCAAAAAGACATTTAGATTGTATAAGCTTGATCGAACTCGGACAAAACTAAATCTTTCGCATTCATGTGCAGCATGGCTGCACATTTCAGTGCCCAAAAGGGTACAGGGTAAACATTTAATTAATCGGATTTATTTCAGGGTTGAAGTTGGGGCCTTTTTGTCCCTTAAGACAGGGTGAGTTGCAGAATAGAAGAGAGCACAAGGGTTAATATAAGATCAAAAGATAGGAAAGTAAAAGGGTGTAATTATTCAAAATCGGAAAAAAGAGCAGTCAACTGATACGGCTTAGTAGGTACGCAGATAACTGAAGATAATGCTCTGCTAAAAGTTTAGAAAAACAAAATTGCATGTATTTTGAACTATACACCCACAAACATCTAAATTATGTATGTTGTCTAAGGAAAAGATAGAAGGCAGATGCGGTCTTATGGCCGTCACCGACCACTCCAGACTGTCTACCTAGCTTTTTTTATCTTTCGTTCTTCCAAGTCCTGGATAAAATCAAGGTTTTAACTTTGGGTTACTGTGAGGCTTCTGCTCAACAGGATTTTGATTTCAGATTAGGACAGACTGTATAGTCCTTCTCCGGGCCGTTCTCAGTGCTGGAAACCAGAACCCTGGACAGAGAGAAGAGCCATCACAAATGGCCAGACACACTACATATGCAGGCTCCACAGGGAACAAACTTTTTTCCTCCTACTCCTTTCTCTCTGACACTGTCTAAATTTTCCTTTATTTAATTCTGTCTATATGTCTTTCTCGCAATATCTTGTATTCCCTACTGTCTGTTGGCCGTCTCTATCCACTTATTGTGTTTTATTTGCATTTCTCTCGCTCTCCACTGCCTGTGCATTGGTCAGTTCCCTGTGTTTTCCAGAGGGGTAAATTGTTTAAAGTCCCCTGGTTGTTGTCTGATATCCTGAGCCAGATCTGTTCTAATGATACAGTATACTGTTTAAAACAGTTCAAAGTGTCAGCGTGAATGTAATGTTCAATGGAAAACGTAGCTAGGTTAAAAAACAGAATGGCTTTTCAATGAGTCTGTAACACCCGCTCTCTGCTGCAACAGATAAATAGTGGTATGCCTTGAGAGGCTTCCCAGCAATGCAACCTTAACCCTGGGCTTATCTCCTCACCCTTCCTCTTTTTTCCCCCATTCACCCTCCTTCTAGGGGCCAGGGAAACATTGACCACTGGTGACCATGACTGTGTTCTGAATAATCCCAGTATGAGTGTTGGCTGGGTTAGGCTGCTGGTCATGGTAGATGAGGAGAAAGATAGGATAGGGGATGAATTGTAACACTAGCGTTTTAATGTAAGTAGGATATGCAGTTCATGCTATAGGTACATTGTCTTCCATTCTGGGAATGAGAGTACATGGAGGAAAAAGAGATGAGGAAAAAAGGGAACTGAACAGAAAAGGGAATATAAATTAAGATGTTCCCTAAAAAGACAAAACAACAGATTTAAAATAAAATACAGAAAGGGGACCAAACAACAGAAGATATGTTAAAATAAAAAAGAGGACATACGCTTGTTCCTACTTCAGTGAGAACCTTAGTCTGTGTCCATGACCACTTGCTGTTGTGAGTAAGTGATCATGGGTGGTGAAATACTCCACAGCATTAGGAAAATGGCCATGTTGCAATGTCACACAGAAAGTATGTGTGGGTGAGTGTGTTGGTGTTGGGAGTCAGAGAACCACTTGATTTGTTAGGTTGCTTTTCATCCCCATAATATGTGGCGGGGAGTACTTATATAAACACAAGTAGATGGTACAGGGCTCATGAATAACTAAAAGACTGGGAAGACTGACGTGTGGTACTGGTCTGTCTACTGTACTTCTAAATTCAGTAACTTATGTGTTTAGTTTGCCTATGTTTGAAAAGATCTTGCAAATCTAGTTCCAGTTACTACAATATGATGTTCAGTCAGTTAGGAAATGGTTTCACTAGACTCTATCATAACATTTTGGACAAATTACAGCCTGGATTTAAATACTTTTAGTCAGGTGCGGGGTAGCTGTATTTTAAGGTTTATAATTGGGAGAAACTGAACATAATGGTGTGTGATGTGCTGGGTGGGGTTAGATGGGGGGTAGGGTGTGAAACTGGAGCCGGAAGAGCAGCTCATTGTAATACACCCACACATGCTCAAGATCAGCCACAGGGTTCACAGTTTCATTCCATCATACTTTCTGGATCTCCTATTGCTCTTCCTGGCATACATACATTGGGTACAGTAGGTACACACACACACACACACACACACACACACACACACACACACACACACACACACAGGATAAACACAAACACATACACACACAGGATGAACACATACACAATCACCAGGGGCATACCCTTGGCCTCCTACTGTATTTTCTTTTGTGTTGAATATAGGCCAAACACTAATTCGGAAGTGCCCTGGTGTAAAGTTTTAAACTCTAAACCAATAATAATGTTTCCTGATGCAGCTGTTGGCCTAGAAACGCTTGTCTGGACGATCAACTATGGAAGATTCCAGTTTTCAGTGCAACTTTCAGTGCAGAGGAAATAGCCCAGAGGTGGTGGGTGTTGGTTGGAGCCAGAGAGGGTTGAGGAGGGTTAGATAAGTTTGCGTGCCTGGACGAACAGGAAGGAAGTCCACTTCTCAAGTCTTGGCTTGAGACCATAAGCCTCCTGCTGACTCCTTGACATAATTGAGTAACACACACACACACACACACACTCACTGACATGCACATACACACTCAAACAATGCACCAGCTTCCTGAGAGCAAAGCCGCCTTGCCGGATGCAAAACCAAACTACAAATAAGACAAATCATCATGGCCTCTCTCCCTCTCTTACACATTGTGTCAATTTATACTCCTACATGAGAATAATTATGATACAGCTTGTGGATGTAAGGTTTTTTTGTGTAATCAATGTTTTGTGGGCTTGAGTAATGGTCAGGGAATGTGTGTGTAATAGTTTCAACATGCATGCCCTGTCGAAGTAGGTTTGTTGTGTTACTCTGCTACTGCTGCTTATATTGCTTGATAGAAGTCATTTGAACATAGTGTGAGACAGGTAGGGTATGATACTGTGCGTGTATGTTTCTGTGTGAGTACCTGCATTGTCTGTGTGAGTGTAGTTACAGGTATTGAATAGAGGCAATGCTGATAGTAAGGTTAGTTGTAGTGGTTTCCTGCATTAGTTGGTAAACTGAAGTTTTATGTGATAGGATCCTTATGAGAAGTGAAGTGATGTATTGTCAAGTATGGTTACCCATACTCAAAATTTTACCTCTGCATTTAACCCATCCAAGTGCACACACAGCAGTGAGTAGTGGGCAACCGCACGCACACACAGTGAACATACACCCAAGGCAGTGGGCAGCTATTGCTCAAGCGCCCGGAAAGCAATTGGGGGTTCAGTGCCTTGCTCAAGGGAACCTCAGTCATGGTATCGAAGGCAGAGAGAGTGCTGTTTGTTCACAAAACCCTACCTTCAATTCCTGCCGGTGCGAGAATCGAACCAGCAACTTGAAGGTTACAAGCCCAACTCCCTAACCATTAGGCCACGACTTCCCCGGAAGCTTTCTTTCAATAACACAGGTCTCCCCCTCCAAAAATCTTAAATCATATTCACTCTATGTGGCTTGTCACAGGCCACATAAAATCTGTTCACAGGCCACACATTTGACATGTCTGGTCTAGACCATGTACAATTATGAGTGTTGAGTTACAACATGTGCGGGTGAAACCAATGGCTGGTAATGTCGAAGCTCATACTGAGCTGGAAGAGGGAAGATGTAAAAGACTGTATAAAAGGGGCTTCTGTCTATCTCCCTCCCTATGTACCTCTTTTCCTCTCTTTCTTTCTCTCTCTCCCTCTCTCACTTTCCCTCCCCATATCTCTTTCTCTCCCTTTGTGTCTCTACCTCTCTATCTTGTTATTACCTTTATTTCTCTGAAGAGTGAATTTGTTTCGCCAGCAGACGTACAGTGTCCCTCTGTCCACACTCCAACCGCAAATGATGACAGAGTACAGGAAGTGAGATAGGCAGATGCAGAATATGCAAAAGAATACTGGTAGAGAAATCTACAGTGCGTGTAGTACAAAGACTGACCAAAATAACAATCTGCTTGGAAACAGACGTCACAAACCTGTGGTCTTCTACATGCTGCAATAATTTGAATATCTTCTTCAAACCTTTGGCTCATCAACAAGTATACGGTTGTTTATGAACAAATCCTATCCACAAACAAACCCATCACCAATATCACCCCACCCACTCTGTCTTTCCTTCTCTGCAGTCCACGCCACAATGTCACAGGGACATTCCAGCATGAGTGTCTCTGCCCCCTACATGTCATATGCCTGCCCTGAGGGTGCCAGCGTCAGGTTGGTGTGCGCCCAGAAGGGTTCCAAAGAGCATCCTGGTGACCAGTTACACCATCGCTGGCGCTTTACCCCTCACATGGATAATGACTGTCGTGAGAAGGTGCATCCCCGTGGTGCTGGGGGGAACCATGGTCAAGGTAACAACTCCCATGCCTTGCCCCCCGGAGTCCAATATGGGATTGGTGGGGACTATTTTTGGGTGGCCCTTCAAAATGTCACCCACAACGACCAGGGGCGCTACTGCTGTCAAAGTCTGGAGTTCGAGCACATGAAGCTGGTCCAGAGACCACACAGCCATGTCCTTCTAACTGTCACCCCACGTAAGAACATACAACATGGATTTTGAGTGTGTGTGTAAGGAGGGTGTGTGTGTTGGGGGACCAGAGAGAAAGAAATAGAGACAAAGAGTTGGAGAGAAAAAGTGTTGTGTGTGACATTGCATGTATGTGAATGCTTGTTGATCAGTGTTATTCCAAAGAAAGGAAAACAAGTAGTCTGATATGGCCTTCCCTCTATAGGAAGACCTGGCTCTTCAAACTGCACTCACTGGAACCCCCGTCCACAAGATGGTATAGAACCTTCCATACACTTCTCCACCTTCAGTAGATACAACACCATTTTGATGAACTCCAATTACCATTTTTTAACTCTGCTGAATACTTGTAGTAGTGCACATATTAAATGTTACCAATTGCAATGACTAGCAATGGGCCAACTTGATTCAAACTTAGTCAAATCAAACACACTTCAAGCACTTAAAATTACTTTGCTTTCCATCATCCGATTAAAATAGTTTTATGCTACTGCTTTGTCCTTAGCTTCAGTATCTGCAGGCCTGGCCACCGCAGCATGCATCATGGCCATTTTCTCTCTGCCGGTCATCCTGGTCCTAGTCTACAAGCAGAGGCAGAATGCCCACTCCAGTCGACGTGAGTTTAATACATGCATCGCATACAATATGTACAAACACTGTGTTGTATAGAAAGCGCACACTACTACGTCTCTTATTAACTAGTTGTAGACTGATTCTCTTCCTTTTTAAAATTGGGAAACATGCACATGGAAAAGCTTTGTAGGTCTGACAAAGGCCCGTTTCCTTTTCCCCTTTCCCAGGTGCACACGAGCTGGTAAGAATGGACAGGTAAGTTTCCCACAGACTGAACAGCTTGGCTGAGCTTAGTCATACACAGCAACCTACATTCCCACAATAACACAGAAGATGACTGTTTACCACATGTATAAGATACACCATCGTTAGTTATAAGTAATAACAACAAAAGGAAGTAAGAAAATGACGATTCAAAAATGTATGTATCAACATTTTGTGATTTTGTATATTTTAAATGTTTTTATACTATGTAACATTGTATTTATCATATCTACTGCATATTTTCGATGGATCCTGTGTGTGTGTATGTGTGTGTGTGTGTGTGTGTGTGTGTTTAGCGAGGCCCAAGGCCATGAAAACCCCATGTTCCTGGGGGGTTCTCCCCAGGTGAAGACCCGCACCGTGACTCAGATAATGACCAGGCAGTCCTCCGAGTCTGGACGCCACCTGCTGTCTGAACCAGGAACTCCGCTTTCTCCCCCCACGCACGGCGACGTCTTCTTCCCAGTGCAAAGTAAGACACGTACCGAATACAAACTTGTGCGTACACACACTCTCTTTCTCTATGACACTGTTAGTCTGATGTAACATAAATTAAACCAAGCACATTTTTGCATGCCTGTCAGTTCTGAGCAACATCCTGAATCTGGGGTTGCCTGAACTGACACATATCCAGAAACACAGATATACACACACTAATCCATAACTTATCACGCCTACGCACTTTCACCATGTGCTTGCAACTACAACCCCAAATCAGAAAAAGTTGGGACAGTATGGAAAACACAAGTAAAAAAAGAAAGTAGTTTTTTCCAAATGTACTTTGACTTGTATTTCATTGCAGACAATGTACATATTTCATGTTTTGTCTGGTCAACTTAATTTCATTTGTAAATCCTTTCCAGTTATTTAGACCTGCAACACATTCCAAAAAAGGTTGGGACTGGAGCAATTTAGGGCTAGTTGGTTAAATAATGATGTGATTTGAAACAGGTGATGTCAACAGGTTATTCTAATTATGATTTAGTACAAAAGCAGCATCCAAGAAAGGTCTAGACCATTAGGAGGAAAGATGGGCCGAGGATCAACAGTTTGCCAACAAATACGTGAGAAAAATATTGAAATGTGTACAAACAGTGTTTCTCAAAGAAAGATGGAAAGATATTTGCTTATTTCACCTTCAACAGTGCATAACATAATTAAAAGACTCAAGGAATGTGGTGGAATTTCAGTACGTAAAGGACAAGGGCGCAAGCCTAAGCTGAACAACCATGATCTCCGATCCCTCAGGCGGCACTGTATCAGTAATCGTCATTCATCTATAAGCGATATCACCACATGGGCTTGAGACTACTTTGGCAAACCTTTTTCAAGTACCACATCCACAAATGCCAGTTAAAATGGTACTGTGCCAAAAGAAAGCCCTATGTTAAGGGTTCAGAAGTGCTGTTGACTTCTCTGGGCTCAGAGGTATCTTGGATGGACCATCACACAGTGGAAACGTGTACTGTGGTCTGATTAATCAGTATTGCAGGTATTTTTGTGGAGAAATGGACGCTTTGTGCTCTGGACCAAAGAAGAAAAGGATCACCCAGACTGTTACCAGCAACAAGTCCAAAAGCCAGGGTCTGTCATGGTATGGGGTTGTGTCAGTGCCCTTGTCAAAGGTAACTTGCACTTCTGTGATGGTACCATTACTGCTGAAAAGTACATGGAGATTTTGGAGCACAATATGCTGCCTTCAAGAAGACATCTTTTCCAGGGACGTCCATGCATATGTCAACACGATAATGCAAAACCACATTCTGCTCACATTACAAAGTACTGGCTGCAGAGGAAGAGGATAAAGGGTACTTGACTAGCCTGCCTGCAGTCCCAACCTGTCTCCAATGAAGAATGTTGCGAAATGCGACAACGAAGACCCTGTACTGTTGCCCACCTTAAGACTTGTTTACAGCATGAATGGGACAACATTACACCAGAAACACTTCATCATTTGGTGTCTTCAGTCTCTAAACATTTTAAGTGTCGTGAAAAGGAATGGCAACATCAAAGTGATACATGAGGAACACGTTAAATAATGTGCTGTGTTGTCTGCAATGAAATGCAAGTCAAAATAAGTAAATCACTACTTTCTTTTTATACTTGTGTTTTCCATACTGTCCCAACTTTTTCTGATTCAAGGTTGTAACACCCTTTGCATTGCACCCCCATCTACATCGGAGCATTTGTTCCTTATTTATGCAAAATATGTTCTGCATCTACAGACTAGTTCCACAAATTTACTTCCCAAAACTTTGTTTCTCCATAAGATAAAAGTGATCTCCAGTCAGTGGAATTTAACTTACACTTGTTTCCTCTTACTGTATGTCACAATACTGGCTTATAACCGCTTTCTGCTTCTGCTTTCTACAAGTCACATCTTGTTTTATATTTGTGTGTATGTGCGCGAGCACGTGCATTAGCATGTGTCTGTAAGCACATGTGTCTTTGTTTAAGATGGGGAAAGTATGTGTAAAAAGTACATTTTAAATTTTATTTTTCAGGCAAACCTTTGCAATATAAACTAATATATTATTAATTAACTAATATAGTACCAAATGCATTAAATATAATTAAAATGCTCTCTTGGTCTCTCTTTCCAGATCCTATCCCAGAATCGCCAGACTTCCTGCAAGTGTGAGGGTGGAAAGCAGGGCCTTGTGTCCCTGAACTTTGAGAACAACCCATGTGGTTCCCCTCCAGCCACCCTCCTCTTCCTCCTACCCTACTGCTTTCTCACCAATCTTTCTCCTCCTTCTCAGTTTCTTCTCCGTTCCTTTCATCCCTAATATTTAATCTTAATCTCTCACCCCTGCCCCCCCCACTATCTCCTCCTCACTGCTAGCATGCTACCACAGCAGTGTCCCCATCCTGTGTCATGGTCCTCTATGCTGAAACAGTTCTCTGGGCCCCAGTCAGCTCCCTATTCCAGATTCACCCCAACTGCAACAACAGCCAGAGGCAGGAGAAGCAGTGCCGTGTGGGCTGGCCATATGCGTGGTGCGCCTGTCTAGCTGCAGACAACAGCTCAATAACAGGTGCCTGGGCCTCTTGATGTAACAGAGTTGATTTTTTGGGATGTCTCAGGACTGTGGAGAGTGTGTCTTTGTAGAGGTTAAAAGTCCCACAAAGCAGCTCCAGTAGAATCCCTATGGCAGTTCTAGACTATAGACTCCAGTTATCCCCCATGTATTTGTTCAAAAAGGGCCCTCTGGGCAAGCATAGGCATCCATGAAGAGCTGTGCCAGTGTATCAGATATGAAAACATATCCTTTAACACAAGTCTGTGTTTTCAAACCAGAGCAAATAGGTAATAGTTTCTAAACATTGTTCT
Source organism: Plecoglossus altivelis (assembly GCA_036571765.1). NCBI lineage: Eukaryota > Metazoa > Chordata > Actinopteri > Osmeriformes > Plecoglossidae > Plecoglossus > Plecoglossus altivelis. The sequence goes on from BROE01000016.1 coordinate 4,225,727, forward strand.
CCCTCAAAGTATTCACTACCTCATTTACATTCAATTCCTTCCTCGAAGCATGCACCTCCCCTTTACTCAAAGATCTCCTAATACTTACCACACCCAGTACCACATATGGTGACTGGGAGGCAGGCCTAGATCCAGGGGGGCGCAGGAGGATTCTACCTTACCCCCAAGCGCCTTTTGACTTTCTGTTGTGCCCCCCCAGCCCCTTCTGACTTGAGCCACAAAATGTACATTTTGAAGCTAGGAACAAGTCTGTTAGGGCTTTCAGTAGTATTATTTTTTGATTCCCTAATAATGATTGTCTGGTTTATAATTGGCTACGTAGGTTAGAGCTCTGCCTCTGTTTACTGATAAGTGAAATCAACCTTGAATCTCGTCCTCACATGTTCTCGAAGTTTTTGTATATTGGTCTTTAGTGGAGGGCTTTTTTTCTGTTTCCTGTTGACAATTTCTAGCGAGAAATAAGACATATCTTCACTAGACAAGGTTTTGCAAATAGAAAAAAATCTGTTTATTTTATGTAAATAAACAAATAAAGGCAGAAAAGCATAATGTGTGGAGGTTCCTTCTACACATCCATGGTTTGAGTGTTTACGACCTGGTTTAGAGGTGTAGGTCTCTGTGCCTAATTAACACAGATCTTTAAACAGTCTCAAAAATTGTAACAATATAAAAAATATATATATATATATTTATATATGCAATCTGTATTCATGATGCCCCCTAGAAATCTAGAAATGATCGCTGAACAGGCTGAATCTGGCCCTGCAGGGAAGCATGGTTTCAAGATCTGGGCTTGGCTTTAGGTGAGGAAATCTCCCATCGTTGTAAAACTTTCTACAGCTTTCACTGTGGTCGAAAAGGACCAACAAAGTCAAGGTGTGTTTTTTCAGCCTTCCAGATAAGTGATATTGTTTGTGTGTTTATGTTTATATGTAAATTACTTTTATAAAGGTTTATTCACTTTTGTTTGTGTGTTCCTTCTAATTAATCAAAAATGAATTTTGCCTTCCAGCCAACAGTGAGTTGGAATAGCAGTTAATTTAGAAAGATGACCAGTGGAGCTGGTTGACAGGAGTCTCTATAAGGTGTGCTAAAACAGAGAATCCAATACAAAGTATGTTGCAAAGGGACACGGTGAAATGAAAGTGTTTTTATGTCTTTGGTGAGTTGTTAGTTTATTTTTCAATCAAATTCAGTGACTTATGTGTACTTTGTGTGTGATTGGTATGAGTGTAGATGTGTGCAACTTTTTAGCATGTGTTGGTTTTACACTATACAATGCTTATGGTGGGAAAACATCATTCAAGAAATGAAGAAAATATTTGTTGTGTAAACTAAATAAAAGCTGTATGTGTTATACCTTCTTTAATCTACATTCCACTATAAATATACGTTTTTAGACCCCTTTGTCCAGTTGTAGTTATACAGCAAACTGCAGGCTGTCCTTGTTATCCCTGTACCAGCAGACAGATGACTATTACATCAACTTCAAGGGTGGTCTGCCTGGAAGCCTCCAAGTTGGCAGCAACCAAAGAGCAGCTGATGCTATCAGAAGTGTGATGAAGCAATACTGGGGATTAGCTAACATACGAGGCAGAGAAAGAGAAGATAGTGAAAGGGAGAGAGAAGAAGAAATGTAGACAGTGATGAGAAACACAAAAATAGAGAGAGAATGGACAGTGACAAAGAGAGTGAGACAAAAAGGTAAGATGGGAGCAACAGGCCATGGCCATTCTCTGTCCCCAGTGCATATTTGAGGAGCCTATAGTGTCATTCAGTGGTTGTATGAGAAGTCACACATTTATATATACCAATAATGTACTGCAGTGTCCAATTACATCTTAGTAAGGATGGAGCCGAACGCATGCCTCCCGGAATGACCACAAAAACAGCACCAACACTGAAATAATATGCATGTGCACACACACACTGCTGAAAAACATGTTAAGACCTTTAATTCAGCAAGGTTTGAAACTCAACAGGAAGTATCGGTGTTCTACTTCTTCTTTCTGTATTTACAGCAGTGCAGCTGTGGGTTTCCTGTTTTGTACATACGGGTGAACTTTGTCTCTGTCTGCTCTGTTGTAATCTAGTAGAGCACAAGATATCACAATCACAGCACCCTATAATTCAAATCTTTCCCCTCAGCAAACGGTGTCATACAAGGAGATTATGGTTAATCAGTTGCAAACTGACTCGGTCACAGATTAACGCTGCTTCATAGTAGCTGTAATGAATCTCAAAATCAACATCAACATCAACCGTCACTTGACAATTATATTGGCTGCAGTACTGAGGTTGACCAACAGATGGGTGCGATACGGGGTAGCTGTGTCAACACCGGATTTACACTAGTCAAGGCAGACTTAAAAGGAACAGTTCAACAAATTCTGTTCGCATCAGAAAACCAGAATCATGAGCTGTGTAGAAGTAGCACGTCTATACCAGGCATATAGTAGCCTGTTGAATAATTTCCTTAAAATGCACTGTGAGTCCTCATAACTTAATATAACAAAACTAAGACACAACATCTTCCCCTAATGTCCTATAATAAAAAACACTATGACATAGTAATATAATATAACAAACAGTACGATATCGCAACTTCTCTGATTTGCAATCTTACTGATAGTGGCGGTGTCCCGTCGTCCTCCACAGTGACAGTTAGCCGGTACTCCTGCTGGCGCTCACGGTCAGGCGGGGAGGGTCGTGTAACCATCTCTCCAGTCATGCGATCCATGCGGAATGTGAGGTCCTGGTTACCAAAAGTGATGTAATAGAAGAGCATGGCGTTCGGGCCGATGTCACGGTCTGTCGCCACCACACGCAGGACAGATGTACCACCACCTACGTTCTACAAAACAGGCACACGTATAAAAGATACATAGATACACACATACCAGATACATAGATACACATACATGAACACATGTAAAAATATAGCAAGCACAGAACACAGACTGACATAAGCAACTGTATGCATATCTATTTTAGCCATGTGTGTTTTCCTATGGTGTATGCATATGTGTTTGTGTGCTATCTCACTTCTTTGACGCTGACATTGTAGCCCCGCTGGTTCTCAATGATAGGTGTATTGTCATTGACATCCAGGATGTTGATGGTGAGGGAAAGGTCTGAGAAACGGGGAGGGGAGCCACTATCTGTCGCTCGCACCTGTAATAATACAGTGTTAAACTATCCCTAACAACAAAACACACATTAATACACATACAAACACATCTAGAGATTATTTAAGTCTTGCAGGAGTAAAAGCAGGTGTTGGTAGAGAGTTTCTGTACTACAGGTGTAGGTAGGGTGTGTTAATCCTACAGGTGCAAGTGCAGATGTGGATGGAAAATGTTTATTACAGACACTGGTGTATGTAATGCCTATTCCTGGAGTGCTGCCTGACCTTGAGTAGATAGCGGTCCACAGTTTCTCTGTCAAGAGCAGAGTTGACGTAGATCTCTCCATAGGTATGGTTCACTGTTCGGATCTCAAACACATCCTGCATGTTGCCTGCCACCAGAGAAAAGCTCACCTGATGAAGAAAAATAGAGAGAGAGAGAGAGAAGGAAGGAAGGAAGGAAGGGAGCAAAGAAAGGGAAAGAAAAGGAGACATTACCACTTCAAAGTGACAGGTGGGAAAGCACAATACCTCCTACTCCAACTCCCCTTTCCCTCCTTCCTTCTCTTCTCTCCTCACCATTCCGTTGTTCCCTGCATCCTTGTCACGCCCCAGAACTACCGCCACTTTATTCCCGATGGGCGTGTTCTCTAGGATGCCAACTGACGTATCAGATGTGATGTCAAACTCTGGACTGTTATCATTCTCATCCAGTATGGTGATGGACACCTATGACATGGGGACACATGTTGCAATGACAATTAAGTCATACTTACCTTCAATATTCACATTTAATATTTAGTAACTTAAGAATGAACTGAAGTGCTGATGAATGAGCTGTCTCAAAGTATGCAAAAGTTTATTCATCCCTATGTATTAATTAGTCCTATTGTTATTTGAATGAAATAACTTTAGACACACTATTCCCTAGGAGACAGTGCCATAAACCTAAAAGCATAATCTTACCTTCTACAATTCCATGTGGAGAGCAGAAAATAAGATAGAAGAAGGATGTAATCAAATGCTTTATACAGATCCAACATACCAACAAAACACCATGCCTTGATAGCAAAGACATGAATCTGGGAGAGATCAGAGGGTGAAAATAAAATGAAAATAAAAAGGTCACGTCATCGGGCAAGTCACTGAGTATGGTTGAAGCAGTATTGCATTTTATTGGAGAGGCTTAGTACCACAGTGGAGTCCTTCTTGGGTCCTCCATCATCAGCCACTACTGTCAGGGTGTAAAGATCCCCTTTCTCTCTGTCCAGCAAGCCTGTCACTGTGATACGACCCTATGATACACGCACACACACAAACACAGACACATACATACAACAGAATGGTTGTGTAGGTAGGTAGGTAGGTAGGTAGGTAGGTAATTACAACTTTGTCATCCATTTCTGGAAATGTATCTTTGACTTCTGAAGGTTTCATAGAGTAGAAATTAAAACACAACAAATGACATATCCAAAATGACAGGATACACACTCACAACCTAAACAGTATTAACAAAATAACACAGTAAGAGCTTAAAATAAAACATCTATCAAAGCACAGTTTAAAATTCATAACACTAGGGATAATTTAGCAATTAATCTAAACAAATTACACAAATGTTGACAGAATGGAGAGATTATCACCCACAGGTGGAGCAGGAAGGAAAGAGAAAACATTCTCACAGGTAGGACACACAGTAACACACATACAGAACAGGAAGGAGAGAGGAACAATATCAATAACACAATGAAGAGAAGAGGGGAGTTATAGGGAAATCAAATTCAGAAACTCTGTCACCTATAAACAAAACCTCCTCCATGTTCTGTCCCCTTTCCATCCTCCTTAACTTACAGTAACACTGTCAATCTTGAAGAGTGCCAGCGCAGCCGGCGAGGTGTCAGGGTCAAAGCGGTAGGTCAGCTGGTTCAGGTTGTCGGCTGACTGTGCCTGCACCTGCACCACCTCAGTTCCTGTGGCAATGTTCTCACGTAGTGAGGCCTCATAGCCGGCGGAGAAAAAGGCAACGGCCTCGTCCAGCTCATTGAGCAGCGTCACATACACGGTGCAATAGCCTCGGTGGAAGGGCGGGGCTTGATCGATGGCTGACACATTCATCAGGTAGCTGGTCTTGGTCTCGTAATCCAGGTAGTCCAACGTGGTCAGGAGCCCAGTGCTTGTGTCCACCTGAAACTTACGGTCTGAACCGGACACCAGAGCGTATGACACCATGCCTCCGTCACCTGTAAAGTCGGGACAGGGGATCGGGGTGGCAGGTGGAGAAAGAGGAAGAGCGTGTTGAGATGGAGGGAGGTCAAAGGATGTGGGGATATGTGGAGGAGGGAAGGGAGACTGAGATGAGCTGGAAACATTGTTCTTTTAATCCCAGAAACCAATTTACTGCATTACTGCAATGTATCTCTGAAACATGTGGTTGGATGCCACTGCAGTGAAAACCAGACTTCATACACATATCCTGACTCCTCCAGATTTGGTAATGCTGAGGTGTAGGTGAATACTGTGGGTGACAAGAAAGGCCTGCTTTCTGAAGAGTGGTTGTCACATTGAACACCACCCCACAGGATATTTAGGCAGTGTCGCAGAACACAGGAAGTCAAGAGAGGAAGTTACAGAGCATCACATTTGTAAAAGCTGGATGGAACAATAGATTCAAGCTCCATGGAAACAAGTCAAATGTGGGTGTGATTGTGTATGTAGAGGAGAGGAACAAAACGTTTGTGCACACACACACACACACACACCATCAGTGGAAAGGTTGTGCACCCAAACACGCACACTCACACACCCACCAGTGTCAGCATCTGTGGCCTGTACCACAATGACTGAGGTTCCTATGCCTGCCGTCTCTCGGAGGCCAAGGCGATTGTATTGCTGCTGGGTGAACACGGGCACCTCATCATTGGCATCCTCCACATACACGATCACCTGGGGGTGACACACACACACGCACATAAATGCATGTGCATGCATACATGCATGCACAGCCACATAAGACGGCTCTCTCCTAATGTTCAACGATTCCCAGAGAACCCCACTTCATGCTCATATACCCCAAGTTGATTGACCCTAACCTCCCCTTCCAATCCACCATCTCTTACTCCTGCCTCTGTTTTCCCTTCTCCTCTCTTCCTCTTTGTCTCTAACTCCTCAACTTATTTTCGAATTTTATACTCGAATCTCACCCCCACCACTCTTCATTTTCTTCCTCTGTCCTCACCATTGTCCCTCACCCTCACCCCTCCCTCCCCCCTCACCCGCACAGAGCTTCTCATGGGGCCCTGGTCACTGTTGTAGGCCTCGACCTCCAGCACATGGGAGCTGCTAGTCTCTCTGTCCAGGGCCTTGAAGCCCCGTGTTATCATGCCTGTCAGCTGGTTGATGCTGAACTGACTGTTGCTGTTGCCTGTACATACATACATACATACAAACACACAAACAAAAGAACATACATATATACATCCAAACACACACACATACATACTCAGGTAAATATACACACTCACAGAAGGGAGACAGAAAGTTAAGTTATGCTACATAGTGTCAAATGTCTTATTTGTTGTTGTGTTTAAGTTGTTTACTTCAGTACAGAGTGTGGGAGACTTCCTTCGCTATCAAATATGAGACAAGGAAGAGGAAGTCACACTCACCAGAGAGGATCCTGTAAAGAACCCTGCCATTATCTCCCTGGTCTGCATCTGTGGCCTGCACCTGCATACAGACACATATATGTAGAAATATCTTACACACACTTAGAGATTTAACAAACTATAAATCAAACCCTGAACTTTGACTTTTAGGTTCCACAACATCTTATTTAAAGTAGTTATATTGACTCAGAGTATGTCCACTCCAAGTTAAGCGTGGCATTAAGGACTATGAAAAGCCAACATTAACGGAACTCGACTCGGCTTGGGAGACAATGCAATCCTACATGTGCATGTTGTGGCCAGTCCATACAGTCAACATTTAACCACAGTCTGTCAATATTACAGGTGCGAAAGACATACATACATTTTCTACTGCTGATCCCTGGGAGGGATTGCAGTGCTGCTTGTTCCCATTTGGGGTCATGGGTGACTGGAGCCTAACCCAGTAACTTTGGACCATAGGTGGGGTACACCCTGGACTGGGGCCAGCAAGTCACAGGGCTAACACTGACACAGACAACCATTCACTTGCACATCCATTCTCTAGGGGCAATTTCAATATACCAATTAACCTATCACATGCATGTCTTTTGGATGGTGGGAGGAAGCTGGGGTGCCTGGAGAGAACCCACGGTAACATGGGGAGGACATGCAGACTCTACCCAGAGAGATCATGTGATGTTGGATTTGGCCCAATAATCAAACCCATGATCTCCTTCCTGGGAGGCAGGGGCTCTGACTGCGCTGCCACCATGCACCCCTGGTGAGAAAGACGTGGAATGCATAAAATACATTGTTCACTTAAGTGCATCCCGCAGGCACAAAGTACACTTAGCATCAGCGTAATTAAAATGAAATATAAAAACATGTTATAAGCAGGCAAGACATATTTTGCTTAGGCCTATAAACTCTGGATTGTGGCCTACATCACCTTGACTTTAATTATATTTGAGATGATACAAAGTATCTTGAACTGTCAACCTGTAGTAGCCTTCAGAATCAGAATTAACCCTAAATCATTAACCCTGAATAGAATGCCACCGAATAATGACAATTACGATGATTGAGACATCGACAGCTGCATGTAGAACAGTCAATTTGATTATTCTGGAATTGATTTAATGTAATCTGTTGTATTCCCAGTTACCGGTAAAGGAGTTGAACAAACTGGATCTCATGACGCAAGTGCAAAAAACTGGCCAAGAGATGGTGTAGTTAGGGCAGAGGATTAGGAAGGGTGATATTGAAATTGATTTGCTAGAACAAGAGTTAAAAGGGGGGTGCATAGTAACAGGTTAATAATGTTAATTGTAGGAACAATATACCGGTATACTAATTGTTGGATTTCTATTTGTAGGCAATAAAGGTGACCAAATAAAATGCAAATGATTTCATCTTTATTTCTGTGGCAAAAAGCATTTGATCGGTTCTGAATGCATGTCCACATTGTGTGACATTAGCGATGTAATGGCAGGAGAACATTGCAAACATAAATTAGGGAGTGACAGAAAACAGTATAAGATAAAAACACACCAAACTTATAATCCTCTCCCATCATAAGGCTAAGCACACATTTTTGTTGATGTTGAGATTGGTCAGTAGAACCGACATAGGACACCCCATGTCTGCCAACTGTATCAGGCTCAGAAAGAGGATAGGGGATATGAAGAAACGCAGTTTGTTATGCAAGACGACGTTAGGTTCTCAGTTAGGTACCATGGACACTGACCCACAGTTTGCGTTATCTTTCTTTTTTGAACGGAAAGCCTAGACTTTTCAGGATTACCCAATTTAGGGTTTTCACTAAACCTACTTTCTGGAATACCCCAAAGGACTTAATAAGTAACTACAGAAATACATCACACACACATACATGAACATGGAACAGGTAGGCAGACTCACACCCTCAAAGGATACTCATATATAACAACACCCAATTTGACTATATGGAACGGATAGATGGATGATGTTATATTAGTCTAACACACTCTAACAGATTGACACACTACAAAACACATTAAACCAAATTAAAGGATAATCATCATCACCACCATCATCAACCCTCCCTCAGACAATCATACACACCTCTGGAGCTTGCTACTACAGCCCCAATACCACCTGGCTACCATTTCACAGCCCCTTGGCTGGTGCCTTGGTCCCTTCTGAGATAGTTCCATGATATAATACTGAGTGCAGCAAGAGATACACCAGTAGGTATGCTTAGGAAAAACTTGATCAGAAAGACGTAAATTTGCATGTTCTAACATCCACACATGTACAAACATCCATCCAACACTGTGATTATCAGAGTCGCCAAACTACCCACACACAAGTCAAACAGAAAAACCTTGAACATACATAGCATGTAGAAACACACACACAAACACTGCAAGCGCACACACACCATCCATGAAGAGGGGCCCTGCTTTAGTCTCATTAGCTTTATAAAGAGATGTGGAGAGGAGAAGAGAAAGAGGAAGAGAGAGGGGGGCAAGAGAAAAGAGTGGAGGGTCAGTCTGGTGAGTGATGAATAGGGTGTTACACAGCAGACTGTACCATCTCAGCTTTAGGAGGGGTGTCAATCTGCTGAGCCCATGTTGCCAGGCCAGGTACCAGGAAGCTGAGCGATTGTTTCGTTTCTGTCAGGAGATTCAACCGTACACCTCAATAAAGCATCAAAAACTCTGTGCTGTCTACGGCTCTCCCAAGTTAAAACTGAAAGAGATATAATGATCACAATTCTGTCCCCCAGTCCTGTTCTCCCCTTCCCCTCTCTCCACCCTTCTTTCTCACTCTTGGTGAAAGAAACGGAGTGAGGGTAAAGGAGTGTGGAGCCAAGGAACAAGTTTGACTCAGAGCTAAACAAGGTACTTTTACCAAGATTGTATAAAATCTGTTTTGGTAAGGTCAGAATTGTAAAATGTACATTTCCAGTACATATGTGGAGTGTGTGTGAGTTTGATGAGTTTCAGGCTCTATGGATACAGGCTGGGGGAGGGAGGGAAGGGTAGGGAGTGGACGGAAGAGGGGCAGATATGCCCCCCCCCCAGATAAATTGCCAATGAGGGAGCTTAGAGGGAGATGAAGAGATACTGTACTTGTATGCCCTGAAATTTGCTCATTGTTGATAATGATATTGACATTGTATTGTATTTAGAAAAATGGTAAGAAGACAAGGTTGGGAGAGAAAGACAGGGACAGGGACAGCGTGACATATAGTCATGCCAAAAGATGTTCATCAAAGAGTAACTGAAGTGTCACAAGTAAAGAGTGAGAAACAATGATTGAGTGTGAGAGAGTGATGGTGTATGTGCGTGTTTGTGTGTGTGTGTGTGGGGGGGGGGGATGTGGGGGGTACTGGGGAATGGGTGACTAATGTACTAGTGCTCTAACGAGCCATCCTGTTCCAGTGCCCTTTTCACAGCTTTCCTGGCATTTGCTCTAAAAAATAATTTCACGTCCCAATGTGTTTCCCCTAAACCGATAAGCCATGCTTTGTCTCCACTGAATTAAATATGATGACATTTACAAATGTTACTGTGCCAGTAAGGAGGGGTACGAGAATATGGGTGGTGTGTGGGATGGTGGTGTGTGGGGGTATTATAATGACTAAAGGGGTAATGGGTGTGGTTGTTCTAACGGGTAGGGGGTACGTTAATAAACCCAATTTGTATTACACTGAAGAAACTCTGTCAAGCATCAACTCAGTGTAGACATTGATTTAATAGCTACATAATTGCACCAAATGTCAAACTTTATAGCCTATGCGCAGACGTGTGATATGGTGTGTGTGTAACAACTCCTTGAGGGTATGATCCTAATTAGCCCCCAAATAAGTCCTACTCAGCTTAGCTAGGGAGGCAGCGTATATCAAGAGGGCTGCTGTGACACTGATAGAGTTTAAGTGATCTTTCACACCCACATCTACACTCACCAGCTTTAATCTCAGTGTCCTGTCTTCTCCTCTTTACAGAGCCAAGATGAACTCCAGTGATCCAGGCTTCAACATCTCCTCAGTCTCTTTTGCAGAGCCCAATAATATCTCCATGTCCCATTCTCCTTCTATATTTCCTTCTCTCTCTCCCCTGCTCTCCACCTCCTTCTCTCTTTCCTTCTCCACCCCTCTCTCTCTACCCTTCTCCACCCCAATTTCTCTGGCCCCACTACCACATGACCCTGCCCTGACTATCATGGTGGTACTGGGTCTGTTTGTCCTGTTTGCACTTGTTGTAGCCTGCCTGGCCATCTGCAGGCCGTCCTCAACGCAAGAGGAGAGCTTTGAGGGGGGCCGCAGCCCAGGAGAGGCCCTGACTTGCAGATCTTCTCTTTCCAGTGAGCCCCAACTGAAGCTGTGGAAGAGGCTGGGCTCCTACCGTCGTTCCTACTCCTGCTCCTTCAGGAGACCGCCCCAGCGCAGGCCCGAGTTGGACCCTGCCTACACTCATGTCACTCTGGTCCGACCACAGGTCGACAGTGTCCCACAGCAGCCCTACCTCACCATGCCATGCCTGTTTGACTTTGTGACAGAGATATGACAGGCTCCATCTGAGGATGACTCAACTCCATTGCAGTACTCTCACATGTGATGCTTTCCTGTGAGCAGCAAGTTCAGAACAGTGCAGAGTGACGCTAATATTGACAAAGCTTTTCTGAGGCCATCTTAGATTAAGTCCTTGGAGGTTGTATAGTTACTGACAGGATGGGAAGGGCCGACCTGAGCCCTTTCCAAAAACATAACTGACTTTTATTTAGTTTTGTATTGTATGTTGATTGTTCGGTTACAAAATTAAATAATGTTTTTGTAAATGATGCCTTGTTTCATGACGTTTGTATGAGGGTGTCTCAGTTTTTGTCTATTTGTGCATTTGTTTGTCAATATCTGTGTCTGTATGATATGTGAATGTGCGCATGAGTCTGTGAGTAGTGTATTTGAGCATGTGTACCTGCAGGATGATGGTCCCTTGGGGCACAGTCTCTAGTATGCTGGTCTCATAGCTGTTCTGTAGGAAAATAGGCCTGTTGTCGTTCACATCCAGAACCTCTACATACACCATGGCCGTACCGGTCCTCCTGCTACCTGCTGGCCCATTGTCTGACACATACACACACACATGGACACAAAGGTGAACACAAGCAAAGACACACACACACACACACACACACATGCATGTTTAGGTTTTCCCTATTTGAACTCATAATTGAGTTTTAATGTCAATAACAAATCACAAAAATAACATCTGACAACTCGGCACAAACACATATGCATAAATACACCCTCACATACAGAAACTCACACACTGATTGTTAGACAACTGATTCTAGAACAACAGGAAACCCTAGAAAGGTTTTGGTTCTTGCCACAGTGACAGAGAGGAACAGAGACTGTTGCGCATGCTGTGTGACATCAGCAGACCTGCACACTAAATTTTTATCCTATATACCTCTAAAGGCCCGTTCACAGCAAGGACGATAATAATAGCTCTAATGATAACTATATTTAACACACCAACCTCGCTGATTCTCGCAATGTCTTCCATTTCAAATGCGTGGGGGCTTCAGATTTGGATTCTAGATTGGTTGTCAGTGTTTTAAAGTTAATCAGATGAAGAAAAAAAAGACTTTGAAAAGTCACTCCAACTATGTCATTCCGCTTTACAGTTGACATTATCATTGTGGTGTGGACTCTGCTATTGTTTTAAATATAGAAGGATTCTTAAAACTGTATCTTTATAGTCCTTGGTGTGAATGGGTTTTAAGTCTCAGTCTGACTACACACGGAGTGTAGGTCATGGATAAATGGAAAAATACCATAAACTTCACTCTGCTGAGGACTCAGTCACTCTCACATAGATCCAAAATGACAACTTCAGTAGAACTCATAAGGTGGGACTCACCTATAGCTTCGATGACCAATGTGTAGGCAGCCTGGGTCTCTCTGTCCAGTGCCACCACGGTTCGCAACACTCCCCCTCTGAAGGTCACACTGAATTTACCTTCCTGGTTACCCTCTGAGACAACACACGCATGTTCAGCATTATCATCTGCATCAAAATGCACAATGTGTTTCTATACTTTTCACTGATGTATATAAACACACATACACATGCACACACACAGCCACTCACAAAACCTGTGACCTCTGACCTGTGATAAAGTAGCTGAGCTCGGCGTTGAGGCCAACATCGTTGTCGGAGCAGTTGAGGCGTGCCACAACATAGTCTCTGGGCACGCTCTCCTGCAGAGACACATTGTACACCCTTGGGGAGAAGGTGGGCGTCTCGTCATTCACATCCAGGACTGCCCAAAAGAGACACAGGGACACACAAACAGGCATACCCAAATTTACACACATGACAGAAACAAATTAAATTGACCGTTTATATCATGTTTTTATTTGGATCACATGTTTGACATATCTATCACTGAAGGTGAACCATAGCTGTAAATCTTAGAGGCAGAAGAATCCATCCAGTAGGTGGCAGCAATACACATCTTACGCATCTTCGTCACACAAAAATTGTGTTTAACCATCTCAAATAAAATAACTTTCCAAGTTTAAATCATTATGAACTTACAAAGTACCGTAATACAATTTTCAAACTTGATCTTATTAGATGTGATTGGATGGGAAATTAGTTTAACCTTATTTAAGTCAGAGACTCATCTCTTCTGTTACTCAGATATAAAGACAGTGCTTGGTATGTCACCCTGACCCATAACCCCTGACCCAAGGTCCATACTTGTGATGGTGAGGGTACTAGTGGAGGTCCGAGGGAACTTCCCCGCGTCGTACGCCACAATCCTCAGCATGTAGAGGCCTATCTTCTCGCGATCCAATGTTGTTGTGGAGACTAGTACGCCAGTGGAGGTGTTCAGATAGAAGTCAAGACGGGGCATGCCCACCTGTAGTGCCATGGTAACCTGACCATTACCGCTCTCGTCAGGGTCATCCACCTGAACCTTTGTAAGGAGAAGAGAGAGGAAGCAGATGTAAATGACAGGAAAGAGAGGAGGAGAGGACAGAAGGACAGGGAAAAAGTTGAGGAGTTTGAATAATTTATGATGTTGAATGATGAGTTGTCAACTCCATCAAGTTGTGAGCTCTCCAAGGTGTTTACCCTGAAGACAGAAGATCCGATGGGGAGGCCCTCTGGCACCTCAGCAATAAAGGGCAGGTTGACAAAGGTGGGATCGTTGTCGTTGAGGTCTAGCAGGTTGACATAAACTGTGGTGCTGACTGAAGAATGCAGCGGAGGCCTGCCCACTACAAAGGGGTGCCCGAGGGACGAACATTAAAGTCAGGAACAATATTTCAGTCATCAAATAAAAGTGTAACTGTCATAATAAAAGTTAGCAGAATGCTTACATAAAAAACATAGTATAGGAAATCTTGACCAGATAATCCAACTGACATTACCCGCCAGATAGGGTTTTACCCAAAAAACTTCTAATGGACCAATTCAAGCAAGGCAGTCATCAACACAGACAGGCAGTCAACAACAAGGCAAGCCGATCAACAACACAACCAACCTGTCAGCAACACAGTTAAGCAGCAACCCAGCTAACCAACAACACAGCCAAAACAGCCTGTCAGTAACCAATGTAGCCATAGGAAAGAGGAAGAGGCCTTACGGTCAGTGGCTGAGATGATGATGGTCCTCATGAGTAGGGCATCCTTGGGGCTGGTGCTCTCCCGGTCCAGCAAGGCTCCGCTTGTCCGGATCTTCCCCGTACGGTTGCTGATGGTGTAGAATGGGTTAGGAGGGCTGATGCTGTAAACCACTGTTCCATTTTCCCCATTGTCTGTATCAACAGCCATCACCTGGAGAGGTGGAAGTTGGAGGAGGGGAAGGCGGGAGAGAGGGGATGGGAGAGACACAGAGACATAGAAGAGGAATGGCAGAGGAGAGGAAGGGGATGAAGCAGTGAGGAATTTATGAAGAAAAGGGGGGAAAGAAGAGGATGGATGGTGAAAAGGAGAGAAGCGTGGAAGAGATCAAGTAGACAGTAGAGGAAAGACGAATACACCGAGAAAAGAGTTGGCAGAGTTACAAAATCTTCCTTCCCAAGTCTTACATTTGGCTAAAAGATGAATTCAAGCCTGCAGAGACAAGCCTAAACACTTTCAAAAAATTACAAAATCAATTATTCAGCTCACTGACAAAGACATGCTGAAAACTGGTTAATTGGTCATTAGAGGAACAATGATTTGGCCACTGTTAAAACAGGGTGAGGTAGACAACTGTGAGAAACAAACGACTATGAGATACAGAAGGATTGGTGGGAGGGGTAAGGGGAGGGAGAGATAAGAACAAGGGGTGGAAGTGTACTCATAGATTTAAGTAAACAATTGTTGCCTTGATGAAAACATTAAATATTGTGAAAACATTTAGACTTGTCTAACCGGAGGTTCTTAGGACAGAGAACAGTGTGTGAGAGAGATGAGGAGGGTGGGGGACATGCTTAAACGTATGTGTGAGAGGGTTGGTTAGTGTGTATGTGACCATGGCAGGACAGAGTCTGTATGTGCAGATGACCTGAAGTCTCCAGCCTCAGCCACACTCTCTACAGATCAACAAGTGGGGTGGTCCAGCCGTAACCTTGGCATGGAAACGACCATGGACAGAATCCAGCCAACCTAATTACAGGATAGGAGGCCGAGGGGTGGTTTGAAGGAATGTACTAAGCTACGTTAAACGTGGGTCTCCACATGACACATGTACAAGAGGCTTGACAACAGAACCCTGACTGGAACTCTAAACTCTAGAAAAGAGTCCAGTTGAGAACAAGGTAACAAAGACACTAAAGGGAGCAAACTAATGTTTGCTCAATGAAATAGCGTTACCATCAGTCACTCATTTATCTCTCTTCTTTTCCATCTCTCCATTTATCCCTCGGTCTGTGCTATGCCTCCTCATTTCAGCTCAGATGCCAGGTAATTTGGTATGCGAATGACTGCAGGCTACATTTTAATTAGCAACCGGACCCCCTTAATTACACTCAGCAGCGGCTTGTTAATTAATGGACAATCAGGGCATAATTTGAGACTCCACACTGCCAAAGATAGCAGCAGGACAATGGTGGAGAGAGGTTGATGGTGAGATGTTTACTTGTGTTTGACCTACACTGTGACAGTCGTCCATCAACTAATGGTTGTTCTCTCAACTAATGTGTCAGCAATAACTTGTGTGCACCAGTCTATGTCATGGTGGTGCTTCTGTGGTCTTCACACTGTAAACACATCTTTAATAATAATGAATCTGTCCATATATATCAACCCGGTCAAGTCAAGGTTAATGTTGCACATTAAAGAGATGATTTTTGACAGGGGTTTCTGATTCAACAAGGCCCTATCAGGAGTCAAAGTTCAAGCTGTGAAGATGGAGTGCCACTCACAGAAATAACATCGGTATTGACAGGGCTCATCTCCACCACATTGGCATTGTATGGCTCATCCAGCCAGATGGGGGCGTTGTCATTGATATCCAGGAGGGTGATGTTGACCTGAAGAAACCAAAGACAAAATGGGGAATCATTGACGTTTCATTTTCTGAAACGAGGTTTAATGTTAAGGTGGTGTCTGCACTAATGATATGGATGCACTAAGAGAAGAGAGAGCCAGTATGAAAAAGAGAGCAAAAACGTTTGAGGAGGAGAAAGACTGAGATAGAGAGAGTTAGAGGGAGAGGGCAAAGAGAGAATGGGAGAAATTAAAGAGAAAGAAAGAAGACAAAGACCGAGCACATAATTTCAGGAGTTGTGCATAGACAGTAAAGGTATGTGGTAGAGACATCAGGTTACCGTGGCAATGCCTGTCTTTTGTAGTGGCCCCACCCCTCCGTCCACAGCCCTGACAATGAGGATGTACTCTGACTTCACCTCTCTGTCCAGCAAGGCTGTTGTGGTGATCTCTCCTAAAACACACATACACATCCAAAATGTTGTCACTAACACTGACACGTACTGTCGACTGTACAGATGAGAAAACACACACACTTGCACACACATATGCCAACCTGAGCGTGCATTGATGCGGAACTGGGAGGAGCCCTCCAGGGAGTAAATGAGTGAAGCCTGTCCAAACTCCCGCGAGGCGTCTAAATCTGTGGCATTCACAAACACTACTGTGGCCCCTGTGGGAGAGAAGGAGGCAGAGTAAAGATGGGAGTGAAGGGACAGAAATATGGAGGGAAAAATGGAGGGAAAGAGTTCAAGAGAGAAATACAGGAGGGATTGGAGGGATGGAAATCCAGAGTCAAAGGGAAGGAGAAAGAGTAGAATAAAGAATGATAGACAAAGAGAGAGAGCAAGATGTGAAAGCTAGACAGAGGTGGTGTGGAGAGACACTTCTGATAAAAAAAACAGATCCAATCCACCCGGTCCCTGCAGCGATGAGTGAGTGGCAATTAGTGTGTTTAAGGATTAGAGGATAATCATCTTGTTTGGCATGGCCCACAGTTGGCACAGCCCTGATCAATACCAAAGCCGGCAGGCGGTAAAGGAGACGAGGAGGTGGGCAGGGAGTGGGGAGATGGGTAGTAGGGCAAGGCAAAGAGATGGGCAGAGAGGATCTCAGCGAGTCCTTAAATAGCAGCCTTTCACATCAGTCTGAGGAGACAATGGTTGGTGTGGGTAGTGGTGGTGCGGAGACAGCTATCCCCTTCCCCCAACCCGCAAACCATTAGAAACAAATCTATTGTTTATGCATGTCCATATGTTTGTAAAACCTCTTGCTGTAAACAAAATAAATTACAGTGAAAGAAAAGAAGTAAAAACAACCAGAACGAGAAGATGAAAGGAAATAAAAACTATCACAAAGAAAAGAAAAAGATGTAAGTGAATATGGTAATATTAAAGATGATTTGAAGCTTTGAGGTAATGACGCCGCTAGTTGTGCTTTACCCATTAGAACCCCAACATGTTAGAGAAGGCAAAAGATGCTTGTTTACCTTCCCTAGGAGAAGATCTAATGTCAGATGTGACACCATTTCCCCAGAAAGTATTGTAATGATGTGATGCATTCATTTAGCAGGAGCTTTTATCCATGGTGGCATCGAGAGAGACATTTGCATCAGTGATCTCTTAATCTGCAGTCCACTACCACTGAGCCATATCCATCCCCCAGACTGTCTCCCAAAGTGACCCCAACTCACCTGCAATGATATTCTCTGGGATTTTGATAATGTAGGATTGCTGGCTGAAAGTAGGGGGGTTATCATTTTCATCCTACAGAGGGAGAGAGGGAGTGATGGTAGGAAGGAAGATAGAGAGAAAGAATCTCAAAACAACAGGAGGTTCAAAAGAAAAATTCTGCAAATACAATTCAAATTGTGTGCTTGAGATGTCCCCTGGTGAATAAAGTGTTGACCCTTTCATGGCCAGGAAGAGAGGAGGCTCCTACTAGACACTATACCTAGGCACTGTGTTGGAGCAGATTTAACTATGAAAATGCCTCACTATCTGTACTACATGCTGGCAAGGACAAAGGGAGTGAGTAGAAAGAGAGATGGAGGATATATCGACAGGAGAATGGGAAGGGAGAGAAGAGAGACAGAGAGATGAAGAGGGAGGGAGAGGAGAGAAACAGTGCAAGGGTGAGAGACAGAGAGAAAGAAAGAGAGTGAGCAAAAGAGGGTTAAGACTGTACAGTCATGGACCCCCCACTATCCTGGAACTTCCCTTGATACCTCTGATCTATCTGTTGTCACATCTCAAGCTCTGCCACATATAAGAAATAAATATAATCAAATGTTCCAAAAGACAACACACAATCCACCAAAGATATGTGGGTCAGAGAGACCCAATGAACAGCATAGGTGTTGTTGTGTACTGACAAACAGCTCAATGGTGATAGGGACGCTGGTGTTGAGAGATGGGTTCCCCCCATCTTTGGCCATCACCATCAGGTAGATGATTCCCTCTGGGACCTTTTCATAGTCCAGAGGACTGTTTACAATGATCACTGGATAGGAGAGAAAAATAGACAGAGAAAAGGAGAATGAGTGGACGTAGAGAACAATTTAAACAAGGGTGGCAAGGGTGTTGCATGATGCATGATTATGTGCATTTCAGTATGAGTATGTATGTGTTGCCCATATTTGTGTCTGTGTTTTCATAAGAATGTGACTTGTGTGCTGACCAGCATATCCCTCCACCATAATAATGCTGAAGTAACTGCGGAAAGCTGATGCTGACGTGATGGTGTAAATTAGGAAGTTGTTGGGAGGAGAGTCCTCATCTGTTGCCTGTGTGAGAGGTGGAAGGAGGAAGAATAGTGATGAGAAAATGGGGTAGAGAGGAGGGGAGAATGGGCGAGAGGGTGGGGGCAGTGAAAAAAGGCAGGGAATTCACATTAGAGAATCATATAGCAAACCAGATGCTAAAGAACTGTGTGTGTTTGTTCAGCATGTATACGTACTGGTGGAGGCAGTTATTCAGTCTGTCAGTCAGTCAGTCAGTTATTGGTCAGATTAAAGCCGAAGCTCACTATTAGTGGGGTCTTTATCAATTGCATGAGTCCCAGCAGAGTCCCTGAAACTGTGAGGAAACGGCCATCCCTTTATCTCCACTCTGGGCCAATCCACTCAGCAGTAACACTCCCCAGTTCTGGCAGCAGTATCACATGACTCCCCAGGTGCTATACGCTCAGCTGCAGCATCATTAAAGGCTGAAAAGGCTGTCAAACCAGACACACTGTACCCTCACTCACAAATGCATGCACGCACATGAACACAGATACACATGCATATGCATGTGTGAATACTACGGGCCATAATACCCGTCACTGGTTTATATATGCAAACAGCTCACTACTGCCTAAATACGTATACATATGTGTAAATACGTATGTATCAAACCTCTGAACGCACACAAGTAATTGCATTGGACACATAGGCGTTAAACGTCATGTAGGTGATGTGATGACAATC
Source organism: Plecoglossus altivelis (assembly GCA_036571765.1). Lineage (NCBI taxonomy): Eukaryota > Metazoa > Chordata > Actinopteri > Osmeriformes > Plecoglossidae > Plecoglossus > Plecoglossus altivelis. The sequence continues at coordinate 4,245,448 of BROE01000016.1, forward strand.
ACAATGATATTTAGAAGACACGTGCACAGCGTGGGCTTGCAGTGTACACTACACCTGTCATACGCCACAAATACGCAACACCTATGCCACATGAGCACTACGTCTAACTGTTTGATATCTAGGTGCGCGTACATGTAGGTGTTATTTATGGAAGGCCCCGTGGTCAAATATTATTGGTACCCCCATGGGTCAACAGAGTTGCTATATCCACAGTTTCCTAGCCAAATTTGACTCTTTGAAAACAGGGTCTTGGTGTGAAAATGGTTTGGTTGCAATTGGCGGGATTTTCGACTACTTCTAACCCTCACAGTGGCCACTGTATTTTTGCCAAGTGGTAGCCTGTGCCAGCCTGGTCATTACCAGACTATTGTATATTTCATTTGTACAGAGTCTGGGACCTGTCCATTGACAAACGTTACTTCGATGATCGTTTGAATTTCCTTCCTTTTAAGGCTTTTCACAAACAAAATTACAAACCAAAACTAACCATGGTGTGTATGTGTGTGTATTCCACTCACTCTGACTCTGGCCACCTGCTGCGGGGTCTGTTCGTTCTCCCTCAGTGAGCCCACGTACACCTCCTTCTGGAAGATGGGCGGGTTGTCGTTGATGTCCAGCACATTGACCCTCAGCCTGCCTGTAGTCTCCTCCCCACCACCATCCCTTGCCAGAACTGTCAGTGTAAAGCGCCGCATCAGCTCATAGTCTAGGCTGGATCGCAAAGTCACCCAGCCTGTCACAGTGTCCAATGAGAACCTGCAAGTGGAAGGAAAGGTTGTCAGATATGCCAATGAGGAGGCTATGTGTGTTCCCTACATCTGTGCATGCAATTGGAATTTAAGGATTGGGTTTGTAGTCTTACTGGTCAGGGTCATCACTGAAGAAATAGCTTACAACCCCAAATGGGCCAACGTCACCATCTGCAGCCTGTAGAGAGGAAGAGCGAGAGATTATGTTTTAATTTAATTTTAGGTTATTAACTTTTTGAGCATTAAGTACTTCATGGAGAAAAGAGGGGAAAGAGAGAGGTGACAAGAGAAGAGAAAGGAGATGAGAAAACCATAAAGGTGACAAAAAAGAGGATGAAGGATAGAATCAAAGCCGCAATACAAATTAAAGGAGGAGAAAGAACACAAATAGTAGAGGGGCAGACAAGTGAGACAGTTGCTGTTTCCCTCCTTCTCTAGTTTTAAAATATGTCTACATCTCTATTGGATATTGTTGATTTGGTTAACCAATCCAATGTTAAAGGTGTTTGGTTACATTAGGTCATGTCTTAGGGGAGAACGGGGTCAATTGAGCCAGTGGGTAATTAAACCACCATTTGTTTTTCCACAACGATAAACACATAAAAAACATACATTTCTGACGACTCCTCCTTTTCACCTATAGTATAAAGAAGAGAAACTCATGAATGAAGTTGTAAGCATGTTTAAGTGCAAAAGATATATTTTTGCCGTTCCAATAAATTTTTGTATGTTCAAGGAGTCAAGATTTTTATGTCTGTACAATTAAAGACAGGTTTGAAAAAATTCACATGTTAGGTAGTTACAACATGTGGCTATACTGTTAGCGTAAGAGTAGCTCTAAACTGCTGGATGATGCAAGCTTGTTAAAATGGTGGATATGTGGAAATATGAGCCAAAGGGGTTAGGGTAAGTTGAGCCAGTGACCCACTTAAAATATGTTTATTATTATATGAATGTAATTCTATAAAGCATTCTTACACTTGATCACAAAAATTATATGACATATTGAATTGTAAACCAATTTGATTGCAGAATAGAGAAGTGAAGTGTTGACTAGGCCTAATAGAGGGGGACAGAAGAGAATAGAGGAATGGAAGGGGGGATGGAGTAGGTATGTAGAGAGAAGAGGAGAGAGTGAGGAGGTATGGAGGGAGAAGGGGATGGAGGGGGCCCATCTAATTTACATCTCAAGTATGCCCTTCATGCCCAGTTTTACATTTTAATTTTTCTCAAAGACCTACTTTGAAGCCAAATGATTATGTTCTGAACTCTTCAAACAAGGCCTTGCTGTGGCAAATTGTTGTCCAAAGTTGTCAACTTTGTTCCTACTAAACTAAACTTCAATAAGTTATTTTGTTTTGATTGTGTCTTGCTTTGTTAAAGCAATAGAGTAAATGAGGTAAAAATGTTGTTCTGTTTTTCGTAAACATTTGTCACAATTTACTCTCATGTGGCTGACCTCGTACTCCTTGGCTCAGCATACCCCTTACTGGGAGCAAGTTGAGCCAACAGATCTCTTTTAGGGGAAGAGTCATATTACTAGAGTATAAGAGTCATGTATATAGTTTAGTTAGAGACATTACTATTATGCCCTTTGTTTAAAGACGCCTCAAGTAAAAAAAACCGGCTTACCGTATCCTCCCCTACATGTCTCGTGATACACCTAAAACAGTCCTACCAAATAAACTCAGCTCTTTCGACATACATCTTCCTCTACTTCGTGAACACTGACACTAAATGCAGTAAGAATCATGTCTTTGTGAAACAATAAATCTGGAACGCAGCTGTGCTTCAAAGATATTAAAATTCAATTAATGTCATGAAAACACGCTAAAAGGCCACCTCACACAGCAGGCGATCAGCGTCGCCTGGACGCGAGGGAATGTTGCTATACGACACAAATTGTTTAGTAATCGATTCAGCTCTGTGCTAGCTAGCTTGTGATATGTTTGGTGTAAAATGGATAATGTAATATTACCAACAAAAATTTGAATGCATGTAGGGTCACATGCATGCAAGTGCACACACAGTGTGCTCCATTGTGTAAGCTGATGCATCTTGCCCGGGGAGGATGTTGCAATGGAGCCTCAATTGAGTGCCCTTGGAGGGGGCTGTGCCTGTGAGGGGGCTCTGCCTGTGAGAGGGCTGTACTTGTAAGTGTCTTCCCTGTTCTGTCAGTCACACCACATTTTCCACTGTGATTCAATAAGATACTGTTGGTGACTTCACCATGTGGCCCTGTGTGCAGAGCAGAATACCTGTGTGTGTGTAATTGAGCATGTATGTTTTTATGTATGTGTTGGTGGGAGAGGAGAAAGTGAGGGATGTTCTTCTGTATGTGTGTGCCTATTGTTAGGGAATGTGTTGTTTGTTTGTGCATGCATATTAGTATTTATAAAACACTAAATATTAAAATATTACTTTTTTACCGTAATTTTGTGGGTAAGCATTTCCTTCCATAAGACACACATAGAAAGAGTGAGAGAGACAGAAAAGAGTGAGAAAGCAATAAAAAGAAACAGGGAGAGAAATAGAGAATGAGAGCTGGAAAGAGACTGAGAGAGCAAGACAGAAACATAGAGGGGGGGGGGCAGACTAGAACTCTACTCAGGTTCTCATTAACCCGTTAATTTCATTGGTTCTCTTTGTCTGATCCCATTACTCAGCTGCTCAGCCTCTTCTCTCTCCTTCCTTTACATTCCTCTTTCTCCGCCACTACTCCATTCTCTAACTTCCCATCTGGTGACTCCTTTAAAAAATATTTTCCTTACTTTCCATCCAGACTCTACCCCTCTCTTCATCTCTACCCATTTTCCTCTGCCTATCTCTGTCTAAACACTTTCACTGTGACGTCTCCCTCTCTCCATTTCCCTCTCTCGATCTCTCCCTCGTTCCTTTTCTCCCAGGTGAGTGACAGATCCATAAGTGCTCGAGCGATAGCGCTGAGGGTGTTAGTGTGATTGCAGTCGTCGTGGTGACAGACCTGGCACTCAGCCAGAGACTCTATACTCCCCCTTCCCCCCTCCACCATACTCCTATGATAACCATCTCTCTATCCCTCCTTCCGAATCACTCACTCATACCACCACTCCTCTCAGCCAACCAATCATTTGACAGTGAGGCACGGTCACTTTGCAAACAGCTTGCCAAAGACTTTGAACTTTAGACACAGTAGGCGAACAAGCAGGCCAGGCGAGAAAGAGATGGCAGTACAGGAGGCCTACGTTCTGTTTGCAAGACCTTACCTCTCCTGTATGGGCAGACAAATACAGGGTTTTTTATCTTTAAAGTGCATTATTCCTCAATTTACAGTACAATAGCTGAGGACTTCCCATGTATGCAAACATCACATAACACATACACAAGCACACCACATACATACACACAGGAGTAGGCAGCAGCAGTATCAAAGTCAGGGTCCTGACCAAATCCAAACTAAGCTGTTTAAAAGCTACACACACAGCTGCATGGCCAATTGCCAAAATAAACCGCAAACCCTGGAGTCCCGTAGGCAGTCACTACAAAAAAGAAATTAGTTCTCAGTTGACCAGTCTGGTTAAATGATGTGTTTCTCCCCCATCACAAAGTGGAGCCAACAGGCACACACCACACTGTGTGTGTTTGCTTCAATATGTCTGCATTCATTCATGCAGCATCAGTATTTTCTACATTTTTCTTGTATGCTGCCACAGAATCCGACACAGGAAGATTCCAGGTCTGCAAACTACTCTCCATTGTTTTGGAGTGAAAACTCCTTGGTGACAGAGGGTGGTAAAGAACAGGTGCTCGTGATGCCATGACACTCATGGTGTCTTTGGGCTTGTGGAAGGTGGACGCCTACATCAGCTTTAATATCGTAACTGACCTGGAATTTGAATCGACATGTTGCCAAAATTGCTTTCTGCTGTGGCTGGACTGGGGCTGTGAGGAGCAGGATGCCCAAAAAGAAACCAATTACTGGCTGTCAAACCAGCTGTCAAACAGACATGACCCCCAGAACAAACACAGACTTCTCCAAAGTCCCCTTTTCCACCCCTCCCACACACATGCATGCACATACAAACATGTACAAATGTGCACACAGACACTAAACTGATGTCCAATGTCTGAGGGAGTGGAAGAATGTGACGAAGACATTGGAGATGTCAAACTCTCTCATTCTCCCTCCATCTCTTCTATAAGATCATTCTCTACTTCTCATGCGTACAAACACACAGAAACCTGCTTTTGAGAACACTTTGGACTCTAGTCTATTTACAATTAAACTGATGCACAAAACACAGCCAAATGAAACAATCTTCTATAAACAACGTTTGGTGCAAAAAATCTATCCAGTTTTACCAACTTACTTTGCTACAACATATGTTTTCGTTTTTTTTTTTACCCCTACATTGCAAACATTTTTCAACTCCATATATGCACAGCTTGACTGGCAGTGTGATCTGATGATCAGAATCTGTAGCAAGGGGTATCGCCGTGCATCACCCAGCCTCAGTCCCCTTAAGCCTTATGCTTATTCAGCCTCAGCTCCATGTTCCCACAGTCCTTCAGCCTTCCCCAGTCTCCTAAATTCATGTTTACCCGCCTCCAGCCTCCCTGCACCTTTATCCTGTTCCAGTGTTGCCAAGTATTTTCTAGCCTTCAGACCTAGTGAGACAATGGGGGTTGATGGGAACTGTGTGGGTTTTACTGCTGACACTTTAACATAATGGTGACAGTGAGCAGCCTTTTATGACTGCTTTATCTATCTAAACCATTAATGAGCAGGTGTGAGAACAAATACTCTGACTGCTGCTACGGAGAGGACAGAACAGTCTTTCTCTATTATCCCTGACCACATGCAAGAGAGAAAAAGAGAGAGAGAGTGATGAGAGAAGACCAATAAGGGGAAAGAGGGCAGAGAGGAATAAAGTGTGGTAGACATGGAGGGCCCTATTTACACGATTTGAAACACAAGTGGCAAGTGCGAAGCTCAAGTACATTTCTGGGCGAGACTCGGGCGCTGTTGCTATTATACCGGCATTATAAATTACGCTTATGCTTGGCACAAAGCAAAATTTAGTTGGTCTGATGTAGCTACATTAGTCATAGGTGTGGTTTGTGCGCAGTGGTGTAGTCTACTTTTTTGTAGTGAGTATACTGGGATTTTCTCCACCCAGCCGCATACTCACCCATCCCAGAGCAAAACCCCATAAGCACCACCACATTCACTAATGCATAAAGTATACCTCTATATGTAACAAAACATTCTGAAATACTTCTTATGTTATCAACAATCAAACAATCAAACAATCAATAAAGGTGACGTCAGACCCAGGTGACATGACACGCCACGGCAGCCCCAGTAGCAACATAGACCAGGTGAATTTATGAATGAATGTGTCAAGGTTCTGTCACAAAACGATGTCGTTACGTATCCTCGCACTTTTTTAAGTAGGTATACGGAAATCCTTGACATTTCCTAGTGGGTATACAGCGTATACCTGCGTATCACGTAGACTACACCACTGTTTGTGCGTAACATGCAATGAAGCAATCGCAGCGTCAGCTCACATTCCCTTTAAAAGCAGGAGCACTTGTTCCATGTCTGATTGCTTTTATAATGGCGGATTTGCCAGGTGTACGCACGGCAGGAGCCGTTCACAGATAGAGACCGGCGTTCTCGACAGGGTAGTGAAAGACAGAGAAGTTGCATTGTATGTGGATGTTAGAATTGCAGTTAACCTGAATACAGTTTTTGTCCATTGCTTAAGCAGTAAAACAAAATGCTTAGACCAAAGCCTCAATTCTTTAACTCAAATCTTGTAGCACACATTTAACACAGTGCAAACATTGTTTAGACACATTGTCAACTTTGCACATTGTTACAATTCTGTGACATATTGCGAAAATACACATTCTCTTACATTAGACACTATATTTAAAAACAAAATCACCTGTTATCATTGGAAAAACACTGTTCAAAATGCAAAACTAATCTGGCAATTGTAGGCACTTACAAACATACCTGAAATCACTTGCATGAGGACCAATGTGGAGACATGTATCAGATGACATCAGGACTACTCTGGTGGTGTCGTATCCCTGGGCTAGACATGCCCTTTTCATTTTGTCTGTATGTTTTTCGTCTGTCAGTCCCTTTGATTTTCGATTACAGGCTCCTGCATTCCTGTCCACAGACTCCGTCTATGAATTACTCATATATGCTGCTCATCAACTCATCTGGATGTTAACACCGGTTACACATCCACTCTTCCCCAGTTCAATATTGTTTTTAACTACGTTAGTCGGCCTAACTAAATTTAGCCAGTAACTAGGATTCTTTGCCTGTTTTCTTTAGAACCGGTTCGTACCTCTGTCCACTACAGTCCCGTCTGTCTAGCATTCCCCACGGATTCTCCGCTACCGTAACCCTGCCTTTTGTCTGACTTAGCTAAATAAATCATCAATTTACTTCCTGGGTCTGAGTTTTGCCTTTGGGTCTACCTGCCAGCCAGCCATCATGATAGGTGGGCCATGTATTCAAGGTCAATCTATAAGGGAGGCTGGGCAAAGAGCCCACCCAAACTTAAGTTTCTACACAGTACACACACACACACACACAAAACAAGTATGTTTTTTTTCTCACATAGTAATGTATCCATAAATATATGTATGCGCAGGTTGCAAAATAGGAATTATACATATTAAGGTGTACAAAGTCAATTGCGTAAGGTGCAAGATAGGGCCCAGGTAGTGTTGGAGGACGAGCAGAAGAGAGGATGAACAGAATCAGTTTAAAGTACCTAAGGTGCAAGGAAGTCCAATAAAGAAAAAAGGAGTGTCACTAAGATAAACAGCACATACACGTTAAGTGAATTTCCAGAGAGATGATTTGACAATGAGTTTCACTTTGTAACCACAGTCTGTAATTATCTCTCCTTCAAACTCCTCCTCTCTGTCTCAAACTCTTAGACATCAGCGAAAGACATGAGTCTGGGTAAGATAAGGGGTTTTGTCAAATGTATGTGTGGCTGTGAGAATTAATTAATAAATAAATTCGTTTTTTTGTTGAGTGCATAATGTTGTGACAACCATCAAATGTAAAACAGTCATCAAACAGGAAACCTCCTTTCTCTTTGAGTCTCATCCTCAGAAAGCATTGTTCCACATGGCTGCTCATGCCTAGGCTGGTCCTTACCAGACTCTTGTACATTTCATTTCCATAGAGAGTCTGGGACTTGTCCATTGACAAATGTTATGTTCGTTAAGGCAGGTACTCTGTTAAAGTTTAAAACTAATGGATCTGCCCAGAGCCACTCTGGATCTGCCATTACCAATCACTAACGGTTGGTTGTGACATATGTCTTACGCCGGAATGTAGCCACTTAGGCTTTAAATAACAAGTTGGAATGAGCAGAGGAATCTTTGAAGATTTTGAATTTGAAAATTGAAGCAACCACTGTAAATAGTAGATCTATGTTTGACACTAAGGCTAGTGATAATGTATACAGGCAACTGTTGAAGCTGGGTCTAATCATTCACAAAACGCCTTTTCGGTCGTTTTGGGTCTGTTGCCCAAAGAGAGCAGTGACTACCATGCTACAGATATTTTTCAGATGTGGAAGAATGAGAAGACAACAGACACAGGGGTCTATTCCACTGACAAGAGGGGCAGAGACTCCACACCTTCTATACAACCCACAGGTCCTACAAAAGTTCTCTACCTGTGACATTAATATTCAGTCAAGTTAAATTATAAGCAATTCTGGCAATGGATGCATTCCAAAAGACTGGAGGGCTGTAGCAATCAGTTACTTGCCAGGTTTGTAATGGTCCAGCTTTAAAGCTCTATCATAAAATGCCTACTTGGAATGTTGGTGTAAATGTTCTTTCAGTCATTTATTATGTTATGTACTGAAAATAATACTCTATGCACTAATTAGGCGAGAACCTAAGCGGGTGTATCAGTTCCAAACCTACTACAGAAGTAAAATCGAAATTGAGCGGAAGTACGTAGGATGGCAATGCCAAGCTAGCTCATGGCTGCATGTGAAGGATAAAAGAACTGTTTCATGGCCATTGATATTCATCCCAACTTCTGGCTTTAATCTTCTCCCTCATCTCTCTTTGAAGCTGTCCTCCTCTCTGACCCCTGCTGGCTCCAGTTTTGTGGAGTGGCATGTTGATGAGTGATTAAGTTGTAGCCATGCAGCTCGTCTGCTGACACAGGAGCAGGAAATAGTCTAAAGTTGCTACCCACAACTGTGCCATGAGGCAACTCTCCTAGGTGCAGGGAAGTGAGGGGAATGCTCTGACTCTGGGGATGTTACAACATCCATAAGCACTTGTGTGAGTTTGTTACAAAGTAACAGCATCAGACAACATTGTAAAATAAATGAAACAATACCTGGGTGGTAGGCCTATGGCCTCAAATTTATAGCACTGGTAACGGCATATATAAATATATATAGTAGCTGCTGCTCATTTACAACTCAAAATACAAAGAGTGATAGAATTAAATGTTTCCCATTCCAACACAACAAACAACAACAAGAGCAAAAGGATATCACGCAAACTCAGTGAACAATTAGCTAACTGGTACTAAACGCTAAACAACACCAATTAAAAAGTCGGCAAATGAAAGTCCAGTTTCAAGCCCAGCTGAAGAACCAGACCCACAACCCTCGCCCATTTGCTTGAGGCAACGGCCCCAGTGGATTTAGGAGGTATAATTTTTCTTCGATTCCTGAACTTGATAAATACTGCTATCTTTTCATAGAATAGTTTTTCTTGATTTTTCCTAAATTTCAAACCAATCCTGAAAAGGACCTGGGCTCCCCTGAAAGCTTACTTTGAGACATTTAGGGGGAGCTCTAAACACTGTCCATTTTTTGTGTCGCATATAGATTTTGATTTTCTGTACATTAAGGTTCCTGAAATAAATGATGAAATTAACACTGACTGACGCTTGCATTTTAAAGGAAACAATTTACTAGGTAAACAATAGGTTTACTGTGAACCTATTGTTTTAAATGCCCTAACGTGCACCAAAAGCGTTAAAGTCAGTCAGGGAGGATCGGAAAATAGGCCTCCCCCGAAAGCCACTTTGTAATTCGAACCCTGCACATCATCATTATAATAGTAACATGTAAAGCTAATTTAGCTTAGCTTTATTTGCTGAGCAAGAACAACAAGGGAGCTAGATATTCAAGTTTACATAACAAGTTGAATCAGATGCAATAAGATACTAATGAAGTCATTCTAAAAACACTAAGGCAACAGAACAATGTATGGAAAGCCTAATGGGCCTTGTCCACTATGACGTCACATCTGTCGGCTTCCAATTCATTATCAGTGAACGTTATGCCAATGAGGAGCGTTAAACGCTGGCGTTGGCCAACCGGATTAGTTTCTTGTAACGCAGCAACCATTGGCCAGGGTAAATGTTTGTAGGTTTTACAATTTCAAGATGGAAATTATCAATGGCTTTGGGTTGCCAAAGTTCTCGGCGTCGCTGGTGTGTTTTTCTCCTTTTAAATCAGTCTTGTTACATTACGTAGCTTTTTTCTGTGCTAGCTGTATAGTCTAGCTTGCTCAACCGGCACACAATTGGCATTCCATGTTGAAATGCTAGCTGGCTTTGACTCACTAGCCATATTCTAGTGATTAATTTGCAGAGAATTTAAGTAATATAATAAATAGTACACATTTAAACATTTATGTCTGACAAATCTTTCTTCGTAGTTGAGGTTATATATTATACACAATATGTCCCAGGGTGTCTGCAAAATCGGGTGAACGAGGCCAGAATAGACGTCGATGTCTTCTCTGGGGGAGAAATGGCTCAGGCAACAATGGTGAAACATCAACTTTACAGAATCTGAAATGAAGATCTTTACTTGCAAAAAAGACTAGAATCTGGTTTGGTGGATGTTGTAGTAACGATGTTTTCAATTTACAAAAATGTTATCAATTCAGCCATTGTGCCCTGTGGTGGAATTCTAGAACATGGTTACAAGAAATGTGTTTTAAGAGAAGTGCACAGTTGGTTAGGAAGCTTGATATGTTAATAGGATATGTTTGTTAACTCAGTTTGGTAGAGAGGCCTCCTGTCGTTTTATGACACCTAACTAGGAGACGTTAAGTCTAGAGACGTGAAATCTATGTGACCTGGGAGACTTCTTGTCACCAGGGGGGAAGAGACAGTTGGTCTAAAGCAACTGTATTGTTGAAGATGACCACACAAAAGACAGTAGACCATTTGACCGGTCAATGACCTGTGGCTTTATTATCTACTGTTTTGGGTAGAGATGCCACATCAGAGAACTGTGGGACAATTGGTATGGAGATGTATTGTTTCAAGATGTCACTAAGAAGAGTTAGCCAATCACAGATATTGCTACATTGATAGATTGATCATATGCAACACCATTTGTTCTAAGTGTATTTAAGGTAGTGTTTAAGGATGTTTGACATCACTCTTGCGAACGACTTGTGGCTATCACGTCCTCCATAATGACTGATCACAAAGCACTTTGTTTAATCGTGTACTTGTACTTGTACAAGTTGAATTAATTATGTTGAAACTGCCTTTCATGACTGTTCATATCTACACAGTGCCATCCGATGTTTCTTTCACAGCCCTTTTGAATCATGTGCAGTCGATAGCACTGCGTAGATTTGTGAAACATGTTCTGTTGCAAATTAGGCTATGCTTTTTTGTGGTTTGGTCAACATCAGTGAGTCTAATCCCAGATTGTGGAAGGCCGATTGTGCCAAAACGTCAATGCGAACATTTGTGTATTTGTGTAATTTGAATACACGTTTTTCTCCTACAATGATCATGTGCACTCTTACGTAGCTATCAGTTAATATTTGGGACAGTCCATTTGTGTGGGAGAGAGCAATTTGTGCGGTTTATAGCTATCTTAAATGTATACCTTGTTTGAAATGTGAATATGTACCAAGACCCTAAAGGGACAGGAAGAAAAAAATTTAAATCTGGTGCTCACAAGATATTTTCTGTTGTAGAAAGGTTCTTGTTACCACGCTAAAGTATCTGGTGCGCACCAGAAAACCCAGTTCTTAGAAGTGTGCCTTATATTTGCTGTTTTCATGCATGGAAATGACAAAAAGAGGCTTTGTTGAGCTGTATTTTGGATTATGTGGACTTTAAGGACATTAAATGTTTGCTTGCAAGTCGTCACCACTATGTTATCTCGGAACAACAAGTTGTGTCTTCTGTTTCAACTAGAAAGTTGCTTGTGTACACAAGAGAGTTTCTCGTACGCGCCAGAAAGTATCTTGTGTGCACCCTATTTTTATTTTTCCCAATGTCACTTTAGTAGAAGAATACAAATAGTAGTAGTATATAAATAGTATAGCAGCTTAATGTTTCCAACAAGCTCATTACTCATTAAGTAACCAGTAGCTCACAAAATAGCCTACAGTTGTTGATAATGTTACTGTCAATTTTCATGCACCTTTTTCTTAACCTTGATTCAGTCAAGATTGGTTGAGTAGGGACAGGTTTATAAAACGTGTACAGACGCAACAAATTGAAACCTGTTGATTTGCAGAGCTCTTGCACAAGACAGACTGCATTCTAGCTAAGGTCAAGAGATCAACATAGTGAGACTCTCCGACATACAAATATAGAGAGGTTAAGTTCAAGAGACCAAGGATCACACTCCTCAGCCTTCCCAGTAAGGTCTACTCCAGGGTACTAGAGAGGAGAATCTAACCGATAGTCGGACCTTGGGTTCAGGAGGAGCAGAGTGGATTTCGTCCTGGTGGTGGAACACTGGACCAGCTCTATACTCTCCATCGGGTTTGAGGGTTCATGGGAGTTTACCCAACCAGTTCACACGTACTGTGTGGATCCAGAGAAAGCGTTCGACCGTCTCCCTCGTGGTGTCCTATGGGGGGTTTGCCGGGAGTATGGGGTCCAGGGCCCTTTGCTCAGGGCCGTCTAGTCCCTATATTACTGGAAAAGGAGCTGTGTTCGCATTGCCAGCAGTAAGTCGGACTTGTTCCCAGTGCATGTTGGACTCTGACAGAGCTGCCCTTTGTCACAGGTTCTGTTCATTGTTTTTCTGGACAGAATTTCTAGGCGCAGCCAGGGGCCGGATGGCATCTGGTTTGGGGAGCACAAGATCTCATCTCTGCTATTGTCAGATGATGTTGTCCTGATGGCTTCATTGGACTGGGACCTGCAGTGTGCACTGACGCGGTTTGTAGCTGAGCGTGAAGTGGCCAGGATGAGTATCAGTACCTCCACATCCAAGGTCATGGTTCTCGACCGGAAAAAGGTGGCTTGCCCTCTTCAGGTGGATGGAGAGTCCTTGCCTCACGTGAAGGAACTCAAGTATCTTGGAGTCTTGTTCACAAGTGAGGGAAGGAGAGATTGTGAGATTGACAGGCGTATTGGACCGTTGTGATGAAGGACCTGATTTGAAAAGCAAAACTCTTAATTTACCGGTCAATCTACGTTCCTACTCTCACCTATGGTCATCAGCTTTGGGTAACGATCGAAAGGACAAGATCGCGGATACAAACAGTCGAAATGAGTTTCCTCCGCAGAGAGGATGGGGGACCCTTAGAGATAGGTTAAAGAGCTCCGTCACATGTGAGGAGCTCGGCATAGAGCCGCTGCTCCTCCATGTCGAGAGGAGCCAGCTGAGGTGGCTCGGGCATCTGTTTTGGATGCTCCCTGGATGCCTCCCTTGGGAGGTGTTCCGGGCATGTCCTACCGGGAGGCAGCCCCGGGAAAGACCCAGGACACGCTGGAGGGACTACGTCTCTCGGTTGGCCTGGGAACGCCTCGGGATCCCCCTGGAGGAGCTGGAGGAGGTGTGTGTGTGGAGAAGGAAGTCTGGGCCTCCGTGCTCAGATTCTGGGGATATTTAACTTTTCCAGAACTCTATTGCAATAACTACTTTGACGATGATATTGATAACAGTAAATGTAGTGATTCTCCTGATGAAAATAATAGTTTGAACCCCTTTAAGTACTCGTGCAGGAACATGGTTATTGTGTTAGTTGTAAATATTGTTGCAAATGTGTTGTAATGTATTCTTTTCTACAAAACTATATGTCCTAATTAAAAAGAGGACAATAACATTCTTTAAAGACAGTATTTAAGGTATAACAGAAGTGATAAGACAGTGTGTGACAAGGTGTTTTTATGCAAGAATAATTCGTGTATAGATGTTTTTAAATTATTATTGTCTGTACATAATACAATAAACTACTTTGATTAATAAATTTAATTAATATTTACACCAATATTCCAAGTAGGCGTTCTATGATAGAGCTTCAAAGTTACAACGTGTTAGAACGTTAGAGAACTTTGGGAGACCTGTAAAGTTTTCGAAGGTGTGGGGTCTCTGTCTCTCTTGTCAGTGGAATGGACCCCTGTCTCTGTCATCTCCTTGTTCTTCTACAATGTATAAGATGTACAATATAGTGTCCTCGTTTTTCTACAATGTAGAAGTTTGTGTTTCTCAACGGGGGTGGTACCGCCCCCCAGGGGGTGTTCAGAGAACAACGGGGGGCGTTGGAAGCACTATTTTCGAAAGGGGGGCGTTGAGGTGTTCTTGGGGGGCGTTCACGAGTTTGCACCAAAGATCCAGGCAAGACAAGATTAAAGATTAATTACTTGTAAAATAATTGCCTTCAACATTCTAAAATCTATTAGTTTGATGCAACGTGTAAGCTATGGTTTCTTTTGCAACGACCAACTCTCAAGCGCCTGACAAACAGAGACATCATCAATTTATAACATTAACAAGTTGACTCGTTGAATTCATTTTGGGAACGGCAAATGCCTGTAGCTTATATAAGATTAGTATTGACAAAGTTCAGAGGCTGTCATATGTGAATCACCTTACTTTGTTGTGTATTTTCAATATGAAAAATACATTTTATATTGGATTAATTACATTTTGGAAAAGAAGTGTCATAGATTTATTGCATTTTGGGGGGGAAATAATCAGTTTTTAGAATAAGCTTTTTAAAATCATTTGAACTTTTAAATGTTTTTATAACCAAAAGATGCTATGCGAAGGTTTGAAACAAACATGCAACATTTTCATTTGCATCTTGCTGCTTTCTTGGTAAAGGAAACACATTTTTACTCAAATGAATCAAAATGGATTTATAGCGTTTTAGAACCAAACTCTTCGTATATTCATGGGGATAAGAGACAATTAAACTGTAAAATGATACTCATTACAGGAGTCTGAAGCTCTTACCGATGACCTACTCCTAGTTTACACTGACCACCTGACGATGGTTAAGGCCGACATGGAGGTCCGCTTCATGGACCTTCTCAACCTTGATGTTCCCACTTGGATTGTGCAGCCCTTTCAAGCGGATGTGATCAAATGCGAGCCCGCTATTTAGGAGCATCTTGTCGACATCCAGTGTGACAACGAAGCCCAGGCTATTTTTCGCACCTCTGGCTGGTGCAGCATGTGGGTCAAATATGCCCAGTGGTATCCGGCTCTCTGGCAAAAGGTTAGGCTGCTAATTCTTGCTTTTCCAACAACATATCTCGTTGAGCAAGGATTCAGCCAGGTCATCCACATGCAGTCTAAATACCGCATTCGCTTGGACTTGCATGCCTCAGGCGCAGTACGGCTGAAACTAACGTCTCTGCAACCCACAGTGAAGAAATTAGCAGAAAAACATCAAGCACAGGGCTCACACTAATTTTCAAATACATTTGGCTAATTCGAAAGTTGAAAATAAATCATACTTTTTTCCTTGTTAATGTTCTCCGTTGAAAATAATTGATAAGAATGCTTCTTTGCGGACTGGCTGTTCGCAGTACAACTGATATTAATTAGAATTTTGAATGTCAAATTGGTAACTGTTGAATTTTTTGGCTGCTCCTTCCTGATTGGCTGCAATTTGCAATACGCCACATAGGCCTAATTACATTTTGAATGTCAAATTTGTAACAGTTTTATTTCGTTAACATTGGTATACACTGCTATAATTTCTACTTTAGATGACCTTCTTGCTCTCTGGGAAACTATGATAATAATATTGCCACTGTTCAGTCAAATCAACTCAGGCAAGCTTTCAGTGGCATGCTTTTTAATTGACCACCTGAAAGCTCCATAACTTTTGGCGCTCTAGCAGTAAATACACAAAATTGCAGGCGTCTTGGTACTGTGCTGCCGTTCCAACTCGAACCAGGGGACGTTCACATATGGCGTTTTTTTTTTTTTTTTGCGCATGCAGATTAGTTATTTCAAATAGGCGTGCAGCAAGCGCGCTCATAATAGAAGTGAACGCGGTGCACTCGTTTTTTCCAGGCGCGCCTGTGCCTCGGCGAGATGAAAACATCTCAACTTTTCAACGACAGCCGTAACGGGACCGCAAACACTTGTGGAAAGGAGAAGAAAGTGGCGCGACCGTAAATATGAACGGCTCCTAAAATGATAGGTATACTGTAGTGATTCAGGATAAGACAAAAACACAGTTTGGAAATTGGATTCATGATGTACTTGCTAACTACATAAATGCTGTACATTTTAAATACAGAAAAAATACGGATATAATAATAATAATAATGATAAAAAGAAGAAAATAAGGATGTGGAATATACGTATTATTATTACAACTATATGTATTAAAATAATAATCAGCATACATTCAATAAAAATATTTACCCCTTTTTTAATGGAGGTGGTGTGGGAAGGGGGCGGTAAGGGACTTGGATAATGGATAGGGGGCGCTGGCCCAAAAAAGGTTGAGAATCACAATCTACATCAAAAAAATATATGTATCGCACAGTAGTATGGTAGCCACTGCACTGGATAGGTGGCAGACCCGAAATGACCGAAGTGGCATCGGCTTCGACAGTTCATTGTATACATTTTCACTAGGCTTAATGTCAACCCAATTTTACAATTGCTCCTTTAATTCTTAAAATCAACATCTTCGAACACTCCTCTGCTCATTCCAACTTGTTGTTTACAGCCTAAGTGGCTTCATCCCGGAGCATGACCTACGTCACGACCAAATGTTAGCAATTGGTTATGACAGATCCAGAGAGGCTCTGGGCCAATCGAATAGCTTTAAACTTACAGAGTACCTGCCTTAATGGAAATGTTTGTCAATGGATGAGTCCCAGACTTTCTGTACAAATGAAATATACGAGGGTCTGGTAAGGGCCAGGATAAAGCTCACTTAGAAATCCAAAAGAATTGCTCCCAGATGTCTAATACTTAAAATCGAACAATTTATGAATCAGTCATCATTGTGGGCCAATAAATCGGCAGGGTACCTGCCAACAGGCCTATGACAAATATATATATATATATATATATATATATATATATATATATATATATATATATATATATCACATTTGTGTGGCTAAAAACGTGTTGGTCTAGACTTTAATATTTGTGCAACTGAAGATGTCACATAAATATGTTAACATGTTAAAGCAAAAATGAAACAATAGCCATCTGGCCATGTATCAGATGGGATTAGAAGTTTCCCTTAGTCTAAACAAGTAACCACTAAGTCCACTGTCTCCACTAAAGACAAAGGTGGTACCTGCTGACTAACTCTCCCCTGCATAGATCTACCAGCCTATTCTCCCGACCCAGGAAACACGTTTCACAAATGATGTCACAGTATATCACTAACTTCAACAAACCTTTATGACAGAATACAATGATATGACATATACCTAATGGTATATATGAAATTATTCCATAACATCTTGGTCTACTTACATTCCAGTCTTGGTCATGACTTGGTTTGTGTTTGTGTGGTTTTAATTACAACATTAGAACTCACCACAATTTCCGACTATGCCCCCTTGTTCCTTTTCCCTTTTGCTCCCTCCACCCTCTCTCTGTTTTCACCTCCTTCATCTCCTTCCTTGTTTCCCCTCATTCCCTGTTCTTCCTCCCTCTCTATTGCTCCCATCCTTCACTCTCTCCCCACAATGTCAGGACACATAATAAAACCCAATTATTTATTATGGTGAGGATATTGGGGCCAGCCACCTTGGGTAGAGAAGAGAGGCTTCACCCTCTTTATTACAATAATTAATTATAATTATTGTTGTGACTATTACCCCCTGTACTAGTGGTCTACCAGCTGTACTCGCCACATCCTCCTGCCACTAATTTATCTGTCTTTTCTGCAGATATGTATTATGGTGCCTGGGCCTGAAACACACAGCATCTGCATACAGCCCATAATGTAGGCAGAGAGAACTAGGTAGCAGTAAAAGACACTGTAGGTCTATATCACCCTGACAATTGGTTGGCTGGCTGGCTGGGAGGTAGGCTGAAAGGCTGAAAGGCTGGCTGGCTAGCAGAATGGATGAAAGGGTATCTGGTCGATTGACTGGAGGCTGCATGGAAAGCTGTCTGGGAAGCTTGTCCACTGTGAAGCAAGATAAAACACTGTATTTTTGCAATTGTGTAATACTGGAAGATGTGTGTTTGAAGAAGAGGATGAAATACGAGTGAAGTTAAAGGTAGGGGAAGTGTGAGAAGGAAAATATTGTTTCCTATAAATGCATTCCTAGACAACACAAATCGTGCCAACACACAGTATTGAAAAAAACAAAAATACATTAGTAATCTAATGGTTAAAGAAAAAAGAGAAACTGAGTAACAATTGGAGGCAATAAATAAGAGATGAAGGAATGCAAATACAATCCAACCCAAGGAGGAGGAAAAACAAAGAGCAATTTTACTGATATGAGAGCTTGTGGTCTCGAGGGGGAGGGGGGGGAGGGGCGACGACTTTGAGTGAGGTGGAGAGGGACTCGGACACAGAGTAAATCACAATAAATATTTATAATGATAAGTAACGTTGCATTTCATAAATATTTAAGAATCACTGCCTTCAATTTGTTTGTGTGTGTGTGTGCATGCATGGGTGTTTTTACCCATTAGAAAAGGAAGATAGAGTCTGTAGGGCTGTCAGGTGTTAAGCCATGCAAACAGCAGAGATGCTGCATATAGCATTTGATAATAAATATTAACTTAAACAAAAGGACTCGAATTACATTTCATTTTATGTTATTGTCCATTTGAAAAACTACTAGGAACATCAAGGTAAACATCCATGATTTCAAACTAGTCCACCCCATGCAACTTCCGAAACAGCAGGGCTCTGGTTTATGGCTATGAAAGTTAATACAAGTCACATCAAAATGCTACAAAGTAGACCTGCAACAGATCCTATGACAGGGAACATAGACCTCTTTTTTGTTAAGCACTCATTACACAGCACAAAACATTCTCTCAATCCAAATCCCAACCTGATAGACTTTGACTCAAACACACTCAGACACAAATACATAAATGTGTGAACAACGTTTGTGTGAGTAATGCATCTGGCCGTGCTTACTTGTGATGACCTTGGTCTCAGAACTGTGAGGGGTGCTCCAGGCTGACACAAGACCTGCTGCTACTATGAGTGTGTGTATGTATGGCCTTCTTATGTGCATGTGGGGTTTCCCTACATGCAAGCTTGTACCTGACTGAGCATTTGTCTGCCTGCCAGTTCTCAGACATATGTCTGTCGCAGAAAAAGCTGGTGGTTTTTGCTGCAGGCTTAAGTAGGGAAACATATTTCAGTCAGTTAACCAAACTGTGTATCAAGAGGATTGAGCACATGTGGCTGGGAGAACACGTGTGTGTGAGCAGAACACAGAGAAGAAGAGAGTGAAAACATGCCCAAAACTCCATACAATGCCTTGTCTGAATTTGTTTGTTGTTTAAGCCCCAGTGAGAGCATGTAATCCCCATTTCATGAAGCTAGACCTTTAATCACAATTGATTTCCACCGTGGGTTCTAGTGAATGTATCTTGTGGACGAGGACTGTCTGTCATAGAAAACAGTGGTAATGAATAATAACCCAGTCTTATATGGGGGTTAGTTGACAACTAGAAACACAAGCAGCACTAGTGTGTGTTGGGGGGGGGGGGGGGGGGGGGGGCGGTCAGGGATTATGAAGGGTGAATTTTGCTGCATGGAGGAATGTAAGACTAAATAAATCCAGAAATGCGCACACACAAAAACACTCTCGCAATTCCTTTATAAATCTGCTTTCAAAAGGCCTCAATATACTTTGCGCTTAGTACGTGTATGCATACGCAGGAAGGTTGATGCATGTATCCTGCATTTGTTTGATGCATGTGTCTCCCTAGGCCCTAGTGAACGCATATGCCAGCTGCAACACCAACATAAATTCTGAAGTGGTATACCAAAGATCCCCTGATGTTTTGCAAGTTGCAAAAAGGAAACAGTTATTTAAGTACTGTAGGCTTGGAGACTGTCCCTTCCTCTCATATTCTAAAGATTGGAGTTGCTGGACGGGAGTCTTTATTGGATGGTTCCCATGAGTCACTGTGTGACAAACTGCTAAATTTGGTTGTTATATGTTGATAAATAAGCAATATTATAAAATGTACTTTTCATTTAATTTACTTTGACCATTTCTGTTCTGATTTAACCCATAGGGCACCTGTCTTGCACCCAGCACAATTCACTTTGTACACCGACGCATGTATCATTCCTATTTTACACCCAACGCACAGTTTTCTGTCCACAGACGCACGCCAGTAAATTAGGGAATTAACTTGTACTCCAGGTGGTGGTTCAGCAAAAAGAGGAGGCATGTTCTGACGCAAATGTTCTCTCGTGCTATTTTGCTGTTACAGAAAACAATTCCATCACAGATCAGGAAGAGTGTAGTCCAAAATCAGTGATGGGTTAATCAAATGGTATTTTAAGGTGTAGGTTTGGCCTTAATGTGGCTTGTCCACAACGGGCATGCACTTTGCCTTTCTCCTCTACACAGACGCAGCAGTTCCCAGTTTTGCAAATATAATTACAAGGAAAAAAATGTACTTCATTATTGCGAACCTTCCTATGTTTAGAGTGGGCCATGCAAAGGAGATTCAAATCATTACTTGGGATGTTTTGGGGGATATAAATGTGGATCTGCAATATGATTTAGTGGGATATTCAACCTATCCAGATCTCTATTACAATACCTACTTTGACTGTGATAATGAATACAGTAAATCTAGTGATTCTCGAGATGAACAGAACACTTTGTTCTCCTTTGTGCATTAGTGCAGGAAGATGGTTAGTTTGTCAGTTGTACATGTTGTAAATGTGTTGTAATTTGTTATTTTCTACAAAACCGTAGATGTCTTAAATATAACAGAACAATCACATTCTTGAAAGACTCCATTTAAGGTAAAAAAAAAAAAGTGATGACATTCTGTGAAAAGGTGTTTAGTGTACCTCTGCAAATGGAGTAAGAATATTAATTACCGAGTCTGTAAAATGTAATATGCAAGGATAATTAGTATAGATATGTATAATTGTACTGCTGCTTTGTCATTTGTATTATTGTCTGTACATAACATGATCAACTATTTAAAAAACATTTAAACTAACGTTCCAAGCAAGAATTATATGACAGAGCATCAAAGCTAGACGATTGCAAACCTGGCAAGTAACTGATTTAATTGCTACAGCCCTACAGACTTTCAGCCTGGAATGCGTACATCGCCATAATTGCTTATAATGTAGCTTAGACAGAATGTTTCTGTCAAAGTTACAGAATGTTTGTAGGACCCGAGGAGTTTTAGAAGGTGCGGGTTCTCTGTCTCTCTTGTCAGTGAAATCGTCCCCTGTCTCCATCGTCTCCTCGTTCGTCCACATCTGAAAAATACCCGTATCATGCAATAGCCTGGTAGTCACTGCACTGCATGGGCGGCAGACCCAAAACGATCAAAGCAGCAGTTTGTGAATGATTAGACCCAGCATCGACAGTTGACTAGTCGTATACATTGTCACTGGCCTTAGTGTCAAATATGATTTACAATTTACAGTTGCTCCTTCAATTCTTAAATGTGACATCTTCAAAAACTCCTCTGCTCATTCCAGCTTGTTGTTTACAGCCTGCGTGGCTGGCTCATTCTGGCGCGTGACATAACATTTGGTCAAAACCAAATGCTAGCGATTGGTTATGGCAGATCCAGAGTGGCTCTAGGCAGATCCAATAGTTTTAAACTCAAACATAGTACCCGCCTTGAAGGACGTAATGTTTGGGGGGGGGGGGGGGGTCCCAGTCTGCAAGGGACCAGGCTAAGTGGACATAGCTTTTAAACATATATTTTGACAAAGTATCCAGTAGAGCATGTGAGAAAAACTTTTGGGTAGACTTTCCATGGTTAGTATGAGAGGGTGTGTTTGCATGAGTCTGTCATGCAGTGTAAGAAGGTGTGGGTGAGAGTGTGTTAGAGGGTATGTATATGAGGGTATGTGTGTAAGAATGATCGTGCATTAATCTACCATGGAGTGAGAGAGGATGTCTGTGAAAGTATGTGTATTAGGGGGGGTGTATGTTGGAGGGTACATGTGTGAGAGGGCGTATGTGAGAAGATCTGTTTGTTTATTCTCACCAGGATGCGTAGCAGTGAGGTCCCAGTGGGGGTATTCTCAGGCATGCTGATGTTGTACAGGGCTTGGCTGAAGATAGGTCGGTTGTCGTTCTCATTGATCAGGTCGATGAAGACACGGGCAAAGCCAACATGGTCTGCCATGGATTCGTTTGCAAAGAGCTGCATGGAAAAGAAGCAAGACCTTTTGTCACTAACTGTAAACGTCTCCCACCATTCAGCACCATGCAGGCCTATCTCAGTAAACATTTAATTACTGATACAATAAACGTTATTGGGTCTGCTTATCTTCAGTGAGCACTACCTATTGTAATTTCACAAATATATTTAATTTTACTTGGCTTTGGCAAAAAGCCACTTTTGCAAAACAAGGGAACTCACATCACAATGTCAGCACGTGTTAGCAATGACACATTTGCGACGTTCTAGTAAGCCACACAGCGATGTCAGCAAGCCCTCAGCATTAATACCTTGGCTAACTACTAGCTAGTTAGCAAGCTCATAATACAATTATCTTGGGTCAGCTTCTTCACGCTAAACTAAGACCAAAATGGTCACATTTTGTGTTGTTACTGACAATGACTGCTACCGGAGCTTTTATGGAAGGAACCATTTCTCTCTAAATAATTGTCAAGCTTATTTACATTTTGGGGGGGAATATTTGCAGTTAGAAGATGGTACTGATTGATTCGTGACTCCATCTGAGATACTGCCGGTGACAGCAGTGTCGCAAAATCTTCAAAGCAAAATGCAGGGTAAATGAAAAGACAACAGTTTCATTCTACTCTTCACTCTTTGTATTTTGAGGTCTAAATGAGCACTTCAAATGTAAGCTTTTAAATCTAAGCAACCTTCATAAATAATAACCAAGCGTTTGTGTATAAATTATACAGAAAAATCTGTTGTACAATTTAAGTTAAATAAACGCACCCATCTATAACTGATGCAGGCACATCTCACAATTTCTCCAGAAATTGAACCTCTTTCCAAGTTGTTTTGAGCTCTAGAAATGTTATTGGAAGAGCCTTCCAAAACAAATCACACAGTGGCTCTGTTAATACAGCTAGTATAATTTGGACCAACTACATACCAATTGTCACCCACAAGTCTACCGCAGCAAAAAGTGACATTTTAATTAGTTTTAAAGTCAGAGGAAGAAACTGAAACAGCAATGTTTGTCAGAAATTGAAAATCGAAACACTGTTACAAAAGAATAGAGGCAGCTTTAAAGATATGTGATAAAGCATAGTTTACCTCAGGACAGATACTTAATCACAGATAAAGTGGACAAAAGAGAGAGAGATAGACAGAGAAAGAATGAAAGAAGGGATGTTTATTGAAGGGAAGTCTTGATATTACGCTCTCATCTAACCATACAATGGGATATGGTTCAATATAAATGACAGAGATTGCACCATCTACTTAATGTCTTCTTTTAATTGCCTCAATAATGCCATCATTTTCTGACTCTTGACTCATCTTCATTCATATCTACATGTGTATACAGACAGCTCAATAACATCTCCACACAGCCTTGCATGCAAGTGTGTGCTGCTGTGTGTACAGTATTTGTGTGTGTGCGTTAGTGTGAACTCACAGAGAAACTGTAGCTGCGTATGGTCTCATAGTCCAGAGGCACGGCCACCCTCATCCTAATGTCTGCCCGACCCTGCACTGCAGTGGGGGAGATGGTGAAGTGTTCCGAGTTGTTTCCTGTCAGATAGACCTGGAACATGCTGTTCACTCCCTGAGGAGAAGAGATGAGAAGGAAGGAGAGGACAAGGGAGGGGCGGGGAGGAGAGGGGGCAAAGGAGAGGACAGCAAAAAAGAGGTACAGAGAAAGGATAGGGAAGGAGTAAGATGTGGACATAAGTACAAAGCACTACAGTACAGAGAGTAAAGAGACAAAGGTAACTTAAGACATACTAGCATGTAAAAGACACATTTAATTTTTTGTGTGACAGTATATCCTCTGTCTGATCAAGCAGTAGGAAATGGACAGGGTCACCTGTTAGACCCACAAAGTGAGCATCCCACAAATATAGTAAACGACAAATATAATACAAATTGTAAGCTTTTAATTTAACAATCCCACAAACGTTGTATGTTTCCCATCATCAAGTTTCAGTTTTCAACATTTTTACATCTTCCCACAAATGCAATAAATCACTAATACAACCAAATAGTCAAAATAAATTCGACAACAACCTGTAGAGTAATATCACTTGACGGTGATAAGTCTAGAAATCTGACTTTATGCTTGCAAGCCATACTGTCTATGACTTTGTCGGAGGTTAATAAACCAAAGGTAAAGTTCAAAAACAATGAACAGGACCTGACAATGTTTGACAAAAGGCTTGTTAGAAAGAGAGAATTCAATAACTTTTTCAAATGCATGTGGCATAAAGTATCACTCTCAGTCAAAGCCTTAAGTACATTAATTAAAGTATCACTCTCAGTCAAAGCCTTAAGTACATTAATTACGAGTTGAATGACAATAGGACACACAACATTTGATTAGACACACAGTTGAAATGGATTGTTTCAGCTAGCTAAATGTAGTTTGTGACAAGGGTACCATGAACGTCTTTGGTGCTTGTTGCTATACACGGTTATCTTAATCACACTGTTACTGTAGGCTGTAGAACAGGTGCATTAGTCTTGCACTGTAATGAACATGTAGGCCATACTTAAACAACTTTTATAGCCTATGATGTAAGCTGTATATTCTAGAATCTAGAAAAAGTTGGGACGTTATGGAAAACACAAATAAAAAAAGAAGTTGTGATTTCTACATATACATTGACTTGTATTTCATTGCAGACAATGTGAACACAAAATATTTAATGTTTTGTCTGGTCAACCTAATTTCATTTGTAAAATGCATCCTTTCCTGTCATTCAGACCTGCAACACATTCCAAAAAAGTGGATGTGATTTGATTTGATTTGAAACAGGTGACGTCAACAGGTGATTGTAATTATGATTTGGTACAAAAGCAGCTCCCCAGAAAGGTTTAGACCTGTAGGAGGAACGATGGGCAGAAGATTGACAGTTTGCCAACAAATAGGGGTGAAAATTATTGAAATGTTTACAAACAATGTTCCTTAAAGATAGATAGGAAGACATTTGCTTATTTCACCAACAGTGCATAGCAAAATTAAAAGGTTCAAGGAATGTGGAGGAATTTCAAACTGTAAAGAACAAGGGCGCAAGCCTAAGCTAAACATCCATGATCTCCCATCCCTCAGAAGGCACTGCATCAAGAATCGTCATTCATCTATAAGCGATCACCACATAGGCTCAGGACTACTTTGGCAAACCTTTGTCAAGTACCACAATACGTAGTTACATCCACAAATGCCAGTTAAAACTGTACTGTGCCAAAGGGAAGCCCTATGTTAAGGGTCCAGAAGTGCAGTCGACTTCTCTGGGCTTGGAGGTATCTTGGATAGGCCATCACACAGTGGAAATGTGTACTGTGGTCAGATGAATCAGTATTGCAGGTATTTTTGTGGGCCAAAGAAGAAAAGGATCATCCAGATTGTTACCAGCAACAAGTCCAAAAGCCAGGGTCTGTCATGGCATGGGGTTGTGTCAGTGCCCTTGGCAAAGGTAACGTGTACTTCTGTGATGGCACCATTAATGCTGAAAAGTACATGGAGATTTTGGAGCACAACATGCTGCCTTCAGGAAGATATCTTTTCCAGGGACGTCCATGCATATTTCAACAAGATAATGCAAAACCACATTCTGCTCACATTACAAAGTCCTGGCTGCGGAGGAAGAGGATAAAGGGTACTTGACTCGCCTGCCTGCAGTCTGACCTGTCCAATAGAGACTGTTGCAAAATGGAACAACAAAGACCCCTTATTGTTGCCCCCCTTAAGACTTGTTTGCAGCAAGAATAGGACAACATTACACCTGAAACACTTCATTACTTGGTGTCTTCAGTCCCTAAACATCGTAAGTATTGTGAAAAGGAATGGCAACATTACAAAGGGGTAAATGCTTTACTGTTCCAGCTTTTAGGAAATCACTACTTTCTTCTTTTATTTGTGTTTTCCATACTGTCCCAACCTTTTCTGATTTGGGGTTGTAGAACAGTTGATTCTAAAGGTTACATTCTGTATCTATAGCATATATAAGTTAGAAGAAGAATAACAGAAAAACAATCCTTTTATTTATCAAAACAAATTGTGAACACACTACACACTACATGCAGGGAGTGGTTGGAGACAGTTGCATGTCAGGGTGTCCATGGGACCAATTCTGCCATTTCTACCTTTGTCCTGCCATCCAAATGAGACTTGTATAGTCTATAATGAGCAGTTGCTTACCACATTGCTTACCATGTTGCTTTCTCATTTGGCTGCTAAATAAGGAAGCCAGGAATTATTATTTAAAAGAATCATGATCTGGGGGGAGTCCCCACAATAAATAATATCCAGTTGTTACTGAAAATCAATATCATGCATTATTTATCCTTTTTATGCTTAGTTTAATTGTAAGTAGATGTGTTTGTACTGAAACATTCGAACAGGATTACAATGACAAATTTTAAATCTTTCATGGATCTATTTTATTATAGATACATATATTACATATTAATATATATTATATATTATATTATATATATTAAATATATATATATATATATTATTTTTGTTATATTATTTATTATATTATTATTATATTCCTTATTTTTTTTACTTATAGCTTTGTAATACAACCCGGAACTGCTATGATGGGAAACACTTGGTCGATCAAAAAAGGCCTAGTGGTCAATTATGTCTAAAGAAAATGTACATCGCTGGTAAAGACATTGGAGTAAGGAACTTGTGAAAGCTGCCAATTTGAATTATATTAGTGATTTATTACATTTGTGGGAGGTTCTTACATTGTTCAAAGCTGAAGTTTACTACTTTCTTGCAAATGAAACTAAATACAGAAAACTATTATCAATGATTACATTTGTGTAAATGTAAGTATTGCATTTGCGGTAAGCAACTGCTATTACATTTGCAGAAAATGATCATTGGATTTCTATATAAAAGGTGCATATTTGCATTCTGCTTGTGGGATGTTCTGGTGTTGGTAAAACACTTCGTCAATGGCTGTTATACATCTTTTCTGGCCTTTTCTTAGCTCCATCCAAGCACATATTGTTCTAAAAATCTAAACAATGTTTTGCCAGCCCATCTCTTTCTTATTTTTATCACAATGCCTTAGTTTTTTTTTCTTATCTCTGCTTTCTCTATTCATATAGCCAGCCTTCTCTGTCTGTGTGTCTACCTCTTTCACAATATACAGTGAGGAAAATAAGTAATTGAACACCCTGCTATTTATAATCGACATAATCGAAGAAAAAAATCCAGAAATCACAATGTATGGTTTTTTAACCATTTATTTGTACGATACAGCTGCAAATAAGTATTTGAATACCTGTCTATCAGCTAGAACTCTGACCCTCAAAAACCTGTTGGTCTGCCTTTAAAATGTCCACCTCCACTCCATTCGTTACCCTAAATTAGATGCACCTGTTTGAGGTTGTTAGCTGCATAAAGACACCTGTCCACCATATACAATCAGTAAGAATCCAACAACTAACATGGCCAAGACCAACACCATGGCTGTCCAAGGACACAAAATTGTACACTTCCACAAGTTTAGAAAGGGCTATGGCGAAATTGCCAAGCAGCTTGGTGAAAAAAGGTCCACTGTCTTCCAACATGATAATGATCCAAAGCACACAGCTAGGATAAGCAAGGTGTGGCTCTGTAAGAAGCATATCAAGGTTCTGGCGTGGCTTAGCCAGTCTGCAGACCTAAACCCAATAGAGAATCTTTGGAGGGAGCTCAAACTCTGTGTTTCTCAGCGACAGGCCAGAAATCTGACTGATCTAGAGAAGATCTGTGTGGAGGAGTGGGCCAAAATCCCTCCTGCAGTGTGTGCAAACCTGGTGAAAAACTACAGGAAACATTTGTCCTCTGTAATTGCAAACAAAGGCTACTGTGCCAAATATTAACACTGATTTTCTCTGTTGTTCAAATACTTATTTGCAGCTGTATCATACAAATAAATAGTTAGAAAATCATACATTGTGATTTCTCTTTTTTTTATTTTTTTTATGTCTCACAGTGGACATGCACCTACAATGATAATGTCAGACTCCTCCATTATTTCTAAGTGGGAGAACTTGCAAAATAGCAGGGTGTTCAAATGCTTATTTTCATCACTGTATCTACATCTCTACCTCTCTTTGTCACTATATGTCTACCTCTCTATCTAAGGGTCTTACCTCTTTCTCTTTATTCAGGTAAAGGGTCAGAGGTCAGATCTTATCTTAGAGTGGCAGCTCTACATGCCTCAGTCGTTTGCACACACAGCTCTGATGTGAACGTACACCTCATAATGAATTGTCTAGTCACCCGGAGCAAATTACAAGTCCCTTTTTTCTATTTCTGCAGGAATCCATTTGCCGGGCAAAACTGCTCACCGCCACAACAGAGAACAATTGATCCAAGGAGAGAAAATTGTTTCGAAGTTCAATAAACATTTAACCTGAAATGTTAGGCCCACAGCAAGAAAAAAGGGAGATGAAGAAAAGCGAACAAGGGAAAACTATTAAAGCTAGGAAAAAGTAGATCGAAGGAGATTAGAGCCCTCTAAATACAACCTAGCATCTGCTAGATCCAGATCAGCTAGAGGTAAGGAGGAAGTCCCACGGTGGTCCTTTTTATGTCCTAACCATAAAACTCACTCCACCAGATTGCTCTAAATTATGTAAATTTGAATTGGCTTTGTGAGTGCAGAATAAAATAAACCCTCAAGGAACAGTACCTAACCAAGGACTGAGGGGTAAACTCTGCCCAGGAAGCCTTATGTTGTGTGTTTTGTGTGGAGGGATGAGGAAGAATTAGGCTTGATAAGGGACTAATCCTGTTAGATTCTTCAGGATATTGTAGTCCACAAAATACACAGAACATATTTCAAAGACAGTGCATTTAAAAAAAGGAAAGATGATAAACTAATTTGTGTACATGTTTGCACAGTCTAGGTCAATCAAGAATGCATTCCAAGTTCGGGCCTTCAGCCCGCTAAAACAAAGTCTCCATGGCTCTTTTAGAGTCATCCAATCGGAGGGCAGAGGCAGCATGCAGAGCAGGTAGGACAAGAGCTTTGACTCAATAGGGACTTTCTGATTGTTGTTCAAATAGATGCTTGTTTTTGTTTTCATTTAGCAAAGGACCATCCAAGCTGATGGCTCATTTTTAAAAGACAATCCAATATGCAGGGATGTCACCTCAAACTGGCCATAAATGTAATTGCCCGGCAGTGTTGGCAAAAAGCCCCTGTAAAGAGGGCCCTGTCACACACAGCTGCCACCAAGTTTGGTGACAAGTTCTAGCCAAAAGTTTTGAGTGTGGTGGTGCGTAAGAGATGAAGGTGAGCATTAACTACCACTTTTGTCTTGCTCACAAAGATGACATGTCTCTGCCCTCCTATAATCCCTTATGGATGGGGGAAGTGAGATATGGCAGGTGTATTGGAATGTGTGGGGTGTGTGTAAATGAATGTGTGTAAATCAAGGATGCGTGTGGACATGATTACAATATGATATACATTCTTTGAATGTCTGTTGGGTTAGCCAACTTGTATGTGTGTGCGCGCATGTGTGTTTGTGCACTTGTGTTTGCTCATGTGTGAGTGATGGAGAGGTGCCGTGTCAGGACTGGACAGAAAGCAGTGGTTGCTGCTGGAACGTCTGAGATGATCTATGGCTTTCTGATGCCTTCTCTATAGTCGATCTGGCTAAATCCATCTCCTTGATGGTCTCTGAGCCCAGGCAGCTTACCCTGAGAGAGATTGAATGAGGTACGAGCGCCAGAACTGCTGGGAGTTAGTAGGTAGACATCGCAGTCTTAGACTGTAGTTGATATGGGGGTGGAACTGGTCCTAATGCTAAACTACATTGACTCCTCTATAAACAGAGGTAATTCCAAGACTGAAGTCTATAATCTGGCAGGCTATACTCAGGCTACATCCATAAACATGGGCCTAGCAGAGGCTAAATAAAACAATGATGGCAAAATGATGGTGGATCCCAATGTGAAGAAGATGTGTGTGGCTGGTATGTTAGAGAAGCCAGAGGGAATACACCATGGCCTTGTGGCTGTAAACCATTTCTCTGAAAGACGCACACACAAACACACAGGCCACTGACAGACTCTGGGATCAGAAGGTGGAACAGGGATGGTGTGATCGCTAGCCTGCAGCGGTGAGCCTCTTATCACCTGCCAGGTGTGCCAATCCCCTCGCACCTTGAGCACTCCCCCCTTGCCATCGCCATGCAGACAGGAGCAAATGCATTCCAGGGGATGAATAAACAAACTAGCTGCTAAATACACCACTATCTTTCTGTACTCTCTCTCACTTTATTATTCATTTTACTGCCTGCCTTTACTACATTAGTAATGCTACTTTTCTCCCTTCACTCTTTCTTACCAATTTCTTCTCACAGCCTTGCTCTCTCTTGCTCCTGACCCACTCCCTCTCTTTTTGTCTCTCTTTCCCTCTTTTGCAGTTATCTGTCAAACCCCACACTGGCAGTTGCAGTGCTTGAATCAATCAGAGTTGACTAGCTTTCCGCTTATCTCAAACCCAGGTGATTGATTTTCCTCGTTATGTATAATTTGATGTTCTATTCCATCTCTTCTAAAGCAAATTAAATTGTAGTCAAGCTGAATGTGCTGCTAGTGTCAGACTGAGTGAATGAGCGAGCGAGCAGGTAGGTGTGATGAGGTGCACCAACTGTGTATAGGACGTGGAAAAGAAAGAGGGGAGAAGTACATGTGAGAAATATGTATCCTTGTTTGAGTTAGAATCTGTGTGTGAGAGATAGTGTGTGAGTATATGCCCCTGTGGCTGTGTGCGTTTGTATCCCTAGGAGTATGTATGTGCAGCCTTATTATTGTGTGAGTACCCCTGTGTGAGTATGTGAGCATCCCTGTGAGTGTGTGTGTGCCTGACAGTGCAGTGGCTTGTTAGAAGGAGGTAATGGAAAGTGGCGGACACATGATGTAAAACTAAATAGGATGGTGTTGAACAGGGTTGTCTGCTCTTGCACTGGGCTGAAACACTCTATGTCTCAGCAGAACTGCCTCCACCTCCATCACCACTGAGCACAGCTGCACATAACTTTAGAATACTGCATACAGCTGCACATTACTTTAGTATACTGCATATTTCCTCTACTTTTACTGAACATTATACGTACCATACTCCTACTTCTGACTGCATGGCACTATATGAAAGCCTCAATAAAATCAAATACAAAGGTTTAAAGTAAATTAAAGAATCGTATTGTGGGCCCACCTCATCTTTGTCCTCAGCTTGTATAAAGAGGGGCAGGGCAAAGCCCACCTGGGCCAGCTCTGTAATGCGTACGCGGTACTCAGAGCTGTTGAAGGTGGGTGCGTTGTCATTCTTGTCGATCAGCAGGATGGTGAAGGTGGTCATCACGGAGGCATCTGATGGTGTTCGGTCATCGTTCAGCTCTGTCCCCTGAGACGATAGATAGATGGACAGGCAGGCAGGCAGAAAGAAAAAGAAAGAAAGGATGGGAGAGTGACATAGAAAGAGAGAATTTGTCACATTGAACTGAAAGTGTCACACTGTACTGAAAGTGGCCCGCACTCAATCTCCTGCAGCAGGTCTTTAAAACTGTTCATCTATTGGATCAAGAGGGACAGAGTGGCACCAAGCAATCACAGTAAATAGGCTCTAAGTGGGGGCAAAAGCAGGCCAACAGGGACAAACACACACTGCACACACATACACATACAAACACACACAATGAGATTTAAGAGAAAATTGTCCTATTGAGGAGAATCTATTACTTTCTTTGTCTCTTAACCCTCTCTCTCCCTGTCTTTCTACAATCTCTTTGTGTGGTGGAGAAAATTGAAAAAGGGAAACAGAATGGAAGGTAAGACAGATATACTCTCTGTTATTGATGGAGAGAGTGATGTCACAGTTATGAGATTGGCGAGGGGTAGAACAACCTGAGTCCCTGGGTTATAATAACAGATGTGCCATTTAACTCCCATTCGCCTTTTTCAACCCCTCATAAATGAAAAGCTGACCTCTACGTCTAAACACAGCAAACTATCTACACAGAGTGAAGTTGAGAAATTAGCTTTATTACTAAGGCACTCCACAATCAATAGAACCACCAGAAAAAGGCTCAGAGTCAAGGTTCAAAGAGATAGAGAAAGAAGTGAGAGGGAAATAGAGAGAAAAGACAGAGAAAAAATCCATATCCTATAAATATATTTAAGGAGAGTACATTTTCACGTTTTTGCTTTAGGAATTCTTCTGCTTTCTCTCTTTCAACAATGTTGCTGTCAGAACCATTGAATTCAATTAAACAAAAAAGATTGAAGGTAAATTACATTCAACCTATGCAGAGGTCCTCTCTAATGCTTGTCTAGTACTCTAAGATATGTACACACTCATACGCACACATTTATAAGTAAATCCATACATGCTGTCTGAAACTGCACCAACAGATATACTGAATAGTCTTATGATATAAGACACCAAGATTCTCAAAATGAAGTCACTCAGGTTAGTCAGACAGTCATCCAAATCATATGCTTGAATGGAGAGCACACATCCGCAACATGCACTGACACAAGCCTTTGGAATGAACTTAAGAAAAGTAAGGAGAAAAGATGACAATTCCTCTCTTCCTGCTCTGCGGAAAAAGTATAAAATGTAGTCTTACTGGAGGGATGGAGGCATTACACAAGATGAGGGGAGATACAGAGAGACATAATCCATGACACCAACTAAGACATCTTCCTTTCAGGAACTAACTAGGATATATTCCTTTATCCTCTCCTCAACTTCCATTCTTCCTTTTCCCCTGACTCTCTAAAGCCAGAGTATTTCCTGTGCATGACACAAACTAAACACATGGATGACACACACTGTTTGAACAGAACATGTCACACACTTGATTAGATCCCTGAATTTTACAATGGCAGTGTTCAAGAATAACATAGAAAGATGGTTTCATATTAGATGAATATTTGAGCAAAACCCTTGGAGAATGCAGTTATTACACATAAGCACAGCTTTTATTCAGCACAACAACACAATCTATAGTGTAATGTTTATGTACGTAGTGCTTCAAGAGCCATTCATTAGTTAACAGAAATAAACAAAAACTAATTTTTACTTGTATAATTATTTCATAATTCATTTTGCTCCCCCAAAACAAACAGTTTGGCCACTGTTGAGAAGCAACACAAAATATTTTCCTGCCAACTAGCTTGCTTCCTTTAAAGGTCTGCAAATTAGCACAGCCTTGCTACTTTGTATCTTGTTTATTTGTATGATTCTGTTAATCTTTGCCATATACCAGTTGTTACATTTGAAGGTAAATAATTATTGTTAATTTAAATAGTTATTAGAACACCTGAAAGGCAAATGGATAAGTATAGTAAAAATTCAAAATGTTTTCATACTACATATCAGCACTCATGAATTGCCTCTTACCAATCAAACTGCTTGGTCAGAACTAACTATTGATTAACATGTTTTATTATGTTAGTGTACTCCAATCTGTCTTCATCTCAAACCATAAAAAATGTCTCATTTGCAAACACCACCCTGACGTAAAATGTCTAACTTCGCCCTAATGTTAACCCAACCTTGATCCAAAAACGGCTTCTGCTTCTCAAAGGATAGTTAAGTACGCCAACAAACACCTCCATGTCTAGTGATCCTCACCTTGACAGTGAGGGTGAATCCAGAAGAGTAGAGGGGGTTCTCTCTGTCCAGCTGGCCTTGCACCGTCAAAGAGCCACTGATGTAGTCCAGGGCAAACATGCTGTTTGTGTTTCCTATAGACAAACACACACATATATATATATGCATACACGCACGTGCCAATACACATGCACCCACACACAAGAGCATCCACACACACACACACATATAAACAACATAAGATATCTTACAGTAGGTGAATTATTAACCTTGTTAGATAAGCTAGCAGGCTGTCTTAGAGAGAGGATGAATTCAGATTTTGATTTCCAACATAATATTGTAATAAAACAACAACAAATAAAAACGGCACAGAAAAACTGATAAGACCCTCCATCTAATATTTAGCTGGACAACCTTCAGATGTGATCACTGTGTACTTTGTCCATCATGAGAAAGGATAATAATTCTTTAAAAACTTAGTCTTAGGGATAGGAATGACACCACACCTGAATTCAGGGTTGTCAGGTCCAGCAAAACTTTGAACTGTCTGAAAATAAGTCCACAACATTTAGATGTGTGCAACGTAGGAGTCACCCCATGTGCCCTATATAGGCCTCCATAGTTCAATTGTAAAAGTTATTGGTGGACTAATATTTTCCTTGTTTTCTGCTATCCTCAAGTT
This sequence comes from Plecoglossus altivelis, assembly GCA_036571765.1. Lineage (NCBI taxonomy): Eukaryota > Metazoa > Chordata > Actinopteri > Osmeriformes > Plecoglossidae > Plecoglossus > Plecoglossus altivelis. The sequence continues at coordinate 4,280,108 of BROE01000016.1, forward strand.
TTTAATAGGTTAATAAATAAAAAAAATATGTATACCTGCGGCTTCCTTTCACTACCGGTCAGATACAGAGCAACAATAACAATGATAGTAAGGATACACTACTAAAGAAACAGTTTATAGGTTATGAACTATAACTGCTTGCTATATGCTTACTAACTAGCCTGCTTGGATGAGCTATACCCTACAAAGTAAAACTAAGGCTGTATTGTTTCTGTACTAAAGTGAAGATTTTCTGACATTTCGGACGGCATACTGTATAACTACGTTTTCTTGTTTAAGTTAGTTTGTACATTTAAAAACACTCCCCATTTCTGGGGAATATTTGACAAAAAATGATTTAGTAGTGAAAAGTAGTGCCCCCTTTGGTCCCAAGGTGACCAGGTTGGGTGTACTCATTACTAAGTTTGTGCAGTTTCACCATCCCAAAATTCTAAACTTTTTACAATTTTTGTCTAGGGGCTGCCATTGACTCCCATGGAAAAAATATGATGATGATCATAATAATAATAATAAAACCAACAAAAATAATAGGTTTCCTCCTACTTGAGGAATCATAAACACAATGGCGGATTCCTCCTCAAAATAATTGTGAGACTTGGTCTGAAGACATTGTCTGGCAAATTTGGTAAAGATTAAACAACATTTGTAAGAATAGAAAAAAATAACATTTTATTATAAAAATGTTTATGGTGGCAGCATCGAATTGGTTAGTATCATGTTATCATGTATCACACAGAGTATGTCCAATGATATCACAGGAAACACTTAATTAAGGCAAACATATCAACAGTTATTGGCCCAAAAAAATTTCTGCTTCTCATGGCCACGCCCAGTGGTCTGATGACACCATATTGTTTGGACATTCTCAAAAGAAGGTTCCAAATTAACATACAAAGTTTGGTGTTGATAGCCCAAAGATATGGCAAGATATTATCCAACTTCCTGTTTGGTTGCTTTGTTGCCAAATTTGATTGATTGTAGCAGATAAGTTTTGAATACAAAAGATCCTTTAATATCTTGAGTAAAGCTTTGGACTGAAGATAATGTCTGCCAAATTTGGGGAAGATTTGACAAAAATTGTAGGAGGAGCAGTGAAAAAATGAGTTATTACAGTACAAATTACAAGAATTGAGTGGCTACACAGCTTAGGGGAAGTCGTGGCCTAATGGTTAGGGAGTCAGGCTTGTAACCTGCAAGTTGCTGGTTCAATTCTCACACCAGCAGAAATTGAAGGTGGGGATTGTGAATAAACAACACTCTCTCTGCCTTCAATACCATGACTGAGGTGCCCTTGAGCAAGGCACCAAACTCCCAATTGCTTCCCGGGCGCTGGAGCAATAGCTGCCCACTGCTCCGGGTGTATGTTCACTGTGTGTGCAGTTGCCCACTACTCACTGCTGTGTGTGCACTTGGATGGGTTAAATGCAGAGGTAAATTTCAAGTATGGGTAACCATACAATACGTCACTTCACTTTGCTGCTTGGCCACCAAATATAGCTGCAAGCAGCAATGAGGTGGTCAAATGTCCAAGAAAACTTTTTAGATATCCTCAGAAGAGGGTTCCGAGTGGACGCAGCAAGATTTGTGTGAATATGTCACACAAAAACATTTTTCCCTTCCAATTCAAAATGGCGGTCAATCTATATAACAAAAAATTGACGCCATAGGAACTAATCTTGAACTTGTCGTCCAACGTCACCTCTATTTTGAAAATCAGCCATATGGTTCAAAAGTTACACATGTAAACACACATCCAACTTTGACCTGTTGGTGGCACTACAGTGGTCAAATGGGAGAGATGGAAGTTCAATAATGCACTCCCGGGGACTGTGTAAATACTGTGTTGTGTGTGACAGATTTAGTTACATATCTTATTTTCCAATATACAAACTATGTCTATTTCAAATAGACAAAAACTATTTTTTTCTCCAAATGTACTAATAGGAAGGAAAACAATTAGCATAGTACACTAGCACTAGCATAGTAGTAGCATTGGCAGGTAACTTAGCCTGGAAGCTAACAAAAGCTTGCTACCGTTTCTGCAAAAAACTTGTGGGGACCTGTGGAAATATTTTGAACTCACACAGCTAAACATTGAAGTTCTGTCTTCTATTGTAATGTAAAACGTCAGTATTTCTGTTAAGTGACACATATTAACACACAGTTATTTTACATACATAAGTATAAATAAAATAAAAAAAATATTTTACAGTCTTGAAGTTGTTAAATGTCAGATATCTGGGAGGGAGGAGTTCAACATATTTAGATACATATCCTATTGTGAACCCAGTATCGCGATACATATTTTATTGTGAGTTGAGTGTAAGCAGCTGCAGTAAACAGCTACATTACGTATTATTGGTTCTTGCCACAACTTTCTTTTCCCAGTCAGTTGCCATAGTTCTAATACTTGGCTGAGGATAGTATTCTCCACGTCTCCCCAAAGTTCCTTCATCACCAAATTGCATTAAAAAATCCAACTAATACCAACTACAAAAACTGACCTTTAACACCATTTAAAGACATTTGTTTAATGATATGCATATCTTGAATGCTTTTTGTACCCATTAAGAGGTGGTTTACTTGCATCATGGCTGTTAAGTGTTCTTTTAGTTTTATGTTTGTTTGTCTTGTTCTCCTCTTACCCCCTCATTGTGTAGCTGCTGATCGTACTGATGCAGGTCTTGGACACTCACTTCACTTAATTATCAAAGCGCATAACATTTTGCAGCCTAATTCAATTTCTAGTTAACATGTTACAATTGCATACTGTATGCCTCTTGAAATTTTGTCCCCCCTTTCCCTCGTTCGCCATAGCTCCCTTTTACATTATCTCTCCATCTCTCTTTTTCTCTCACCATGTTTCTCTCTCAATCTGTCACCATCTCTCTCTCTGACAGCTGGTGGCTGTGCCTCCTGCACACTAATTACACCCAACAGATGGAGATGGCAGACACAGCCAGCAATAAGACAATCTCTTCTCCTTCCTTCTCACTCTCCTTTGCAATCTCCTTCCCCAGTCCTCCCTCCCCTAACTCTCTCCTTTCCCTAACCTTTCCTTCAGCTCCCTTTCTTTCCCTGTCTCTCTCACCACTCCTCCCTCCCTGGTCTCTCACTGTGTTCACTCCTCATGACTGTCCCCCCATCTTGCACCTCATGTCACCCCAGTCATGTTGTCTACGGTACGTAGTTCATACTGTGCACAAACTCATTGTTGTTTTATGTCTGACATGACAAACCATTTGTGTGACAGGGTGGTTTGGGCATGCTGAGTGAATATTATCAGTGCAATCTTTTCAATGGGAATCAAACTTTAGTCTGGGCAGTATGAACTGAGGGAGCATGTTGTAGGGCTGGGGAGTGAGACAGGAAACGTAGAACAGCTATGTTGAGATCATTCAATTGTGCCTCACCAATATAGACTATAGGCAGTGCTTTGAACTGCATCTGAAAGTGCCTGTCAGTGCTCCAGGGTTCACCCTTTCCAAATGGGACAGATAGGAACACTACATGGTTATGACAAGATGCAACTGATTGAAAGTGCTGCCAAACATTACAGCGAAGCAGAATAAGTGAAGTGAAGAATTGAAGAAGATCCAGTGGAGAAGTTCAACACCTCTCCAATTGAATTTGAGTGATTGAAGGCTGTCAGTGCCAATCATCATTTGTGTCTGTCAATTATCCCATAGCTCTTGATGAGAAGTCCCCATACTCCTGTTAGAGATTTGCAGAGTGTTATTTGGCAGTTTAAAAGTGAAACGACCGTGTAATTTGTTTCAAGTGCATTTCTCATTGGTCTAATGAAAGCATCAAAAAAATGCTTTGGTTAAATAGTAGAAATTTGTCATCACATTAGGTCACTCTGTATTGAACTTTGCTGTACGCCAATGCCTCACATTGAATAAGGAATAATTGGCTGAAAGGTGCATTTTCATGCACATTTTTATATGGCTCAATATCCATGTCTCCACAATCAATTAACATTCATTCATTCATTCATTCATGCCTAAAATTCACCTTGATATGTCAATAAATGACTGTGTTAGAGCTGTGCAAACTTGTACCAAACTTGACACGTTAATAAGCTACTGTTGGATCAAATGTTTTGCCAAATAACTAAATCTTATTTAACACAGGAGTTGAAATTGCCCAGGGGTAAAAGATGGTTGTTTACTAATCAGTGTAGGTTTGATCCCAGGCTCCTCTAGAACTTTGTAAAGTATGTAGTTTAAAAAAGAACATGCATACAAGAGCAAGTGAAAACTGATGCACACGTTTAATGAGTCCGTAAATCAATGCCACAGTAACCTTATAGACTTGATTCACACTAAAAACGGGTTTCTCTTAAGCTGATGCTACCCAGAAATTATTTTTGTGGAAATTGTAGTCTTAATTTTGTTGTTGACCCAATGTCTTAAAGAACACTTTGAGAACACAGTATTGTAGCAGTAATGCGTGTGGTTCCCAGAATTTCTTGCAGCTGGACCACTAGGGGTTTTTTCTATCGAAAAAGCATAGTTTGAGCCTGTATTGTTGAGGTTTTGTTTATTTTGATTAGTGTGTTGGTGATGGCTGTTAGTTACATGTGTTACCCTAAGGGTGTAAGGTCAAATAGTTGGCCAAGCTGTTAAGCATGTTTAGCATTTTCTTTATTGGTATTAAATGGATGGATGGCAGATCCAGTTTTCTTGATGGTTTGTCCACACGTTTTGGGGGGAAACATTGGTTACAGTCAGTTTGTAATTTGTGATTAGTTTATGCAAAATGTAAAAACTATATGTAGGTGCAATAGTAAATATTAGGTTGTTCCTAAATGAAAATATTAAGATAACTAATTAAAAAGGGTCTTCCTAATAAATAATATTTTTACTTTGTGTGAATGTACATTTTTGTCTAATGGGAAAAATATTTTAAACTAATATCAAATCCACCCAACTCTCTTTCTCTGTCATGTGTTTTTCATCTTTCCACTCTTCTCCCTTTTTTACCTCCACCCTTCCCTCTTTCTTGTCTCTCACACTATACGTCCCTCTTGAAATAATTATCCTGAATAGCAGTTTATCTAGATAGATTTTATTGTTATTATTTAACTGTTTAGAAACTCTTAAGGGTGGGAATAAAAATATAATAGTAGACTACCCGACTTAGTAAAGGATAGTGAAAACCCTATGGGGAAATCATGTTTTCTCTACTTTTAAGGCACTCATTTAGATTTTTGTATTTTTAATTATTGAGGGCACACTATTATTTAACATGTTAAGGAACATCTAGTAAGCCACAGCTCTAAGTCTGCTTCTGTGAGGCTCTTCCTGAGTGGCTGATGTAGCTGGGATGAAACGAAAAATATACATACTGTATATATATGGACCCTTTTGCATTTCGTATCACGTCGGTCAGTAACATCGTAGTTTCAACATCATTGTTCCCAGATAGTACACATGTCTTGCCAACGTGGGACTGGGATAGGAATGTCATATTCTACTGATAACATTTGACAGGCATTGGCCCATGATCGGATTTCTTATCATTTCTGTGCTCTATTTCAAACAGGTCTCAAATACGTAGGCTCACCATTGGCTCATTGCTGACTGTTTCAGCAAGAACATTCTCCTTCCATGCATTATAAGTGTGTTTTAAGCCAAATATTTGAGACTTTGAGGCACTCACTTTTGAAACCATAATTTATCTTCACGTCAGAGGGAGTGGTATTATTTGTTGTCAGGTAACTGAAAGAAGAAACAAATCCAAAAGTTTTGCACAAAGTATTAATAAAGATAATGTTATGTTGCTTGAAATCTGCGCCTACAATTTATAAACTTAATGCTAGGTTTGAGTGAACTTTAGTGCAAAGGGACACTGACCTTATAATATCCATCCACATTTTTGATGGTAAAGTATATTGTTTTTCATTGTCTCCTTACATTCCTATCAAAGTTGATGTTCAGCCTATAGCTATACATTTGCTAAGATAAATTGCATATTAGTTATGTAAAGTGAAATATATGTTCTCTGAGAGATCCAAACTAAATAAATAACTGTAGTAGCTAACAGGATGCATATGTAGAGTGGCTGGGTGGTGCAGCTTTGATTCATCAACCACACATCATCTAGAAGTCAGCTTCAATCAAATGGCAACGTCTTGCCAATTAGTAAATGTTCTTGCTATATGGAGGGCCATCTGCGCCAAAATATCGATCTGAACGTCCATCCATTCATTCATCCATTGTCTTCCGCTTATCCAGGGCCGGGTCGCGGGGGCAGCAGTCTGAGCAGGGAGGCCCAGACATCCTTCTCCACACACACACCTCCTTCAGCTCCTCTGGGGGGATCCCGATGCGTTCCCAGGCCAACCGAGAGACATAGTCCCTCCATCGTGTCCTGGGTCCTCCCTAGGGTCGCCTCCCCATAGGACTTGCCTGGAACACCTCCCGAGGGAGGCGTCCAGGAGGCTTCTGAAACAGATGCCCAAGCCACCTCAGCTGGCTCCTCTCGACATGGAGGAGCAGCGGCCCTACTTCGAGCTCCTCCCGTGTGACAGAGCTCATCACCTTATTTCTAAGGGAGCGCCTGGCCACCCTGCGAAGGGAAACTAATTTCAACCGCTTGTATCCGCGATCTCGTCTTTTCGGTCATTACCCAAAGTTCATAACCATAGGTGAGAGTAGGAACATAGATCGACCAGTAAATTGAGAGCTTTGTCTTTCGGCTCAGCTCCTTCTTCACCACGACGGACCGGTACAGAGACCGCATCACTGCAGCCACTGCACCGATCCGCCTGTCAATCTCACGTTCCGTCCTTCCCTCACTCGTGAACAAGACCCCGAGATACTTGACCTCCTCCACTTGAAGCAAGGACTTCCCACCAACCCTAAGGGAGCAAGCCACCTTTTCCGGTGGAGAACCATGGCCTCAGCTCGGCTGCAAACCGCTCTAGTGCATGCTGTAGGTCCCGGTCCGATGGAGCCATCAGGACAACATTATCTGCGAATAGCAGAGATGAGATCCTGTGCCCCCCGAACCAGACACCCTCCGGCCCCTGGTTGTGCCTAGAAATTCTGTTGATAAAAACAATGAACAGAACCGGTGACAAAGGGCAGCCCTGGTGGAGTCCAACATGCACCGGGAACAAGTCTGACTTACTACTGGCAATGCGAACACAGCTCCTGCGCCGGTCATACAGGGACCAGACGGCCTTGAGCAAAGGGCCCCGGACCCCATACTCCCGGCAAACCCCCCACAGGGCACCACGAGGGACACGGTTGAAGGCCTTCTCCAGGTCCACAAAGCATATGTGAACTGGTTGGGCAAACTCCCATGAACCCTCAAGCACCCGATGAAGTGTGTAGAGCTGGTCCAGTGTTCCGTGACCAGGACGAAAACCACACTGCTCCTCCTGAATCCGAGGTTCAACTATCGGTCGGATCGGTCCTGTGTAGTATCCTGGAATAGACCTTACCAGGGAGGCTGAGGAGTGTCCCCCTTCTTATAAAGGGGTACCACCACCCCGGTCTGCCAGTCCAGCGGCACCGTCCCAAGCCGCCACGCAATGTTAAAGAGACGTGTCAGCCATGACATCCAGAGACTTAAGATACTCAAGACGAATCTCATCTACCCCCGGGGCTTTGCCACCGAGTAGCCCACCGACCACCTCGGTGACTTCTGCCCGGGTGATTGATGAGTCCGCCTCCGGGTCCTCAGCCTCTGCTTCCTCCTCGGAAGACGTGATGGCAGGGTTGAAGAGATCCTCAAAGTATTCCTTCCACTGCTCAACAACGTCCCCAGTTGAGGTCAGCAGCTCCCCGCTCACACCGTTGGTGAAGCACCGCTTCTCCCCCCCTGAGTCGGCGAACGGTTTGCCAGAATTTCCTTGAGGCCGTCCGGTAGTCCTTCTCCATGGCCTCCCCGAATTCCTCCTAGATCCGAGTTTTTGACTCTGCGACCACCCTAACCATGGCACGCTTGGCCTGCCGATACCCGTCAACTGTCTCAGGAGTCCCACAAGCCAACCAGGCTCGATAGGACTCCTTCTTCAGTTTGACAGCATCCCTTACTTCCGATGTCCACCACCGGGGGATAGCTGCCGCAACGAGTATCGCATAGATAATGTTGACATTCGTTTCTCTCGCCCGTCTCCTCGCTCTCTCACAGGACGTGCAATAACGTCTAGCGTAAATCATGAACGAAAGAATATGATTTTTGACAAACGGTCATTTCATTTTAAAACACATCGAGTCAATAACATTAATAAAAAAATATTTAAATTATAAAGAAGATTGTGATTGCAAACCAGACTGGTTTGCCTGATGTGCGTGCGTTGTGTGGTACTTTGCTACGGTGCTCTTTTTGAGAGCTCTTTATGCTGGACTGGTTAGCCACCCCTGACATAGACAAAGTCATTTCTTGATGACATTGAAAAGGATAGCACTTTTGGAGTCTCAGTTTTCAGGAAGAAGATTAGTTGTTCTTTTGTTAACAGGATATTCCTTGGATTTTAACTACACATTTCTGAAACAGCATTACACCTCAAGAACTTGAGCACCTTCCGTTTCTTCAATAAATTCCACACCGCTGTTTCACAGAAGTGATTGAATCCAGTCTGACAATGTCTGTCTTTGTCATATGTTCTTTGTTGTGTCTTGTACAGAAATAGCATATAATTTCAGTTACATATGAAATTCTTCATGGCCTGAGCACATGGATGAGCAGGTTTTCATCTTTAAGTGCCTCTGCTGCAGAAAGTAGCTTACCAGCTGTCAGTGTTTCACACTGCTGAAGATTCTCCTTGACCCTCCTCCAGTTTGCATTGACAGGATTTAAAGAAGATGTGGTGCTTTTTAATGTTGTGCAGCAGTTATCTTTGAGCAGAAAGTCTAGGCGTGTATAGGGGGGGTGATTTTCTAATTGGCTTTTTACTCTGTACCTTGAGACAACTATCTCAGTGTGCCTGCGCCTTGCCCATCAATTGTATATAGCAGGACAAGTTACTCCTTATTCATCAGTGTGAGAAAGGGTTGAAATGCGTGAGAAACACAAGGTTCCGAGTGAGAGCATGAGAAATAACTGTGTGTCTCATGGCGAATGTATGACACTTGAGAGCCCTGCCTACACCTCCTTGGGCATTTCCCCATACTTAAATACCATTTTGTTGAATGTCAGGCTAATGAAGTTTGAAAACACTGTCCCTCCACACGTTGTACTGCACATCCAGCACACAAATAAATTAATCAGTTTACTAATCAGAGATAAGAAGAGTAACAGTTTTTCAGTTTACAGTTGCATTTGTAAAACATGCTTGTATTAAATTAGTCTTAGTTCTGGCCCATCATCTAACTTCTTGGAAGAAAACTGGTCTGAGGCCAAAGTTAATTGTTGACCCATGTCAAATGATAACATCAATGATAGTGGCCAGCTCAAATCAACATCAAAATTAAGATTGAGGAAAAATATAGATTATCAACAAAACTCCTTTTATTGTGCACACAGTGCCGGATAAATTATAAGACAAAAATGGTTGGAGTTTCTTCTTTCCCTGTCCATCCTCAGGAGGGGAGTGTGTGTCCACTGGGCGCTTGGGCACACAGAGCGGGAGCATCATGCCTCCAAATTGGTTTGTCAGCTTCAATGGACTGACTAGAATGCCAATCTTTTCCAACAGCCGCTCCCTGCCAGCATGACTGGGCACTCACCTGGCTGAACAACCAGTGCTAAGGAGACACACACACTCAAAAGCACACAAAAGTTCACTTGCACACAGACACTTGCCCACTTCCTTGTGCTCACACATACACAGTCACTGTGAGAGAGACTGATTAATGTATGTGTATGAAGTGTGTGAATGTAGCCATTAATGGGTGTCTGTGTGCCAAAGGTGGAGTGCTTGTGTATGTACTGCAAGTGAGCGTGCCATAGACAGTGAGTGGTCATATCTTTCAGCAGAGAGCCAGGGCTGCAGTTGTTTTTCACCTGTAAGTGCTTTTGACTTTGAATGCTCCAGGTCTTGCAGACAACTCCTGCCAAGCTCCATGGTGTGCCAAGGTTGGCAAGACAGACAGATCGAAATTATACAGATGGCCTCCTGGGTCCCATTGAGAAAAATAGATTTATATTATAATTGCTGTTGTGACACACAGTGCTTGCCTTCTCCTATTCACAAAGACACTATGATTAGACCCCTGGAGGGTAAGGGGGAAACCATGTCACACAGACACAAATGTATCTATATAGAAAGACAGACACACTCATATGATGTACAGACACACTGTATGCTGCACACATTTCCGTTAACGTCCAGAACATCGACATCTGGAACTCCCCAAAGGCTGTTGATGAACTATTCAAATTCAGATACTAATATACTTACTCCATTATTTGCATCAAACATGTACACTGGTGATGCAGTTAATCAGTATGTATGTGTTGCGTCTGCTGTTAACACACAGGAGTTTCTACTATAATGTGAGACATGGGAGGATTGCCAACACTCTCACATTACCAACTTTAGTGGACTGGAAAATGAGAAAATATGCAGCAATCTCTTCAAGGGTTTGGACACTCTCTCTCTCTCCCTCTCTCTATCTCTCCCTCTCTCTCTCTCTTTCTCTCCTTCCCTCTTTCTCTCTCTCTCTCTGTCCCTCTGTCCCTCGCTCTCTTTCTCCTTCCCCCTCTCTCTCTTCTTCCCTCTCTCCCTCTCTCTCTCTCTCCCTCTCTCTCTCTCTCTCACACACACACACACACACACACAACCTTTCCCTTTATAGGGCTTTTTTAAAGGCCAGTAAAATGACCTCAAAATATTGGTTAAAAAAAAGATCAACCCAGGGAGGATGTAGCCAGACTCAGGGAACAGCAGACCTACATGTCCAAATGGACAAATCTTGAATCCTGAAGTAAATAATAAGTCACTAAATATTAAAATGAAAGCAGGGTATTGAGAAGAATGAGATAAGACATGCATGTGTAATCATTCCATCCGAGGTCGTGCCATGGCACCAAGAACAATCACATCTCATAAGATCAGTCAAGCAGGTGACACATGAATGATAATAACTCACTCACTGCGATGAGCTTCTGAGGATGCCAACCACAGTTAGAGAAATGTCAATCTCAAAGACAAAGCCAACAGGAAATATTTTCACATTATCTGGCAATGCAATGGGCCCAGTGAAACATTCTAGATCTGGAACGTAGCCACCTCTACAGCCTCAGGACCAGGATCATGTGTACCTTTCCATATGCATCTACATTTGACGGTTAGACTTAGATTAATATTTTAAGAGACAAATTAAGTCATAAAAAATGTAAATATAGTCTTTGAATGAATGCATAAAAACATGTAAATGCACGCGTTGTGCATACACGCAAGCACTAATACATTTTTTACAATACAGCTACTGGGTAAGTATGTGTGTGTGGTGAGTGATGTCTTTTTGTGAGTGAAAGTGTCTGTGTGCAAGTGAGAGTGTGTCCATGTGTGTGTGTGTGTGTGTGACGCTTGGAGATAATGGCTCCCCGGGTGTCTTGCCATTGGCTGACAGGCTTCATTTCATGAATACTAAATAAGACATTTAACAGAAGTTTTTCTTCAAAACTTTTGGAGAAAGAGTATTGAGATAAGGCAACAATCCGAAAATATACAGTAATACCAGTGTTGATTAGCAAAACAATAGCAGAAAAACACAACTCAGACCCAGGATTGACTTCATTATAACTTAAGCCAGATTTTAAGAGTATCATCCCATCATAATGTTGTAGCAGAGACATCCCACCATTTTAGTGTGACACAAACTCTGGGCTAGGACCTTAATCCACATTCCTGAAACATCATTATCTAATGTCTTGCAGTTATTGAACACAAGACACTACACATCTCAAGGAGCTTCACCTTTTAGAATACTGCTCTAATCTTATTCATAAATCAATCGTATTCTATCACCAGCACAAGCACCAGGTCCACATTTTCTCTTGCGTCTAAGCCCAAACTATTGATCTGGCTACTCAGTTTTCATGGAAAATAATCAAACCTTGAGATATTGATTGGTGGCTTTTCTCTATTGTTTCAAGGTGTCAACTGTTCTATGTTCAGGGTAGCCAAAGCAATTGAGCTGTATGTCTCTTCTACTTAACTGTGTGTGTGGGAGTGTTTGTGTACAGTGTGTGTTTGCGTGTGTGTTTGTGTGTGTGTGTGTGTGTGTGTGTAGATCCTGTGAAAGTAGTGTGATTTTGCTCTCTATTAACTATTCTTTGAGATTTCAAATGCCTTGATTGATGAGTAAGACTTCAAATATATCAGAATGGAACAGCTGGTAAGACTAAAGATGACTATGTGCTTGATATCTAGACATATGTTTGTTCAAAGCTGTTCACGCCTCAAAACCATGCTTTTCAAAGACAAACAGATGCTCTGAAGTCAGAGAAGTAAAGCAGAATGTCTATAATGATCCTAATTTAGAATAAGGAGATAAGATCTGTAAGTGATGTCAACCCAGTAGATCAGGAATAAAATAACAGATGTGAGGAAGGTAGAGGGCAATTGATGGTGCTAAAAAAGAAATGACTGTAACTATAATAATGTTTTTTCTACTGTCCATTCTGGTAGACAGAGTCAAACCCATGGATCAGCGAAGTGATCAGTGGTCCTGCTACTGTAGTGACTGGATCAGCAGAGCCAGGTATGTGCTGGGGGCTGGCCCTAAAGTCTGTTCACCCTCGTCTCACAGAGATTATAGGCAGTAGGCTGGGCGCTCAACATGGCTTCATAGCAGCTAATTGAAAAGCTACAAAAATTGGAGTTGTGACGATACGCGTCTCCCTTGGGAAGCAGCTGGTATTAGGGTTAGCCCACATTACAGCTTAGCTGATACTGGAGCCAGCCTGAAGAAAGAGGCATCTGAGCATCAGGGTGTAGCGGCTCTGAGGGATAGAGATATGTGGAGAAGAGGAGGAGAGAGGTGGATGGGGGAGGATGGTGGGAGGGAGAAAGGGAATAATCGCCTTTTCTGCTTATCAGTCTGGCCAGGCGGGAAATGGTATGGTTGCACCTGTCTGACCTGTGTGCCAGAGAAGGTGTAGACTAGGACAGTCACCACTTCTCTACGCACAAACATAGACAAGCACACATACACACACACTCACACACTCACACAAACAAGTACACACATGCACACCTTTTGATAGCCTGTCACTTTTTGGGGGATATAGAGGGGTGTTTTGTTTAGACTGCCAGCTAAATGTGTTGGTGGAGGGTACGTGTGAGTTTGTGTAGGTTGGGGAGTGGTCTTTGGATGAGACAGCTAGGGTCAGTCGCCTCCACATTCAGTATAAGAGGGAGGGTCAGTCTATGCCTTTGGCTAAATATACTGCATGCCAATAAAACAGGATTGCAAGCATGGAATTTGTATTGGCTGCATTTTTGTTTTCTAACAGCTTAAGAATAACTTTCTAGTGGTGCACTTTTCTGACTGTGCTTCTGGAGGATCCTGGGAACAGTGTCACATTAAATCACATTATTCCACCTGAACTGGTTCCCAGAACAAGCATTGTGGTATAAATGCATTGACTGAAAATAGAGTACAATGGCGGATGGATGGAGAGACTGCTAATGTTAATATAGGGAGATTGCGAAGGACTTGAAAAGGGGGATTTCATCCATGTGTGATAGAGGAAGAGAAATACCCACAGATTTACAGAGATTAACAATGGACTGATAGAATAGGCATGAATGTTCTTACTCTCTGTTTGACTAGGAGCAGTGGACTCCAAAAGCTGAAAATATTTTAGCCCCCTTGCTCTCAATAGTCTCAAGCTCAGTTGAACCTAATCTTTCTGGGCGGCAGATTGCTTCCAATAGACTGAGTATGGTGATGTGTCCCTGTCAGAGCTACTATAGCTGAAGGTTCCTGGATATAGCTTAGTGTTGGTATGTGTCGGAGTGTGTCTTTGAGTGGACCTGTGTGTGTATTGAAAAATTGTGTCTGCAAATGTATGTATGTGCGTGTGCATGGGTGTGTGCACATATGCGGGTAGGCGTGTGCAGCATGGGTGTAGGACTGTATGAGAGAGAGCGCATGTGAAATGTAAGTACGGGTTCATGGGTTTATGGATTATGGGTGTGTGTGGAATTGTGTGTGTATAAAAGTATGAGTATGCAGCAAGTGTGGGATTGTGCATGTGTGTAGGACTGTGTGTGTATGGGTGTATGGCTGGGGAACAGCAAAAAATTTTGTACTAGTCAGCTGAGTTGTTATCACTGTTACTAGGCAGCTAGGACCATGGTATGTCTGTGTGTATGTGTAAATGTCTGTGTGGCACATGTGTGCATATGGTGTATTCTTGTTTCTGGAAGGTGGTTGTACTGAAATACAAATGTTTCCGTTGTTTAGAATAGATGGATTCTGAGAAAATCACTGTCAAGGATGTCAACAGTTCCTGAATGTGACTCGCGTCTTTGTAACCGAGTGAGTGAGCAGCAGCAAAATCCCTGAGTGCTCTGACAACACAGTCCATACTCAAGAACTGGCCAGGGTCATCTCATTCTCTACCCCTTCAGCCTACAACAAATTCCGGTTCAGTTACTTGTTTGTTGCCAAATAGATTTTCAAGTCACTAATAAATCACTTCATAGTCATGCTCCTGAAGAAATTCATGGCATGCTCTCAAAAATGCGCACCCAGTAGATCCCTGAAGTCCTCTGAGACTGAACTCTTTAACAGCTCCAAAAGCCAGCCCAAGAGGCATGCAAAGCTAGCTTTTAGTGTTTATGCTCACAGCCTTTGGAATACTGTGCCAGAGAATCTAAGAATGGCTAAAACTGTAGAAACCTTTAGTGAGATGTTAAGACATACCTCTACAATCTTGCCTATTATTCCCTTTGATATGTGGTCTGTTTAAAAAAAAAGGCACAGATAGCGACACGAAGTCTGCAGTGTCTCTTAACCATTGCTGGCTATACAAGTCAGTAAGATCTACACTAGTTCTATCTCCACTGCATAACTAGCTTTACAAGCTTGCAGTTTATAGTTTCTTATGTTTAATAATACTGTGCAATTCAGTGGCGGTCTGTGCATTTCACAACCAGGCCTTTTGTAATGTCCTACTTAGTCAAACTTCAATAAATACCTCATAATACCATAATTTATGACACAATGTGACCACGGCTGGAGAAATAGTATACAGAAACACACTTACACACTACTGGGCATTGAATCACCTCAATTGTGTACAATGGAGATAAACCTATCCCTCACATACACAAAACGAGCAAAACGGGCACCGTAGCTTGCAAGTCTCCAGTCGTGCTTTGGTGTCCCTTTGCTGCCTTAGTTAAACAATTCAAATCCAGTGTAGCTCCGCACACCAAGTCGATCTTTTGCAAAAGGCATTCCAAGCAGAACAATTTGCAGCACCCATCAGAAGCCATAAGCCAGGGGTACCGCTCATAGTTGGTTGATTGGAAATGGCGGACAAACCCTTTCCCCGGCTGAGACAGGTTAGCTAGCTCGGGGGGCCGTCCTTGTCTCACAAGATCTAGCTTCTCTTGAAAGGTCCGTCATGAAAATGGCCTTGCAAGTATATCTGCACCCAAATCAAAGTTTTGCCCTCCTTCAGCCACTGTGGGTTAAAAAGCCAATAGATACATTCGATTTCTCTCTCTGTTAACAGGGTGTAGCTCTGGTGCGGCTCGGTTGATCTGCGTTGAACTCATAAGTGAGTAGGCTATCCTTCTTCTCACTTACCGCCACAAAACAAGAAGAAGGTTGATTTACAGGACGTGACCATGTCACGTGCAAAGACGTCTGCACTGTTGATTCTGAAGGCCTCTGGTAGATTTCATACAGCCTGGCAACACAAGCTATCTGAGTTCTGATTAGATAAAAAACTCTAACCTAAAAACAACACAAACATGAAGTGAATATGAAGAATATTTTATGTATTTAGAAAAAGTCAATTCAAAATTAAATTAACTTTTAACAAATTATGTTCATGATTTATGTTAGGCCAGTAGAGAAGGCCATGCTGGCCCTGACAGCCCAGGGCCTGTGCTACAGTAGAGCTTAATTTCTAGAACATGCCTGCCTCCATCCCTTTTGTTCCTGTCCATGAGGCATGTTTTGTTGCCTCCTGGTATGAAATGCAAAATACAGTTTGACTTGATTTGAAGTTTGTTGAAACCTAAGATGAGTTCAATGCTGACTGCAGACTGGTTTCTGAGTTACGACAGGAGATGACACAACCAATGGAGTAACAGGAACCACTAACTCACAGTAATCCATTATAACTAGTGTTGCGCTCAGACAGCAAGAAATTATACGTAACAGGGTCAATGGGTCAGAAAGGGCCAAAATGGTATGTGTGTGCTAGTATGTGTATGTGAGAGATAGTTCTATCTCCATTCCTCACTGTTTAACAACAACAACAACAACAACTCCAGCAGAGGAAAAGCTGACAATGTCTTCTTATCTCCTGTCAGCATCAAATATAAGATTAGCCAAGTGAAGAAAGGAGAGGTTCTGATGCCAGGTCTCCAGATCATTAGTGTAAAGCACCTCTGAAATTAAAAGCTCATTTATCTTAATTACTCAACTAATGAGAGTCTCACCCTGGGAGAACACCAGAGGGAGGCAAACAATTAATACTCGCGTACAAACACACTCTTCATCTCTCAAACTCATAAAGATACATAAACACACACAACTACTAACACACACACGTACACACACAAACCTGCACACATATGCACACTCCTTCAAACACTATGACATTATCAAACACAAACTCACCCACCCTATTCTCCCGGTACTGCGTTCCTATGCATTATCATCTATAATCATCCACTATCAGGCTGAGAAGCATTTGATCCATATAGATGTTCCAACCCCATAAGAGCTTATAAATCCACAATAACTCGCAATTGCTCTGTGACTGGGAGTCAATACACTAATTAATGTTTTTTTAATTCCTTTCCACTAACATTTAGCACTACTGCAATGCAACAAAGCTAATATGGCTCTAACTGGCTCTCAATCCAAGAGTGAGAGGGTATAAGGTATATTTCTAACACTACTCTCCCTGTGAGTAGTTTTGGGTTAGAGTTGGGTCATGGTGAGACTAAATCTGAGTGGATGTCTGTGCATGTGTGTTCTAAGGCATACAGGCTCCCTAACTGACAGAGCGGCACAATGACTGGTTGAGGTCAACCAGTAACTCGGCAGATGGCACTGCTACAGTATGGGCATCCATGACTCTTCATTGCTAGGAGAAGGATGCTGCTATGCCAAATTCACAACTCTATGCCAGACCGTATTAACCAGCTGGCACTGCCAGGTGCACCCATGTAGACTGCAACCCCTCTGGAGGGGCCTACAGAGTTTGTCCAGGGCAGAGAGTTGAGCAGCAGTGTGGTTGTCCTCCATATATCATCCAACTAAACACCCTGCCTAACCTCACACTGCTCCCCACAGAAGATCTTTACAGTGTATGTGCTCTCCTAACTCATCACACCCACCTCTATCTGCCTTTCTTCCTCTCTCTCTGCTGCTCTCATTTTCTCCCTCCCTCATCCTCTTTTTGCCGCTCTCTGTCTCCTCTACATTGTCCAAGAATCTGAACACACAGAGTCCAAAGCTTGTCCCCACACAGCTGGGTCTGAATCCCTCCAGAACAAAATCCAGCGTAGGCCTGCAGGCTGTATCAGCACCACACAGAACAGTGGGTCCACCTTCTCCTGTTCTGCCTATTATCTTGTCCACCAGACCTGATCAAAATACGCTTTTATATGGAAAATGTGAGCGCGAGAGAGTAGTATAAGTACATGTAAATATAAAATAAAATACATAAATAAACACAGCATATACTGTATACAGTATACTGTATATAACGTCTTATGCTTTCTGAGGGAAAGGCAGATATTCAGAGTTCTGTTTAGCATGGCAGGCAGACAGACAGTCTCTCTGATGATTGGATGGTAATATAAATTGACGTCTAGCTCATTCAGACCTTCTGCACTGTTGCATAAAATGGTGATTAATTGTTGTTTATGGACAAGCCTGTTCTCCAGTAATATTCTGTGGTATTATTATAACGAGCTGTCATTGATTCTTGGTTGAAGAGCAAACTGCTGTATAACTGGAGGGATAATAATAAGCAAGGATTGATTTTCCCCTATGTGGGTCTGTCCTGCTCACCGCAACAGATCGATCATGTGACACACACCTGAAAGAATGGTATAGCCGATACCCCTCGGTCGGCCCAAGTCTTGGTCAATGGCTCTGATCTTCCGGACCTCGTAACCCTGGAAACAAACATATCCAAAGATAAGAAAAAAAAGTATACCAGAATTGGGATGGAGAGAGAGCGAGAAAGATAATATGTAGGACATAATAATAGTAATAGAGTGAGAGTAGGAGAGAGAGAGTGAGTGTGAAAGTGTGCATGTGTGGAAGAGAAAGAAGAGAGATAAAAAAGAGAGAACAGGGCATTATTGTCCTATGGATGTCCACAATAAACAGACCCCCACACATCTCTTTGACACAAAAGCGTACCCACACACTTGTGTTGGGGGACTGAAGGGCCCCTAATTTAAAAATTATTTTAATAGCCCATTGGTTACTTTGCATTTAAAAGGCAGAATATGGACACCACCACAAATAAACAAACACACTGATGTAGGGTGAGTCATAAATTGACTTCAGAGTGACTTGGTAGCCTTTCATTGGGCTTACTTCTCCTCTATTGTTCCAAAACGCCACAGCTGACAGGATGATACAGCAACTTAAGGAAAAATATAGGGAGTGCAAAGAGAGAGAGAAACAGAAAGACACAAGCAAAAAGAGGAAAGAAAAAAGACAGGGAGAGAAAGACAGAATGTGTGCGTGTGTGTGTGTGAGAGAAAAGCGATTTGAAAAGTCTTTGATCCGCGGAGTGTTCTCCGTCCCCATGCTTCAATCAGACATGGTGGTGATACTTATTCCCTGTGCCTCACCCATCCCCCACACGTCCTCCATATACACCCCCATCCCTCCCTTCTTTCCTCCCTCCACCTCTCCTATTTGCCTCCCATTGATCCCACAAATTGTGTCTGAAACGTGTTTATGCTCCATTTCTGCCAAAGCGTCTCCTGTCATTGACCAATTACAGCAGAATCAATTACAGGCCTTTTAAGAGCAGAGATTCACCAATCGCTAGCAAAGGAGGAGAAAAAGACAGAGAAAGTGGTGTGGGAAAAGGAGGAGGATGGAGGGAAAGAGAAAAAAAAAAGTGAGACAAGAAACGAAAATGAGAGAGGTGACACCAAAACAGAATGAGCAATATTCTCCTGATGTCCACACAAGTGGAATATGCTCAAACAACCAGCATCAAGACAACATACCCCCACCCTTGTTCCCCACCCCACCTTCTCAACCTTCCCCCAACTCACATTTCCTCTGCCTCTCTCATCATCCCTTCAACAAAGTCGGTATATTTCTACCTCAACTCCCTCCACCACAGCCTAAATCTCTCCCCCTCTTCTCCCCCCCCCCCCTCTCTCCATTTCAGCTCATCAGGCTGACAGACAAATTGTGATTGTCCAAGAAAGGGTTTAAATGTCACTCACAACACAAAACCACAACAACAGCTCTGTACTGTGCCCTGCTTCTCTCTCTCAACTCTCTTCGTTTGACAACCTCTTAAACTTTATTGTTGAGTGCAGATTTCAGAGAGAGAGAGAGAAAGAGAACGACGGAGAAATAAAGAGTTGGGGTATTCTGTTTTCCTATCTGTACTTGATAAATGACCTAAGACAAGGCTATGTGTTAGATATACGTTTACGTGTAAATGTCATGGGCCCTGAGGACGGCTGACATCCACTCCATCATATGTGTGCAGGAGTGCATATATGTGAAGGTAGGAGTCTGTGTGTGCAGAAGTGTGTGTAACAGTGCCAGTATGTGTGGGACAAGTGTGTGAGAAGGCAGGGCAGGAGTGTATGTGCATGAGTATATGTGAAGCCACAAGGGTATGAGGGCAGGATTATGAGACGGCAGAGGTGTGTGTGCAGGAGTATATGTGGGGACAGGATTGTGTGAGGTCTTGAGTATATGTATAAACACAGTGTATACCTGTGTCAGGAATGTCTTTCAGTGGTGACCATCACTTCCTGGGGCTAGAGGTGCAGAAGAGTCAATAGACTACAATAGCAATAGACTACAGGTATCATATGTACCATATGACAGTACTGACAGTCCCCTGTAGGTTTGGTCATAGACAGTTGCTGGGGGAAACTAGGTGAACTGAACTACTTAGTAGTTAGTATTGAGCTTTCTGACACGATGCAGTTTCTGTTACTTTCTGTTACTTACCTTATTTGTCCTAACAATTTTTGTTCCTCTCCTGAAACATCTCCCTACTGTCTTACTATCTTTTCTGTCCAATCTTACTGTCTCCTTTCCTTCTATACCCCCTCACTCTCAGTTCACCCCTTTCTCATCCCCCACCTCTTTCTTTTTCTCTGACTCCCTGTCCAACTCTCTCTCCCACTCTTTTCCTTCCTCCCTATTGGCCTCTCTCTTCCTCCTGCTCTCTCCATATATCATCCTTTCCCTCTCTCATTCTCTGTTCACTCTTCTTCTCTCACTCTTTTTTTCTCTTCTTACCCCTTTCTCTACCTCTCCCTCTGACCTTCGGTGTGACAAATGATGAATCAGGGAGTGAGGGAGACACCCGGCGTGGCCATCGTCACGCCCAGTTAATATGCATGCAAATGTACCACTTGACATTTCACTACAGCAAAGAGAGGCTGGGCAAATGGGATGAACCACGGTGCAGAGGAGGACAAGAGTAAAAGATGGTTGAAAGGATGAGAGACAGGAAGAGATACTGTAAATTGTGGTGCAGGGTAAGAGAGAGTTTGAGAGAGAGCAGCGAGTAGAGAGGCAAGATAGGCAAGCTGTGAGACAGGCAAACACAGACCGAACACGTCAGACATGTGGTCCAATATTATATAGCTTGCAAGAAGCGTTCCTAAGAAATGTTGTTTTTTAAGTCCGTCATTTTCACTGTGTGAGGTCAGTAGGAAATCATTGCAGGCCTACTTTAACAACAAAACATACACACATTTTAAGTCGTATTTCTATGGGTTGGTTGGTGTAGATTTAGTAAAATCCTTGTTCATTACTTTTCACTTTTTTATCCTTAGGTGTTTGTCAACGCTAAAGTGCTGTAAAAAATGGCAACCGAGTCAAATTACTTTGACACCGCTGATATAGGCACAGCGAGACAGAAAGTGAAGGACGGTTGAAGACCCTGATATATAATTCCCTCCATTTATTGTAAGCATTATTGGTTGGTCCAGGAGCCACAGAGAGAACCAGTGAAAATAAATATTTGTACAGTGCTGCCTGTGAGTGAGATTTACACAGTGTGAAAATCATTTTATACTAAGTGAGAGTGAGCAGCCGTTACCCCAGAGCAGCTACATACTCCCACTTAAATGCACACTCAGGGTGGAGTAGACACAGTCAATATAGAAATGGACAACAATATTGTGTATTGTTGTATATATTGTGTGTATATTACCCCCTCAATGTACACACAGCTACGCACACAATTTCACAGATACACATTTCCTCTAATGGGATGGTAACATGGTAAACATGAATTTGCATGGGATGTGCATCGGAGCCTGTGAGCTACCATAAAAATCCTGGCCAGAGTGACCTTTGCCTGAGGCCTCACCATAGTGGAGACCAGGCATAAATCTGATATAATGCCTCTATAGCGAGAGGGGTGGAACTGTGCAGATGGTGGGGGAGGGGGTAGGAAGAGCAAAGGTAAGAGAACAGAAAGTGAGATGAGAGTAGGGCTGAGGAGATAGAGTGAGATGAGAGGAAGTGATAGGAGAAGAAGTGAAAGGAGCTAAGAGGAGAGGAGGTAAGAAGAGAGGAGATCACAGGGAAAGGGAGGAGAGGAAGTCAGTGAAGAGTAGCTAAGAAGAGTGGAGATAAGATGAGAGAAGGATGATAGGAGACGAGGTGAGAGGAGCACTGACTGGAGGCATGTCCTCCTGGATGTTGGTGCTGTATGGCAGGTTGGTGAAGATAGGGTTCATATCCTGGACATCAGTGATGGTGATAGCCAGGTTGGACAGACTGGACAGGGGCCTCCACTTGTCCTGGTCCTAAGAGCAGCCAAACACAAGGACAGACAGGTGTCACTACACAAAGGACCATTCAGTGGTTCTCAACTTCTCAAACTCCTCCGGATGCCCCTGTCCTGTATATTTTAGATGTTTCTCACTTCCAACCCACCTGTTCAAATGAATGGGTGATTATCTAGCTCAGCAGAAGCTTGGTGACAACCATTCATTTGAATCAAGTGTGTTAGACGAGGGAAACATCGAAAACATGCAGCAAAGGGGGTCCCTGAGGACCAGGGTTGAGAACCACTGCTGGTGTGTAAGCATGTATAAAAGGCACACAGTGTGCAGTGTGTGAATATACACAAACCGTGGCATTGACGGTAAGCTGGTAAGCGGAGGTAGTCTCATAGTCCAGGGCCCTGGTGACTGTTATGGTCCCACGTGCACCATCAATGGCAAAGAAGGAAGAGAGGGTCTGGAAAGAGAAGAGGACACTGCCTCCTGTGCCCTGGTCCGGGTCTGTAGCATTCACCATGAACACAGATGTGCCAACCGGAATATTCTGGAACAGAAAGAGGCACACAGGTGGGCATGGACCAAGTGTGGCACAATCAGGATGCTGCATAGTTCTCATACCATTGCTGGTAAGCACACACACACCTGGTCATCACTCACTCACAGCCGGTCTTTCACATCTGGTCACATGCACACAAACCCACAGGCATGTATACAAATGCTTCCTTTCAAATGTGGAGGGGTGGTGTCAGCAAATTTGAAAAACAAGTTAATTTACTTGAATTTCATCTCATAACACACAAATAGCCAACAACATCAGACTACTGGTATACAAATGACATGGCAGAAATGCAAGCAACAGTGTGAATTATTTCATAACGGCCACCATACTCTCACAGACACACACAAACACAAGATGCTGGCTTAAGTAGTTAAAAAGAGACAGGGCCGCCGCCAAATAGGAAGTGGCACAGGGAGCAGTGTTGATACAATAGTCTGTCTGTTGCACCTGTTGCATTAAACTTAGTATGTGCTATGTTTTTATTTTGCATACATATTTTTGTGTGTGGGGGGATCTCTGTGTGTCTAAAGGTTAGGGGTGTGGATAGTCATGTCTGCAGGGGGTGATCCTGGGGTCAGGAGGCATCCCCATTTAAAATAACCAACACAGGTAAGGGAGGCTGTCCACATCCTGTATTGCGTCTGCATCTCTATCTCTCCCTTTTTCACTTCTTCCTTCCAGCCATCCTTACAATCTCCTCCTTCTCTTTCTCTCTTCACCTACCTTTTTGTTTTACCCTCTCCTTTTAAGCACCTGACTGAAATGTATCAGAAGCAGTGAAACTGACATGTCTGTCTTTCTTCGTTAGGCACAGTGAGACAGACAGAGAGACAGGGAGAAATACAAGAGCTATAGAAATACAGAAATGTAAATGCAGACAGAAAGAAGGACAGAGCAAGAGGGTGAGAGATGAAGGTAGTGTAGCTGTAGGGGGCTAAACTGTACTCTTGTGTAGCTGAGGAGCAAGGAGATCAAGTGATGCCATGAGCATCTAATCAAAGCAACAATCAGATATGTGACTGAGTGTTATCATCCGTCACAGGAAGCACAGCTAACATCGGGAGGAATCAATCAACCCTAGGGACATCCTGTATAACTGCTACAAAAAGCTAACAACAGAGCAAAGTCTAGCTATCCACAACAGTGTGTTGCCAGCAAAGGGAAATCTTTGCTTCAAAACTGAAAAGCAATGGTGAAAAGGGGGAAGAACACCCATGTTTTTTTATCAAACCGTTTTTCGTTTTTCAGATGAATGCATTTACTGCTGGACATTTTGAAGAAGTGCAATGAGTAGGCAAATGCTGACATTTTGTTGTATGCAAGCACATATACAAATATGTGGGGGTATATATATGTGTGTATGAGAGATAGAGAGAGTGAGAGAGAGAGTGGGCTCAGTATGCTTGTATGTGGCAACAAAATGAGAAGGGAAAAATAGCTTTGATGTCAGTGAGGGAGAATGATCACTTGAACATTTGGAGTGTGCCTCACCATGTGACCTGAGTAGAGAGAGGAAGATACGTGTGTGTGTGTGTGTGTGTTTATGTTTGGATATGTGTTTGTTTATGTTTGTGTGTGAGTAAGTGAGTGTGTGGAGAGTGTATGTGTGTGATATGGGATATGGGGTATACTTTTCTTTCCCTAAAGCCTGACAGTCTGTCTCTATCTCTCTGTATGCAGCAGACTACTAAACAATGTCTCATTAACATTGCAGTACACCGCAGTGTTGGGTGCCATCAGGGCTCATTAAATAACTTGACACACACAACACATACAGAACACACACGTGAACACACACTCAAAACACACAGACAAGAACTGGGCATTCCACAGTCAATAGTTTATCACTCTGCCTTAGATTCTGAGAATAGAAGGATGACCTGCCAAGTTAATCGTGCATTTGATGTTGTGTGCATGGGTGTGTTTTGAGTGTGTGTGTTCATGCAGGTGGGTGTCTGTGTTTGAGTGTGTGCATGTGTATGTGTGTACGAGGGGTTATGACGTAAAGCTCCAGGCATGTACAGAAGACAACAAATCAAAATTGTTGCACCCAAAACAAGACCCCAATCCCAAACTGCATTTCATGTCTTTGTTACATTTTCTCACAAGACCAGAGGGGGGGGGGGGCGCTGCAAGCCACCATTTGTTCAGCCATCTAGTATGCCCCAGTGCTGGTGTAAATAAAGACCTTCACTGGTCTCAGACAAACTGCTGCCCCTTCACTGAATAGAACTGTCTTGTTTAACAATGGCCTTACCCCATCAGGGAATTGATTTGCTCTCTGAGATGCCAATGAGGAGTCAACGGAGGCTAAAAGAGAAAAAGAGCAGGGAATCTGTCCGTTTTTATTATCCAAGAATACTGTCTGATCACTTCTCCATAACTCCCCCTTAGTAGACATTTTTGGCAGATTTGCTATAGCAGACTCCTACATACTCACCCTGCAAAATTGTAATGGTAACATTTACGTTGGATTAAAATGGTGGGAAACGATGGTAAGGCCATATTGTCGTTATCGCATCTTCTGGGGGTGATCTAACGCAGGTTATGAATAAGTAGAATATTTTCCACCAGGAGGGACATGTTAAACAGAGGGAGATAAAGAATGGAGGAGTAGCCATGCTTCCTGATCTGAGGAGCGCCACGGGAATCACCCTCATCTCCCTCACTTTCTGAGAAGTGTGTGTGTGTGTGTGGGGGGGCAGAGAGAAATAGTGAGGGAGAGGGACTGTTGAGTAGCAGTTTGAAAGGAGGAGGATATGAGGGAGAGAACCGATAGCCATGAGAAACCTCAAATACGAAACCTCTTATAAGCAGAGGGAGACTTTTTCTTTTAACTTTGATAATGCTGTGAAATGCCCTATGGCTTTTTGAGCCACGCCATTTCTCCCCAGCCTCATCCTTCTGCTAATTCCTCCCCTATCTCTACTGCCTCATCCTACCTCCCTTACCCCTTGCCTTATTACCTACTTACCCCACTCCCCTCCTGCCTCCCTGGCCTTCCCCAATATCCAATACCTTCCATACCTCTTACTGCACTTTACTTACACCTTACCTCTCCTGCCACCCTATTCCTCCCAATCCTGGGCTTTCCCTCTCCGGCCTCTTTTATGTCTGCTCCAAAAGAGCAGATGGTTCCAAATGGGCTCCTGAAGAACTGTAGAAGAGGAGCTGTCTTGAACCACATATTCCAGACACACTGTAGGGTTAGGCTTAGACATGCTGAGTGCTCTTTGAATACGAGGTATGATATGATTATTGTCAATCACTGAAGTTGACAGTTTTGAACCACCTTAATCAACACAAGGATGAAAGACTTTAATAGCAAATCAATACTGTATTTTCCTGGCCTGGCAGTCAATCACCCACGGTAGAATCCACCTCTCACCAATTAAAAAATATAGTCTCAGTTCTGTAGTTTTTTCTGTCACTAGATTGAGATTACAGCCAACTCCCGGCCTCATTTGATGTTCTGCCTCTCCATTGCTGCCCACCTTGAAAAAAGGGGGTTTGCAGGGGAGTCAATGAAGAGCCCAGCCTTGTCTGAATCCTAGGTGCTGTGTGGGGAGGTGGAGGGTTTTGGGGAAGTCCCGCTGGGCGCTAGGGTATAGAGACGGAGGTCCAGCTGCTTGCCACAATAGAGCAGTGATTACACCTACACGCTGCCTAAGGGTCAGACCACTCCCCTTTACTCTGGCGCTCCTTCGTTCTGTTGCACTCCGCTCCGCAGCCAGCGGGGAAGTGATTGTACCAGGCTCTCTCAGTCACTCCTTTCCCTCTCTCTCTCTCTCCCTCCATCCCTCCCTCTCTCATTTGCACTCTGATGAGGTGTGTCTCCGAGTCACTGTTGTTATTCTGGGCTATATGAGGAAGGAAAGGGAGGTGAGGGGGAATAAGGAGGGTGGAATGAGATGAGGGAAGTGAGGCAGGAGTGGGGAGAGGTGGAAGAAAAGGAAGGAGAGCAATAAAATAGGAGATGTACAGAGAGGGTTAAGGAAGGATGAGGTTGAGGAAGGGATGAAGAGTGGGGAACAGATAGAACAAGGGGATAAGCGAAAGTACAAAAATGTTGCATTAAAAAAATAAAAGTTGAGAGTAAACGTTTTACCTCCCAGAGCTGGCTGTCAACTACTACTCCTGTTTCTATAATTTATTGACTGGGCAGGTAACAGTCCTGTTTTGGACTGAAGAGTTCAGGTACAGTGGAGGTTCTCTGTAGGGTCTACTTAGGGCAGTGAGGGCCAGTTGAATTAAAAAAAGCACATAACACTGAAGCAGGGTGAGATGAATGGAGAGTGCAGTCCTGGTTGTCCTTGTTTGTATCATAACCCCCTCTTGAGACTTTGACTATTAAGCAACAAGCCATTACATAAAAGTGCCAGATAATAATGGCAAGACTCAACACTGTGTTAGTATAGATATCTTGAGTATCACCATTAGTGGACTGTAGCTTTAACATTAAAGCTCAGACCACTGTATAGGAGCTGACAATTGTGGATACCTTAAAAATATCTCCCTGGCTGAAAGACTAATTTCACCACTAAAATGAGCTGAGCGATAATTCAGCTTGTTATTGAATCATGTCTCTATGTCCTTCATGCAGATACCCCAAAACAAGTGGGCAGAATTATGAGAATAAATTACTTCTGGATGAAAGGGAGGAATCACAGGAAGAGTTCAACTTGATTCACATTTACAGACGCACTTTTCTCTAGTCCTTCTCTCTGCTACCTCTGCAAGTAATAGTACTATACTACAATAACCCACATATAAACATTGTAATCCTGGTTATTATCTCGCTTGGTGGACTGAGAATCTACTTGATGGGTCTCACACCTCATTCTGTAATTTGCTGTTGCATTGCTAGTCATATGTTGATAAGGAAGAGTCAAGATGTGGTCTGATTGGTTGTTATAATGTGTATAAAGAGATTTGTGAAGCATTGTTCTGGGGATTCTTGATCTCCTGAGGACTTTTTCTTAGCTCTGGCTTGTCCTTCTTCCCCTTCTTCATCTCTCACTTTATCTCTCTGATTTACAATAATCATGGTAGAATAGGCAAGACTTTTGTTCTTCATCATGTATTTAGTTTATTTCATTAATTTGCAATTTTATTAAATATCTATTTCATTTTAACTTTCCTTTGACCATTCATGCTCTGAACCGACTGAGTCACATTACTGCAATTTTAATTGATATTGGCATTGTTTAATTCATGTTAAAACACTGTTCCGTTTACCCCTCATCCGATAATTTATTGTCTTAAATCTATTAACCACATATTATTCTTGGACCCATAACAATAACACTGAAATATTGACTGATACCAATATGGCTGCTGAAATATTGTGCACCCCTAACAGACACCTTAAGTATTTATACTGGTATATGTACCATTTATACAAAACAAATTAGTACTATGTGTGTGATTGTGTGTATAAGAGACACAAATCTGTAGGTACCTGTATGCACCTGTACTCAGACAGCCAGGGTTTCTAGTGACCTTCTAAGACAGGTCAGCCAATCAGGTAAGGGAGATTAATTAGAAAGCAGAAGAACAGAATGTGGGGGGGAGTGAGAGAAAGGATGGGATGAGAGAGAGGAGCGCAAGCAGGGCATTCACATTCACACTTGATCTAAATTGCCCAGGATGCGATTTTCAATTATCTGCCCGTTTTATATTTTATTTT
The DNA here is from genome assembly GCA_036571765.1 of Plecoglossus altivelis. Classification (NCBI taxonomy): domain Eukaryota; kingdom Metazoa; phylum Chordata; class Actinopteri; order Osmeriformes; family Plecoglossidae; genus Plecoglossus; species Plecoglossus altivelis. The sequence goes on from BROE01000016.1 coordinate 4,308,485, forward strand.
CTCTTTCTGAGTTTTTCTCCTCCCTCCACACTCCTTGTCTCTTGATAGCCACAAAGAGAGAATGAGAAAAATGGATGTTAAATGAAGTGAAAGAAGGTTCCCCTGTCTTTAAGAAGACTAATGGAAATTGGCCCACATGTACGTCAGAGGAAGGATGAGAGTGAGAGAAAGACAGAAAGAAAGAAAAAAGGGAGAGTGCAAAGATGCATGGATTCTGTTTTGATCAAACAGGTCTGAAATTGTAGCACTGGTTAGGCACACATTAAATTGCAAAAGATACAGAAACAGCTTATTGACCAGTCTGCCACTGTTCAGTGTTTCTAGTCTGTCCTTCGCTTAATGTTTTGACTTGTCAACCCCACCAGTCCACAGACCTGCACCTCGCAAAGTCTGTAGGAACACTCGATCCCTTCTAAGTAGACATACTGGAAGACACCGGAGGTTTTGCTCTTCTACAGCTCTGTACTATCTGTGACTCCATTCTGTCTCTTTATTCCTCTCTGTCCACTCACTGGCCTGGTTGAGAGATGGGTGATTTTCTGGAGAGGCACTCAGCCAAGCAAAATGATTCTACACCGACTGACAGCAAGGAGAACTACTCTGTAACGGCAAGGACAGCAGTGGCATGTGTGTGTTTGAGTGTGTTCGCGTGTGTTTTGAGAGTGTGTGTGTGTGTGTGTGTGTGTGTGTGCACATGTGGGTAGGTGTGTGTTCAAGCAAGTGTTTTCGTACATGTTCATATTAACGTGAGTAGAAAACTACTGGTACATACTGGTGCTTCTATCAGCAGGATGGAGAAACAAATAGCATCTTCATTTGCTCATCAGTCTCCCACCTTCTACCTGTTCCTCTCATGGTTGACTGCCTCCTAAAGGCTTTTGTTGTTTATCTAAGTGTAAAGGAAATCAGATTCAGGGCTCAGGGGGAGTGGAGAGTAGGGTGATGGTGCGAGGGTAGGGTGGGCAAACAGACAGGCTGCAACTCAGGGCTGATCCCACAGGGAGGGAACAAGGACAGGCCAACTGATTTATTTTTATTTTTTTTACCTCAGTGTGGTGTCTGTCTTTGACTCTCTGTGTGTTCTTTCTCTAGCACAAATTCAAAGGCCTGCTGAGACAATATTGTGCCAATGCCTAGGAAAGTGTTAGACTCACAATGGTTACTGTTTAAGGTGATCACCCATCCCGTTGTGCATTGTACAGCACAGTATTTCACCCCTTGTCCCTCATGTTGCATACTGAGAAAATATCCAGCATTTTCATCTGTCTGTCAATTTTTAATGATCATATTAAGAAAATGTACATGCATTCGTTAGCCTTTTTAAGAAAGCATTTAATTAGTCATTTCGCAGGATCATTTTCACCTATATTTAACAGCTCTTCTTCAGAGGTTCAAATACAACAGCCATGTTGTCCTATCCAATGGTTAAAAATGAAGGCCTCTGCAGTCTGTCCACATCTGTCCTTCGCACTATTTAGCTTGCCTCAGAGATGTCTAACCCTGCTGCATCAAAAACATATGCTGCGTCCCAATTCGCATACTTATACTATATCCTAAAAGTATGTAATTTTTTGTGATGAAAAAGAAAATACTTTTGAGTGTGTAGCCAAAGAGTATGCATGTTCTTGGACATACTACGAAGACATCATATAACGGAAGAGAACATTGTTGCCTAGTTACTCACGGTCACGGTAAACAAAGCTCTTGACATATCATTCATTCTTATAAATCAATATGACATTATTTACCATACCCATTTTATATATATTTATATATACGTCCCCACATTTAATTTACACCACAATACAATGCATCCTACAAACTTTGAGAGAGAAGCAACACGTCGTAGTAGTCGATCTACCAGTCGCAAGTGTTTCGTGAGGAGACTGGTGCTGACATTCATGTTCAATAATAATGTGTGTAACAAAGAAAGCTAAACTAAAGATAAAAGAAAAAAAGTGAAAATATGTCAAGTAAAAAGAAAGGACTGAACAGAAACATACTTTTACATATACATTATATATCTATGGTCCATATATATATATATATACACATACATACATATACACATATGTATCACTTGATTGGTTTCTGTTTAAATCGAGTGAGAGTAAAAAGTATTTAATCCTTTGCTGATTTTGTTGGTTTGCCCACTAATAAAGACATGATCATTGTATACTTTTAATGGTAAATGTATTCTAACATGGAGAGACAGAATATCAAAAAGAAAATACAGAAAATAACTTGAAAGAATATACTATAATTGATCAGCAAGGGATCATATACATTTTACTCATTGTATATGTATATGTATCCTGCGCGCAATGAGTTGTGGGCAATATAAAAAAAATATTCGAAAAAGTAGACCATCCAGGTAACTTTACAATACTCATTTCAACATACTACAATTTGGGACATACTAATTATTTTTCGAATACTGTTTAGGATGGATAGTTTGCGAATTGGGACGCAGCAATATTGATCGATGAGGGGAAATTGTAGCCTGGCGCTGCCATCATACGTACTTCCGCTCACTTTCAATTTAGCTTCTGAACGAGATCTGGAGCTTGAATATTGATTTAGGATTTCACATCTCAGTGGTTTAGAACCATGACGTTGATTTAGCGCGCTAGTTTGAGTTGTAGATCTATAATGGCCACGGAAAAAGATGCAAGCACAGCCATTTGGCCCATTGTGGCAACCCTACCAAATATTGACAACTTAAAGCCGGAGCGAGAACTTTCTTTACAGAGTTGTGGCCGTAATGTTGTGGTCTTCCTTCCCACGGGGTTAAGGAAAAGATTGACTTTCCAACTCGCCCTGTTAGTTGTGAAGGAGTTGGCTGAGGCGAACACTATCGATGCTAAGACGATAGTTGTTATCGTCTCCCCGTTTTTGCACTACTTGAACTGTTATGCCATACTTGAGCCATTATTGCAAACCTTCCTTTGTTTAGTTTGGACCTTGCGAGGGAGATAGTAATCATCAGTAGTGATGTTTTGGGGATATAGATGTGTAATATTAATCAGGGGTTATTTAACTTATCCAGAACTCTATTACAATGACTACTTTGACAATGATCACGATATAATAAACGTTAAATGTAGTGATTCTCATAATGAACAGAACACTTTGAACCAATTGATGTATTCGTGCAGGAACATGGTTAGTGTGTCAGTGTGTACATATTGTTGTAAATGTGTTGTTAGCTCTTTTCTACAAAACAAAACTAGGTGTCCTAAACAGAAGAAAACAACCACATTGTTGAGAGACTCTATTTAATGTATAAAAAAGTATTATATATTATATATATATAATATATAATATATAAATATATATAATATGTATATAATATATATATATATTTAATATAATATATATAATATAATATATATATATATATATAATATAGAATATATATATATATATATATATATTCTATATATTCTGAATTTCTATGTGTTTCTCTTACTATATAAGGGACTGTATGCAAACTAAATGAAAAAAGTGAGTGTTATATTAACACTCACTTTTTTCATTTAGTTTGCATGCAGTCCTTTCAGTGCACAAAAGGCATTGGAATTTTAGTAATAACACAAGTAAAAATGCAAAAGGTAATCAGGCACCAAATTATAGTTTTAGGAATAATAATTTAGTAAGTTAATAAAAGGGAAGCAGGATTATCTCTCTCTTTTATATCTCCTTTCTCCTCAACTTCATGTCTTTAAGGAAAAGTCCATTTTAATAGAATTAAATGCAAATGAGTGCAGAGTTGATTATCATATAAACGGACACAGCCTAGGGAGGCAAGACTGTCTTTTATTTATTTATTTTGTCCTATTTTCCCCTTTCAGTATAAAACAGAGACTTTAATCAGTCCAGTACATTGGTTTAATAAAGACATGGAACTAGGGACAGTTAGTGAGAGAAATATGTGTGTGTGTGTGTGCACGCATGTGTGTGAATCTGTGGGAACCCTCCACACAGAAAAAGAGGGGGAGAAAGAATGTGTGGGTGAGAGATACATAAAATTGCAATAACAACAAATTTTTCTGTATTGAGGGCAAAGAGAAGACAGGTGACAATTTGGGAGACAGGGCAAGGTTCATCCACAAGTTCCCTGTAATTAATTACTAATGTACACTGGTTGTGTGCGTTGTCAAATTATCTGAAGGAGCCGGCTGCTCATGTGAATCCTGTCCTCAGAGAGCTCTCATCTGTGAAGAGGCATGTCTGGGATGCAATTTCTGATCATAGCTCTCCTTTACAGTGTTTGAATGGGAAATTAACTATTTGGTTATTGCTATTTACGAATATTCAATATAAAGGATTTCACTTTTTTGACCTCCCCAGAGCTTTATAACAGCACACACACACACACATATATATGCACCCATGCACGCCTACGTACCATACTCACAACCATAGTAAAGTAGACACCTAACATGCTCTATGTTTGTTTATTGTGTATAGACATACTTCATACCAGCTAAGAAAAGTATGTCCATCAGAAACACGAGTTCATACTGCCAAACTGTCCACACACACACTGCTGTGTGAATTCTAGTATATTATTCCAGTGCTTAGAAAGAGTCACAGGTTGGTCTTCTGAGGAATGCATGTGAACTTATGTTTGTGTGTTTGTGTGTTCAACATCCCTGCCCATGTCCTTGGGGACACAGCACTGCCAAGACAATGAAAAAGCAGCAAAGCATTTCAGTGTTGCAGAAGTGGGCTTCATGGCAGCAAGGTTACATGTTGAAAGTTATCACAGAGAGAATTATGAATCTGAAAAGAAATACTCCTTTATATAGCAACATAATCACACCAATGACCAACAATCAGAGAGACAGATGAAAAATGGAGAATGAGAGAGAAAGAGAATGAAAGCAAAAAAGAGGGAAAGATGGAGAGGTTAGGGTGGTACACATCAGACCCCTATGCCTCAGAGACCTGTTTGCAATCACTTCATGTAGCTCTGCGGCAGACTGAAAAAAAGACAAATGGAGAAGGAAAGAAGAAAAGACGGATGAAGAGATGAGATGGAGGTATGACCACTGATGTTTTGCTATTGTGACAGGGTAAGATACTGTGACAGGGTCAGATCAAATCTATCAGCTCCAACTAATAAGTGATGACAATCTGAAGGAAATTAACCGCTCAGTAGTTGTGTTGAGGGTTGCTTTTCTACTTTTTCATCCTCTCTTCATTTTATTTTTACATAATCTCTTTATTTTTTCTCTTCACTAAGCTTTCAGGCTTTTTTGGAATGTGGGTGGTCTATCTGAGATTCCGAGAGCAAAACCGAACAGTTTACAAACCTCTGACAATGGCCCACATCTTAAATATTATCCCATGTCAAATTCTCTCTCTTGCTCTCCTTCTCTTTCTTTCTATGTGTCTCTCTTTCTTAGTCCTTCAGCCACCTTTCAAGTCAGGTCCAGGGGGGGGGGGGATGGGGAAGGGAGGGAAAGAAGAGAAGAGCAGCCAAGAGTAAGACTCAATTATACATCAAAGCATTTATGGAAGGGACACCAGGGATGAATAGGAGTAAAGAGGGGGTAGAGGTGGAAAGGGAAGTACACCAGGGATGGATGTAAGGAAGACAGGGAAGATGGGAGGAGAGAGCAGGGTGCTATGGATGGATGTGGGACAAAGGGACACAAGGGAGGAGGGGTCTGATCTGGTCTAGCCTGTTCTGTGCATGGTCTGGTCTAGCGTGGTCTGATCTTATTTAGTGTGGCTTATAGAGGTCTGGTCTGGTTGGATATAGTCTTCCCTGGCCTGGTCTGGTCAAGCCTGATTTGTTTTGGTCTAGAACAGCATGGTTTGGTTAGGTTTGATCTGGTCTGGCCTATCATGGTCTGACCTGGTATGTACTAGTCTGATCTAACCGGATCTATTCATGTCTAGTCTAGACAACCATGTCATGGTTTTCTCTATTTCAGATTGATCTGGTCTGTTTCAGACTGGTCTGGTGTGGTCTGGCTTGGCCTAGCATGGTCTGGTCTGGTCAAGTCTGGCCTACTCTGGTAAAATCTCTATTAGCGAGATGTCAGAGTTCTAGAAGACATAGTAGCATCAGAGTTCTAGCAAATGTGCTACCATAAGGCCTCTAGAGTACATTACATGGGATTACAGTAAACTCTGCAGCCTCTGGTTCCTATCCAGAGACAGAATAGTGTGAAAGAAAAGTTGAGTTTGTGCATGTGCAATTAATCAGTTAATATGTTTTAAATGTGGTTTATAGTAAGTCAGATGGTTATTTCCGATAACTAGTTCTGAGGGTGATGATCCCACAAAGGTCAGTTGACCATTTGGGGTAGATGCCTCCTGGAGTTTTACGACTGCTTGACTTGGAGAGATTTCCTGCTTGGATGGGCTTTTTTGCCTGGGCAAAGGTTTTAAGACAGTTGGTCTAGAGTTAATGATTGTATTATTTTGGGAAGAGAGTCAATGACAGAAAAGACGTAGGACAGCTAAATGTCTGTATCATGATTGTGGATGGATCAATGGCTTTTGAGAACTGTGTGTTATAAAACTGTCTGTGAGGGATGTTCTTGGGAGCCCAGGACCATCAGCTGGGTAGTGCTACTGTCTGCTGAATTCTTCAGGTCCATTCCAGATTACTAGATGGAGCTGTATGGAATTGTCTTTGTTTTATGTTGCATGAAAATGTCCAGATCATCAGAACTTGAGTGATGTAGGGCATGAGCTACTTCTGATCATCTGATACATGTTCAGGTGGTTTGGTGTTATTTGCTCACGTTTGGCTAATCACTTGGCCTGGCCACAGGTGTATAAAAAACCAAGCTCTTAGGCAGGCAGACTGTTTTTACAAACATTTGTGAAAGAATGGGTGCTCTCAGGAGCTCAGTGATTTCCAGCGTGGAACTGTCATAGGATGCCACCTGTGCAACAAATTCATTAGTGAAATCTCCTCGCTCTTAAATATTCCACTGTCAACTGTCAGCTTTATTATAAGAAACTGGATGAGTTTGGGAAAAACAGCCACAAAGTGGTAGGCCACGTAAACTGACAGACAGGGGTCAGCGGACGCTGAAGCTCAGAGTGCAAAGAGGTTGCCGACTTTCTACACAGTCAATTACTACAGAGCTCCAAACATCATGTGACCTTAAAATCAGCCCAAGTACAGTACGCAGAGAGCTTAATGGAATGGGTTTCCATGGCCGAGCAGCTGCATCTAAGCCATACATCAACAAGTGCAATGCAAAGCATCGGATGCAGTGGTGTAAAGCACGCCGCCACTGGACTCCAGAGCAGTGGAGACGCGTCCTCTGGAGTGATGAATCACGCTTTGCCATCTGGCAAGCTGATGGACTAGTCTGGGTTTGGAGGTTGCCAGGAGAATGGTACATTTCGGATTGTGCATTGTGCATTGTGCCGAGTGTGAAATTTGGTGGGGTTATGGTGTGGGGTTGTTTTTCAGGAGTTGGGCTTGGCCCCTTAGTTCCAGTGAAAGGAACTTTGAATTCTGTAGGATACCAAAACATTTTGGACAATTCCATGCTCCCAACCTTGTGGGAACTGTTTGGAGCGGGCCCCTTCCTCTTCCAACATGACTGTGCACCAGTGCACAGAGCAAGGTCCATAAAGACATGGATAACAGAGACTGGTGTGCATGAACTTGACTAGCCTAGACAGAGTCCTGACCTGAAACCGATAGAACACCTTTGGGATGAATTAGAGCGGAGACTGAGACCCAGGCCTTCTCGACCAACATCAGTGTGTGACCTCACCAATGGGCTTTTGGAAGACTGTTCGAAAATTCCTATAAACACACTCCTCAACCTTGTGGTCAGCCTTCCCAGAAGAGTTGAAGCTGTAATAGTTGCAAAAGGTGGACCAACATCATATTGAACCCTAAGGGTTAGGAATAGGATGGCACTTAACTTATATGTGAGTCAAGGCAGGTGACCAAATACTTTTGGTAATATAGTGTATGTACATATGTGTTTGTGTGAGGAGAACAATTTAAATACATATTTGAAGCTGCATACAGATATCACTTTGAACACTGGGTGAATAGACAATTATAATATTCATTATTTCCACACAAAAAACACACATATTATTGATATGGAGAGTGATTTAGGAAAATGTGACATGACCACAGGGCAGAATCTTTCTTTCACTTTCCTTCCCCAAGATTGCCCAGTATTCTCTGTCGTCCACATTCCCCCCTTGTCTCTCTCTCTATCTCAGTCTATGGTGGGGGTGTAACAGCCTAAACAGATTTGAGAAAATTGTAAAAGCTATTAAGCTTGATTGAGGCAAATCTGGCCATAGCCAGGGGAACAGTGAGGTTGGAAAATGAGGGAGTATGGAGGGAGAAGAACAGATAAAAAAGAAGGGGAGCTGAGGAGAGTAGAATTGAGCATTATATGAAAATGGAACTATTGAAGGTGATGTGATTTCCTAATCTGCACATTCTCTTTCTCCTTCTCTACCTGAAGAACAGCACAATTTAGCTATCAACCAAGTTGTAAACATTACACACAAACTTACACCCATGCACACATACCAAAACAGAGACACAGAAATACAAACACACAAACAGACCCACCCTCATACAAACACACACAACTAGCCACTATCGTTCCACAGACTGACAAGTTCTACAATAGCTTGCCATGTTGGCAAAATCTTGTCAGAATTCAGAGTTACACGCCCTGTCTGAGAGTTGTGTGAGCGAGGGGTTTGAAAGAAATGGAGAGTGAGAAATGACAGGTTGATTTATTCAGAGTGGGGAGTTGGTGAATCAAACTTTAATGGCTTTTAGGAGTGGAAGCCATCTCTCTCCCCTTAAATCTTTCCCTCTCTCACTCAATCTCTCCCCCCACCCAATACCCTCAACCGCATCTCTCTGCAGTGCACTCATGGACGGTCACTCAGACATGCGTCTACCTCTCTGACAGAGAAGACTCCACCCAGGCAGCCCAACAACGCTCACAAATCAAGGTGCTCTTCATGCTCAGCGGGATAAAGTAAACAACAGGAAGATAAAGGGAAAAAGACAGGAGGAGGGAGTGATCTACCTTCAGGACTGGCAGTAAACGTTATGTACAGTGAGTGTTGTACCTCACTGTTGTGTTGTACCTCTGAGATGGAAACAATGAGATATAAAGTATTCCACAGTCCTGACTACATCATAACATCTCTATATAGTCCTGAGCCGATATCTTGAGAGTTGAGAAAACCTAACTGGATATAGCTAGCTAGTACTAGCTCCAGACCTGTGTTAGAGTGACCCTTGAGGAAAGAAAGCAAAAAATATGTAATTCAAAGCAGGTTCAAGTAGTTACCATCAGTTACGATTACTTAAGAGGTGCAACAATTACTTCAATAAAAGTCAATATGTTCCAGGAAGGAATAAACTAACATTTGTTCAAGTAAATCTTCTTAATTACCTTTGTACACCTGGAACAAGCGCGTCTTTAGTTCTTTCTTGAAGGTGGAGAGACAATCAGTATCTCTGATACATACAATTGGTCAAAAATATGTTGAAAATATGAGATGGAAATATATGTTACCATGTGCTCTGTTGTCACTTCATTATCTCAGGACCAAAGTAAAGTCCACTTCAGGTTGGATTTTTTAAAGATATTCCCCAAGAGTTTGTCTTCAATCAGCAAACAGCAGGTAGGGGCTGTTGAAATGTTTATATCATCATTTGCCAACTCCTAATTCAATCAGGAGAGAGCTTGGATTGGTAAAGTGATAGTAAAGATGCTCACAACAGCTTGACAACATAACGTTTGGTTCTAGTTATCCCATGAATTATTAACAATGACTTGAAGGCTGAGTGTTCCCCTGACCCCACTTCCCATGCTAAAATATGGTATTGTTGAACGGACTCTGTACTTGATGGCTCTCACACCTAATTGTGCAACTTACGGTGCATTGCTAGTCATGTGTTGTTAAGTAAGGGTCAAGAAGTGGTCTAATTGGTTGTTCTTGTGTACAAGGGGAATTGTTAACCACTGAGACCTTCTCCTCAGCTCTGGTTTGTTCACCTGTCCTACACCATTCCTCAACTCTCACTTACACTCTGCTTTACTATAATAACGATAGCGTTGGCAAGAGTTAACCTTTTTGTAACATGTTCGACTTGTTATTGATTTTATTAATTTGCTATGTATTTACATGTATATCTCACTTAAACATTACTTTGATCAGTTTTGCTCTAATTTTGAAAACTAACTGTAATTCCATTGGCATTGGTATTATTTGGTGTATGCTCATACCCTGTTCTGTTTCCCATCTTCCTATGTACCATAGGGAAATTAGTTTGGGTTGTTTGGCCAATATTTAACCCCCTACAGACATATGTTGCACATCCTTTGGTTTGTCTATTTTGATCTCAGACTGTTTTATACAAATTATACAAAAACATTTCAATTTCAATATCTTAAAACTATTTTCAGACTATCCAAGCAATATCAATATTCATTTTAAGTGATTTTACACCAAAAAATCTAAAAAGGGCAATTGTGTCAGCAGTGTGGAATGTGTTTCTTATTAAGACATCACATTTGTATCAGCAGAGTTTGCATTGGTTATATAAAAATGTTCATATTTTTTCTCCAAATCACACAAACACACCTAATCAATTAAAACACCTATATTTCTGTGTTGCAAGAGATCTAAAATAAAAAACTGAAATGTGTCAGTTTCCCGAGTGCAAAGCACCAGATGGTGCCAGTTAGATAGCCACACAGTACACAAGGAGATGCTCCTCCTAAAGAAAATAAATAGAAATATATCCAGTGTTGATTTTTAATCATCTCTGTCAGATGTGCAAACCAGGCAGACAGAGAAAGACCATTGCTCATAAGCCCACTATAACTGTATCTGGAGCAATGAACCTGAACCCTCCAGATCATCCTTCAACACACAATTTTTTTAGCACACGGTTCTCAAAAGTCATTGGTACATCCACAATCAGATTGTCCCATGTGTTTTCTGTGATTGGCTCTCTCTCAAAATAATACAATAATTAACTCTAGACCAACTGTCTTAAAAACCTCTGCCCAGGTGATAAGATCCCTTTACATTTCTCTCTAGGTCAGGCAATCATAAATTTACAGGCTGCATGTACCCCAAATGGTCAGCTGTCCCTTTTGGACGGGTCATTCTATTCAAGAGTTGATTAAACCCCTCTACCACAAACAAACCCCCCAACATCAGTAACACCTAACAGTCCTTTGAACTCAACTTAAGTATGTCCCCTTCTTGTAACAGCAACAGCTAGCGAGCAAAATTATCCTACCAATGAATATAGAAGCTCACAATGCAAAACTGATTTAAAAAACATTAATTTTACATACATACAAGCCCAAAGTTTCCATAACAACACACACACACACACATGCATGCGCATATACACAAATACACAGAGTTAGCCTAGAAGATTTAAGAATACAGGTGATACTAAATACATTTCTGGGTGTGTCTTTTGTTTGTTTCCTTGCTGTGCCTGCCATAGCTCCAGATGCAACGTACTTCATAGTCATTTCGTTTGTACAACACCAACAGCTCACACACATTCTCTGCAAAAACCATCTGAGAAAGGTATGTTTGACTACTTGCATTCGCATGTGCGTGACAGACTGGTTCCACAAATTGCCGATAATGTGATAATGTAAGGGGTGACCATCCTCTGGTCTCCTTACAAACCTACAGGTACACCTTACCCATTCAGAGGTGAAATGCATCTCTTCTTCTGAAGAGAGAGACAGAGTGACAGATACAGAAACAAACTGAGCTATAGTTGATAGGGAAAATTGTCAGAAGATTAATTGGCCTGCCTAAAGGTAAATAGAAGTTTTAGCTCAAAGTTAGACAATCAGTGGGAACCTGTTCATCTGTCTGCTTGTGTGACTGCTTTAAAATCTATATTCTCTTCATAATATTGTAATATTGTGTATTTATCATAATACTGCACCACCGTGCTAAACTGAGCCAGGCTGTGCTATCTACCTCCAATTAAAACTGAATTGTTATGCTGGTTCGCTGCAGCATACTGCATATGGATATCTATACATAATTGATGAACAAACCAAGTATTGTAAAAGTACAATAAAAATGTAAAAAAATAAAACAGAGGACAACCCATTGTATGGGTGTATCTGTGTGTGCAAGTGTGGTTATGTGTGTTTGTGTATGTGTTTGTATGTATGTGCCATAAAGGAAAGAGCAAAAGAAAGAAAGAAAGACAGAAAGACAGAAAGACAGAAAGACAGAAAGAGAGACAGTCACTTGTGGGATATGGTGAAAGAAGCATCTTAGGGCCCACACAGAGAAGTCACCATTGATGGTATTTGATGGTGGCTGTGTTTCAATGACTCCTCATCCACCAGTGGGAGGGGTCAAGGATCCATTGTCCAGAAGCAGAAGCAGGGAGGGGACTGAAACTTCAGGTTGATTGTGTAATCAAAACCAATCTTTACAGACAACACATACACACTCACACATGTATGCACCCACACGCACACAAGGAGCATTCTGGGAGAAGAGATTGGACAGAGAAAGGGGGAGAAAAGGGAGAATGGGAGAGGGAGAACGTAGAGGGACCCTCCTAGAAACATAGTCAAAACTCATAGAAAGATTATAAAGGAGGCATAATTTAGAAGAGAGAAAAGTAAAAAAAACAACCTCCTGTTGAAACCATTTGTAATTCTGCATGTACATTGTCTATTCCTGACAATGTATATGCAGAAGCCCATAACAAATATTTTCAATGCACAATGCACATTTACAACTGCGGTTAGGGCCAAAGTAGGGCTGGAATGAATAACACTGATTCTTGGCAGACTACCTCTTCCTGATCAGGGGGCAATCAGTGTGCAATCACCACAGAGTTTTACCTCAACCAACCTGGGCTGTAGTCCATCTATTGTTTAGTCAAAAATGGTTTTAGGTGATCGTCTTGTCTTAACACACACACACACACACACACACATTCTCCTTGGTCTCTAAATTGATGCAGTAAATCTATCCAGCTCATTAGCAGAGACAGAGGGAATGCTAGCAGTCCACCTGCTCCCCTTCACCCTCTTTATGGTTCCACAAACTAAACACACACACAAACACCCCTTCTGACTGCACAGCACACCAGTCACACATAATAATCTGCTCTGAGACTGAGTTTTCTCTGAGCACCAACAGACTTCCTGTCATCCTCCTACCAATCCCATCTTTGCATCAATCATTCAACCACTTCTGTTTCAGTACCTCTCTGTCTCAGCTTTCATATGCTCTCTTTCTCCACCTCTTAACTGTCTCTCTTCACCTCCCCACTTTCTCTTTATTTCCCCCCCCCCTTTTTTTGTTTCTCTCGCCAGTGAACTTCTGTAGTTGTCAAGTAGTTATTATAGTGCTGATGGCACTGTTATCCCTGATTGGCTGGTAACTGTGGCATATCTGGTGAGTGACAGTTTGATGGAGTGATGGTGCAGTGTGTTTGCCTCTTCTGCCGGAGGTCAGCTGAGGTCACAGGGGTAATGAGGCCATACAAATGTGAGGACAAAATGTCTAAGAGGGAGAGGATGAGAATAAGGGAGTAAGGGAGGGATGGGGAAGTAAAAGGCAAGTAAGAAAATAAAAGAGGGCAAAGAGGAAATAGGGAAGAATAAAAATACAAATGGTGGGAAAAGGGAGGGTGAAAGAGGAGGAGGGTGAGGATGGCAGTGAAGGACGGGATGAGAGGGGGGATTAAGAGGAAAAGAGTGGTGGAGGGAGGGTGGGTGGATAGGTGGGTAAGGGAAAAAACTGCTGTCTACACAGTACCATCTTTACTGCCCAGTATACCTTGACTCATATATCTTCAATACTAAGTGGACACAATCAGTAAATGCCTCTCATGAAGTGCATGGGACAAGATGTAATTTTCAAGTCTCTGTTAAGGGACTTTTTAGTTTTTTTGTTGCAAGAGATTATAAAGAAATGATTACTTAAAAACCTTACAAAGACTGTGAACTAAATCACTGAATAGTGGAGTTGGACCGCTAAAATATTGTTCAACATTTTGTGTTCAAGAGTTTTTGGGCAGCTATGAAACCATATCTCGATGATGCAATAGAGGCATACCCCAACCCTAACACTCCAGTAACTAGAGTGCGGTTAAGCTATTATTAAAACAAATAAATTGTCATTTATTGGTAGCCTAACGTCATGACGTCACAAAGCCATGCTAGTTAAAAATAAAAAACTTATTTGGATAAAAGGGAGATAAAAGATTACCATTCAGTTGCAGATTGGTATATACGATATTGATTCCCAGGTAGCCAGTCAACGTTCTCTGAATTAGATTCTGTCTCTGTAGGCTCAAACTTATATGTAAAGCCAATCGTGCTTGAATCATCCATTTTTGTTGTAGTCAAACCCATTCGTTGTAGCGGTATTTGACAGTTGAGAGAGGAGATGGTTTCCTGCAAGTGGGCGTGGTTTTAGCAAGCTCAGCGAACACCCCCTCCCCCCTCTCCCCCATTTGAGAAATTGAGTTAAAAAAATTCTTTCAAGATTTTACTTAAACTAACATATTTGATTTTATGAGACTATTTTTTAATCATTCAAATTTGACTGACAGGTTAGGAACATGTTTTTATGTATTGTGACATACTCTGTCTGTTTAGTCTGTATACAACTTATGGTATTGGTATCATTTTACAGGAACTTTAATAACCAGTAAGTAAGTAAATGGAACTATGTATGACATAATCCTAAAAGACATAAAAGACAGCTATAATCTAAGCTTTAACTAAACAACATAGTTTGATAAACCTGAATATTAATTGTAATTGAACAATAAGAAGTCCCACGCCCTTCCCAAAAAGTGATTTGCTGCTCTCCCACTGGCTGATGACAACCTCCTTCCCTGGTGGGTGGGTTAAGCAGGTCAGACTAAACTGCTCCTCTTTCCGCTGTTTATTTCTTTGACTTTATGGATTGAGGAGTGAGAAAGGAAGTGACTTTGAAGATTTGGGAAAGACTGAGAGTGGGCTATGTCTCAGTATAAACACAACTAGATATATGTGCGTGCCTGTCCAAGATATATTTCAAACCCTGTTTGAAGTCTACTGCTCCATCCTCCACTCTACCAATTACTACATATCAAGGATTAGATGGAGGGGGGCAAAGAAAGAGGAGGGGATAAAGAAAGGGAGGGAGAGGGGTGAAAGAGAGAGGAGAGGAACTGAGAGCAAAGGGAGTGATGGACAGGGAGGGGGGAAAGGACGAGGAGGAGAAGGTGGGGAAAACGGGCAAGAGTGAGAAAATGCAGGAGGAAGATGGAAGGACTGCACTGCATGGAGTATTTGCTCTGTTTGGAGGTGGTGTTGGCCTTACCTCTGGGATGAACACAGTGTAGGGCTGGCCATGGAAGGTTGGAGAGTTATCATTTACATCTCCTATCTGGATGTTCACTGTATCCTTCACCACCTGTGTGAAATTTGCAAAGAGTTTGGCATTTAATAATGAATGAAACACTCAGAGACTAACACACACACACACGTCTCTATACTATCTAACACACACTTGGACATATACACTGCACACAGTATAAGTTTTGACAGACAGCAGTGTGTGACACATAACACTGTGTAGGTAGAATGTCTTTGTGATACAGCAGTTAAACAGTAACTGTGAGACAGGTGTCAGGGTTGGTAAAGAAGAACAAAGACAAAAAGACAAAAAGAGAGCGACAGAGACAGTGAGGGAGAGAAAGACTGAGGGAGAGCGAGAAGGAGACTGAGAGAGGAGTGTGATCTGCCTGAGGGGAAGTGCTGGGGTGTCAGCATGGGATGTCACATGCCATAGCATGGCCAAGCAACTTTTGATCACAGTGCAGAACTGTCTCTTACCCCTTGGCTGTCACTCACGGAGAACTCCACCTGCATCTCTGACTTGGTCTGAGGGAAACACACATGCGTCAGCACAGTACTACCGTGGACAGACTGACAACTACTCACTTCTACATGGCAGGGAGCTGACACTCTGAACCCTGTTCTAGACCATTATTTTCCTCTCCTCAAAGTCTGTAATCTGTCACTCGATTACAATTTTGTGGTTGTTTAGATTATCATTTGGAACCCTGTTGTTTTTGTTAGTGTTGAGGGTTTCTATTGATTCATTCTTTCTTGCACACAACACATTCAAATTATGCGTTAATTTCAAGTGGTTTCCTAGATACAGCAAATACGTTTCTAAATGGCAACATGTCGCGTGACGTGGTTCAATTTGAGGGAAAAAGTTGGCAAGTCGGCAGTTTTTACACATGGTTGAGACAGTGTCGTGTGCAAAATCGGTGTTATTTACGCGTGGTTGAGACAAGAGGATGCTCATTATTTGCCCACTGGGTTTGCCATATTTATGTTCCTGTTTGCATACATCAAAATGTGCGTTCCACATCGGCTGTAGCTGCATGAAATCATAGACATAATAAGATCTTCGTTATGATTATGCATGAATCACCAGCGAGAGGCATCGCTTGCAGATGGGGAGGAGTTATAAACTGCTCCGCGAAGTCACACATCCCTGCTACTCGTGGATTTCTGCGTTGATATCAATCATGGCCGAGCAAGCTCTGTTCGCTTACTTTATCGCTGACGAACTTCATGGTCACTAATAGTTTTCGCATTAGAACTTGCACAAACTAGTGCACTGAAATTTTGTATTGGGCTAAATTAAACTATAATCTGCATCTTAATGATACAATTAGAACTCTGCTAAACTTTAGTTAGCTTTAGTTCGGTTAGCGAAGATGCGCACTAAAAAACTTTCTCCAAAAATGCTAGGCTATCGCAGTCTGTCAATGAAGGAAAACATGGAATATAATTGTAGCATTTGGTCACAATCACACCGGTGACAGTAAAAGGCGACGTACTTAGTAGGTGTGTTGTTTGACGACGACGTATGTCTCATATAGTTTAGTACTTATTTAGTACATACTTATCCTAGATGTACTTAGTAGACGTATGGTTTTAAAATACTTTTGAACATACATCTCTGCCAGGAGGTGTTCAATACATGCCAGCAAGTCATTACCAGTCTTTCGTTTGCAGTCCCATTCATGTTCTCTGGAGTGATAATTCATGCTTTTCCATCTGGTAATCTGATGGACGATTCTGGGTTTGGTAGTTGCCAGGAGAAGGGTACTTGTCTGACTGCATTGTGTCAAGTGTAAAGTTTGGTGAAGGGTGTATTATGGTGTGTAATTGTTTTTTAGGAGTTGGGCTCTGCCCCTTAGTTCCAGTGAAAAGAACTGTTAATGCTTTAGTATACCAGACATTTTTTGACCATTTCATGCTCCCAACTTTGTGGGAACAGTTTGGAGATGGTCCCTTGCTGTTCCACCATGACTATGTACCAGTCCACAAAGCAGGGCTATAAAGACATTGATGAGCGAGTTTGGTGTAGAAGAACTTGACTGGCCTTGAGTCCTGACCTGAACCTGATAGAACACCTTTGGGATGAATTAGAGCTGAGACAGCAACCCAGGGCTTTGTCTTTGTTGTCCAACCTCACGAATGCACTTCCAATGCAATTCCCTTAAACACACTCCTTGTGTAAAGCCTTTTACAAGTTTCCCCATTCTAGCACACGTGATTCAAATTAGTGGATCCTTATCAAGCTCTCTGGAAGCCTTGCAATGACCATTCATTAGAATCAGGTGTGCTGAAGCAGGGAAACTTCTAAACCTTTCAGGACAGTGACCCCTGAGGACCAGGATTGGACAACCATGGCTTAGGTATTTTGAACAAAATTAGCCTTGGATCTCTGAGATAAGGGCCAGAAAAAATTTACCATTATTGTTCCCTGGACTAAATGGGCATTTTGTGAGTGGACCTTTCGGGTTTGTAATTAAATACTCCTAGCGAATGGTTTTAAAATATTTTCTAACATACTATATGTTGCCATTATGCCATGCTGGTATTATCATCCAGTGAGACCATTCAAAAGATACCCCTAGCATTGGTTCTACTGTTTCAAATCGAAAGGTGAGGTGACCCCTAAAATAAAGTCAAGTTTCTTATGTGTTAAATTGTCAATAAAAAGTTGCAACCAAACAAGAAGTTTCTAGACCAAGACCCATTCAACACGGTAAACAATACCCAAATCCAGATATTATAATGTACCAATTATTCTATATTAAATCAAGCCCCTAACGACTTCTGGCTCGTTTCAATTACCACTCAGTGGCGAAACAAGTTATAGCCTATACAGCCCAACACAAGCTAGCTAAAATAGCCATACTAATAAAGTTCTCTCATAATTTTCTTGATAGCTAGCCAGCCACTAGGCCATCATTTGCCAACCTAAGACCGTTTATAGTTAACGTACCACATAATGGAAGACAAAGACGTACTGATGGCAGTGATTGTTGCAGCTTGGCAGGCAGGTTACACATCTCATGCAGTAATGCAATGTTTGCAAAGGTAATGTCAACGCTATCAAAGTTCCTGCATGTACTACATCACTGCCATTACCCCCAATAATAAAAAGGCTGAGAAAACATAGACATTGTGGGCAAAGCTTTGTTTTACATTGTATGCTGCTCGTGCGTGCAAAGGCATTTTTACCCCAAATACATATTAACTGCTGACACTGATTACACCCCATACACTGCATGCAAAGCACACGTTACACGTGCCTGTTCGCACGCCTAGATATCTATCAAAGAGTTAGGCTTAGTTCATGTGGTGTAGGTCTTACACATTTGAGGTGTATGTCTGATATAGTGTACACAGCACGCACGCTGTGCAAGCGTCTTCAAAACACATGTGCACATCACTAGTGTGACGCCCACATGACGTGTATAACGGATGTCCATTGTACGTACAGTGATACAGAAAGTATTCAGATCTCTTTAAAATTTTCACTGTTCCAATGCAGCCATTTGCAACAAAAAAAGGTCCGTTTTTTTCTCATTAATGTACACTCAAATGTTCAAATGTTGACATTTTTGCAAATTGATTAAAAAAGAAAAACTTAAATATCACATGGTCATAAATATTCCGACTCTTTGGACAGTATTGAGTAGAAGCACCCTTTTGAGCTAGTACAGCCATGAGTCTTCTTGCGAATGATGCAACAAGTTTTTCACATCTGGATTTGGGGATCCATTTTTCCTAGCAGATCCTCTCCGGTTCCATCAGTTTGGATGGTGAACGTTGACGGACAGCCATTTTCAGGCCCCCCAAGAGATGCTCAATTGGGTTTAGGTCAGGGCTCTGGCTTGACCAGTCAAGAATGTTCACAGTTGTTCCGAAGCCATGCCTTTGTTATTTTAGCAGTGAGCTTAGGGTCATTGTCTTGTTGGAAGGTGAACCTTCAGCCCAGTCTGAGGTCCTGAACACTCTTGAGGTTTTCTTTCACGATATCTCTGTACTTGGCCACATTCATCTTTCCTTCAATTGCAACCAGTAGTCCTGTCCCTGCAGCTGAAAAACACCCTCATTACATGATGCTGCCACCACCATATTTCACTGTTAGGATTATATTGGGCAGGTGATGAGCAGTGCCTGGTTTTCTCCACACATACAGCTTAGAATGAACGCCACAAAGTTCAATTTGGTCTTATCAGACCAGAGAATCTTATTACTCATAGTCTGGTCCTTCATGTGTTTTTTGGCAAAATGAATGTGTGCTTTCATATGTCTTACATTGAGAAGAGGCACCCCGACTGTCAAAGGGCTGAAGTGACAGTTGACTGTGGAACTTTTTCCCCATCTCTCTACTGCATCTCTGGTCGCTCAGCCACAATGATCTTTCGGTTCTTCTTTACCTCTCTCACCAAGGCTCTTCTCCCAGGATTGCTCAGTTTGACTGGACGGACCAGTCTAGGACAAGTTCTGGTCATTCCAAACTTCTTCTGTTTACGGAATTACGCAATTAAGGAGGCCACTGTGCTCTTAAGAATCTTGAATGTAGCAGAAATTATGTTGTAACCTTGGCCAGATCTGTGCCTTGCTACAATTCTGTCTCTAAGCTCTTTGGGCAATTCTGTCAGCTTCATGATTCTCATTTGCTTTGACATGCACTGTGAGCTGTAAGGTCTTATGTAGACAGGTGTGTGCCTTTCCTTATCAAGTCCTATCGTTTAATTCAACACAGCTGGACTTCAATGAAGGAGTAGAACCATCTCAAGGAGGATCCAAAGAAATAGACAGCATGTGAGTTAAATATGTGTCACAGTAAAAGGTCTGAATACTTATGACCATGTTATATTTCAGTTTTTCTTTTAAAATCTATTTGCAAACATTTCAACATTTTCGTTTTTTCAAGATGGGGTGCTGAGTGTGTATTAATGAGAAATAAAATGAACTTTTTGATTTTTGAAAATGGCTGCAGTAAAACAAAGAGTGAAAAATGTAAAAGGCTCTGAATACTTTCCATACCCACTGTAAATTGCTTGCATGCATTCAGAGGTTTGATATCATTGTGCATGCGTATGTAGCCGCTAGAGAGCCCATTGCATATAAACCAGGGCATGGAATATGCCCTTTAGTGTGTAAGTGATTGTAAATGTGTCATTCCATGTGTGTGAGCATTTGTGTGTGCCTGAGTTCTCACCTCGCGGTCCAGAGGCTGTCGGAGCCACACCACCCCCGTGTCTCTCTCCACAGCAAAGTACCTCATAGCTTCCTCCCCCACCACGCCATAGATGAGGGGCTCTCCATCAGCATCCTCTGCCATCAGCTTGGTCACCGATGTACCTGCAATACAACAGGGGGCAGAGTTCAAACACATATGCTCACACAGGTCATCTAGCAGTCTTTTTTGCAGGATGCAAATTTTCATGTACATGTGCACATACATGCACAAACACGTCTATGACCTGGGGGTTGTTCCATCGACATAGATTAAAGAAAAGATAGGCTCATTTTGACAAGTCTTGCTTACTTTAGCAAGTTCCATTCCATTAAGGTGGCTTATTTGAGTTCAAGCTACGTAAGCAAGGTAACTTAGACTTCTGAACTAGCCTGCTGCATGTCAGGCTAAAAGTCAAGCTAAACTATGATGTGTTACAAATGATGTCAAACAGCCCTTGTTCCGTCCTTGTTAGAAAACATTAGTGCAGACTTTTTTCACACTTGACTTAAGTTATGGGTTTACTTAATCTCCAAGAATGTATCAATTTAATTTAACAAGTTAACAAATAATGTCACTTTCACCATTTATAAAAGCCATTGATTAATTGACTAAAACTAAGGCCTAAACTGGGTGTGTCTTGAATTTCTTCAGAGCCTACAAATTACCCATTTAAACGGTCATTATGGATTGAAGAGTTGACTCCCTTGGTGTGTTAAGTGTGGCAATAAACGCATCTGCCACAGAGAAGCTTTTTGCAATATAACTCCTTTATTCGACGATCTCCCAGACGCCACTCCTCGGCTTGAGATAATGACCCCGGTGGATTTATGTGGTATTGCATTTCTGGATAGGTAACTGGTAGTCATTTATTTGCGCATGTCAAGAAAAGTCGCCTTGAAATCTGCTTGCAGGTACAAACAGAGCACGAGCAAAAAAGGCAATATCAGCCCATCATTTACCCAGAGCTGAAAAAGCACACGGAGAAAGGGCTTGATCATCTAAAT
The DNA here is from genome assembly GCA_036571765.1 of Plecoglossus altivelis. Taxonomy (NCBI): domain Eukaryota; kingdom Metazoa; phylum Chordata; class Actinopteri; order Osmeriformes; family Plecoglossidae; genus Plecoglossus; species Plecoglossus altivelis. The sequence goes on from BROE01000016.1 coordinate 4,330,105, forward strand.
TGTCTTCCCTGCTGTTGCCAGTTTTACAAATGGTTGCAGACATACATGACGGTTGTTTATTAGTTTATTAGAAGCGCTAAGAATAAGAAGAGTCACTGTTCTGCGCTAGACTGAACAGCCGGAACTGGAAAGATGGCGCAGTCCTGTAAGCGCTCTTGTTTGCCGTACTGCGTCAACAAGCATGTTTCATAGACCTGAATGGGGAGGCCATCTTTAAAGAGCAGGTTGGCAGTGTCTACTGTACATATAGTAAGTCTATGCAATGCCCTGATCTGGACTGCCTCTGTTTTCCGTGTGCACACACAATTTAAGATTATTGAGGTAAATCTTGAATTAGCGTTGCTTGTTCGTGGAACGGAACGTTAGCAGAACGGGTCGTGTCTTAAGTCTGAATTCATAACCTATGCAAGGCTTTTTTATGCAAGCGCGCATTTCGTTTCCTGCATTTGGCGCAAATGACAATGTACACCGACGCATGTATGATTCTTATTTTGCACCCGACGCACAGCGGACTTTTCCGTCCACAGACCCACGTAGGTAAATTAGGGGATGAATTTAGGCTCCAGTGGGCGGCTCAGCGAGAAAAGGAGGCATGTTTCGGCACAAACGTTCCCTAGTGCTTTTGCAGTTTCAGAGAACAATTCCGCCACTGACCAGGAAAAGGGTGATTAAAAGTCAGTGGCATGTTGTTCAAATAGTATTTTAAGGGCGCGGGCTTGGCCATAATGTAGCTTTTGCACGACGCACATGCGCTTTGCTTCTCTCATCTACACAGACGCAGCAGTTCCCATTTTTCCAAACATAATTACAAGTAAAAAATATTACTGAAGAGGGAAATCATTTTGGTGTCCATGAAGATGTGAAAAAGGCTAGTGTAAATCTAGCGTACATATTTACCCAATGTACAGTTTTTGCTTATTCCTTGCATATATTTTACAGAATTTGGCTCATTATGTCAAAACAACACAAAAGCTGATCAGACTTAGCACTTGTATTTTACTGTAACAACTCGCAATAATACCGAAATGAAACACTGCAATCAAAACTTAACACTCCTTTCTAAAAATGAAATTCTTGCCACAAAACTATAAACACAAGCACCTTTTGAATTATAGAAAAAAAAAATAGAATTACAAATCATACAACTATATTTGGATGATTCAGTTAGCTGACTACAGAAGTCAGCTACAAAACAAGTATATGTTTTTCCCCAATAGCAATGTATCTATATAAGGTTTTTTTTGTCCAAATTGCAATGTACTGTATATGGATACATTGCTACTGTAGAAAAACATATGCTTGTTTTGTGTGTGTACTGTGTAGAAAATAAGGTTATGGTGGACTCTTTGCCCAGCCTCCCTCATGGACAGGCCATGGTCACAAGGCCCACCAGAGTAGCCCTGTTGTCATCTGATACACGACTCCACAATGATCCTCGTGCATGTGTTTTTAGGTGTGTATGTAACAGCCTACAATTGCCAGATGACTTTTGCCATTTGAACAGAGTGTTTTTTCAATGACATCAGGTGATTTCGTTTTTGAACAAAGTGTCTAATGTAAGAAAACGTGTTTCGCAATAAGTATGTTACAAAATTGCAATAATGTGCAAAGTTGACATTGTGTCTAAACAACAGTTGCACTGTGTTTACTGTATGTTACAAAAAGTTGAGGATCTGGTCTAAGAATTTGGTTGTAGAGTTTAAGCAATGGGCAAAAACTCTAGTCAGGCTAACTGAATTCCTACCATCCCCTTACAATGTAACTTCTCGATCCTTCACTACCCTGACGAGAACATTGGTCTACGATTGTGAACCGCTCCTGGCATTCGTACGCCTGGCAAATCCGCCATTATAATAGCAATCTGCCATGAAACAAGCCCTTCTGGTTTTAAAGGGAATGTGAGCGGAAACACTGATTGTGTACGCAAACATACCTACAACTGGTTTTTACAATTGCATGGTGATTTTAATTGGACTTGCACAGGTTCAGAAGCTTCATTCAACACAGAAGTGTATATATAGACTGGCTAATAAAACCCAGAGGTGGTATAGACAGGCTGGCTAATTACAGGAAGAAGTAGGACAGACAGGCTGGCTAATCGAACCCACAGGAGTAGCCAAGCCAAGTTAGCCAATCCACAATTCTGGATAGATTTGTCAAGGTGGGTAGTGCCTGGGGTAACAGAGGAGATACACACACACACACACACACACACACACACACACACACACAGGACATACAGAAGGAGACTAAGTAATATTAAGAGGTTAAACCACACAAACAACACTCTACGCTAAAATATCCAATGAATCTCTCTCTAGTCCATCATGTCTTTGACAGTATTAGTTGTCCATTAGACAGTGAAGGTGAAGCTTAGTTAAATCATGGCTGTCACTTCCAGCCCTGACTGCTTAACACAATGACCAATTAGGATCCACAATCACACACACCCCTTGCCTTTTATTAATACTTTCCATTTTGCCCTGAAAGGCTGGCAAAAAGAGACTAATTAATATCACAATTTATGAACCCCTCTATTGAGTCTAATGAGATTTATGCTAATTTTGCCGCTTTCAATATGAGTTATAATTTGGTTGAAGATGGTGCAAATCAAGCATTTTACAGCACTGTCATCAATAATGCATTATTTTAAAATCCTTCACATACAGGCACTATCAACACACTCCTCAGCAGGATCAGTGATGTCCAGTGTGGACAGATGTACGAGAGAGCAAAGGATTATTGTCAGATAAATTAAGGATGAAACCTTTTATTCTGTTTAAATGATATTGTGTTTTCAGCATTCATGACTTAAAGTCAGCACCCTACTGGGGACTTTGCTTCCTTGGGGTGGGGCTAAGCTTTCTGTCTCTGGCTGAGTCTTGGAACATTTGGGGGTCTGTTTGTGGCAGAGGAGTTCAATTACCTTTTGAATCAAATCATCCCTCCTAAAGAGACATCTGACCAGTTGGGGTAGATGCCTTCTGTAGAGTTAAAAATATATGGTGGCAGTTCTTGTCACCTGGGTAGAGGTTTGGGAATAGTTGATCAAGAGTCAAATTACCACATTCTCGTAAGGAGAAAGCCGAATCACAGAACTTGATATGAGAGTCATATGTTTTAAATTAACAAATAATTATTTAGAATTGTTTGTGTTGACAGTATAAATGGTTGAGCTTGGAGACAAGACTTCAGACAACTTTACACAACCGTGATGGCTTGTCTTCTTGCTTCATGCGCAAGTAATACATTTCCTTGAGATCTTTAGTCTCTGTGCAGATTTAATGATGGGAATTTTTCTCACAATTAAAAAAAGGGCAGTGCAAGTTGAACAAAACAGGAACAATGAATGTGATGGACTGTTGACATTAGCTCTAAGGCTTCTCAGCTTTAAGTGTGAAAAGGAAAGCATTAAGGAACTCATATGTGCAAGTGTAAGAGTATGGCTGACATGGATGATATAATGTATGCTACTATAGTAACTACTTAAAGTTGTAGCGAATGTGAGTATTGATGTAGCGCAAATCATGAGTGTGTGTGTGTTTGTGGATAAAGAGAGGGTAGACAGCTGGTGCTTATCTGTACCACCGAGGCACCCAGCCCTTTCCCCTGACAAATGATGCTATTTAGCAGCAAGTGATGCCAGTATTACTGTTGTGAATGATACAGAGCACATTAACAGCTCCCCTTCCTCCCCTGCTCTCCATCTCTGTTCTTTTGACAAGAGTGATGGGCTAGGAGGATCATCCTTCTTTCTATTTCTACACCTCCCCTTTTTCTCAGGCCCCCTCTTGTCCATGCGTTCTCTCTTTTTCCTCCTTTCTCTCCCTTCTCTGTTTCTACCTACCCTGACTCCTTTTCCCCTCCAGTTTCACTTTCCCACTGTTTACTCAGCATATTTCTTTGTGTTTTTAGGGCCTAGTCAAGAATACTGTGAAATCGCTAAAACCCAATCACAAGTAATCCTAAAATATCTGTAGCTAAAACTGCCTTGTAATGTAAACATTTTAGAAACATTTCATGATAATGAGCTTTACAAAAAGGTATTGTCAGGTATATTGATTGTAGTAGAGTTATCATGGACGCAGTCCAGTAACACCAGAGATTAAGTTTGACAACTCTACAGGGAATATACAGCTCAGATTAACTATTATCTCAGCTATCCATCAGTAGAACATATAACATCGCATTAAACAATATGCCCTCTGCAAACAAACATCGACAAGTCATTTGGTGTCCTTTATGCATATTCACTATTTCTTTATAGGATGCACATGTAAGAGCCTAATAATTAGCTAAACATACACAGTACTTGTTTAATTACTGACACAACCTACAGTTGAACATCTTTACTTGAATATGGAAACATTTTTATTTTAGAGACTTCATATCGCAACATAATACCCCATTCTACAATATTTCTATAATAAAATAATTGACAGAGATCCATCACCAATTATCTAGTTACTGTGGACATAGTTCATAAGCTTGTTGACTTCCACAGCAACAGGGTCAACCCTGCCCTATGTCTTGCTTAAGTTTTCACCCTGTTCCTTAATAAAAGGTGATCTCAGCAGCTTTGAGACTATGTTTCAGGAGACTCTAGCCAAAACTTTTCACTGTTGTTGAGGAGGACTCAGTGGTAAGATAAGATGTGTTGTGAATATGGTCCTGAGGCTGGCAAGTGTACATCAAACTAGACCAGGATCAGAAGTTTGAGAACAAGCCAGGCCAAACACAGGGTAGCAAGAAAAGAAGAATATTGTGGAGGTGTAAGAATGAGGTGCAAGGCAGTAGGAGATGTAAGATAACCTTAAACCAATGACATCCATATTTCAGTACAATGTGTACATAACAGTACAACACATCTATAGTGTCCGAAACGTGAGGGGATCTGTGAAGATGATATGGAGATGTTTTACAGGGGCATGGTGAGAAACATGGCCATAAAGCAAGGAGCAGTAAGATGGGGTGACAAGGAAGAGAGAGGTGAAATGAAAGAGGAGGGAAGAGGTGGAGGGGCAGAAGAGCAGGCAGCCATTCATTTACTGAGAGCCTGGCTGGTTTTAGTGAGAGGGCCATGGAGGCGCTAAATCAGCCACCAGGGAACATCAATCCCTGTTTGATCAATAGAAACTCAGGGAGCCTGACTGGTACACTAAGGAGGTTAGGGGGTTAGGACAGGGAGTAATATAGGAGACGGAAGAGAAGGGAGAGAGTTGCTGTACAGAGCATACAAGACAGGGGCATATAACCAAAAGGTAAGGTTCTCAGAAAGAATAGAGAGCTGAATACGAGTCAGACCTGCTCTTCATAAATACTTGATTGCTTGTCCTGGCTGAGGCTGAGTGTCAGCCTCAAGGTCACCCGATCCTCCAACTCAGTTAACCAACACTCATGTTACAACAGTGTTCCACTGACAACACAAGTCCATCAACAGCAATAAATAACAAATAATTCAAACCCAAGAGTGGCTTGGAAGGGAGAGGGGTAATTTGGTTTGAATCCTTAAAAGATGGCTTATCCTGTCCTGTCTACTCCTCCAAAACACAACACTGACAGCACTGCCTGACCACTGCCAGGCGGTAGATATAATAGACAGAAAAGAGACTATCTAATCATTGTATCGGGTCTGAATGCTATTCAATTATTAGTGCCAGTACAATCTTAATGTTAGAAACAGTTGGATGGCATTATGTTTACCAGTGGCAGCTCCAGCCAAATCTCTCAGGGGGGGGCAAATATTTGGATGATTGATAGGGATAAGGTTACCCATTCAATTGAAAAATGAACAGCTAGTTAAGGATATAGAAGCAACTGAACTACTTAAGTATCGATGAAAACATATCAATGAAACATTCTATATGTACTAATTTAGCAGCAACCCAAAATTCATTTAAAGACCTTCCAGGATTTGGATTTCCAAAAACGTTATACTCCAATTTCAGTTTAAAAAGAAATAATTAAATTACATAACTCACTATTTACACCACTCCTATATTACACTGCTTACATCACATTACTCTTAGATTACACTGCTTACTTCACATTACTCTTAGATTACGTTGCTTACTTCACATTACTCTTAGATTACACTGCTTACTTCACATTACTCTTAGATTACACTGCTTACTTCACATTACTCTTAGATTACACTACTTACTTCACATTACTTACTTACTAAATCGACAAGTCCGCGAAAAATGCCAGCATGGCTTGAGCCTTCACTCTCATCTTTGCCTCTCAATGCTAATTTCAACAGGCCACAGAACTTCACACAGTCGATTAGACGGCCTAGAATGTGGCGGTTCTTGCTAACCTCATCGTTGTGACGACGTACCGCTATCTGGTAGCTGTCGTCCAATTGTGTGGCAATGTTGACCATACCAAAAGCCGCTAATTTCAGGCAACTGTCCATATGCATCTTCCCGGTTTCATGCTTTTTGACCTTCTCCGAGAGATAATGCATGTCGGTGACTCCTGTAGTTGTCCATGCCATGTCTGAACGGCTCTCGATATGGAACAAAACGCAGAGGTAGCAAAATAAAGCATTAGCTACTTCACAACCTGCTAGCCAATTTTTCCGCTCGTACCAGCTCTTCGAAAATCCTCTATTACGTGTTTTCCCGCTCTTTGTTGATAACGTTACTTGTTTTATGTTTAAATTTGGTATTGGTGGTCCTAATTCTTTAATTTTCAATTTATCCTGACAGCTACGACAGCTGAAAGGTATTTGTTTTTAACAATAAGAGAGTTAATTGCGTTTGCCATGACGTTGTTCAAGTTCAACTGGACTCAACTGGCAAGATTTCCCCAACGTTCTCGGCGTCTCCCTCTGTTTTTTTAAATATTTTTTATCACATTAAATTCATATATTAATGTAGTATTTTCTTGTTGTTAAAATTCTAAATTGTTTTTAAATATTATTGAATGTCACTTCAACTTAAAGGTTCACAATTGCTGCACAAGTGATGGGTACATATGATGACGAAGGCACGTTAGTGCTAGCCCTCCCGGAACCCATAGACTCTATGGGTTCCGGAATTTCAGGGCCTGCAATGCATTGTCTGTGGCATAGAGAATGCATTGCAGGCCCTGAAATTCGAAAAAAAAATTTTTGAATCAAAGTCTATGGGAGCACTCGGGGCAAATCTTCGCCAGACTGAAATTGCCCAAAAAGAGGCGGTACTCCAGAGAACGTGACTCGATGCTGATTGGACTATATCCAGATTCCGAACAAACAGTGACAGCTAGCGTAACACTGTGGTTGAATATTGGAGAAAAAACGCATCTCTCCCTTTCGCACTTTGGTGGTGTGTTGCCCAAATGCCCTAATGAAGAAACCGCCCCTGTTTTCCCAACATTCCACAAAGTCTATAATTATTTGGCAGTTGGTTGCCAGGCATGGTTTGAAACCCAGGAGGCTTTTCACAATCACAATAACATATTTGTACTCAGATTATTTAATAGGGTGACCAGAATAACCATGAAAACGAGGAAAGGTGGGTCCCCCTACTACTTAAATCTATATCAACGCAACAGAATACGGTGGGCGAGAAGGGTCAAAAGGGCGAAAAGGAGGACACGTAACAGCGGTCCGGACTATGAGTTAAAACACTGAACCGGACACATATGGTCGTCTGATCACCCTTCTATATGATATCACAATTGCTGCGCAATTATGTACAGATGTTTACTTTTATTTCTGTGCCTACGTGCAATTATCCGAATGTACCGCTTACGTCACACGACTCCTTCCCCATTTATTGTTCCGTTCTCGATGCATGCAACGGCTGGGACAAAACGCCTCGATTATCTCGGAGCGTCTGCAAGACTTTTTTTCTTTCCGTATTATCAAATTAAACAGGCCAGACAGATTGCATTGCGCTGCAAAGCACCGCGAATGGTTCCCTGCAGTTATCGTTTGGGCAGTTGGTCGAAACTTTCCGCAAGATGCTTGAGAAATCGGATGTATGATAATACAATACACCATATTATTTGATATATTTGAATAAAAGTTGTAAACTTTAATCATTTATTAAATATTACTTTGTAGGCCTGCGTACTTTAAAAATATTCATCCAATATAAAATGTGAAAACAAATAAAAATAAACGTATTGATCTGTTGAGCCAGCATGCCGGTAGTTGGGTCTTAACAGTCTGTCTATTGGCATAGAGAAACAAATTGCCATGCGTTGCACAAACACGTGTACAGACATACGGAGAGAGAACCCCTACGTTGATTTTGAAAATCAGCGGAGAAATTCAAGGATATTGACGTCTTTAAATGAAGTAACTCAGCTGAAAAGCACAAGGAGTTGTAGGCTATGACACCCAGCACCAAAACGAACAGAAGGATCAATGCGTGGATGCTGTTGGGACGGCGATTGGAATTACAAGTTTCCTAAATATAGCTTAGGGTAGCTTCTCTCTACTTAGGCTTATATTGCTTTAAAAAACCAAGATAAATATATACTATACGGCGATTGCATTGATTCTCGTGAAGTTGACATCATGTTTTCTGACTCAACTGCAATGCTGTAGCTCACAGGCTTGCAACCAGATGTGGCAAAGTATGACGTGCACAGCTAGTTGCACGTGTGCATGCTTTTTGGAGCTAGCAACTTGGCGAACCACTGTTCTGTGCAAGACCGGATGCGTCGGAACTGGAAAGATGCCATGGCCCATCATGCTCTCCTGCTTGCCTGACTGTGCCCTTTTCATGGAAATGTATGGGGATACCATCTCTGTTGAGCAAGTCAGCTGTATGTACTATCTATAAGTTTATGGTTGTGACCATGTGAGCTAAGGCATTGTTATAGAGAGCCTATTCACCCCATATTAAGCCCAATTGTATCGGATTTGGTTGCATTATCAGAGTTTTCCTGGGGTTCAGGGGCGAGTGCAAATGTAATGGGAGTCTATGGAGCTAGACAGCTAAATTTGTCTACTTTACCTGATTGTGATTGGGAAATCTCAAATTGCATTGTAGTTTTTGCAAGTTCAACATGTATTATTGGTCAAAAGTTTATGATTGAGTACTTACATCCTTTTGATTTCCTACATGGTGAATCATTGTTGCCCATAACATGCTAGCATTGTGCTACATGTACAACATTTTGATATCTTAAAAGGATTTTAAGACAAAAGAGTGACTTTAAAAATCACCAAGCAATCAACATCATGCAGTGTGTATATTCTTTTCTTCTGCTTCCAAATGCAACATTTTAATTACTAGGCAAAATTTTTATCCTGAGAAAATGGGATTCTGAGGGGCATAGCTCCATAGACCTCCATTCAATCTGCGCTTGCCAGTGAGCACCGTCATATGGAACCTCCAGTGGAACTGCAACCAGCTCAGAAGTTGGAGGTTTTCCAAGAGTGGCGGTTCCCCCCATGTTCAACATTTTCTGGATCGACTAATGTTCTCTTTGATGCTTGTGCCCTGTTTGTAGCCGCAAACAGAGTTACAGGCAACTTGGGGTGTTTACCCATTTCAGATGTATTTAAATTGTAGTGATATTCTCAAAAAATATTGTATTAAGTTAGTAGTATGAATCAGGTTCCAGGATTTAACAAAATCATTGGAGGAAATAGTTTTGGATATGATGGCAGGAGTTGATCGGGGTGTTGGCAGGGGGGGCCAGCTGACTTGAAGCAGTGAATTCTGGTTAGACCCTTTGTCCAACTTGACATAGCGCTGAGGCTGACTAGGTCACTGATATATCCATCAAGGTATCGTGCAACCGATTTGTGAACTGCCAGCTGTGTAGCCTAGCTTAGTTTCTCAAGCAACTGCATTGTGTTCTAATGACGACAGCTATTTCATGATTGGCCAGACTCACACACAACAACATTTAAGAATGTTTGACTTTATGCAGCGCTGCAGCCATCTGCAGCCATCTGCAGCTGGGTGACTTGAAGCAGAAAAGTCTGGTTAGATTTTTTTATGTAACGTGAGACGGTGCTGAGGCAAGTGAATTTTGATGTATCCATCAAAGTACCCTCGAGATCAATATGAGAACTTCCGGCTGTGTCTAAATAGGTGCGTTCGACATTGGCTAAATGAAATTACCAGCGAGAGTTGCCGCTTGCAGTCGGGGAGGATTTATAAACGGCTCAATAAAGTCGGACACCCCTGCCTCTGTAGTTTGTTGCGTTGACTTTAGCCACGGCAAAGCAAGCCAATCATGAAATAGCTGTGTCGTCATCAGAACCAGTGCAGTTGTTTTTGAGAAATTGCACTTGGCTGCACAGCCGGCAGTTCTTGAATCGATCTCATAATACTTTGATGGATACGTCACAGTGATGAAGCATCGACGCTGTCTCAAGTTGGACAAAAAATCTAACCAGAATTCACTGCTTCAAGTCAGCCGCCCGCAGCGCTGCATGAAACGTCCAGCAAGAGTTGATGCTTGCAGTCGGAAAGGAGTTTTAAACTTCTCCTTAAAGTCAGACATCCCTGCTTCTCGTGGATTGCTGCATTGTCATTAGTCATGGGCGAGCAAGCAATGTCTGCTTATATGATTACTGACAAACTGCATGGAAACAAATTGTTTTCATATTAGAACTTTGGATAGAATCCTGAGGATTCCAGTTATCTTTAGTTAGTACTTTACATTGGTAATATCAATGACATTGATATGCTACTTATACGTGTTTTTTTGTGTGCCTGTGTAAAGAGAAAGGGAGTCATTTGGGAGGGACATGAACAGTGAATAGATAAAAACAAAGAAAGACCAAAAAAGGGACAGTGAGGTGAAACTTCAAACTCATCAAATATTATTTATTAGAAAAGTAATTCTACTATGCTGAGAAAGAGAGGCCATCCACATCCTCCATGCGTGGAGATTATCTGACTGGCTGTAAGGCCTGGTCCATCAGTACTGTTTTAGCAGTGTGCGTGTGAGGGTGCCTGTGTGTCGGAGTAGGGGAAGCACATTATATTGCATGTGGCTAATAAGCTGTGCGTCATAACAACAACACTAGGCTGTTATTTATGTTACTGTCATGTGGTGTGGCTGTTATCAAACGCACGTGCACATACACATACATTGTCAGGGATATTTCAGTGTGTGTTTTATTCTATTTAACCATCTACACATAATTTATTTTACAATAGAATGTCGTTCACTCATAAACAGCATGATGGGATACAACCCAATATTACGGTTTGTTTTTACATGAGTAACTGAATCCTTTCAGTTTTGTATGAGTCTTAAGAGACTGAATCCACAGTCAGTTTAGATCAACTGACGTCATCCTAAAATGTCAATGCTTCTTCAAAGCCTCAGCTGGTTCATTCAGGATGGAGTTCATATAATTGCCATGTTCATAATTATTTACCAGGGAAGTAAGATTCCGGCAGAGAAAGATATATTTCAGGTTTTGGCTTTAATGCATCCCTGAGAACCACACATGCATGCATGCACACATGCATACACATACAATCCCCATAACAATAAATAACACTTTCTTTCTCTCAGTCTTCATAAATTAGATGACGAGTTCTGTCTCCCACCCCCATTCCCTGGAGGGGTTTATCCCATTGGGTTGATTTACAGACGAATCAACCCAAACCAATTAACCTGCAATGATAATGCTCCATGGTAGCCAGTGTCTGCCTGAATGGCCTATTTGCATACAGAGCACTGTGTGTATATGTGTGCACATGTATATGTATGTCTTTGTGTATATTTGTGAAAATGGAGAGTGCATGGCATCTTTAATGGGGAGGAATGAAGCACCCAGACAGTTTATTTCCTCTGGGATGTACAGGGTCCCTTTGAGGCAGACAGTAGAGTTATTCCCCAGGGAGAACAATTAGAAAGTAGTGATAAAGCCAGGTGTCTTACAAAAGACCCACAGCGTAATCACAATGTGGCCAGACACATGAACACTAACATAGACACCCACATAACTTCTCTCACCACCTCGGACACTCACATCATCAATGTGATGACTGCCAGATGGTTCCATTTTCTGAAACTAGAATCACCCATAGTTTCCCTTAAGACGTTTTCTCTCTTTTTTTCTTTTAAATTATGCCTCCTTTAGGGTCTTTCCAGCATTTTTTATATCCATCCAGAATGCTTGCTGCATTCTCCTATAATCTCACTTTTCCCTCCTTTTCTCTGTCTAGCATTTCCTTCCTCATTGTTACAGGTGTGTGTGTGTGTATTGGTTTTGGTTTGTTTTTTTGTTTGAATTGTGCATGGTAGCAGTACTTGGGCCTGACCGGAAGACAAATGGAGCCATGGGTCCAGCTCTAAATGACTTCTGTGTTTCAACAACACACACCATGATAGTCCTTGGAAGTGTGTGTATTCATTCCCCAGATTTATGGTTAAATCTGTCACGGTCCAGAAGAGACCCTTTTCTGCCTTTAGCACAACCAACCATTGACTCCCTCAACCTTACACTCTATACAGTAGACAGTATACACACATACCCATGCACACACACACTAATCCATACCTGAACACATTTAAATGGCAAAAACATTTGTTACTGCGCGCACACACTGTAGACACACATACAAAAACAACACAGCCTCAAGGTCGCCTGGGTGAAAATGATAAGTCTATAACAGAAAGAGTAAAGAAGGAAATGTATAATTTTGCCCTAACCGGTGTGTGCGCGTACTAGTAAACTACCTCCATTCGCAGTTTGCATTTTATTGTTTTGATTTTCAGATGAAGCAGGAATCATTAAGGATCAAAACAACCCTCTTTCTTACAGGCTGAGATAGTCATGCTGCAGTGACCTCAGTACATGGTGTGAGGCAGCCTCCTAATCCCAGAGGAGTGGGAGGGTGTATGTATGTGAGCGGAGCTGTATGTATGTCAGAGATGGAGGGGAAGTTACAGTTTCCAATCTACCAAAATGGGACAATGATGTTTCACACTGAGTTGCAGGAACAGTGACAAACCAATCACAGCTCACCTCAGCACTCTGAGAAAGTGAACTAGAGGCATGAAGGAGGAGGACATTGATGAAGAATCGTGTGGCTGTCAGACTGTCTGTAGAACAGAGATGTCTATTAAGAATAGTCTACAACTTCAGCATCCTCAGGTTTCAACAAAAAAGTAAAGTATCACTCTTTCTCTTTCCCCAACCAAGTTTTCATTGTGGAGGGTTGGGTGTAAGTCAAAGGAAGGAGATGCAGTGGAGTAAGAGAGGAGTAGAGAAAAGTGGAGAAAGAAAAAGGGGTAAACAAAGAGGGGAGGAAATGAGACTGGGAGTGAGAGAAATAATTGAGTGATAGAACTGGACAAGGGGAGTTTGTTTAGGTGGTGAAAGGAGTAGAAATGTGGGTTCAAGAGTGACAGTTAAGACAGGTAGGCCTGTCAGTATCTCCATGACAGAATCAACTGCCAGCTAATGCCCAACATTATACCAACATGGCAATCACTGCAAAATAACAAAAAAGAAAGTGCAAGTTCACATTCTGTCTATCTTTTCACTTTCTTTTTTGTTATTTTGCACTACCTCTTTTCCTCACATTCTTTTGCCATCATTCTCTGTCCTCCCTGTCTCCCTGTCTCTTAATTTCTATTTCCCCCTTTTTTTCTCACACTTGTGTAGACACTTTCAGTCTCATGTTTCCTCTCTATAGTTTTTTCTCTCCTCCAAGCTCCCTCTCTACCCTGTTGGCCCTGTGTTGACCTGGTAAGGGACAGCCATTACCTTTGCCCTGAGCTAAATCACAGCAGGGTGATGGAACATTCCACACAGCACACACACACACGCTGTACACACCTCAATGGACACACAAGTATGAACCTACGCAGCAGCACATGTGCCACCTATGCACACACTTGGCATTTCCCTTTTCCTTCAACATGGCTATCATTTTCTCCTGAAATATGCTTTATGTGGTTTTCTGTCAGCCTGTGCCTGGGACCTGATGATACCTGATTCATAGTCTAGCTGACAGTCCTGTATGGCTGAAGCAGAACATCACTGACCTCTGACCTTGTCACTGAGTATGATGCCTTTTCCTGAAGTGAAAACCTTGTACCCGGTCCAACAATAGATATACAAATCAGGGGTGCAAATTGATAACACATCCTGGTTTAAATGTTCAGGTTTGGTGATGGGCATGGTTGCAATTTTAAGAATTGTCCAGATGACACTGTCACTTTGGCTATGTGAGAACGTGCTATCAACATGGCTCAGCCTAGCTTGGCCTGGCCTACCCCATTGTCAATATATCCTGATCGAGTCTAGCTCAACCTAGAATGGCCTTTCTGGTCTAGAAGGCTATATCTCACCAATGCTGTTATCAATGACTGCTCTCACCCAGCTAGACAGGTCATAGTGACCCTCTGTCCCAAGAGACACACGAACACAAAAAGAAAGATGAGAGAGAGAGAATGAATTGCAGATAGAGATGAATGGAAGGGTACTCTGCGTCTAATAGACGGTTTTATAAGGTGGAAAGAGTTGATGCTGCCTAATAATCTGCTCTACAGTTGACCATCAAAAAATTGCAAAGTAGAAACTTTGGTGTCTATTGGATGTGTGTGTATATGTATGTGAACGGATGTGTGCCTTTGCCTTTCTGGCCAGCACTTGACTTATCTAACAATCTTATTGTATGGATTATGAATGAACTCATTACCTCTGCCATTCATTAGCTCCAGGTCCTACTGTTCTGATTGTTCAGGTATATTGTTTCTGATGAAGACACTGGCAGTGACAAATTGGCAATTGACCTTCTTAACCAATCTGGAGAGATGAAAAAATGAAATGAAAGTGAAAGAGAGAAATAAAAAAGAGGCACAAGTATAAAATTGACAGCTGGCCTCATCGATTACAAACAATAATCTCTATTTCCTCTCATTTTATTCTTGTGTGTGTGAGAGAGAATGAGCAAATATATGTGAGAGAGAAACCCTGGCATTTGTCCGCAAATGGAGCTCATGCTTTAGAAAACCACAACAGAGAGAGAGAGACATAAAGCAACCTGAGAGAAGGTAAAGCAATGGTTGCTTTAACAAACAGGCTATGTCTCCACGGAGGCCTGTTAAATGTCAAACCCCTTCTCTGCAAGGAGATAAGAAATAGGGATTCAATTATACCACTCTCTAACTTGTAGATATACTTATTCTTTTACACAAAAGAAACAACAGCATTGGAGTGATAAATTACAAAGGGTTCTTTGTTCGTTAAATGTACAAAGAATTGTAATTGTTGATCCAGCTGCCCTAATATTTTAATGGCCTGAGTGAAAAGTGTAGACAGGAGATACATGAACGATATATGAAAGAAGTTTCATGTTCATTAGAGGTCCTTGGACAGTGGGAACACTATTGTATTTAGGGTTCCTTCGGCAGGAGGTAACCTATTGTCATTGATAATATTAATAGGGTTCCTTCGGTAGAACCCTGTCTAGCTACACAATCATGATAGTAGTGCAGTTTCATTCTGTTTATATATTTTGAATATTTGACATGTGTATACTTGTTTAAATTCCCTGCATTGCCTTTGCATACAGGGCTCCTGTTCAATCACAGATAATTTTTTCTGGCTCAGCAGCCATTTTCAAATAAAACAGGTGGAGGATTGTACCTTACTCAATGTCATTGTAATTGTCATTTAATTCTTGTATTTGTCAAACACAGCAAGGTTTTTGCTGTGCTTTTCACAACGCTCTGTTTATTTTGTTTTTCCAGATGGCAGATGCTACGAATAGGATGGTTCGTTGTTGACTATAAGCCTTACACGTTAGCTTGTGTTGGGCTATTTATCTACGATGGTGTTAGCTGTTGTCATAACTAATATCTTACTCTGAGGGAATCTACGTAAACAAAAACAGATATGCAGTGGTTTATAAATACGTTAATGCTATATTTAAAGACTTGTAATTTAGCCACAAAGCTACTTCCATTAATCAGCAGAATGTGAAAGAGGCTGTTTCACAACAATTATTTGGGATTTAAACTACTTTAACATGTTAGCTGATCAGCCAGTATGAATGATACAGTGACTTTAACAAACTTGTTATTTGTAAAATGTTTTGTATATCTGGTGGGTAATCCTGGTCCTCCAGGGCCGCTTTCCTGAAAGTTTTAGATGTTTCCCTGCTCCAACACAACTGATTCAAATGAATGTGATATTATCGAGCTCTGCAGAAGCCTGATAATTGTAAAGAGCAGGGAAACATTTGAAACCTTCAGGACAGTGGCCCCCAAGGGCAAGGCTTTCCCAACCCTGGGCTATACTGTAACACATCACATTAATAATTCTAAATCACCTGACACTCCAATTTTTGTATATTTTTGTCAAGCGTCCTTGAAGTTCAAATTCAGAGTTCCATGAAGCTATTTCTTTACAGTAAATGAGTGCGAGCACTCATCGGGTATACATTCAAATATAATTTCCACTATGTTAACAGACTAAAAACTTGCAAAACCAAGGCACGTCTTCCCATATTTTGTTAGTGATGCCGGGACAGGAATGTTTGTGGCAAGCTAACTAGTCTAGCTATCTACATAGATCGGGTGTAAGTTTGTTTCTTTTCTCAGACTTCAGCTTGTTTAAAAAAAAAAAAAAAAGAAGAAACACAGTATGGAAAATGTTAGTGGTTTACACAGCCATGCAGTGGAAACTTTCCTGAACAGATTAACATCAAGTTAACCATCATGCTCTCTTCATATTCTGCAACTCACTCTAACATAAGGGTTAAAAAGGAATTACATTCAACCCTGAAATAAAACAGGTTAATACATTTTTTACCCTGTACCCTTTTGGGCACTGAAATGTGCTGCCATGCTGCACATGAAACAAAAATATTTAGTTTTGTCTGAGTTCAAACAAGCACATATGATCTATGCCTTATTGTGGGTGTGCGTGTGTGCATTTAACATAGTTTTGGATTGTTCCTACCCCCAAAGGGAGCACAAGGGTTTAGGTTGTGGCATTGACGTTCAGGTTAGTAGGGTGTAAAGACCACTCTACAAATTACAGATGCCTTAAACTGTTAAAACCCCAGTGCCACATACAGGACAGTATTCACACAAGCATTAGCTCTTATATCAGTGATAGTTTGTGTAATTAATTCTAACTCTAGTTGGGGTGCTAGTTTGTCTATGGCTTACTTCCTAAACAATTATCTTTAATTTTACGTTTGAGTTTTTAAGTAAATTTGCTGAAATGGCAATTCTAAATATGTGCAGTGTAGTTTCTAATATGCCGTATTAGTTTGCTTAGGAAATGACTGTCTCATGTAAAGTTTGTATCACACAACAGACACCAGTGTAACTGCAGTGATGATAGCTACAGTACACATTTCTAGGAAGCCTCTTGGAAAACACAAGACAGGGGTTGGCAGCATCTACAACATAGGCTTACAGCATTGGTAGCAAT
The DNA here is from genome assembly GCA_036571765.1 of Plecoglossus altivelis. Lineage (NCBI taxonomy): Eukaryota > Metazoa > Chordata > Actinopteri > Osmeriformes > Plecoglossidae > Plecoglossus > Plecoglossus altivelis. The sequence goes on from BROE01000016.1 coordinate 4,347,479, forward strand.
CTTTAAAGAAAGATGTAATGAAGGAAATACATGGTGAGTGAATATGATACATCAAGGGAGGAGGTTGATTGAGGTATGGGTATATCAGAGACATTATTCTGCCAAATATACAATTTTTGCCCTGCAAGTTGTTGGCCCCAGTTGTTGGCGGGTGTATCCCGCCTTTGGCCCAAAATTCCTGGGATAGGCTCCAGTCACCCGTGACCCCTGACAGGAACAAGCGCTACTGCAATCCCTACCAGGAATCAGCAGTACAAATTATGAAAGAATATATACAAGATTTCATAACTTGGATCAGTGCATTAAAGCAAATGCAAGCATATTTTTGACAGTGTCCATACATTAGCCAAGGACAAAAAAGAAGTACCCAAAAGAGTACTTGACTCTGTTAATTAGGTTGAATTTAAAAGAAGACAGTAGCAAAATGATTGCTGCTCCCACAAACAAGCTCTAGTTATAGTATCATACTTGTGCCTCCCAGTCACTGTCTAGTTCTGATGACCATACCAAGACTGGTCCTACTCGAAAAGCATCAAACCGTCTAGTCTCAGTTTTTGTTGTTGCCATTGTTCCATGGGAAGCCTTAAAAAATTTTTTTTGTCATAGTCATTGTTGCATCATTCTTTGAGGAAAACTGATCAACTCCATCCTCTCAGTGTGGTGGCAGCGCGGTTAGAGTGCTTGCCTCCCAGGAAGGAGATCATGGGTTCAATTCTTGGGCCAACTCCAACATCACATGATCTCTCTGGGTGGAGTTTGCATGTCCTCCCCATGTTACCAAGGGTTCTCTCCGGGCACTCCAGCTTCCTCCCACCATCCAAAGACATGAATGCAATAGGTTAATTGGTATGTTGAAAATTGCCCCTAGAGAATGTGTGAGTGAATGGTTGTCTGTGTCTCTGTGTTGGCCCTGCAACTTGCTGGCCCCAGTCCAGGGTGTACCTCACCTATGGCCGAAAAACAACTGGGTTAGGCTCCAGTCACCTGTGATCCCAAAATGGGAACAAGCAGCACTGCAATCCCTCCCAGGGGTCAACAGTAGACGATGTATTTATGTATGTACATCCTCACACATCTGAGCAACATTTGTTGACTGACTCAGTGTTGATCATTTTCAAAGCATGAAACTGTCCCGCCTTCTTGTTGTTTCTAGGAGCCAAATGTCAAGGATGGTCACAGAACTTAACTTATTTCATAGAGCTATCTTAGTACGTACCATCATACTTTCGTGCACACACATCCTAATTACATGCTTGTCTTAATGCACTGATCAAAGTTTATGTAGGACTTATATTAGATACATGTGACTTATTTTGAGTGGGAGAATTTAGAGGCGCTTATATGTATATGCATTAAACAATGTTACATTTACAGGTCAGCAGTCATGAGCTCATGGTTGCCACTCAGTTGAGTATGTGGATGATCAGTTTGCCTCAACATCTAAGGGGAATGGTCGATAGTGAATGTGACTTTTTCAAGGCTTCTCATGCAGCCAAGTCAAAAAACAACAGACTAGAGGTTGATGCGTTTTAATTTCCCGATAGGAGTGTTTATTTGCCTTGCACATCGGAAACATTAAATACTCATTCAACATTGTCAGCTTCTTTTTTACTCTTTTGGGCCTGAAAGCTTGCATGGTTTGGACGTTTATCACACCTCAAAGTTGTCAATTTCACAAGGATGGCATTTTGAACCTATCAGGCCAAAATGTCTAGAAGTTGGTATTCAAGCCTTACAGCTTATGTGGAAATTGTATTTATTGCAATGCTAAAATAATGCTTTACACATCCTCCAGTCAAAAACTGATACTGATGCAATCGTCAGTTGGTATGAAGACTTGAAAATGTAAAAAAAATCTGAGAAATAGTTCAATGTAAGATGAAAAGTAGATTCATTGTGAATTTGTTTAATGTGCATCCATGCATCCCTTTCCTTCCCTTTATCCAGGGCCTTGTTGCAGGGGCAGCAGTCTGAGCAGGGAAGCCCTGACTTCCTTCTCCACGCACACCTCCAGCTTTTCCAGGGGGATCCCATGGTGTTCCCAGGCCAGCCGAGAGACATAGTCCCTCCAGTGTGTCCCGGGTCTTCCCCGTGGCTGCCTGGCAGTGGGACATACTGCCAGGCAGTATATTCCCCACTGAGGAACAGATGCCAGAGCCACCTCAGATGGCTCCTCTCAACATGGTAGAGCAGTGGCCCTACTCAAAGCTCCTCCAGTATGACCAAGCACCTAATCCTAATTCTGAAGGGAGTGTCTGGCCACCCTGCAGCGGAAACTCATTTCAACTGCTTTTACCTGCGATCCTGTCCTTTCAGTCATTACTCAAGCTCATGACCATAGGTGAGAGTAGGAATGTAGATTGACCAGTTAATTGAGAGCTTTGCCTTTTGATTCAGCTCCTTCTTCACCACAACGATCAGATACAGAAACCACCTCACTGCGGACACTGCATCGATCCGCCAGTCAATCTCACACTCCGTCCTTCCCTCACTCGTGAACAAGACCCTGAGATACTAGAACTCAAGGACTCAAGGTGGCATGCCCCCACACAGAGGGGGCATGCCACTTTTTTCCGGTCAAGAGCCATGGCCTCAGATTTGGCGATGCTGATTCTCATCCCAGCCTCCTCACACTTGACTGCGAACCGTCTCAGTCCGATGAAGCCATTTGGACAACATCATCTGCAAACAACAGAGATGAGATCCTGCGCTCCCTGAACTGGACATCCTCCGTCCCCTGACTGTGCCTAGAAATTCTGTCTATAAAAACAATTAACAGAAGTGGAGACAAAGGGCAGCCCTGGCGGAGTCCAATATGCACTGAAAATAGGTCTGACTTATTACCGGCATTGCAAACACAGCTCCTGCTCTGGTCATACAGGGACTGGATGGCCCCAAGCAAAGGGCCCCCGGACCCCATACTCTCGTAGAACCTCCCACAGGACACCACGAGGGACACAGTAAATTTCCTTCTCCAGATCCACAAAGCACTCGTGGACTGGTTGGGCAAACTCCTATAAACCCTCGAGCACCCGATGGAGAGTATAGACCTGGTCCAGTGTTCCATGACCAGGAAGAAAACCACACTGCTCCTCCTGAATCCGAGGTTCGACTATCGGTTAGATTCTCCTCTCCAGTACCCTGGTGTAGATACATCACCGGGAAGAGTGAGGAGTGTTATCCATCTGTAGATGGAACACATCCTCCAGTCCACCTTCTTAATTACGTGGACCATCCTCCGGGTCGGCAAGTCCAGAGGTAATGTCCCAAGCCGCTAAGCAAAGACATGTCAACCAAGACAATCCTGCCATCCAGAGACTTTAGATCAGGGGTCGGGAACCTTTTTGACTAAGAGAGCCATGAAAGCAAAAAATTTGGAAATTTATTTCAGTGAGAGCCATATATAGGGTTTTTCGATCAAGATGGTCATGTTTGCAATCAAGATGGTCATGTTTGCAATCAAGATGGTCATGTTTGCAATCAAGTTGGTCATGTTTGCAATCAAGATGGTCATGTTTGCAATCAAGATGGTCACTTTTTGAAAATAAGATATATTTGTCAATTTTTATTGATCTTTCTTTATATTTTATTATTAGACTCTCATATGATCTGATTATGGATTTTAAGTATTAAAAAACAAAATCGTAAAAATAGATTAGCTTCTGGGGTGGGGTGCATGGTGGCGGTGCGGTTAGAGCCCTTGCCTCCCAGGAAGGAGATCTTGGGTTCGATTCTTGGGCCAAATCCAACATCACATTGTCCCCCTGGGTGGAGTCTACATGTCCTCCCCATGTTACTGTGGGTTCTCTCTGGGCAATCCAGCTTCCTCCCACCGTCCAAAGACATGCATGTGAAAGGTTAATTGGTATATTGAGAAATTGCCCCTAGAGAGTGCATGTGTGAGTGTGACCATCTTGATTGCAAACATGACCATCTTGATCGAAAAACCCTATAATATATTTTAAAAGTGAATTCAACTAAATGTCAGTATCATCAAAAAGTTCTTCGGCTACATTCAGCATGAACGTTTTAGCATACTCGCCATCTGTGAATGGTTTTCCGTTCCTCACTATTGCTAAAGATCCAGCAAAGCTAGCGGAATTATAGTCACCTTGCTGGGTCCATACGCGGAGTTGCTGCTGGGTAGCTTGTACCCTGCTCAGTAGCTCTTGGCACGCTTTCTTTCTGCTGTCTCCCGCCGGGTATTTTGATGCAAAGGTAGCATGGCGCGTGTCGAAGTGCCGCTTTACATTCGACCGTTTCATCGATGCAATTTTGTCATTGCAAATTAGACACACCGCAGAATTTGTTCTCTCCACAAAGGCGAATTCTTCAGTCCATTCGTCCTGAAATGTACGATACTCGTCATCTTTTTTTCTTTTCGCCATCTTCTTGGTTGAAGGGTTAGCTTTAAGCTAATGACCGAGCAGACTGATTCAAAAGGGGGCGTTTACCTGTTTTTACGCTGCATTATCTGCGAGCCAGATGCAATCATCAAAAGAGCCACACCTGGCTCGCGAGCCATAGGTTCATGACCCCTGCTTTAGATACTCAGGACAGATCTCATCCACCCCGCGGGCCTTGTCACAGAGGAGCCCACAGGCTACCGCAGTGACTTCAGCTTAGTTGATAGACAAGTCCCCAGCCACTGCTTTCCTTCAGACAGCAAGATTAAAGAGATCCTTAAAGTATTCCTTTCACCATCCAACAACGTCCCTAATAAAGGTCAACAGCTCCCCACCTACACGGTAAACGGTGTTGGTGAAGCACAGATTCTCTCTCCTGAGATGCCAAACGGTTTGCCAGAATTTCCTTGAGGCCGTCCGATAGTCTTTCACAAGCTCTCCCGGAGGTGCGAGTTGAAGATCTTGTTGACAGAGGGCTCCTCAAGATGTTCCCAACAGACCCTCCCGATACGCTTGGGCCTGCCTGACTAAAAGCCAGGGCATCTGTCAATTACTGCCTTCCTCCACTTATGTACGCAGGTGCCACATATTCACTTACATAATCAGGCCTCTGACACATACGCAAGCTTGGGAGATGCACGCACAACCAAGAGGGCTGCTCACACCCCTTACTCTTTGACTTGAAGCAAAAACTCTAGTGGACCTTGGAAATATTGCAATTCTAATTTTGTATGCAATGGTAAAAGGTTCTCCACATTTTGGAACATTGAAAGTATATGCAATAAGTCCACCATACCACAAATGGCCCACCATTGTCCATAGGTGCCGCTACAGGTCACACCCCGATTTTCCATTTGAAAGGGGATGGCATTTCCATTAGTCTGAAATGTCTGAACATTAGTATGCATGCCTTATTACTCATGGAAAACAAAGTATTCTGAACCCATGTCTGTACCATGGGTTATTTTCTATACAGTGGCAATTTGTGAAGACTTTACTTTTTTATGGGTCACAATGTTTTGGAGTAGTGTACCATTGCTTCTTGCAGCTCTATTTATTATTAAGATCAGGAAGGAAATAATCATTATTATTGGGGTTCCCTAGGTAGTACAACCCTATCGTAATTGGTGGTGGTGCTATCACAATGCTGGTAATGTAAAACGTTGTAAAGTTTGGCATGTTGAAAATACAGAGCAATAGTAACTACCACACCAAACATGGACCAAGTGAGATACTAGGTGATGCAACAGGTATGCCTTTTTCAAAATTATACCATTGCGGGGCACAAGTTCCAAAATTCAGCAATTTAGTATACAGGCCAAATAGCTCAGGAATAAAAAACCTCAACTAGCCCAAGGATGTTCACACTGCATATTTCTCCACGCCGGTCGATAAGTCCTTCACCTCACTTTCGTTTTTCACATGTAATGCTGATGTGGTGCATAAACATGATACATAAACATGGCCTAGGATATGTGTATGAAAGTGTTATTCATTTATTAGCCACCAAAACAGCATCCCAGCACTGATCCTTCTTTACATCGAAGGAAGGAGGAGGGAACACATCTAGCAGGAAGCTTGTTAGCAAGCCAGGTACTTTGCATTATTAGTTAGGACATTTTAGACGTTTTACTCTCACCAATATAGCAAAGAAAAAGAGTAAATACTCAGCAAAAAATATCTTTAGAGAAGGGGATAGATAAGATTTGTACTTGGAAACAAATTAAAAAGTCAGAGTGCAAGCAGTTAGATTTTTCCCATCAGAAAGCTAAGGGGTATGAAAAGATGGAGCAGTAGGAGGAAAGTTGGAGGAAGATGTACAAAGACAGAGCAGGAGAGACTAGCATAGAGAGTTACTAAAAGGGAGACAAAAAGTGAGAGAGTGTGAGAAAAATTGAGACAAAGAGACGGGACAAAAGCAAAAGAGTGAGTGACACTGAGAAACATCCACAGTGGATGATAGACAGAGAGAGGGATATGGTTATACTCTGCGGAGGGGACAGTTAGTACAGGATCTTGTCTTGTCAATTAATCCTATCTGGCAACTGCATGCTGCCCTTTATGAGAACAAATGTCAGCTTTCAAACCAAGGACATGATAACCTTTCTTCGTCGAACGTGCTGGCATTGCACAACTAATGCTATCACACGACCACTCCCCAATGAAACACAGGGATGCAACGTGCTTCTTTGGCCCACCAGCACAAACATGCTCACATGCACTCATATATATTCACACAATCACACAAAACAAGATGACACTTTGTTCAATAACACACACACACACAATGCTGTCCAAAACGCACTCTTAACCATATAATTTTAACAGGCATCCCCATTGACCTGATAAAACCACACCTCAAACACACACACTGTCATTTCTACCAACATAAACTCCAAAAAACCCTCAAACACTGCATGTAAAAACTATTGATCGACCAATCCATTTTAAATCATTGACTAAGGCATATGATTATCAACAGGTGAAACACTGTCTCACAGTACAACATAGATGCATTAACAGTCCAACATTATATCCAAAAGATAAGAGTTCATCAATTGAAAACTTGTATCCTCATAAAACCATGCTAATTGAACCCCAAGAAGAAAAGCCACTACCACAAACTCTAGAAAAGTCTGAGACACGCAAAAAAAGCAAGGAGGCCCACATGGGTTTCTTGCAACAGAGCAGAGAGAGGGTTGCTGATGTGAAACATCAATTTCCAGGTTAGCTGCTCTTCGTGGCTCTAGCAGGCATCAGCTAGGAGCCACCTGGGCCAGATAAGCAGCTGTAGAACCCTGATCTACCCTGTCACCATAACACACATATACAAAAGCCGTAGGTTTGGCTTGAAAGTTGATGGCGACACAAGGGGGGCCAAAATGTGTGGGAGGGAGAGAGGAAAACCAGAGGTTGTAATATGGTTAATTTTGTAACATGAAAATGAACACACAATTAAAGTCAGTACATTACATGGTCTATAGTAAATTTTACTAAAGGTTCTGAATGCCGTTATTACGTATTAGCGCAAACAAGTCTAATTAGTGAATTCAAAGCTAGCTCTCTTTATGAGTAGTTGCACACTAGGTATACCATTACAATACTCACATGACAATGCATAATTGTTTAATCCCCTGCAATAGGAGGCCCTAAGTGACTACTTATGACAATTTGTTCAAATTTAGTTTGCACGCATAATGCACTTCTGCTCATGCATAATGATAAATCCATTCTGTGGATTTTGCACTGGTGTCCCGGTGTTACAGTTGTAAGGACGAAAAACCTGTCATATTTTACCTTTGAGAAGTGTGGGCAGAGTAAGACAATAGAGATAATACACATACAGTATCTGTTTTTATATGTTCAGTTAGAGGATGTCACAAGACTTTAAGATGGGTATTTTGCTTGAACAGCAGTGTTGCGAATACAACACAAAACAAAACTAAATATAAGTGATCCCTTGCAACTGAAACCCACCACCTTTCAAGCAAACATTTACTGTACACTTGATTTTACAATTTATTGAGGGGAAAACAACACCAGAGCATCCTTAACCCAAAAATGGTTAGATAATAAGGCTCGTCTTAATGATAAGATGCCTGTGGCACACAGTGATGCTGCAACACAATGGGAGGAGTCAGGAAATAGCTAAGCTGCACGTGCACCACTCTTGCCCCTTCTGGCAACAGTATCGAACCAGTTCAGATGTAGATCTACAAAAAAATCCTTTGTATACTCTACACATGGTTGTCTTTAAATGCATTGATTTGCTGGTTGGAGATCTTACACAGGGATACACAGCAACTGTGTTTAGCTACCCAGGGATCAGCTCCTGATGGCACCAATAAAGCTTTGTCTAAATGCCTGGTTGGATGACACTGTTTTCCAATCAGTAGCTAGTTTTGATGGCATCTCAACCATAACTGGTTTTACAGCTTAAAACCATCATCAAACATAAACCTCTCCAGTCTGTGAAGCCTGAGAAACCTTTACAATACTTTAAAAGTTGCATTCACTGTTGAGTTGAGTCTTAGAGAATAATGATGAGCACTCCTGCTCATCAGCAAAACATGGTTTCACCATGTAGATGTAATTATGTGATTTCTACTCTGACAGTAAGATGTTTGCACGTGTCATCCTGTGATGTTAGCGTGTTACAATAAATGTTACAAGATATCATTGTAATTTTCCTATTTTCAATGGTGACATTCAATGTTATCTTAAACATGCATTGAGATATTGGACTTAATTATTGTAATCTTAAAATAATAATAATTAAACAACGGACAAAGCATTTGGCACACTGTGGTGAAAAGGGCCAATGTTGGTATTCCATATTTTCCTCTAGCGGCCAAGTCATTCATTTTTGTTGTATGCAGTTTTCTTTTTCTTGAATATCACAAAAGTTAAAGCATTGAATGACTCACTCAGTTTAATTAACATGGTTAGGATCATTAAATACTCCAAATCAGTTCTTGTTTAAGTAAGCTTTCTGTTGAGTGGTAGGGGCATCATGCTTAATGTGATTTAGCCAGATGTGGTAGCCCAGATTTCCCCGGGCTACTTTGAGCACAGATAGGGGGTCAATGGTCCCCACATTATCTCTACTTGGTGCTTCTTGCGGGCAGCCAAGGCAAGGTCTGAAACTGAAATGCCCTTCGTCAATCTGTCATTAATTTCCATGTTGATAGTCTGTGATTATTTCATTTTAACGATTGTTGTCTAGCCCTTCAATCATTCAGCAGTATAATTAGCATAATTCATAATAAAAAATGTCACAGACATTGAGGGTTGAAAGGCAGTTGGTGTATAAATGTGTAGAGAAATTAAGCATGTTATTGTTCTTCGGAATGAATGCTGTTGTGTTTTCAACATTTGTGACGTACAGTCAGCCCCCTCCAATGGACCCTTGCTTCCCTGGGGTGGGGGTAAGCTTTCTATCTCTGGCTGAGTCTTTGACAATTTGGGGGTCTATTTGTGGCAGAAGGATTTAATAACCTTTCCAATTGAAAGACCCCTCCTAAAAGGACATCTGACCCATTGGGGCAAATGCCCCCTGCACTGTTAAGAATTTTTAGTGACAGTTCTTATTACCTGGATAGAAGTTTGGAAACTGTAATTTATTTAATTCATTTACAATGTACTAACAAATGTGTAATTGAACCCTGCTTTGTCCCCCCCCCCCCCCCCCCCCCCCCCCGAGAATTTGTTAGAGGAATTTCAGATATAACCCTTAATCTGAGGGGGACGTAAGCTTTCTGACTCTAGCTGAGTGATTTTATCAGTTGGGGGTCTGCCTGTAGTAAGTTCGTTATATTATGAATAGTGACCCCTCATAAAGGGACATCTGGCCAGGTGGGACCGATGCCCCATGTAGATTTAGGAGGGTGCTTATCACTTGAATGGAATGTTGGGGGACAGTTTGCCTTCAAATGACTGTATTCTGACTGAAGAACTCCAATCACAGAACTAGATTTGAGAACTCCCTGTTTTAAATGAAACAATGACTATTGAGAATTGTTGAATTTGTGTTAAGGCCAGTATAAAATATTGAGTTGGAGACAAAGACCTCAGACAACTTTGTAACCGCGATCAGACTTGTCTCCTTGCCCGCAAGCATTAAAGCTTCCTTAACTTCAACGACCTTGTGTTCTTCTTATTTAAGAATTATTAACAGTTTACCAGTGGGCCTCTATCTGCACATGGAGACAATCTTTTAAACTGATAACCTTGAGGAGGAGATGATTAAGTAAATCAGAGGCTTGTCTACATGCAGGCTGCTTTAAAGGAGTAAGTAGCAGAATAACGGTAGGTCGGGGGGTAAAATGGACGTACAGTGAATCTCACAGCCCATTGACACCTCTGTGCGATGTCAATGTCACATATCAAAACTCATGTAAAACCATTGGTTTCAGAAAGGCTATGTTTGTGGCAAGCCCCACCATTTCAGGGCCTGGTCTGTACCTTTGCCATGTCCTAAAATTTGCGATCAGATCAGGCCACAGTCTTCTGGCCAAGGATCATAAATTGAATTAGCAAAAATCTCCGACACTAGTTTAGCTTCATGCTGCTCTGTTTACTACCACGGGAATAACAAACAAGAATGTTTTTAATTGTTTCAAGAATATTGAAAATGCCATTGTAAATGCAGTGTTTCAGGCTGTAAAGGGAATGATGAAACTTTCTATAATTGTCCTAAGGAACCAAACACTAGTGAATAGCTAATATCCATCTATGATAAGATCCCAGTGAAGTCTCACACTAAATTTTAATGTGCTTGAAGCATCTAATCAAGGACAGTTTTGAAAACGTGGCAATTTAAAATAGTATTTGCAATGAAGCTGTCGGAGAAAAAAGTAGTGCAGTTCTACCATGTGGTCATCTTAATCGCAAGCTATAGGCATGATTTTTTCGCTAACAAACAACGCTAATGTGTTTCAGTGTTGCTGATCATTTTTTATCTTTGTGAATTCTGCACCCAAAAAGTTGAGGAGGACTAGCCTGGCATTGCTCCTACGTACTTCAAAGAAAAGCCATTCGTTCCGTTATAGCAATGGTACCGAATATCCAGAACTTACAGCCGGAGTTTTGCTGGTGACTATGAAATGTTACATTTTCTAGCTCGCTTCATTAGTCATGAAAGAGTTGGCTAAGGCAAATGCTACCGATAATAAGATGATTGTTGTAATCATGTCGCCCCTTTTTTCACTATTTGAATACTTGTGCATGAATGCTGTGTTCAGATTTGACAATAAGAAGGAGATTCTAATCATCATTAGTGATGAATTTGGGGATATAGATGTGGATGTGTGTGTTAATGTTAGCAACTTTTTGTAGGACCCCTGAATTTTTAGAAGGTGTGGAGTTTCTGTCACTCTTGTCAGTGGAATGATCCTGTCTCCATCAACTCAGGGAGTTGCATTAAGTTGATTCTCATATCTCAAGTGGGGAAGTCGTGGCCTGATGGTTAGGGAGTCGGGCTTTTAACCTGCAAGTTGCTGGTTCAATTGTCGCACCAGCAGGAATCGAAGGTGGGGATTGTGAACAAACAGCACTCTCCCTGCCTTCAATACCATGACTGAGGTGCCCTTGAGCAAGGCACCGAACCCCCAATTGCTTCCCGGGTGCTGGAGAAATAGCTGCCCACTGCTTCGGGTGTACGTTCACCGTGTGTCCGTGCGGTTGTTTACTACTCACTGCTGTGTGTGCACTTGGATGGGTTAAAGGCAGAGGGTTCATTTTGAGTATGGGTAACCATACTTGACAATACGACACTTCACCTCAAAGGTCACACCTTTTCAGTTACCATTGGCAAACATAACTCATCTTCAACACTGATCACATGTGGTGTTCTGCAAGGTTCCATTCTGAGTCTTCTGCTTTTCTCTTAATACATGCTTCCTCTTGATTCTATCTTTCAGAATTACAAGGTTTCTTATCACTGTTATGCTGACGATACCCAATTTTATCTTCCTGTCGAGTCCACAAATGGAAATTCCATTAAAAATTGTATCTCCTGTCTGGAGGAAGTGAAAATGTGATTGTCTGACAACTTTCTAAAGTTAAATGGGGATAAAACTTAGGCCATTGCTTTTGGTTCACCTTTATGTATCGCAAATATGGAAAACCAGTTTAGTGCCCTATCTTTAACACGGCAAAACAGAGTGAAGAACCTTGGCATTATCTTAGATTTTGACTTATTATTTGATAAACAGATAAATTATGTTGTCAAAGGAAGCTTGATATATCTCCGGTCCATCTCCAAATTAAAACAGTTTCTCGCAAACTTGAACTTGAACTCCTCGTTCTTCGACATCTGAAAATATCCGTATTGCGCAGAAGTGGTAGTAACAGCACTGCATGGGTGGCAGACCCAAAACAACCGAAGCTGGTGTTTTGTGAATGATTAGACCCAGCTTCGACAATTGACTGTATACACTATCACTAGCCTTGGTTTGAAATATAGATGTACAATTTACAATAATTACTTTATTCAATTCAACAGCTTCAAACACTCCGATCAACATTTCAACTTGTTTACAGCCTAAGTGGCTACATTCTGGCGCATTACCTACGTCACGATCAAACGTTAGCAATTGGTTATGGCAGATCCAGAGTGGCTCTGCGCAGATCCAGTAGTTCTAAACTTCAACAGAGTACCCGCCTTCAAGGAAGTAACATTTGTCAATGGTTAGGTCCCAGAGTCTTTGTAAAAACGAAATGTTCAAGAGTCTGATAGGGACCAGCCTAGAGCAGAACAGCCTGTAAGAGAGAAAGTGATTCCCTGTTGATCTGTTGCATCTGAATTTTGATTTGGGTCCATGGGCAATGACCTGGGCACCAGGCACTCACCTGCGAGCACCCACTCCAGGCCTGGCTCCAGGGTGGGGCCCCAGTAATGCCACTCTGGGCAACGTAGTGGATCTCATTAGTCTTGTCATCATAGGGGGGTAGGTGAACCGCACTTAGACTGGCTAGTCACCTAGGACCAATTTGCCTTGGGAGGCCATACCAGGGGCTTATTTCCCCTGACAACATAGCTCCTAGGACCATCCAAGCACCCAACCCCCTTTGCTGTGCTACTTGGCAACAAATAATAACTCGGGGAAAGTACAATTTCCAGAGAATTTGTGGGGTGTGCTTGCATCAGCTGCAGATCGGTGGTTTTTTAACTTTAACTGCACAACAGATATTTCTGTATATTTTATAGAAAATGCATGCCTATTGTCTTTAAAGATTTAATACATTTTAAGGCAGACATTTGTTTGTGCTCATTTATAACTCCAAATACAAAGCGTGAAAAGTAGAACTAAACAGTTGTCTTTTCGTTTCCCCTGTATAATGGAACGGTGATTGGCTATAGCAATCTAACTGCGAGTGTCCACTGCAGCGACACAAGTCACTTGCCTTCCACAGTGCTCAACGTTCGGGGGCATGTCAGACAAATCGAAGTAGAGTTGTAGTTTGTATGGATATGTTACAGTAAACAATCAGACATGAATGCCACACATGGTGCCTCAAAACAACTTTTATACATGCAAGAAATCTGATATACTAGCTAGATTAAGTATGATCTTATCCACTACTCACAAAACATTTTGGTGTCTTTGTATTTATTTAGGGTGAAAGGTTAAATGTAAGTATGTCACTGGGCACTCAGCAATCGTGTAGTCATGGAGCTACCTCAGGTGATGAGGCTACCTAGCTAGCATTTACGTCTTTTTACGAGACTGAAATTTTAAAGGTACCAAACCCCCACCAGGAGCACCAACAATATTGGCGACCCTTCACCAAGCCCAAATAATTTTGTTAACATCTCTGTACGAATTCAGAGACATATCGAACAGGACTGGGCATGCAGCTAAACAGACTATTAGTTCGTCCTCCATCTTGTTGAAACTGAAAGCTAGAAATGCTTACTATCAATGCTATGCTACAAGGGTGTGCATATAGCCGATTGGCCATAGCTTGCGAAAATCCCTCCTCATTTGCATAAAGTTGTGAAAATCTCCATTCGAATCGCCTGACTAGCATTGCGTCGCTACCCACCACGTGAGTGATTTGCCTGGCTGGTATGTTGTCACCCACAACGCGACCCTGCAGTGGACACATACCGTAATTGTTGAAAAGTTGAATTCAAACAAAAAAGATTTCTCATTGGTGTTTGATTTCGCAGAGGGGTTTAATTACCTTTTGAATAGGATGACCCCCCCCCCACCCTAAAGGGACATCTGACCAGTTGAGGCAGATACCCCATGTAGTTTTATGAATGTATGGTGATAGTTCTTATCACCTGCATAGAAGTATGGGAAGAGTCAACTGTATTCTCGAAATGAGAACGCCAATCACAGAACTTGACATGAGAGTTGTATGTTTTAAATGAACCAATGACTACTGTGAATTGTTTGTGTTGATGACAGTATAAATGGTCACGCTTGGAGACAAGACTTCAGACAACTTTGATTAGGATGGCTTGTTTCCTTGGTTCATGCGCAAGTAATAAGCTTCCTTGAGTTCCATCGACTCTGGGCATACTTAATGATGGGAATGTTACTCACATTCTTCCGTAGTAAAAATCGTAGCTTGCTGTAAACCTGACAGTGGTATGTACAAAAAGCACTAATTTAAGACAGGGGACATTTTTGCTGCCGGGGAAGCACAGAACCAATATTTTTAATCAGGGGTAATGAGACAGTTGCCCTTCTCAGAAATACGGAAGCAAATCAGTTACAGTGTTTTGAATGCTTAACATTGACATTTAAACAACAGCAAATTCACAAATTAATATATATTTAAATGTAAAATAATAATATTTTTAAAATGTGGTTCAGAAATTCAGATTGGTCCAATTTTAGCCCCTCAAATTTAATTTGAGCAATTACGAAGGGCTTGAGGCCAAGGCTGAGGTTTTATTGGAGATGCAAGGTCTCTCAGTGAGGTCAATGGTGGTGCTACATAAATATCTGAAACTGGGCATCAGCATACCACCTTACTGGTTGCTTGTCCTCAAGGCAACTGAGTAAGTCAATGTGCATAGACTGAAAACTGTATGGTGACAAATGATAAATATGCACTGTACTACACACTTACAGGAATGACAACCAGAATCATCAACCGGAATCTATCCTAATATAACAGATGGAAATGAAAGAGACAGATGTGAACACAGACAGGCCCAGTGAGGTAAGGAGGGTGGTGGAGGCGATGAAAGCTAAAGGATGCTTTAGCTGCTGGAGCCTGTGGTTCTGCAATGGGGTTTGAGTTGGTCGATGGCCACATAGGCCCCAAGCTAAAATGCCACGTGCTGTGTAACTCAGCATGCCCGAGCGTCATATTGGATGGCGTGTTTGCAGATACCACTGAACTGTGTAAACCATTATTTCCTGGGAGAGAGAGAATGGGGAAGAGGATCGGAATGAGAGTAGGGGAGAAAGGGATGGATGGAGAAAATAGGAAAGAGAGATAAGGTATGATTCACTAAAGTGGAACACAAGTCCATCCTGGAAGTGTGGATATGTTACAGGGAGAACTATGTAGAGCCAGTATGGAAAGACTGGAGAGATACGCAGGTGAAGAGTATCTATGTAAAGACATCAAAGCAATTTAGAAATGAATTGTGAGGGGCTGATTGTCTTAAAACTAGGGTTGGGTTTTGTTTCACAATCAATTACATTTTGGGGAAAAAAAAGAAAAACGCTATGACTCTGATGCGTAAAAGACATAGGAGGATGTCCATTGATATTTCTGTGAAATACAAAACATGTTGCACTGAGTGCATTTATTCAACAACATTTGCAGGACTATTAGATCACCCTGTACCAGGAGTGGAGCCAGACATTGTAAACATTAAGGACTTAGCTCAAATCTAGGACATATTCTATGTTTGATGTCAGGTTGAATATGGACTTTCTTAAAGCTATGTGCTCTAAATTTTGTAGCATAAGTTGGACATTTTGTTGGACACGTTTTTTGGAAGATGCGTAAAATGAAAAACCAAATTTGAACCTAACAGGATTTGGGGCTTTTAAGAAATATTTGCGGTTCAAAGCCAAGGGTGGCAGAGGTTAGATTAGTCTTCTAGGCTTAGTAGTTTGTCATTAGTAGAAGTTAGTAGATAGTCTATTTTTGAGAAGTGTTTCACTGTCAACAGTAGTCATATACATATCTTTCTCTCTGTCTCACACCTTGCTAACAGTGGTATCTTTTCATTATCTTTAATGGTGAACTTTCTGAGGTAAACCAGTTTGATTTGAGAATTTGCCGAGACATCTTACGGAAAATCAGTTTAGCAGCCTTAGTGAGGATGAGGTGCCACAGTTCAAGCTCAAGTTGTGCTTTATTGTCATTCCGCTAAATGCGGGGGCATACAGTGGAATTAAATATCGTGCCTCACAGAGCCACGGTGCTACATAAGTACAGGGCACACTCACACGCACACTCATTCCATACTAATTATTGTAATTATTAAAAATGAGGACAAAATTTTAATTAAGTGTGTTGAGTAGGGTGATGACGGAGGACGAGAAAGAAAGAGACAGAGGAGCCATTTGTTAAGAACAGAAGAAAGGTGTGTGAAAAACAAGACAAAGAACCTACAGCAAAATATCTCACTGAGTGTATTCTTTCCAGGATCTCCTGTGACCTTTCTCCACAGTAAACCTTATAATATCCAGTGAACTAACTCCATAGTCTACAATGAACTCTATCCATTTCCACAATGAACCCTCTTCATTTTAACCTGTCTCCACAGTTCAGTCTTTTCAGAGTCTACATTTAATGCCCTCCATGGCAAATCCTCTCCACAGTGAAACTCTCTCCAGAATCTCAAATGACCCCTCTACACACCATTGAAAATACTCTTCAGTTTCACCGTGAGCCTTCTCAAAAGTGAACCCATTCCAGTCTGCATACAGAACCTGTGACACCCTAAATCCATGTGGACCAGTAACATAACTATCCATTCTATGTCCTGGTAAAATAACATATTTTAAACAGACTTGGGGGGGTTAATAGCGGAATAAATTCTGAGCATTTTCACAATGCCTAAACAGACTATGATACGGATCTAGCTGATCACTGAAGCAGGGAATGGAAGTTTCATGTTCCAAACAAATGTAGTGTTGTGCACACAAGCTAATTATCTAGCAGCGGATTTCATCTGTTAGATCAGGGCAAAGTGGATTAAGAGATGAGAGTGCTTAATCAAAGATGCCACACCACCTAATTACACATCGCATTTTCTACCACAGTGAACACAATTAACAGCTATTTAATATAAACAGGCAACTCCACGCCTTCTCTCCAAACCCAAAACCCACAATACGCACATGATCCTAGAGCTCTGGTGGCACACAGTGCCACACATATATTCACAGTATGCTGACACACACAGAACTCACATACAAACATATGCACAGAATACTGACACGCACACAGAACATGGGCACACACAGAATGGTGGGGGGGGGGGGGGGGGGGGTTGGTCAGTGGCCAGTGGTTAGGGCATTTGGCCTTAGATAGAGATAACAGGTTTAGATATACTCTGAATAGTGTGTCCTTTGGATAAATAATACGTGCTTGCCAAATACATTCCTTAATCTACATTTTTATTAGGGTCACAATTCAATCCCATTTAAAATCCTGTTTTTCCTAACCCTTTATCAAACATGAACCTTTACCAAAAAAGCTAAACTGAACCATAAATTTAACCTTAGATTCTGATCCCAACCCTGAAACTATTCCTTACTCCTAACTCAAACCCATGCTCTAATTTCTTACTCTTCTAACCCGAAACCCTCTAAAATCCCTTACAACACTTAAACTTGTGAGGACGAAAAAAATGCTCTGATACTTTCAAATATTTTCTATTCTTAATCCTTTGACAGACATGCTATGCATACCCCTTCTAATGCACATGGGTCTAAAATGACCTGCATTCATTTCCTATTATATTTCATGTATGCCTGACTGTTTCTATGCTACATATTTTGAAATCAATTAATTTAATTAACACTTTAATTATACATTAGTGTCTTGGTTTTGATGACCAAAGTTCTTATTTTAATTTTGATTTTGAAAAAAGGCTAACGTAAATTTAG
This sequence comes from Plecoglossus altivelis, assembly GCA_036571765.1. NCBI lineage: Eukaryota > Metazoa > Chordata > Actinopteri > Osmeriformes > Plecoglossidae > Plecoglossus > Plecoglossus altivelis. Next base: position 4,365,483 of record BROE01000016.1, read on the forward strand.
CGTACGCATTTACCCAAATTATTCAGGATAACTGCATTTTTACCATCCCCATACAATGTGCATTTCACAGCCCTGATGAGAACGTCAGTCACTGGCTGTGAACTACTCTTGGGGTGCGGCTGGCAAATCTGCCGTTATAATAGCAATCTGCCATTGAACAAGCACTCCAGGTTTTAAAGAGAACGCGAGTTGACGTTGTGATTGGTTAATTGCACGTTATGCCCATAACCATACCCATGCGTAAATAAGCTACTTCAGACCAAATCATTTTAGATTTGCATCTGGTGGAAGAGTAATTTATCCTGCTGGTATAATGGCAAACTTACGTTTCAGATTGTGTAAATAGGGCACAAAGAGTTACAGCTGCACAAGAAGAAGGGTGGATTAGCATCAGCAAACAGGAATTCATGGTCTTGAAATGGCAAAGAAAACATCAGCCATACATGAAATTAATGTGAGTCATTTTAGACCTGTGTTTTGCATTAGAGAAGTAGAGATACAAAGATCATTTGTAATAAAAAAGTAAGTAAGTATGTAAAAAATAAAACAATGTGTTGTGATGACTAAAGAACAAGTTAACGGAGGAATGCCTGGAATGCAGAATGATTAAATAATTTGGGGGTGAAGCTATAGGAAATACTAACTCTGTCTGGTCACTTTAAACCCATTGTGTGTATCAAAGGGGACTTCTGGCCCACACAAGAATAGTACAACAAAGAACACTGGCACATATGCACACAGAACACTAACACTATGTGACATACACACACATACTACTAATGCATAGGCATACCCATTCACATTTATACACCCAGGTAAGGATGTGATGTGTGGATCTGCTATGCACCAGCTACAGACTTCCACACCACCTCAGATCCGAGCTCTGACAGAAACACCAGTATCTGAGTCACGAGGCATTGAGAGGGATGTCATATGGCACTCATATAAGAGGCCAAGAGTTTACCCAACCCTAACATGTTCTCTTGTGACCTCTCACCAGGTGGTTTACACCATTACCTTATTTTGGCCGGTATGTAAGCCCAAAGAAACCAATCAGGGTTCATGTGGAAACCTAATCTCCTGTAATGATGCCACGTGGTGTGGCTTTCAGAGGCTCTGCGCACTTATCATTAGTCAGCAGGTACAATACAAGCAGGATTTCATCATCTACTTGGATTTTAACAGTACAGGAGTAAATGTGTCATTCGTTATACTCTAAATCTGAGTCATTATATTTTAGACAGGCTTACAGAGAATCAACTGGAAAAGTACTATTCAACCCATAAGATATTCACTGAGTCAGTGGTTTGTCTGACGAGGTCAGTATGCTGGGCAAGTAGCTGGTGGACTAAGCAGTAGGTGTAGATATTCGCTGAGGGGGAAGTAGAGAGTCAGGATTGCTCTAAGAGTATTTGAATGCGAGAGGTTTCACAAGCCCTTCTGGGGGTGCTTGGACACACACATTTCACATAACACCCATGTCATGTGATAGCCCTGTCTCTGGCTTGATTCATTGGACAACATGTGGACAAACTTCGAGGTCTGCTGGATGAGGACATCTGCTGAGCTAATGAATAATTGTCTTGACAAATATTCTCTGTCCAATCACTCAGCTCGCCCTTATAATCACCCCACTAAACAAGCTATCACAGGTCGCACAGTGGACATGACTGATGGCATTCAAAACCAATGGTGTTTTTTTTTTGGGGGGGGGGGGGGGGGTCCAGATATACTGGGAGAGGACACTATGATTCATGGCCAGAGGACACACTGGAGAGATTGGTTGGAGAAATTAGTTTCACTCACTTGTGAAATTACCCCCCACACACATACACACACACACACACACACACACATACACACACATTCAACTGCCTTGCCCTTTTTTAACACAGCCACTATGTCTAGTGAGATGACTAATGCTACATGTGTTTGTAAATATGTGACATGGTGGAAGGAAAACACAGGTTGATGATATAGACCGTGGGTCATATCACTTTAATAAACTTTGTTACCCTCCCAAGACACAATTTAAATATGCAATGCATACGCAGTTAAGCTCCGGTGGCTTGGATTATGAGTGGAAAGTGGATAGGGAAGAGATAGATGTATAAATCCGTAGAATCCTTCTGGAATCAAATATATTTGAGATATCCTCAAAATGCTAATTGTCAGTCAATTTAATCACCAACATGAACAAACATCTAGAAAAACAATCTGGAATCTCTGTCTGGAATGTACACTGCAATGCCACCAGAAACAGCCAAACACGACATTTGTGATGTCGCAACACAATTCTAGCAACATGAGGCCTTTAGCCAGAGGCTTCCATACCCCAAACACCTAACCTGAATTGTAAACCTAACTCCCAACCCCAAGCATTGAGGTGATTTCAATTCTAATAATAACTATAAACCTGATCCCTTAAAATCTGAATAGCATTTGAACATGTTGGAGTACAATTTTACCTTTGTTTACTACTCTTGCAATTCCTCATTCCATCAAGAACATTTACACGCACATGCAAAAACACGCCCACGAGGACAGAGACTTACCCACTGCTGTGTTCTCATAGATGAGCAGGTAGGACTGGAAGAAGTAGTTTGTGAAGCGCGGAGGTTGGTTTGAGGCTGTGAAAAGAGAAATATTACAATGGCTTTCCTTTTGTAGATCCATCACTGTTAAAATAGTAAAAGTACTGTTTTGGTGCAATAAGCTTCATGCAGTTCGTTATAGATATGATGAGACTGTCGTCATTCAAGGGAATGTAGAGGAAATATATACTCCCAAGAGAATGTGCACATATACTCCATGGATGTGGTATTCTACTTGTTGTCTTGTGCGTTTGTTTAGAATTTATCTTTGAAAACTTGGCTGAGTCTGTAAACATGCAAAGAAGCCCCTGATAGAATAAATAACTTTTTTGAGAAGAGGGGTGACACTCTTCTGTAGAGGGCCAGAACACCAGGTACTGGGGAATATTAGTGGATGCCAAAAATATGGCCACACTCTATGGTACTCTTGGTGTGGTTCTCGAGTGGTAGTGCTCTTAGAGGTGGTACAGGTAGTGATGCTCCAGGATTGACAATATATGTGTGTTGATCTTGGGGTGATAATGAACGGGTGGGGAAGGGTCAGGGAGCAGGGTGGTGTGATGTTCTGTGGGTGATGCTCAAGTGGTGATGTATCAGTGGTGGTGCTGTAGGGTTGGCCATCAAGTGGTGAGGGTCTGTTGTTGGTGCTCTAGGTATAATGCTCTAGAAGTGGTTTTCCAGGGTGGGAGTCTGGAGTTGATGTTCTAGTGGTGGAGCTCCAGGGGGTAGTTGATAATGCTCTGGGGTGATGTTATAGGGGTGGCGCTCCAGAAGGTGGTCATCCAGGGGTGATGCTATAGGATGGTCTGTTTAGTAGTGATGGTGCTCTAGGGAGTGGCGTTGTCATGATACCAAAATGTCAGTAGTCAATACCCATACAAATTAAACTCATTTCACATTTTTGACAGAGACAGTCACCTACAATATTTAAGGCTGAAGCGTACTTATGACAATAACAGAACATTAATACAATCATGATGCAAGTAGGCCTAAAGGCATAACATGTTTGTGGACTGAGTGTAGACATTAGCACAATACGTAAATATACATCTCAAACTCCAAAACACAATTTCAGCAAACTATGTTATCTAAAACCCTCTGTAAAAATGTGTAAACCCAGTTGGGATGACCTTATGAGTAAGACTAAGGACTCCCACTGTCATAAAGACATTATTAAGTCCATCCATAACATATTGAATATTGCACAGGTCATCTTGTCTCTACCAGTCATATTGCACATCTTATGTTATATTTTACGTTACATAGTCCTGTTTAGAATTATTATTTAGACTATTGTACATTCTCTCATTTGTATGTCAGATCCGTATATGTTTATTGTAAATATATGTAGCACCTTCCTGCGACAGTAAACTCCTTTTGCGAACTTACATGTCTATTAAAGCTCATCTGATTCTTCTGTCTTCTTCTTTTGGATTATTCCCTGTATTAGGTATTACATTTGCAGTATGCTGCATACCGTAAAGGACATGAAAAGGGTTCCTGGCAGTGGACAATGTGCCATCTGCCTCACAACCACATTATTTTCATACTTGTCCTGCTGACAACACTTCTAGGGAGTAGTGCTTTGAGGGGCTATGCTTTAAGGTGTGGTGTTTAAAGGAGCAGCAACCAGCATCTGGACATGCACTTTCATCTTTAAGAAAGTTGGTGGGGTTTGGCCACCTGGATAAGGATGGATTGCCTGAGAAGCACACAAGTTAGGCCTCTAGAGGGCATTAAACCTGTTGGACAATCAACCTCCTCAGGGAGACATCTGATCAGGTCAGTGTGCTTATGTATTAAATAGGGGATAGATGAGGGAGAGAGTTCTTGACAAAGTCATTGGGCTTGGTCCAAAATAATGTTCACATATAATATATTTTTCTACTGCTTTTGCTGGCAAGGTTATTGGAGGTGTCCCGTGCCTATCACAGCAGGACTGTCACCAGCAGTTTACTCAGCATCATATAGCCCACATGGACACATCTCCTCTGGTAAACTCACACAAATGCACATACCTCCTCTGTCAAACAAACAGACACATTTTCTCTCTCAAAAACACACCATGCCAGGAAATCTTTTAGACGTGGATAATCAGGTGTGGAGAAAGAAAAGTGCACAAGTGAAAAAGGGGAGGTGAGGATGAAGTAATGAAAATATGTGGATGTGATTGAGGGTGATGAAATAGAAACAAGGCAGAGAGAAGGAAAGGGGGGAAATAAATATGCAAAGTAGCTGGTTGAGGAGTGCAAGAGATTTGGAAAAGACAGCATTTCAGAGTTTTGAGCACTAGAAACTGAGATGAGGTTAGTACATGAGTGCGCGTATGTATTAACATGTATCTGCGTGAGTTTGACTTTTGAATCTTCTCACCTTCGCAGACAGATTGGAGAATGAAGAGGGTAAGAAGGAGTTTGACTTCGGTCATCCTGCCACCAGGACCAACATGCCACGACATCACTGGGGCCTGCTCAGCACTGGAGAAAGCACACACAAACAAATACACATGTACGTACATCAGTGATATGCATAGATAGCCATCAGGTGGTGCTCAAGAACCTGCCCTCTTGTTATTTGACAAGACATGTGCCCTTTTTGCAAGACTTTTAGGATTCCTCTGGTAGTAGGAAACGTATTATAATTGTTAGTTTTATTATTAGGATTTTGCCGGTTTTAGGAAGCCTATTGTATTTGTTAGGGTTAGTTTTTTTCTCTCTCTTTACAGGGCTGAATCCAAATTCAAGCCAGGGCTTGAAATTGCACCCATTTTGGTTGCATAAAATAACAACATTTAATCTGTGATGTCAAACTATTTGGAAGCATATGTGCAAATTATTGTTATGGTGTGACCTGATTTAATTTATTTACAAAATGCCTGTTAATTAGCCTACAGCACAGTCTACCCCTGCTGTGAGCTGAAACAGTGACCTGTCCACTATCCAACGTTACATAATCAACTACACGCTAAGCCGATAGTTGTAACCGTCTCCCTGCTTATTGCAGTATTTGAACTGTCATACATTATTGCCAACCTTCCTGAGCTGAGATTGGACCAGGCGAACCAAATTCTTATCATCATTAGTGATGTTTTTGGGGATATAGATGTGGATCTGCAACATGATGCAGGGGTTATTTAACTTATCCAGAACCCTATTGCAATAACTACTTTGACGATGATAATGATAACAGTACATTTAGTGATTCTTGTGATGATTAGAACATTTTGAACCCCTTTGAGTATTCATGCAGGAACAAGGTACGTGTTTGTCAGTTGTACATATTGTTGTAAATATGTTGTAATTTGTTCTTTTCTACAAAACTGTAGATGTCCTAAATACAATAGAAACAATCATATACTTGAACGACTATTTAAGGTATAAAAGAAGTGATAAGACATTCTGTGAAAAGGTGTTCAGTGTCCTTCTGAGAATGGAGTAAGAATATTAATTACAAATAATTTTGCATTATCATATGCAAGGATAATTACTGTATGGATGTGTTTTATTATTATTGTCTGAATATGACACCATAAACAATTTAAACATTAAATTTAAACATTCATCCAAACATTCCAAGTAGGTGTTCTATATTACAGCTTAAAAGCTGGGCGATTACAAACCAGGCAAGTAATTCATAAAATTGCTATGGCTCTCCAGTCTTTGAGAATGCATCCATTGCCATAATTGCTCGTATCTTAGCTTAGATAGAATGTTTTTGTCAAAGCTGGAGCATTTTTGTAGGACCAGTGGAGTTTTAGAAGGTATGGAGTCACTGACTCTCTTGTCCTCGTTCTCCTTGTTCTTCCACATCTACAAACTTTGTGTGCAAAATACCCATATCGTGTAGTAGTGTGGTAGTCACTGCACTGCATGCGTGGCTGACCCAAAACGTACAAAGCAGCGTTTTGTGAATGATTAGTCACAGCTTCAACAGTTGACTGTATACATGATCAGTAGCCTTAGATCCAAACATAGATGTAAAACTTACAATTGTTCCTTTAATTCTTAAATTTGACATCTTCAAAAACGCATATGCTCATGAGTGGCTACATTCCGGATCACAACCGAACATTAGCGACTAGTAATGGTAGATCTGATAGGTCCCAGACTCTCTGTACAACTGAAATGTTCGAGAATCTGACAAGGACCAGGCCAGTTTCCACCCCCTATGTAAACAAATTCTTAATAAGTCTGTTACTTATTCAAGGTAAACCATGAATAAGTAACAGACTGGTTTCCAAAGATGCGTTTGCACCAACTCGGTGCAACTTGGTTCTTGGTTTACTGTACACTACAAATGCTATCTCTAATACAAAGGCATAGCAAAGAAGAGGGCATAACAATCAGACTCCTCTATGAAGACAAGAAAAGGTCAAAAATCTTTGATGATTATTTTGGCTAGAACGTTCAGGTTTAACAACACTCATACAGCTGTATCTTCTTCAACTATTTTGTTATTTCAAAGTATGACACATCATTTGAAATATTACAATCTGCACTTTCACAATCTGTACAAAACTGAAAAATGACATCGCCAACAACATCCTCTTTTGACTTGACTATGTCAAATATAAAAGGTGGGGGCAGGGTGACAATCAACCTTACAGATTCCTTCCTTCCATTTGAAATATTTCAACATCCCCGGATGTGAAACAGTTCGATTTTATGGCAGGGAAATTTACTTGTTTATATCTTACTCCAATTTAGAAGTGTTCAGGTATGTTGCTTTTCACCTTGAGTTAATGATATGAAACTTGAATGTAGGTAAAAATTGCATGCTTGATCAGGGCATGACTTGCTTTTATGCATTTTCACTAATCAGCCATTTATCTCTCATATGGACACGGACTCATCCACCACAGTATGCAAACTGACCCTCATAGGCTACGATATTGCCTTTGGCACATGGAAAGCCCTAGTGTAAGTGACTCAGAGGCCTAAATTTAAAATCTACTTTGAAAGTGTATGTCTATAATCATCCATCCACCGTTTTGCTTCCGCTTATCCAGGGCTGGATCGCAGGGCAGCAGGCTGAGCAGGGAGGCCCAAACTTCCTTCTGCACACACAGCACCTCCGGGGGATCCCAAGGTGTTCCCAGGCCAGCCGAGAGACTTAGACCCTCCAGAATGTCCTGGGTCTCCCCATGTCCGCCTCCCGGTGGGACATGCCTGGAACACCTCCCAAGGGAGGGATCCAGAAGGCATCCGAATCAGACACCCGAGCCACCTCAGCTGGCTCCTCGTGACGTGGAGGAGCAGCGGCTCGACTCCAAGCTCCTCCCATGTGTCCGAGTTCCTTACCCTATCTCTAAGGGAGCGCCTGGCTACTCTGCGGAGGAAACTCATTTCAAAGCTTGTATCCGCAATATATATATTGTCTGTTCGGTCATCAGCCAAAGCTCATGACCATAGGTGAGAGTAGGAACGTAGATTGACCGGTACATCGGGAGCTTTGCCTTTCGGCTTAGCTCCTTCTTCACCACAATGGTCTGATAAAGAGATTGCATCACTGCAGCCGCTCCACCGATCTGCCTGTCAGTCTCACGTTTCGTCCTTCCCTCACTCCTGAACAAGATCTGAGATACTTGATCTCCTCCACTTCAGGCAAGGACTCCTCACCCACCTGAAGGGGATGGAAGCCACCTTTTTTCGGTTGAGAACCATGGCAATGCTGATTCTCATTCTGGCACGCACACACACTGAGCTGCAAACTGCTCCAGTGCACGCTGCAGGTCTCGGCTAAATGATGAAGCCATCAGGACAACATCGTCTGCGAATAGCAGAGATGAGATCCTGAACTGCCCGAACCAGACACCCTTCGACCCCTGGCTGCGCCAGAAATTCTGTCCATAAAAACAATGAACAAAACTGGTGACAAAGGGCAGTCCTGGAGTCTAACATGCACCGGGAACAAGTCTGTCTTACTACCAGCAATGCGAACACAGCTATTGCTCCTGTCATAGAGAGACCGGACGGCCCTGAGCAAAGGGCCCTGGACCCTGTATTCCCGGAAGACCTCCCACAGGACACTATGAGGGACACGGTCTAACGCCTCCTCCAGATCCATAAAGCACATGTGAACAGTTTGGGCAAACTCCCACGAACTCTCAAGCACCTGATGGAGAGTACAGAGCTGGTCCAGTGCTCTGCAACCAGGATGAAAACTACACTGCTCCTCCTGGATCAGAGGTTCGAATATCGGTTTGATTCTCCTCTCTAGTACTCTGGCATAGACCTTACCGGGGAGGCTGAGGAGTGGGAACCCCCTGTAGTTAGAACGCACCCTCCGGTCCCCTTCTTATGAAGGGGTACAACCACCCCGGTCTGCCAGTCCTGAGGTACCGTCACAAGCCGCCACACAATGTTGCAAAGATGTGTCAGGCAAGAGAGCCCCACAACATCTAAAGACTTAAGATACTTAGGACAGCACCGAGGAGCCCACTGACCAACTCAGTGACTTCAGCCTGGGTGATTGACGAGTTTGACTCCAGGCCCCCAGCCTCTGCTTCCTTCTCGGAAGACGTGATGGCAGGATTGAGGAGATGCTCAAAGTATTCCTTCCACTGTCCAACAACATTCGCCGTTGAGTTGAGCAGCTCCCCACCCGTACCGTAAACGGTTTTGATGAAGCACTGCTTCTCCCTCTCCTGAGTCAGCGAACGGTTTGCCAGAATTTCCTGAAGGCTGTCCGGTAGTCCTTCTCCATAGCCTCCCCAAATTCCTCCCGGGCCCGAGTTTTTAACTCTGCGACCACCCAAGCTGCGGCACGCTGCCCATACCCGTCATCTGTCTCCTTCTTGGACTCCTTCTTCAGTTTGACAGCATCCTTTACTTCCGGTGTCCACCACTGGGTTTCGGTACTCCCGCTGCGACTGGCACCAGAGAATTTACAACCACAGCTCTGGGCTGCCGCATTAACAATGGAGGCCGAGAACATGGTCCACTCAGAGTCAATGTCCCCTGGGAGACATGGGACCTGCACCTCTGGGAGAAGCTCTCCCAGAGGTGCAAATTGAAGACCCTGCTGACAGAGGGCTCCCCCAGATGTTCCCAACAGACCCTCCCAATACGCTTGGGCCTGCCAAGTCTGTCCGGCTTCCTCCCCCGCCAGCAGACCCAGCTCACGACCAGGTGGTGATTGGTCGACAGCTCCGCCCCTCTCCTCACCCGAGTGTTCAAGACACGTGGCTGCTGGTCAGAGGACACGACAACAAAGTCGATCATCGACCTTTAGTCTAGTGTGTCCTGGTGCCACGTGCACTGATGGATGCCCTTGTGCTCGAACATGGTGTTCGTTATGGACAAACTGTGACTAGCACAGAAGTCCAATAACAAAACACCGCTCTGGTTCAGATCAGGGGAGCCATTCTTCCCGAACACTCCTCTCCAGGTGTCACTGTAATTTCCCACGTGGGTGTTGAAGTCCCCCAGCAGAACAGTGGAGAGCAATGTCAGAGCAATGTCTATAATCAGTAATAACTATATCAACCCAACTGGCTCAAGGTTTTCACCAGATTAGTGGGTTAGATACGTAAACAACTACAAGAAACTGTAACTTTAAATACACAATGATGGTTTAATATCTAAACAGGAATATACCCAATAACATAATAATTAAACATAATCAAATACAAAAATACCTTCAGATAAATTGTTACAGGGGTCTTCGACTGCAAAACTAATTTCTATAGAAAGTGTGCAGCCGCACAGTAAGGCAAACGTGGGCACAAAATAGACTGCGCTATCGTTCTAATTACAGCTTGTACATTCTGGCACAGAACAGTGGCTTGCCATGCTCCTAGCTCCAGGACTCGTACACACTCGTAACAAGATGTAGCGTGTACACCATACTTTGCGACAACCAGTCGCAAGTGTATGAACTAAGGCATTGCAGTAGACGGGTCTGCCACATCGTAGGAGACAACCAAAAGGCATAGCATTCAAGATCCTTTCTATTTCTCTTCTATCACGGTCTGGGTACCTAGAGTCACACAGTGCTGACAACGATCTTATCTCTCTCTCCTTGGTATCTCCGAAATGTGGTGCACCGGGAGGGTTAAAGACAAAGCTTATATCTGCTGCCTTGCCTGGAGACCCTGTAAAGTAGGATGTAGTAAGGCAAAGGTTTCAGTGAGCTGTTTAGCTGCGCCTTTATTACCCAATTGTTTGAGTATGCCCACCGATGCCCTTACTTTGAGGGCAAATTTCTTGAAGGGGGTAATATCCACGTTTTGCATGTTGGCTCTATTCATCACATCTGCTATGCGGGGAAGAGACAATTGACGTGGATGGCCGTAGAGCTGTGTCAGGGCCTGCATCTTATCACTGTAGGGAAACAATGTATTACCATATGAGTCTGCATCGTTAAGCCTCAGGTGCTCCAGCAGAATCTGATGTTTAGAATGCTCTGTGGCATCTTCGGGAAGCAAATTTGCAAGGGACAACTTGAGCCTAGCAAATTACCGTTGATCTTCATTTGCAAAGTCAAAAATGCTAGGGGTTATTCCACTAACCACACTTGTAATTTAGCCAAGGCCAACTTGGAGTGAATTCTTAAAGTCCTTCACTGGCTGCTGCTTATGAAATGAGCTGCACCTCAACTGAGGTGCTGGTACTGGTGGAAGTGGAGGTGAACAACAGAGAACTTTTGTTCTGGGTAAAGGCACAGCGGTTGAAACTAAACTTAACTAAATAGCTTCCATTTTGCATTGCATGTTTGCAATGACATCCTGGAGTTGCTTATTGTCTGTTCGTAGTGATGGAATGACCTGTCTATTTTCTTAGTTCTCAGCTTCTTGGAATGTTGCACCAGCCACACCCCACTTTGTTACCTCAACCTGTCTTTGCTGTGGCTAGTCATCCTCCAACTGGGTCCACTATCTAGGATGAGAAGGATGCAGAAACATCAGGTTGTGGAGACCTGGTCTACTCCACCTCAAAGTCATCATGGTGGAGTGGGCAAGGAATAAGCCGTCTGAGATGCTAGCCTGGCCCTGGCTGTCTGTTGTGGGATTCTGAAAATCCTTAGATCCATAGAAGTCACAATATCCATCTCAAATCTTCCCAATCTTTTATAATGGGTTCTAGTATTCACACTTACACCATAGGCACTGCTAAGATCATTGGCAAAAAAAAGCTGAAGGAGTGGCTCAGAATTTCTTCTGAAAGTTTTGTAAATACAACAACACTATATTGTTGCAAGCAGCAGTGCAGGTTCCTTCACAAACTGGAACTTTATTATACAAATGTACATTGTAGAAGATCTAGAGTTGGACAACAAGTCATAAGTTAATTCATGTTTAGACAACAACAACAGGCTGAATGGAAATTCGATCAAGAGCATAAGGTTACAAGTCAGTATCTCTATCCTCACTGCTACACATCAACTGTTGGGCTATGATGAAAAGAAAGCAAAGACTTTTAGCTTTGGACAGCTTTGGAACAATGTTTAAGAAGCTGTAATTCAGTCATTCATTCAGTCATTAAATTCACATTAAGTGAAATTGCATATGGCGCTTCAGAATTATGGCATCCTGTTTAAGAGAGAAAGTGATTCCCTACTGATTGTCTATTTAGAATTTGGAGATAAGATAATTCTCATAATTACATATGCACAAAGTCGATGAATCTCAAGTAAGTTTATTACTTGCCAATGAAGCAAGGAGACAAGGCCATGGAGGTACAAAGTGTTCTACACTTATAACCATTTATACAGCACAGTTGTTAATAGTCATGGGTCTATCCACAATCAAGACACTGACATGCAGTTGTCCCATGTCTCTTTTTTCATTGGCTAACGCCCAATAACACAGACCTGTGTGTGTATCTATGAGTTTTGACCTGACTAAGACCAGAGTGTCCGCATGTTTATGGCATGCAAACAAATATAAGGGTCAGCCTGTTTACTAAAACCTGGTGTCAACTGGAGTCCCTTTGGGGAGGGAAATTTCTGCAGGCAAGGATTGCTGAACACAGTATCCTTTCATACATAAATACAAGTTTGCACCCTTCATTTCTCTGTCAAAATCCCTCTAAACAGCTGGGCTTAGAGAAGATAAATAAGCAATGTAAACATATATGAAATATATAATCAAATGCAATAAATACAATGAACTTGCTGCAGCTTGCAGTTGTATTGAAATCATTCAAATACAGGAATAGGAATGTATAGGTGAGGCCGGGAAGGAGGTGAAAGACAGAATTCACATCTTGAATTATGTGGTTACGGCGTCACTGTGTGTGTCAGCTTAAATAAGACATTTATTTTCATTTACCCTCTTGTTTGCTCAACATTATATGGAGACACATTTAACATGTCATGAGACTCCAGTAAAGTTAGTCTGGACCATCTATACCCCCTCAACTCTCCCCTCAACACACTCGCCCTTTTCCAACTGGAGACCCTGTTTCACCTTATATTGCCTGTCCCTCCTACCTGCTTTGTCCTTTCTTCAACAACCTTACCCCCTAGATGGGAATTAACTATAAGAAGACGACTAATAAAATGGTCTTGTTACCTTATAACACTTTTGGTCTATTAAGGTGCCTGCTATGCCCACAGGAACCAGACCTATGATAGGTCTTATTTGCCCCTAGATATGGACATCAATACGTTATACAAGTGTGTGAGCACTGCAGTTAATTATTTTGAATTTGAGTGCAAAACTATTTTTATCTATGGCTCTTTCATTGGTCATTTCATTGATCAGCTCAAGCAAGCTGACACTTGAGAAGGTTGGGTATTATTAAATTTTTCATGTCATAATAAATATGTCACAATAAATATAGACGTGGACTTCATATAAACGTGAACTTTATATCAAGATACTATTGTTCCGTGAGATTTTGATATTACATCCTGACTGTCTTATTATCGCTAGCAGCTAAAGCAGAGACAAGACAAGGCCTGAAAAGCCTGTTACATTTTTTGACCCCTTCTCACACAGCATTTCAGATTATCTTCTAGAACATGGAGAAAGGCTAACTTGAATATTAAGATAGAGCAAGATAGAGAAATAAAAGAGACAAAATGAAAGAGACAGAAAATAAAAAGAGAGACAGAAAAAAGAAGAGTGAAAGAGAGATGATGGGCTATCCAGAGCAGTCTCATTCCACGCCTGAGTCTACTACAGGACAGAGCAGGGTTTACAGCTCCTACAAACACAAATGGTGGCTGGACTATACGGGATCACTGACTATGCATAGATTAGGCAGCATTGTACCTTGTTTGTATATATACTTCTGATTAACTCTTCTCTGTTGGATGTCTGTTCTAGCCGAGGATATCAGATATGCACCTTCACACCCAACCTACCCAGTATGTCCTCAGCAATAGTTCCATACTGTATTGTAACTGGAGAGGAATGGGGGAATTGTTTGTTTTTATCCGATTGTTCTTAGGATCTTGAAAGACAAAGGGGGTTGAACAGAGTTTGAGCACTACTATGGCAGAGACTGGTGGAATTGACCACATCTGGTCCAGGCTGAGAATAACTTGACTAGGTCCAGCTGTTAGCACCTATGTGTCACAGGTGTATTGCTGAGAGTGGCCAAGCAGAGCACAGTTGTGTTGAGGTGAATTGTACAGAGGTGCTCTGGAAATTAAGGTCTACGTCTGGTTCTAGAAAGTGTCGGAAGGTCTAGGGGATAGGCCAGGAGAGGTGCGCTAAGCAATCAGTCATGTCTAAGGTAATTACCTCCAGTGCGCAGAGAACACAGAGATAGATAGAGCAATGCAAAAGCCATGGATATACACAGACATGCATACACACACCACATTACAGCACTACCCTGTTTGTAATCTACATTGTCACTAATATCTTTTCTCTTACCCTTTATTGTCTCTCATTACCTCTGACAAAATCACTTCCTCTCCAGGCGCCTCTCACCCTCTCCACCTCCTCCATAGGACTTCCATCCTAAGCCTAACCATCTCGCTTCCTTTTTAGTTTGCCAAACTCTCTTTCTCTCACTCAACATTCAACATTGTCTTATTTTTTCAGGTTCAACAGACTCACTTGGCTCTTATTCACACTATCCTATCCTGGATGTTTAATCCAGGATCTGGAAATGGCTTGGACACAATGACAGTGTGACATATATACAGACTTTTGGATTATATTAACATCAGATGCATTATAAATTGATTAGAATAGATGCTATAATTGTAGCATGGTCAATCTGTCCATCCATGACCGTCTGTCTATCTGTCAGACAGTCTGGCTGCCCCCTGCCCACCCATGCATGACTACAGCCCCATCTATTGGTCTCCAGCACTCAATATTATTGATTACATTGCAACTGTAACTCTAACTCTCTCAAAGCCAGAGGTGAGACCACAGCCCGCCAGCTAGAACTGGAAGGTATCACACCAATCAAAGGGATATTTCTGTAACCTGCTCAAGACAGCCCATGAAAAGCCACCAGTCATTAGCAGAGTAATCAGAACCTGATTACCAGACCTTTTGCATGTTGTAGAGTGAGAGAGGGAAGGACAATGCTGCTCTGATGGCTGTGTCATATCCACCTTACATTTCTTCATCACTGTCGAGATGTGTGTCTTTGAGAAAGCCTTACTCAGCATTGCACGACATAACAAGTGTGACGTAAACCGGACAGATATGTGGATGGCACATCATCTCTCACTCAGATGAGGAATTGAGTAAGCTATGTCGACTTGCTCAACAAATTATTTTCAAGAGTTAGCCTAATGATGTTGCTCAAGATGTATAAGCTGTCAAGTGCTATTATATGCAATTACTGTCAAATTGTAAATGTATGCATGACAATTTTTTTTACAATCAACATCAAAACTGATCAAGGTTAAGTATATGCACAAAACCCAGCCAGCACAACTGATCAAGTGCAGAGAGTTTTTCCCTGGTTCACTTTTGAGTATGCCTGGGTCTAGTCCAGCCTACTCTCAATAAAAGATCACTGACTGACTTGACTCTCAGAGGGTGTGTGGAGGAGGGGAGAAGACTGGGCTGAAGGGGTGCAGGCTAGAAGCCCATGCATTTTCCCCATTTGCCCTGGTAGGAGTTTTGATCTTGCAAGGGTGGAGGGCCAGCTTAAGGACATGGCCTAGGAGCGAAGGCCTGAAAGGCGTGTTGCTCATAGCACTCTCTCACCGTTAGTCACTTCCCGCATACTGCTTCTGCCTCGCCACTTAGGACCCTGTGTTCCAGTCTTATCAGACATCCCAAACCATATACCTCTTCTCTGCCCTCATCTTGGTATACATTCAGAGACACATCCTTACACCTCCCTCTGAGCCCTCTTAGGGATAGATTCACTGGGGAGAGCAGTGAATGTTGCTCTGCTGAATCTTCATACTTATATTATCTACAAAGATTGGTTACTAATGATTAAAGTTAAGAATAAGAATATGATGCAAGCTGTCAGAAGGCATGAATGAATCAATGACTGAATGAGTTGTAGATTAGACTAGACTAGATTATCTCATGTTATTTACAATAATATTTAAAACTATTACAAATCTTCAAGATGAGGATAATTCAGTAATGCACATTCAGTATTTGTATAGTAACAAAGCTGATGGGATAGAAATGGACAAAGATCACAAGACACTGTGCTCTTACAGGAGGCAAAGTAGCAAGCTTTCTGGAAAGGGTTGATATAGCAAAACTCAAAAAGAAAGACTTTATTAGGATGTTGATAGCAGCCAACCTTGCTTTCTGACACCTCCTCAATTTCAGGTTGCTTGGAACATGAACCACAAATTGACAACACAATCTATACTTTTTCATATTAGGCGCTCTGTGTTTCTGTGAGAAGGGAATAACAATGCACTCCATGATCTTTTTTCCTGGTGCTTTTGCTACCAAAAAGGTACAGATTAATAAACGGACACTGAATAGGGGCTTCAGAGAGCCTCTCTCTGAGACATTCCTCCTCTAAAACTACAGTGTGGTTATCTGTACTTTTCTTGGACATACGTGTCTATGTGAGCATGTGTACTATACTCATGATCTGAGAAATATAATTGACTATATAAAAATGTTTACTTTTTGATTGGTGTTTTTGATTCCCTTTGACTGTCATACAGTGTACTGTTTGTAAACTGTGAGTATAAACAGTGTAAGCATCAAAATAATTACCCTTCTCAGGATAAAGTTGATGATAGCTCCATAGTGACACAAACAGCTGGGAGGACATAGAGAATCATTCATTAGCTAAGACACAATCTCTGCGTTACATCACTGCATTGCCCTGTAATTGTGACAGGAATCACACAGCAAACATGGACCCACTAGGTCTATGTTTGCTGTGTGATGCTTGCTGTCACTGACAATTACTGGTTTTGGGGATATTTGGGCTTTTTTATGTGCCAGAACGGACTTTGCACAGTTGTCGAAGTGGATGTCTGTGTGTGTATCAGGCAATATATCCACAAATTATCATGTCAAAGGGCAGTAGATATCCTGCAGAAGCTAATTGGTCTCTTTCTTTGTTAGTGCTGGCTCCTACACTCCTGAAAGCAGACCTCTTTAGTCTTGAGACACAATAGAGACAGTGAACAGATCAAAAACGCCCATTTAGTGCCTTTTTGCCTGTCTATGAGACCTCTGCTTTGTGACCTGTTCAAAACCCCTCCCTCAAGTATCCTCTCTCTTTCTTCCTAACTCTCTCCCTCTCTCATTCAACTTCTTTCCATCTACAATCTAGAGCAGTGTTGTACCACTTACCAACTGACTAGGATTTGTCTCACAACAAAAGCACAGTTAAAATGGTTTTTATTGCCCCAATCAACGTTATTTTAATAGGAGCTTGGTAGATTAGTAGGTTTTTGTGAATTTTATGAATGGTTTTTGTGAATCCCTGATGAGTTAAGTTCAGTACTTTTCGGTTATCTCTCAGACTTTCTGCCTCTTGGAATATACAAACGTGTGATGAGCAGAAGACTCTCTTGGATTATTTGTTTATTTTTGTTTGCGGTGGTGTCGGTGGTGTTTGATTCCAACTAAGTTATTTTGCATACATCGCCACACACACAAACCCCACTTGCTTAGACTTACTAACTTTCAGGCATTTTCAAAAGGACAGTGTTCAGGGTTCACCTCTAACACCAATGTCATTCTTCCTCTGCCTGATAACCTGGCAGAAGATGATATATACTTAAGGATCTTGTGTCCTGGAAAAGGGCCAGTACCACATAAACAGGGGCATGTAGGAAGAGATGGCCCTTCTCTCCCACAACCTGTCTCCCTCTCTTCTGGTTGGCTGATTTAATTACCTCCCACAGCTGGGATGGAGAGAGCAAAAGAGAGATAATTTGGCTGTATAATCAGCTCAATCATACTCTGGCCCTTTCCTCAGGTAAATTGGAAGTTAGAGGGTGGTTCTAACTAGTTGTCATGTCTACACAACTGACTCAACACTTAAGATGACCAGAGGTGGCCAGACTGTACACATATTACTACACATTACTGAGATAAACTACATGACTCGCAGCAGTTAAAAACATGTTTTGTATTTGATTAACTTTTATCCATAGCAATGGACATGAAGGGATTTAAACCTCTTTTAGTCTGGATTTGTTTTTGATCCTCTAGATCATCAGTTAAGTGCTCTATCATCAGTGTTTCCTTTCTCGTCCCATCTCCATCTACCAGCTATTTGAACTGAGCCAAAATAAATTACATAAAATCTGCCATGTTTAACTTTTCCATCTCAAGTTCCTCCTTTGTAATTTGCCCCATTTTGCCCATTACATGTTGCTGTAAATCCTTGCTCTTCTGCCACAGTCTACTTGTTCTACTATAACATAAGTTACTGTAGTTGCAATTATATGCCAATTATATGCCTCATCCCTTCATTTGATTCCATCAGTCAAAATAATTGTTAAATATGGAAATTCATTTCAAATTGATTTTTTGTCCCCATCTCTTATCTCTGGGTGAATTGTGACATTTTGAGACGCCAATCCGTATATTGTTGACACAACGACTACTGGGAATCAGGGACGAAAGAGAATAAGACTGATAGTCCTCATAGGTAAAGTAATCAATACAGCTGATGTTAAGACACGCAACATTTCGAAAGCTTATTTACATAGCTGGGGCTATTCTCGAGAATATACAATATTACACTTCTTCGGTTCGGTAAATTCTCAATAACTGCCACAGAAGTTTAGCTTTGATTATTCACTTAGTAATCACATTGCAACAACCCTCGCCATGGTCACTGCCAGTACCACTGCGTGGCACGAGCTGATCTTATACGGTAACAGTGACGAAAGTAGTGACAGAAATTAAGTTGGCAAAGAACGGCCGTTCAGGTGACACATTAATTAATAATCACGCTTCCCAGCAGGTACTTCGAATTTCGTCAGCGTTACCTGAGATAAATCGCCGAACCTGATACCCTAATGCACATTGCACAATATTTTAAAGGTGAAATGTTTTTTCCACTATATCATAATACCATTGCTCACATAACAAAGCAGAGAGTATTCGTCTTTATTTTTGTGCCTAATCACTCACAAATATCCTTATACATTTCTTAGTTACCAAAGTTACAAGGAAATCGTCAACATATAGTAACAATGTATTCTTTAGAAATTAGCTCCTCTACTGTCCTCTCAAAAAATCTTAAATATCTTAACTCATTAAATTTCCTCCACTGCTATTAAAATCGCGAAATTTGCAAACCTACTACGGCAATTGTAGGTCCCCTCTAATCCTGTTTAAGTCACAAAAGACACACCAGGAACACTATATTTTACTCATTTGACAGGGACAAGCATTTGAGTAATCCACAATTTGCATAATATGTTAATATTTACATTATACAGTTAATGTTACTTTCAAATTATGACAATAATTAAATGGTCTCATCCTACCTGCCACGTCTGTGTCCGTCGGGGGCTGAGAGCCTTGAGATTTGATCCTCGGTCCTACTATGATGCTTTACAATGTAGCCTGTAGGTTGCAGGTTGGCTTCTCTCTCTCTCTCTCTCTCTCTCTCTCTCTCTCTCTCACACACACACACACACACACACACTAAAGCTGTCCTTTCACTACAGAACACTGCCTGTTCAGATGTGTTTTCAACTTTACTGTAATACAATGTGCTGTAACTTTAATCTACTGCTTTCTCTCATTCCTACGCCCTTAGCTACCCGTTTTTTCCATCGTGTTTCATAGCCTACATGATGTAAAGTGGCTGACCTTTTCAATACATATGATTTGGCTACATTATGAAATATATTTGATTTTACAGTGATGGACCATGAACAGATAGTGTTGATTTAATTATCGTATGGCCTACAAATATGCTACTGTTTGAATGAAATCCTTGGCATTCCTGGAAGTAATGTTTATAGTCTAGGAAGTATAGGACCAAGCTAACAGTCTTTGCAAATTAATTGGCTATAATTCCGGTTCATTCATTTATGAAATCCGGCGGTCCTAATGACAGCAGAGCAAAGCTCATGTCAGAGGATACATTTAAATACAAATGTATCACTGTGCCTGTTAGAAGTAAGCGATTTCCAAATGGTTAAACTATTGTCCAGTTGCTCCATCTTGTGTACATCAAGGGTATTGAGAGGGAGCAACCCAGACTCATACGTCTGCGTATCTATAACACGGGTTTATGCTTCTATTTAGCGAGCCTTAAATACGCCAAACCGCTGTTGCGTGTAGTTTATATGCGAATTCACCCCAGTTATTTCAATGAACAGATAATGCGTGTACATCGCACCAATAACGTCATCAACAACATCAGTCAGCAGGCTCATAAAGGGCGCCGCCCTGCCCCCCAAAGCGCCCCACTGCTGCCTGCATTACATTCTGTCTTCAAACTTAACTGAATAGACTTACACAGAAAATAAATGTGTTGAATGAGTCAAATTAATATTGTATAGTGAATAAAGTGTTGAATCCGCAATAAAATGTTTAAAACGAAATGTACATTGTCGAAAATTACGGATTATCTACGTATTTCCGGAAGGACCTGCATTGACAGTTGAACATACGCAATTCGCTCCTCTTAATACGAGAGATAGGACCTCGTTTGGGCGATTGTGATAGGGCCCTGTATGTCTGACACGTCCAATCGCCGTCACTCAACACAGTTAAATTGTTTACATTGTCGTGATGTTCTCTCAGAACTGAATTTGTAGCTATCGACCTATCATTTGAAGCTAGCTAGCAACTACGGAAACTCCAAATTAAATGCAGAGGGTTAATTTCGAGTATGGGTCACCATACTTGACAATACATCACTTCACTAAACAGCATTTTCCATGCAATTGCTGTGTTTTGTCTGTCACTTCTGAAAGAATGCTTTTTCATCAGCAGGGACCATTCTACCACTTCTAACATGATGGTTGGCACATGGGACAATGGTTTTGGAACTGTTATTTAGTGTTGCAAGTCAGTAATATCATGTGTTATGCAAAGCTATAGATTACATGACAGTGCTTATATTTCACCTGAAAACAAGCCAAACATACTCAAAGCCTGTATTTAATCCTTCAAAATCAGTTTAGAAGACTTTTAGTTTTTTTATGGCCTTAAACCTGGCCTTTTTAGCTCCTGAACAGTGTTTTCCATACAGTTGCTTTGTTTTGAACTTCACTTCCGACTGACCGGTTTCCCATCACCTAAGACCATTGTATCATCTTTAACCTGGTGATTTAATTCGAAGCTATGAACGGACCCCGTGCTAGATATTTTTTAGTGCCTTGCAAAGATGGATGTATGTTCATTTGGAAAACGATAATCTCCGGCAGCAATGGATTCTCATCACCACTATGTAAGGCCTCTGGAAGTTCTACAATTCTTCCATTAGGACAAGCTACAGTGTTAATATTTATTACAAAGGAAAAGGGTTATATCTTATATAAATATTATATACTCTATATGATATAATAACTATATTCACTAATCTTATATTTATATTAATGAACAACTAATATAAATATAATAGAAATCTATACTATAATCTAATATATATCTATACTCACTCTATATATATGATATATATATTCTACAAATTGCTTAAGATTGGAAGACAGCGGTTTTTAAGAATACACATATATATATATACATACTATATATACATATAATATAATATATATATATATAAATAATGCTATAAAATAGAAAAGACATACCATAAATAATAATAGTAATAATAAAATAAATATATTGTTATATATATGTATGTTACCCACATACTGACGTACAAAATTTGCCTTCAAAATCATTTTGGGTGACTTCCAGCTTTTTATCGCCGTAGTGGTTTTTGCAGTGAAATACTTTGATTTCAGCCTGAAGAGATGGCATCTGGTTGAGTAATAATCATAGATTAATCATTGGGTCTGCTCACATGTACATTGGTGAAAATCTTATATATACTGGCTATAAACAGGAATAAGACTGCTCCTCAGACACTCTTCTTATGAAGTTCATCCTAATCTATCTCCCTCAACCAACAAACAGTAACTGACAAGAATTTGGCTTGTCCTAGAAGTGTGTGAATGAGGATCAAGGCTTCATTGTTGCTCGTTTTTGTAAATAAAATGTGTCCTTGATGTGAAACTGCATCATCTTCTCGCCAGCCTACTCTACTGTGACAGTCACGATGTTGATTGCAAATAGGTTCTGCGATCCGATAAACTGATCCGAATGGACCTAGGTTTCCGCACATCATACGTCTTAGATCCTATTGTTCGATTGCATTGTATATTGTGGTGGTTTATACATGGAAAAGTGGTTTCTAAATTAATATTCTTTGATTCCTGCCAGTAATATCATTTTTCATTGACTGCCTCACATTATGTGAAAATGTTTATATAATTGGCTAAACAGGCTGAACTGCCTCAAATCTTGCACATGCAAAAAAGTTCTGTTTTTTATGGCCTTATGGTGATTTGCAGCTCCTGAATAGCATTTTCAATGCATTTGCTTAGTTTTGTATTGAACTTTTCAATGACTGGTTTCCCATTATTTCTGACTATTGCAGAATGTTAGTGAGGGGAAATTATACTTAAGAAACCTTTTCTTTGCAGTGAAAATATTTGATTTCATCCTTACACCTTGATGTCTGCTTTGGCAGTGATTGAAGTGAAGTGAAGTGATGTATTGGCAAGTATGGTTACCCATACTTGAAATTTACCTCTGCATTTAACCCATCCAAGTGCACACACAGCAGTGGGTGGTGGGCAACTGCACGCACACACAGTGAACATACACCTGGAGCAGTGGGCAGCTCCAGTGCCTGGGAAGCAACTGGGGGTTTGGTGCCTTACTCAAGGGCACCTCAGTCATGGTATTGAAGGCAGGCCACCTTCAATTCCTGCTGGTGTGAGAATTGAGCCAGCAACTTGCACGTTACAAGCCTGACTCCCTAACCATTAGGCCACGACTTCCCCCTTCCCCCCTTCATTGTACGGAGAGGGATAGTCACTGGTTACCTTGTAGTATAGCACATGATGGTTAATCAAAATTGGTAGACTGTTTCGGAAGTTGTTTTTCGGAAGTGGGCCAACGTAATATATCATCACCCTTTTCGAAGGGCTCACCCACCAATGGTATGGGGTAGAGAGGACCGCGGGGAATCACCTGATTTGGCTTTCCCGTCAGATGACACACATGACATGCAGTACTTGACTACATCAGTTTTTAGGCCAGGCCAGAAATGGCTAAGAACACGATTGTATGTCTTTGTGATTCCCAAGTGTCCTAAAGCATGCCAAAGCATGGTCATGTGCTAGCGACCACACTTGCTGTCTCAACTGAGTGGGTAGGTCTACCTGATGAACAGAATCTCATCCTTTATCTTTACCATGGGTATTCCATTTCCTCATCAAAACCCCTTTCTCTAAGAAGTAGGTGGTCTTTGCCTTGCAGGCTGTACCTGCTGAATCTACTGAAGCAAAACACTTCTGAAAGCTTTTGTCTTTTTGTTGACTCTCAATCACTCCCTTCAACAAACCACTCAACCACTTAACTCTTCATAGCAGACACTTCCATTGTAGATGGCTTGAGCAACTCCACCTGAGACACAGAGGGCATAACTGGACTCTTGTCGGGTGTGTTTAATGAACAAAGATGGAAGACGCGCTGACGCGCTTGGGCGGGAGTCACTGCGCAAGCCCGGAAATACTGATATGTTTACTTTCGTATCCGGATCCTGGTTAGTGAGATCAGGTTTGGCTAACTCCTCCATTACGGGGATTACTCAACCCCCAGCACGATCACTACTTAAAACCGAGCCACTCCCTTAACTGGCAATTTAGGCACTACCCCAACACAGAAACAGACACTAAGCTGATGGCAGTTAAACCCAATGCAAAGCTAACAAAGTTAGTTAACAAACGCTAACAAGTTAACAAAACATGTGACCCACAATACGATTTGGAAGACCAGGGCAGAACAGCATACAACATTATAGTTTGTGCTGCTCCTGTGTCACGCAGTACCTGTATTGGCTATAGGTTGGCGGTTCCTTCAGTCAGGGAAATTAATTAGCGTTACTCACAATAAAGCTCCACGGAGTGCACAAAGCTAACACTTGAAGGTTTCTTTTGAGGGGGAGACATTTGTGGTATATGCTTGTCTTTAGAGTAGAACAGTCAGCAATTAAGTGGCCTTCACAATGAGAATAAAAGCATTCCTTCATATTCTTACCCAGTGCAGAGGGAGGGTCAGCTGAATAGCGAATTGATCCAGCCACTTGTGAAGTGTCTGTTCTGCTTTTATGCATAAATGCATTTTTGTCTGCCATTACGGCTACCTCTGCCAGCGTTGGCACCTTCCATTCATTCAAGTGAATGACTATTCTGTCTTGAAGGTGGTTCTTAAAATCCTCCAGTAACAATAATTCACGTAAACCTGTGTAATCAGTCACTTTAATGGCAGCGTACCACTGATCAAATAGGAAATAAAAATCACAAAAATGCAGTTACTGCCTTTCTTGTGGTGCCTAAAGCGTTGCCTATAGGCTTCTGGCATGAGGTCATACGCAGTATGAACCTTTACAGTTTTGTAACAGCTTCACTAGCCTCATGCTCCATTTGACGAATACAGATTCTGATCCGTTTATCAGCTGCGGCTTCAATTGTCTTGACTTCCATATCAATTTTCCTGAGTTTTAATTCAAAGTCAAGTCTTCTTCTCTCCCCTTTATCCTTCAAAGCAGCCTCAAGACGAGACACACATAGTCTGAGCTGAACTGCCTCTACTGAACCACCAGACACAAGAGAAGATGGATCCTACTTGGGCAGGGTCACAGGTGCCTGAATCTCCACATCCCCAAACCCCTGTGGGCGAGAGGCCCGTCCATGCCTCATTTCTAGACCCATCACCTGTGTCCTCTAATGGCGTCAGCACCCTTTGGTCTGCTAAATCATGTCTGATGGCTGCCACAATCTCAACCTTGAGTGCTTGCTTTCTTATTACTATATCGTAATGATCCGCTACAAGGTATTCTTTACGCAGGTCTAACAATGACTCATACGAAGGGTCATCAATGAACAATCAATGAACGTACAAATGGCCAACACCGCCATGATGACCAATACACAATAACACTGCAACCAACACTAAAGGACTTGCTGTAACCAACAACAATAAACCCAGTCAGTCCTCACCCACACACAACCTAACACCACACCTCAGTCATCGACCACCTAGGAGTCCGGGCTGCAGGGAGCAGCATCCCGAATGAGCCCCCAAATGTTTCGCACTACCCAGATTGAGCCGAACTAATGGCAAGTTGCTACACCCTGTCTTAGCTCGCATAGTGTCTTATCTACTATATTATTCAGAAATAAG
The DNA here is from genome assembly GCA_036571765.1 of Plecoglossus altivelis. NCBI lineage: Eukaryota > Metazoa > Chordata > Actinopteri > Osmeriformes > Plecoglossidae > Plecoglossus > Plecoglossus altivelis. The sequence continues at coordinate 4,390,884 of BROE01000016.1, forward strand.
AGGTACTGAATGTTGTGGGTTAGCTAAGCATCAACAACACAAATTGTACTCAATATAGTTAGTGAAGCAGCATTTATTGGGCATGGTAAGTGTGGAAGCAGGGAAAAGGGGCTGGACAGGACCAAAGCAAAGCAAACAAAATACACCCCACCCCTTTACCTGTGTGTATATATCTATATATCTACATCTATCTATATAATATATATATATATATATATATATATATATATATATACTATATATATTATAATATATATACTATATATATATCTATCTTAGAAGATCCTCTATTCTATATTATCTCCTATCTTAGAGAATCTCTAGAGATCTCTCTATATATATAGATATAATCTATATCTATCTTCTATTATATCCATAGACATATATTTCTCTATATATAGAGAGCTATAGATATATACATCTATATATACATATACAGATTATAGATATATCCAGCTAGATCGTCTTCTCTCTCTCTCTCTCTCTCTCTCTCGTCTCTCTCTCTCTTCTCTATATATATTATAAATAATAATACACACATATATATTTTTATAGAGGTTTTCTCTGTTATGACCATCAACAAAAACAAAGTTACGCTCAAGGCTAACACACTAGCAGTTAAATTACATCCTGAAGTTGGCTGTTACTCAGGTTAGGACGCATTATGTATGTGTGAAGGGTAAAATAACCCAAATTTCAGTAGATGCCGGTGGATCGCAGTTCTAATTCAGATCACAATTGAAACTCATCGTAATCTCTGACGTACTTCTTCAACTTCCGCATCTATCCTCGTCAAATTGTCAATGTTGTCAGGTGTTGAATTCACCGGAAGAAGCGGATTGCCAATACGGAAATGCAATGCCTAAAATATCCATCTGGGGCTAGGTTTGACCACTGTTGTCCTCTAACATTCTCTAGCATTAGCCTACCAAATACAATTTCTGCTAAAACTGATTTTATTTTACAATAGGAAGCAATGGCAGGAACACTGGCACGTAAGGCGGTAGACCACCTGAAAAGTAAGGAGTTCAGGGATTATTTAACAAGGTATGGAAAGCTGTTATTTAGTGCAACATATTGCTTGTTGCAGGCTTCTTGGTGTAGCCAAGTTGCGTAGCTCGTTGAGCCTAACGATACATAAACTATTCGTTAACCGACTTATACTGTTGAGTAAATACCCCTAAACCGTCGTTTTAATTATCCAACAATGCTAGAGTTGTGTGTTTGTAGGTTACTGTGCTAGACGTTGTCGAACATATGTGTAACTATCTTTAGCTAGTCTGTACTGTAGCGCTTGTTTGTTTTAGCTAGGATTGAATAAAGTCATTTACCTATGACCTTTTTAACATGAACACTATTGTGCTCGATAGATGTTCGTTTTCACTATAAGGCTACATGTCTTATGCTAAGGTTTAGCGGTACGTAGAATAGTTTACAGACCCCGATTATATCTGCTTTGGCCTCCCCACAGAAAGAACTATGGTCCAATTATGCACCTTAATGTCCAATGTTATTTCATGCAAGCTCTAAGAATGTTTCTTTTCTCATTCTTGTATGTGTCCCCTGACTGTCATTGAACAGCACGGTAAGGATTCTGATCTCCTTCCACAGGTTCTCGCCAGTTTACAGAATAATGTTGTTAGAAACAATGTACTGATTGGTTGACTTACATCAAGCCTAGTATATTAGTCTGTTGTACATGTATGCATTTTTTTGTACAGTTGAACCATCTAAATGTAAGCATTTTTGTACATTTGAACACTACTAAATAGTATGCAAAGAACAAGGCCTCTAAATTGTTACTGTTCAAACCTATGTAGCACTTCTGGGGCCCTGTCGCCAACTGGGGGCTGCCTATTGCTGCCCTTTCAGACATGAAGAAAAGCCCAGAGATCATCAGTGGCAGGATGACTTTTGGTGAGATTATTTCAAAACACAAATACATGAACACACACACTCTCTCTGTCTCTCTCTCTCTCTCAGCCAACTCACTCTTTAATTCCTCTCCTGCAGCCCTGACCTGCTACTCACTGCTTTTTATGAGGTTTGCCTACAAGGTCCAACCCAGGAATTGGCTGTTATTTGCGTGCCACCTGACCAATGAGACTGCTCAGCTCATCCAAGGAGGCCGACTCATTAAATACAAGTAAAACCAATTGTTTCTGTGCTGTCAGTGACAACTTCATAAGATGCATATTAAAAACCGTCCATATTAAGCCCACACTTAAAGATCAGTCTCATTAGTTTGGGAAGGTAATGTATTTTAGCTTTGAAAATAGTACATTCAATAGATTTAACTGTAAAATAAGTAACGTAATTTGTGCAAGGTTATAATTTGCGGTATGAAGTTCACCTAACCATGGCTGGTGAACATATGCATATCTCAATGTCTCTCTTTCATTGTCAGTAAATTATTCACACTTACCTATTGAAGTGTCAAAATACTGGTATTTAATAAATGTTTTTCTTTTACAGCATGGAGAAGAAGATGGCCTCTTAGCTCGGAATGCATCAGACTCCAGGACGTTCCTGGGTGTACGTGTTCTACCCTACCAAAACAAGTCACACCCACCTAAACCTAATTTAATTATAGATGTTTCTGACCATCACCATCATCCACGTTACATGCAGACTATTTCTTTTAATTGTGCAACAGCAGCATACAAGTAAACAAGAATGAGCTGTCACAGATTAAAGATGGAAAAAAAGTCAGTTGACAACGGTTGACCGAAGATAATGGTTGTAATGTATGTAATCTATGTAATGGTATTTTGACATTTGATAAAAACATATGTTTTACAATTTCCACACAATCTCCCTTAAGTTACTACAAGTATAACATTTAATCCAGATTGACATGAACATTACAATGCTTTTGTTTCTCTGTTGGAATTGCCTGGGTAAGCACTTTCTGAATTCTATTACTAATGGGAAAATCAATTATTTGTGGAATTTCCAGTGCTTGCTTGTTTCAGTACATTATATTGGTAGCTTGAATTTGACTGGACAGAATAAACATTTTATTTCAGTTCCTGAAATGCAATCAATTATATAAAGAAAACAAGTCATCTCCAAAGTAATAATAATAAACACAATTATAAATAAATGACATGTTGAAAGACTTTGTTTACTTTAGGCCAGAATTGTTAACACTATTGTACACACGTTCTAATCATTACACATCACACTTAATTGAGTTACAATTCCACATATGCTAAATATGCTTTGATACAATGCTGCACTTTCTCTCATGAACATTCAGTAAAGTAACAAAACCAAATTAATAGATGGTCAGATGGCAATCCTTATAGTCACCAGACAGTTGCAGTTAAAGGTCGTCACTTGTAATTACCAGCCCGTTGGCAATCTGGTTCTCTAGAATAAGCCCCTCATCATCATCCTGCACAAATAGTAAAGCAGAAACGCAACAGCAACAAATATCAAAAAACCAAACAAAATGACTTATTTGTTAATTTAACGATACAGAAAACAAACACACACCCCTACACTCCTCCATTGCACACTTGGAGATGGATTCATAACTGGCTCTGCTGTATATGTCCATTCTAGTCATTACAAAGAATTCTTTACAACTACCTAATTGTTTAATGGTGTTGTCAACTAATAATGACAGGTGTTCTTACAGTGGAGATACTTGTTTGTTATGCTGTACCAGTATTAATTATGTGGGTCACTTACCTCATCCGTTTCCTTGTAGTCTTTTTCTGTACTCCTGTAGGACACCACGTGGATCAGAGTGTAGATCCTGGGGAAACACAAACAATACAATGCGTCACAGGTTATGAAAACCTGAAGTCTGGTCTGTGTTCTTACAAGAAAATCATACATGTCGTATGATACAGTACATCAGTGTTTCTTTTACTATTTATGAAGACACATTACTCCAGGTGTGATATGTTTGTGTTAAGGGATAGGCAACTCTGGTCCTTGAAAGCCACTGTCCTGAAGGTTTAGGATGTTCCCCTGCTCTAGCACACCTGAATTTAATGACTGGGTTGGTGTCCAGCTCTGTGGAAGCCTGATAATGACCCTTCATTAGAATCAAGTGTGCTGGAGCAGAGAAACATCTGAACCTTTCAGAGCAATGGCTCTCGAGGACCAGGGTTGTCTACCCCTAGTCAGTGTGCATGAAGGAGAGCAAATGTTTGACCTGTGGTAGAGCATGGCCAGGAACTGGATGATCAGCAGAACAGCAAAGGACAGCAAGAACATTAAACTAAGAGGCTCCACCTTAAGATAATCTTCAGACTGGCTACCATTCGGGTAGAACTTGGGAATCTTGATGCTTATCACATCATTTCCAATGACTTGGAGGAAGTATGTAGCCACAACCCACAGAACATTTACAATGAAATACAGGAACACTGCCTGTAATAAAACAGGAAAAAAGTTATCGTTTTAGCAATAAATCTCAGTTTTATGCCTTTTATATGAGTAGAATATGGAGAATCAGTGAATTAGTATAGGAAGTTAGGAATCACACCTTGTTCCTGAGGGACTTAAGCTCTCTGGTCACCACTTCCTTTTGAGCTTTGTCGTCGACAATAGGAGACAGGTATCTCTCAAGCAGCTTTACCCAGAAGTCAGTCTCATCCTTCAGAAACACAGGACAACACAAGATAGCATATACCCCAGCTCTGGTTTACAGTGCTCCTTGAACATTTTCAAACTCCATAAATATATGATTTTTGTTGAGAAAATTAAAAATGTTTTCATGGGTGCAAAAATATGTGAACTCCTTAAGTTAATGTGGTTTTGTACAGAACAAGATTAATTCAAGATGAATTCATATTGGGCAAGCAACAATAGGATCAATAGAGATTCAAACCAAGAGCACATGATTGCAAGCCTCTTTATCCTCTCAGAAAGGGTGGCTTTGGTCATTTTTTGAACAAAGTTTAAGCAGCTGTTATTCAGTCATGACATATCGAGGTGAAATTGTGAATGGTACTTCTGAATGATGTCATCTGGAAGCCTATAAGGTTTGAAAAGTCATCAGTCTAAAGGACGTTTGTGTGATTTACACAGACAATGTGGACATTGAATTCAGCCATATTGTGTTCTATGTTTGCTAAATATTCATTTGGATGAAAACAAAATGGGTTTTCAGCGCACATGATGTAAGAAATCCGATGCACTGTCTGATCTACAGAACATAAAAAATATATAGATTCAGGTGTCATAGGCTTGAAGTGAGGTACAGTGTGTAATTGTAAACTTGCGCCAGTCGTAGCCAATCGTGGCGCTTTGCGGCACTTCCTGGCGCCTCAGGGCCCTTCGCAGCCAGTGGATTTCTAGTGTAACTGTCAGGCTTACAGTAGAAACACACTGGCTGTGAAGCTCCATGAATGTCTACGAGTGGTGCAAGGCTGTTCACACCAGAAGCGAGATTCTCCTCACCGGTCACCAAGCCTTTCACATAACTTTTGTTTTTCACATGTAATGCTGAAGTGGTACATAATTATGCTACATAAACATGGCATAAGGTATATATTTAGGAAATGTGTCATTCCAATAGCCACTACAACAGCACCCCAGCATTGATCCCTGTGTACATTGTCCTTGTAAAATTGATGCTGAGGGTCATAGAACTAACTCCCTGTGCTTCGAGAATGAATTAGATGCCGTCTATCTTCTTGAATTTCTCCGCTGATTTTCAAAATCAACTTGGGGGTGTTCAATGCCTCGAAACCCATATCTTTCTGTCAAATGACATACCGTTGAGAAACAATTGCGGACATACTAGAAGCTAGCTCAACAGATCAATACATTTATTTTCACTAGTTTTTATCAGGATAACCACATAAAACGGCCATTGGTTACCAACCTTGTATAGTTAGACTGTAAATAGGGTCAGTATTTTTACAAAGGCCCTTCAAGGTAACATTTCAATAATTACAAAAGCCTACTACTTTACAAATAGTTACTGTCGTCTACAATTAAATGCTATAAAATCTTAATAACATGGTTTTTCATCCAAATATATCAGACAATATGGTGTATTCTTTCATCCTGCAGCCAACTTCACAAGTGTCTTGCGAAAGAATTTGACCAGCTCTGGATTGCACTGGGAACCATGGCGCTTCGCACCCTGCGTAGTCACTCCAATTTGATAACATGGATTTATGTGAGTTTGTATTACTGGTTAGGGAGCCTGTTTGTCCGGTCGTTTTTAATTATACTAACACTAGTCAACTTCCAAAACTAAGAGAGTAAAGAAACCTTCATCATCATTATAGAAATAGAATATAAACATATATAGCTGATTTAGCCTGGCTTTCTTTGCCAAGCAAGAACAATGTAGGAGCAAGATATTCAAATATAACCTTTCTTTAATCCGATACAATGGGCTACTTAAACTGCACACTAATAATACCCCTGTTTGCAAGTTTTCTGACTCGACTGCAATGCCTTAGCTCACACGCTTGCAACCACATGTCTAAAGTGTGACACATACAACTAGTTGCAAACATGCATGAGTTTCGGAGCTAGGAACAAGGCGAGCTGCGCAAGACCAGACAAGCCAGAACTGGAAAGATGGCGTAGCTCTTAACGCGCTCTTGCTTGCCACGCTTCACCACTGAGCACTTTTTACAGAAATTGATGGGGACGCCATTTTTGAAAAGCAGGTTGGCCGTGTCTGCTGTATATAAGTCTATGGGACTTGCGAACAGTGCTATCAGCACACCTAAAGAACACGGCTACAGCATACCCGGATGACTCAGGAAGGCGAGACAATCGGCTATCCAGATCTGAAGCACTAAGGTACAGGGGCTTGTTGCCAGGAAACTATGGCAGACTAATTGTGCCAAAACATCAATGTGAACGTTACTGCTGTGAACGTTACTGCTGCGATCAATGTGAACGTTACTGATCCCACAATATGATTATCTACCTGACGATATAAATGTAAAGATAACATCCAAGCGAGCAGTTTCACCAAATCTAACTGCAGTGCTGTCCACCAAATGTACTATGTTATGGATGTTCGAGTTAAAAGTCTGCTAAATTAATTATATGTCAGTTAAATGTCAAATCTGGCAATACATGTACAGGGGAGAATTCCAATCAAATGAGTTTTCTTTAAAAGTTAAAGGTATAAAAGGCTACCTCTGGCTTAACTGACATACACCAACTCAGAGCACCAATTTACAACATCCATTTATACATGTTGTCTCTATTTTTTACAATACTGTCAATGCATGAATTATAATCTGCACCTCTCTGTTACCAATGGTCTCTGGATTGGGGGTGGGGGCTTTGTCAGGGCAGCCTTGACAGAAGGCTTGGGAGGTGTGTGCGTCGTCCCAAGCTTGCATATGTCAGGGGCCTGCATGTATCAGTGATAATTTGGGATACGAAGGGGCGCTAGCAATTGGCAAAGAATATATATTTAAACCTAACCTTAACCCTATATTCACAATAAATCTACGTTTCATCTTATATTCAACAATTTAACACATTTGTGTACTAAACATCGTTAATAGTCTTTATGTGATCTAAATTTAACAGGATTCAACAGGAGCATCGATTTATAACTTGGGAATGCAATAGTTTAGCAAAAAAAATGTTTTTAAAAATCTTATAGTATTAATAACATCAAACAGTCAGACTCCAAACTTCACTATGGCCAAGACCAAGGAGCTGTCAAAGGACACTAGAAACAAAATTGTAGACCTGCACCAGACTGGGAAGACTCAATTTGCAATAGGTAAGCAGTTTGGTGTGAAGAAATCAACTGTGGGAACAATTATTAGAAAATGGAAGACATACAAGACCAATGATAATCCTCCTTGATCTGGGGCTCCATGCAAGATCTCACCCTGTGGGGTCAAAATGATCACTAGGCGAGTGAAAATTCCATAACTGCACGGGGGGACCAAGTGAATTACCTACATAGAGCTGGTTCAAAAGTAACAAAGGCTAGAATCAGTAACACATTACACCACCAGTGACTCAAATTCTGCATTGTCAGACATGTCCCCCTGCTTAAGCCAGTTCATGTTCGGGCCCGTCTAAAGTTTGCTAGAGAGCATTTGGATCATCCAGAAGAGGATTGGGAGAATATCATATGGTCTGATGAAACCAAAACCTTTTGGTAAAAACTCAACTTGTTGTGTTTGGATGACAAAGAATGCTGAGTCGCACACAGAGAACACAATACCTACTGTGAAGCATGTGGGTGGAAACATTATGCTTTGGGGGTGTTTTTCTACAAAGGGACCAGAATCACTGATCTGTGTAAAGGAAATAATAAATGGGGCCATGAATTGTGAGATTTTGAGGGAAAACCTCCTTCCGTCAGCAAGGGCATTGATAATGAAACGTGGCTGGGTCTTTCAGCATGGCAGTGATCCCAAACACACCACCCAGGCAACGAAGGATTTGATTTGTAAGAAGCATTTCAAGGTCCTGGAGTGACCTAGCCAGTCTCCAGGTGTCAATCCCATAGAAAACCTTTGGAGGGAGTTGAAAATCCGTGTTGCCCAGTGACAACCCCAAAATATCACTGCTCTAGCGGAGATCGGCATGGAGGAATGGGCCAATCTACCAGCAACAGTGTGTAAACACCTTGTGGAGACTTACAGAAAACGTTTGACCTCTGTCATTGCCAACAAAGGACATATAACTAAGTACTAAAATGAACTTTTATCAACAAAATAATGTTTTCCACCATAATTTGCAAATGGTTTCTTTAAAAATAAGAATGTGATTTTCTGGATTTGCGTTTTTTGTCTCATAGTTGAAGTTTACCTATTATAGAAATTACAGGCCTCTCATCTTTTTAAGTGGGAGAACTTGCACAATTAATGGCTGACTAAAGACTTTTTGCCTCACTGTATGTCTGATGCTTAAACATTTGTAATCACAAACTACCATTTAGCCCTTGCTTAACCTGGGCTATGTAGATTTGTATCATTCTGAAATAAAAGCTGAGAATTGTTTAATGCATTAGGTTAAATGTTGTAGCCTATGTATTTATGAATTTTCTATAAAGGTAGTCTACATATTGAACTAAGGGTGAATGAGAAAATGAGAATATCCGTGGTAAGTCATCGCTTTCCCATCGGGTCAGTGCTGAAGGAACATCTGATTAAGCACCAACTCAGACTAAGCCTGACGGTTAGCCTGTCCCCGACCAGGCTAGTTTCCCAGCCTAAGTTGCCATAGTAACTGAGTTGGAACTAAGTTGACCTGGCTTTATGGAGCCGATTGAAGTAGAATTGAGTCAGACTAACGTACATAAGCCTGACTTATTCCGCAAACTTGCTTTATGGAACAGGCCCCAGGTTTGAGGATGATTTCACTCATCCTATTTCTGTGTTCACGTTACTCATATAATTCCTAACTTGGTAAATTCCTATTTTAAGATGGTTGTATAATACCTCAATTCCTAATGAAACAGGATTTTCCTCAGACAGGAAACACCTTTCTGTAATACCAAAATCCTTAGATAAGGTAAGATTTCAGACGTTTCTGTAATGAAGCCCCAGAATTACAAAGACCATTTTAAATGTAGAATTCTAATGTCAAAATACTGTGCCAAAGGTCCCAATGCCTTAATGATAGAACACTTACATGCACAATATGCCTTACCTCTGTCAGTTTCTCCACTTGAGGGGCAATAAGTGTCTTCTCAATGGCTCGCTTCACCCTCCTTTCGAGTCGTTCAGCTCGATTGGTCTTCAGGATCCGTCGTGCCTGTTCGTCCAGAGCATATTGCAGCTCCTCTAGCTTGCTCTCTGAAAGGATATCCTCTGGTCCCACTGTGTCTTTCAGTTCACCATTTACTGTGTCCGTCAGCATCATAACAAGCTCCTCACACACGTCCTCCTGGTTCTTGTTACGCAGTGTGTACCTGAGAAAATGGTATACAGAAAATGGTTTCTGTCTTTGGGTACAGAGATTGTTAAAGCAATCATCTTTATCTGGACAAATAGCTAAAATTACATAATTCACCTGTACTTGGAGACCTGTAGATAGAACTTTTGTTATACAAATAACTTTTAACTTCATAAAACACTCGAGTTATAGAACTGACTTGTAGCTGCAAATAGAATTCTAGGTCTAGAACTAACCTATAACTGCATATACAGTAAAGCAAATACGAGAGAACAATAATATTAGAAGTAACATATAAGGTCTACCTGATTTGCTCTTGCAGATTCCTCTTCATGTTGGCATAGGTCAACTTCTTTAAGAACTCAGTCTTGACTGGTTCAACCCAGTCTGATGTGGTACATGGAAGAAAATAATATCAACATTAAGTATTAGTAGCTATCGTAATTCGGAACAATAGTTGTTGTTTAAATAATGTGACCTAGAGTAAAACCTTGATGAAAACTGAGACAGGTTTTGCAATATGTAAACAGCTGAGCTGGACTGTGGTACAACTCACCACTATCAGGGACCAACTTTGTCTCCACCTGCATCGTGTCATCGTAAAACATAATTTCATCATCTTCATTGTCAAGGCTGGAGTTTGTACTGACTTTCTTAGAGATGCTGTCGTCACTCCTAGTGAAATGGGTTATAATTATATTGATATAATTTTGACACAAGTGTCATTCAGACTATAATCATCGTTGAGGTCCTATCAATGTTACCTATAGCCCGATGCTGAGTCTCCATCTTCATGCTGTAGTTTGTTATCCGAGAAACGCCTTTTTACATTTGGATAAATCTCCTTGCCGGCATCATGGTGTTTGTTTTCTTCGTGTGGGATCTGTAGTACTTGCTCATATGTAGATAAGGGAGGGACTGGCTGGATCTTCTGACTAATGGCATTCTGCATCTGTTGCAGAATCAGATTATCTGTCTCTTGAGTCACCTGTAATGAGATAAAAATGATAGTCTATTAGAATTCAACCTTAACTTTACATTATTCTAGAACACAGTTACAGGTTTTGTGATACAAACCTGTATTTTCATGTCCCAGCAGCAGAGTTTGCAATTACGGTCACATAGGACACTCTGCATCTTTTTCTCCTCCGTCTCTTTGTTTGACTCCCTGGTGCCCCAAGACACTATGTGCATGTTAACCAGCGAGTAGATAGTTAGTAGCAGGTAGCCCGATGGGATGCAGATGAAGTACATTAGTCCATAGATGATCATGGTGAATTCCTCTGGGTGTAAGATGGCCGTAACCAGGTACATGATTGTCATGGAGACCAGGAATAGCCCTGTTGGTGTGATGAATGTTTCTTGCTGAACCATGTCACCTACAGGAATAACACAGTGACATGATGTTAAAATATATATAAAAAATATATACTGCAGTCTATATCAACATATCTTAACAGAACGTTGCAGACCGAAAAATCCCACCATCTCATTTTCATTGGCAATGGATTGCCATGAGTTTCCCAAATGCATTGTTCCATGTTGGTATGAATGCTATGCAACACTTATGCGGCATAATCTTTCCTAATCAATGCTTGGGGAATCGATCGGCTAGCTCTTGGCCCTCAAACAAAACATCATATGTTATAAATATGACTTATTTTATTATAAACCTAAATGTATATAATAAAAACTATACATATTCACTTTGCACTTCAAATATGTTGTTACATATTCTTTATGGTAATATTGTGGAAAGTCTTTAAAAGGTGCTCTAAAGACACAGAACACCGTTTATCGCTGCATTCCAACAGCCTGTTGCAGCACACAGGCCTAATAGGCTTACACGTGCTAGTAATATATAATGGCCTACCACTTCAAAAAAACATTTTTACTGGGATATGGTACCAGTACTGGTTTACTGTACAACTTATTGACGTAGTGCTGTCAATGTTGTATTCATTCGTAAATGAATGATTATGATTATTATGAATGATAAATGAAGGTCACCAAGCATATTTTTCCAAATTGTTCAATAAACACCACAAACAATAAAGCTTCAACAATATAAACCGGTTATAGAAATTCGACATTTTTATATTTAAAATAATTGTACTGTGCCGAAGTCTTGCACAATTCTTTTTAAATTAACAAATGTTACAGCTACAAAGCACACTTACAAACAAAAAAATACTCATATTTTTTGTATGAATGTGTTTTTGTCATATACGGTACATTTATTTCTGTAGTATAAAAGTGCAATTTTGTTTTTCATAAAATTTTTTGCATTTCTGTTTATCAATGATAATGAGATTAAGAAAAAACAGGACTTCTCCAGGGGAGAGCGTATGGTGATTAAGTGCAGCAATGGGTCTGGACTGAAATTGAATCCTGGCTGATGCAGTAAAGCCTTAGTGTATGTGCTATGTGTTTTTACCCAGTGAACCTTTAGATTTGTATATATGGTCTGCAATTGAGGAGCTGTTGTTGCTCTGTATATTCCACCAAAGTCCAGTCAATTAGCTAACTGGTGAGCCTTACCAATAATGGAGAAGAAGGAAGCAGTCATGAGAAAGGCGTAGAGAACACTCATTATGGCTGCAATTGTGATCTGGAGGTTGGGTTTGGCCACGAAGCACACAAACATGTAGAATACAGGGGGGATCACTGAGATGATGATGGCCAGGCTCCCTGAAAGCCGAAACACAAACTGGAAAGCTCCTAGAGAGAAAATAATGAAAACACAAGAAACACTATATGTATTGAATCTTATTATTTAACATTCGAGGGTTAATCTAATTATGGATGTCAGAATAGTTTTTACATTCTTTTATATTGCTACAAAATGTTGTAGGACCTAATTTTACTGATAACTGGAACGTGACAGTAGTAATGTTAATTATTACTGTTTTGTGATAGAAAGCTGAGCCAAGACTGTTTCCATTTGTCCCTCTTTAACAGTATTACAATCTGCACAGCCCAATGATATACAAAGTAATCAATAATGGGATTCGAGGAGAAAACTGGCAAGAGTCATGCTGCTTCCTGATGGAAGTAGATATGAGTAGATATATAAGCTGAGTTAAGTGAAAGTTAGTGAGAGGAAGAAAAGTCTAAAGTTCAGAGCTTCACCTGCTATCATGAGGGAGACGGAGGCTGGTCCAAGGATGGAGGAGCCGACAGTGAACATTTGGTACAAAATATAGAGTCTTGAGATGGAGCTATTCCTTTTGACAGTCTCTCCTCCACTGTGCAGCAGATCCAGAGTATTGGCCAAGGTGGATGGACCCCAGCGACGTCGCTGGTTATAAAACTCCTTAAACTCCTGGGGCGAGTTAGTGTAGGCATCAGACGCTGCATTGTACTCCACTCTCCAACCCTGTTGCAACAGCAGCGTGCACAACCACCTGTCCTCTCCTGATGAGAGATGTGTGTGTGTGTGTGTGTGTGTGTGTGTGTGGGGGGGGGGGTATAGATGAATCAGGGGAAAGTAGTAATTGAATTACAGTGACTCCATATGTGCAATATAGTTATGAAGCACTCCTTTATATTCCAGTAAGTTGAACCAAACTGGATCTAAATTGCCTTAAAGTCCAAATTAGACTTGCATGTACATTTCAGTAAGGGTTACAGTAGTTGGTTACCTTGGTCGTACTGGACATACTCCGATGCTTGAGTTGCTGTGGTCGTGTATCTCTTCAAGACATTGTCATCCATGAGGGCAGAACCTCTGAACAGACTGAAGCAACCAGGCGAGCAAAGGACCGAACCAAACACATGCTCAGCTGTCTTCTGGAGCCAGTGGCCAACAGCATACTCAAATTTCTGGTACCACACCATTGGACCTTTGGAGGAGAGAGATTGCATTACAGGCTTATATCAAGCACCATATCACATAAAAAAAATTAAAAAACTTTTTGTAGGTTATAAAATGTTTAGTGGATTAATATGGGCTCTATCTTCATCATGCAAACCAACAACTAACAGCACAATTGTCACTGTTTTATTAAAAGTGACATAAAACAAATAAAATGTGATTTAACATGTAAGGAGGAGTAATGCATTTGTGTTGATTAGAATATTTGTCAGGTTTACAACTTAGTGGCAGCTCTAGACCAATTTAGCTGGAGGGGGTGCAATGCTGCTACAGGGACCAGTTACATTAAGTACATTTTGGATGATTGTTGTCGTATAGTTTTCTTCATTGCATTGCAGGCATTGATCAAAAATAATGTTAATAATTATGTAGACTCTTCATTTAGACCATGAGGTGTTCCAAGATTGTTTTCAACCCTCACTCCCTGCCCTTGAACTGTCCCTGGTAAAGCTTCATTGCTATGTGATTTTTTGTATTCACCGGGTGTGGCACCACATGTTTCACTATGTAATTCTAAAATGATGATTTTCTTTTAAAAGAGTAACTAAAAACCTACATTTCAGCCTTTCATACCTTACCAAAATATAACCTGCACCCAGTGCAAATTGAACGTGTCAAATAATTCCTGAATACTTGCTCAAAGACATTCAAGAGCATCGTCGTTGTGTGTTAAGAATATTTTAATTAAGTCGAGTTTACAGGGATAATTTTGGACAGGCTTATATAGTCTGCTGGAATCACATACTGGTATTAGGAAACAAACTCACAGTAGACAAGCCTTGACCTCTGTTCAGTCTTTCTGTATCTATCTTTTGTACGTGGGACATTCTTGAACAGGGTTGGTGAAGGTTTATCAGGGGAACTATAGTGACCTTTCATTTAATTATATTGAGTATTTTTATTATTTAAAGTATGTTGAAAAGTTTCTGTAATCACCCTCTCCTTCTGGGTTCCCCAATGTTATAGGTGCACTATATCTTCCCCATGGGTGTATCCAGGCCCACTGGAAGACTCATGGACTTGAAAGTCTGGGGCCCCAGGTTTGTGTCAAAAATGAGACAGTGCCCTACTCTCTATCATTCATATTGGGAAATATGCTTCACGTGCCCAGGATGCCCCTTAACACAATAGATTATAGTTTGCCCTTTATAATAAAATGAGAACCTGTCTCAATGAGTGCATTGATAGTAGCGAAAACGTGAAGCAGCACCAAATAAGGTGCCCTTACAATGGTCTAAACTTGACAGTTTCCATGGCCTTCCTTCCAATTTCCCCTACAACATGACAAATGTAATGACACTTGGAGTGTTGTACCATTCCCATTGTTACACTGGTTAGGCCCAATGTTGTGCATTTGCAGACCTTTAATTTTTCTGTCCCTGTTATTCAGACAGCCAGTCTACCATTGTCCAAGACTCATCTGGACCTGTGGAGGTAGACTACGTTGGAAATCTTTCCATAGCCTAAATGTACAGGTATACACTGTCTGTCAGAAAAGCAATAATTGGATTTGGTTTAATGTGCATTTGAAATCTAATAATGATATATTCTTAGTAATGCTAAACAATTTTAAATGCTAAAAGCTACAGTTTAGGTAACCTTCTGATCTAGAAATCTGTTCTGGATCTGTATTTCAGTGAATCCCCATCTAAATTGTGGTAATCCTTTTTCCCTTTCATTTGAATGCTCATCTTTTATTGTATCATTTAATAAATGCGTGCAAAGTTACTTTGAAGTAATTCATTCATTTTGTTCAAAATGTGCAGACAAAACCTTTTTCAGCACACATGAAGTGCAAACAAAGCTTTCTTCAGTGTTTTGAAATTAATCCTACAATTTTCAAATGTCTGCCACCTTCTTTTTTTGTTGAAATTATTCTTAATCTCCCGTTGAGAATATTGGTCAGTGATTAGGCTGCTGCCAGAATGGTCTCAGACAGCTCATCAAAATACACTAATTATCTGTAGGCCTACATGTATTAGTTAAGATAGATTCAGTAGACCTACAATTTACACATTTAAACGGTCGTAATGGTTTGACAAGTTGACTCCCTTGATGTGTTCATTGCAGTGATATGTATTATTTGGTGGACAACTCATTGCGCGTGGGATATATACATAATAATAAACAGAAACCACTCAAGTAATACATATGCTGGTGGAGTATTGTTATTCATCAGTTTTGTCCCTTCCCCAATATGCAGTTGTGTATATTGCAAGGAAAATGTTTCAGTTTTTTCGAATAACCTTTTGCAGATTCACATGTTACATAGGGTAAATGAGGTGGGTTACGGGGAAAAGACTGCTATTTGGTGCTCAGATGTAGCAGGTGAATGTGTGTATTTCTCTCTCAGTGTGCGCATGTGTGTGTATGCATGCGTGTGTGCGAATGCATATTTCTGCGTATGTGTCTGTATATGCAGGTCAAATAGGCATTGTGTGGTGGACATAAATCGGGCCATTATAGAGTATTTACTCACAACAAAAGAACATTTACATGCTTAATGTAAAAATCCATATTGCATTATGATACTAGGACCTTGGTCTAGCAAACACTTTCCATAAATTCTGAGATCATTTTTTGGAAGACAAATTGGTCTATAAGATCCACACAGGGTAGACACTTTCCCAGGCTTTACAGAGGCGGGAAGGTACCCAGTAACTAGAGCCTTATCATAAATTTCAAGCATAGGTGGGTGGTATTAGGGTCCCCTGAAATGTTTTAAAAACTTCTATGGGAATCCTGTCATGTCCATTGGTTTTCCCCTCTTGCATACCGCTTATAACCCCAGACAAATCTTCTATAGCTATATCAACATGAAAGGAATCTAGGGACCAATGGGTTTAATGAATACAAATGCCTTTTGTCTTCCAAAGATGAGATTTAATAATCTGTTCTTCAGGAATTCTTATAAAAACCTATGAAAGTTTAATACATTTTCTTTTGGTTCACAAGTTTGAAGACAATCATCTGACTGAATTGTGTTTATTGCTTGTTCGGTTTCAAACTGCTTAATACACCAGGGCTAGAGAGAACTAGCCTTTTTCCCTTAGCAAGACTGCTTTAGTTTCAGCAAGATTTTGGTTGCTTTATTTACAGATAAAACACTATATTTACCTCTAAGTTCATTTAAATGATCTTGTGACCTTCTGATCGTCGACAGGTATCTTTCCCTTGATCCAAGCAGCTTTTATAACTAGTACTTTGTCTGCATAGTTCAGGATCTTCATCACCACCACTCTGGGTCAAACTGCTGCTTGTGGATTCCCATCATAGACTTACATACATAGACACAGCCAACTTGCTCTTCAAAGATTGCATCCCCATTAATTTAAATGAAAAGTGCTCAGTGGCGCAGTGAGGCAAGCAAAAGTGCACACATCTAGTCGTGAGCCTGTGAGCTAACTTTGAAAAGGGCACGAGCACATTTAGAGGCATCTTTTCTTGATGTAAGCAAATACAAGGGATGGTCGATTACCCAATTAAGATTGGTTTCAAAAATCGGGAAACATTATTGTATGAAAAAGCTAGTAGTATGAGCCAGGTTTGACAAAGACAACAGTTTTGGATATGTTGTTGCCTCAAGTCAAGGGGTGGGGGTCTGATTCCCATCCTTTTTATTAATTCAGATTCACTGGTCCAGAAATTTCTTGTTACCAATGCCATGCATGCCAGAGATCTACAAACAAGCCATCGTCACCTCCTGTTGACTCTGGTAGACCTATCAAGCGGAGATTTGAGTGGTCAATTTTTCAAGTCATCCACTTTTAGGGCTAGTTATTCCGTAGCCGCCTTTATTGTAGTGGTCTGTGTTATCAGTAAAACGCCACCATCATCATTGACGCTAATTCTGTCTTCTGCTTCGGTCATTCAACCAGCCAGTGCATTCAAATCACACTGCTCATCTTGGATAGAGTTAAAAGCCTGTCAAATCTTGATACAAAATCTTTTTTCATTGTTTATTTGGCGTCAAGAATTTGTCCAGAGGTAGCCATGTCATCATTGCTAGTATTTTGGAGGTTTCGCTGATAGTTTTGTGGGCATTGTAGAGGTGTCTATAGAGACATAATAACTTTCTTCAATTCCTCTACGCTACCTGAATGCTTTTATGAGTTCCACAGGAGCTACCAGTCACCTGTTTGCCTTGCAGCGCACCATAACTGGATGTCATTAAATAGTTCTCTTACTCTTGAAATCAAAAACATAGCTCTGATACTGACTTCTGAGACTTCTGTAAAACTTTATCAGAATATAGCAGCTTCTGATAAACCCGTATCAATTTTAGGGTTAAATTAAAAATATCTGATTAACTCCACACCTTTCCAATTTCAGCCATGTCCATTCTGAGGACGGATACAGATTATTTACTTAGTTGAACAGATAGAGATCATGTTGTATGTGCTCATCCCTAGAAGTTAATCAGAAATCTGCGAATGTAAATGAAGGTATCTGGGGCGACTATCCTGACCACCCTTGTGGCTATGTCCCTGATCCACGATCAAGATAGTTAAATTCTGTATGTACTCACCCATCCCTGTCGGGTGGATCCGCCCACATGCTGCTCCCACATTGTCATACATCCTGAGACGGTCGACCAATAAGATGAGAGCTTTGGGCTGAAAGTCGGTGTCTCCATCCAGTGCCATGATATAGGTGTTGTCATCTGTGATATGCTTCCTCTTACTGTCATTGTCGTATTGGGGCAACAGAAAGCTTTCACCATCCAGAGAAATTAAGCTTGCACGGCAGGGATTGTTCTGCCTCTGCAAAGACAAAAGTTCTCTAATGATTTGTCCAACAAGTTTACAGTGCATTCTATGTCAAAAGATGTTTGTGAACCTTACTGTAATCTTCTGAGGGTTCTTTACGATATAGCCCTTCCAGCCGAGCAGATAATACAGATACATGATCTGTAAAAGAGACTAGTTGCATCTGTCTGCATACAATATCATTGTGTAAACTGGTAGTTTCTTTCCCTTTCAGATTGTGTCAGCCATGCATCACGTTCCTGCTTCGATACATACCTGGGACCACCGCTTCTTATTCCTGATCAGAGACTTGTCTTTTAAGTGGACATAAAGCATGTTGCCCTCAGGCATCACAAACATCAGACGTCCGCCATATGGCGTCTCGATGATGGACACATCATCTGGTTCCTTGTTGGTGAACACCCTGAAATAATACAGGACACATTATATGTTATGTATCTAATGTGTGATGACTGGTATGCATATACAGAGGTACTGGCCAATCAATTAGATGCTTCTGACACTGAAGGCACAGACCAATTATTAAGTAGACCAATATTCCAAGTTGTTTAAAGATTGCATCCATCTACTTTTTATGGTAAGGGTTCATTGGCTCGTTGAAGCTTGCAAAATTAAGGTATGGTCAGTACCATGTTGAACTTTTGGAATTCAGTAAAGTGGCTTCCTGTGCTCTTGGCCTAATCACTAGTTTACAGCGAGGGGAAATGTATTTGATCTCTTGCTGATATTGTTTGTTTGCTATCTGACAAATGACCAGTCTACAATTTAAAAATAAGATTTAATTGAACAATGAGGGACAAAATAAACGAAATCCAGAAAAAAACATGTCAAAAGTGTTAGAAATGTATTTGCTTTTTAAAGAGTGAAAGAACACAAGATTTACTGGTAATACTTGGTGGGAAAACCCTTGCTGGCATTCAAAGGTTACACATTTTTTGTTGTTGGCAACCAGGTATTGCACATATTTCAGGAGGGATTTTAGTCCACTCCTCTTTGATCTTCAGCTGTTCAGGTCATTATGGTTTTAAGGCTGACGCTTACTAACTTGAACCTTCAGTTCCCTCCACAGATCTTCTAGTGATTATGGTCTAGTGACTGGCTAGGCCATTCCAGGACCTTAATGTGCTTCTCCTTGAACCAATCTTGAAACTTGTTGTCTTGGCCATGTGGTTTGGGTCATTGTCATGCTGGAATACCCATTCATGACCAACTTTCATTGCCCTGGCTGAGGGAAGTAGGTTCTCAACCAAGATTTGACAGTAGGGTACGATGGTGTAAGTTGAGACAGTTTTTACTTGAGGCCTCTTTTTAAAGAAATGGCATAATGGTAATGTCTCTAACTACACTATGTATATACTGTATAGTTGAAGATGTTGGGAATCCCTTGTAGGAATCACATTGGATCTAAATAATTATTTTTTTAAATATGACTCTTACCTCAAAATTTGTTTCTTGGCTCAACTTGCCCCCGATAAGGGTACTATGTGAATGTGTTTCAAAATTGTCCTTAATTGTTTAGACATAAAAATAAAATACAAAACTCCTTGTACATACACAAATTACTTGGAATGGCACACTTGTCTTTTTGGCACTTAAATGTGCTTACCACTCCATAAAGCTTAGCTTCTCTTCATCACAGTGTAGGTGAAAAGGAAGAGTCTTCAAAAAGGTATTGTCTTTTTAAGAAATGTGTTTATCGTTTACAAACAAAGTGTGGCTCAAATTACTCACTGGCTCAATTTACCCTGTTCTGCCCTACATATCCCTGTCTATCGTCCCATTGATGCAGTGAGTTTGTCCTGGCCCCTTAGCGGAAAAGCACCCCCAAAGCATTATTTTTCTACAACCATGTTTGATGGCGGGGATAGTGTATTTGGGCTTATAGGTAGCATTCCTCTTCCTCCTAACACAGCATGTTTAGTTTATGCCAAAGAGCTAGATTTGTCTCATCATTGCTTCGGTGGACAGGTGTCTTTTCTACAGGTAACAAATTGAGATTAGTAGCACTATCTTTAAGAGTGTATCTGTATGAAAGACACCTTAGAGGCAGAAATCAATTTCTAACAATTGGCATGTGTTTTCTGTTGTTGTTCTTTCTCACTATTCCAATAATCCAACCTTTAGCCTGATCCATTCTTTGTAAGTGGGCAAATATTCAAAATCAGCAGGGGTTAAAACAGTTATTTTCCTCAGTTCATGCAGTCTTTGATGTTGGCATCTATTAAATATTTTTTTGAGCCATGTTCATAAACGGAATTTCTTTTGATTGAAAAAGTCACTCAGACAGAGTAGATACTTGCTTCGATTATTGGATTTTGACTTTCAATTCAGACTACCGAAAATGTTACTGAAAACATACACATTCATCAAACTTAGCACACAAATGTTTAAACACCAGTTTGTCAGCCCTCGAGGACCCGCAAAGAGGCCTGCCTTTTTTGTTCAGAAGAGGTGTATTTAATTTTTCTAATAAATTTTTTTGTTTTGTTTATACAACAGCTTACTTATTTTGATTAGAGTTTGTGCACATTTGCATTACCTGACATCTGATAGCAATGGAAATCAAATTTTATTGTTATTCTATATTATTATATTATCTATATTTTAGTACATTATTACCACTGTCTGTATAAGGCTAAACTGTAGAGAGTTGTAAAAATGTTAGTTTATCTAATTAGGCTATAGACTGGGGTCACTGAATGGCAGACTGCTGTCCAGGTCTGGACCCAGACGCAATACAATTAGAGCCGAAGCCAAAATTAGCATTTGAACTCAGTCATTCAATTGTTAATAAGGGGAGGACACCCACTCTTGGGTAACGTCCGAGTTCTGAACTGTTTGCTGTTCCACTGCAGGGTTCATGTGAGGGCGCTCACAGACGAGTGCAGAATGAAAGGACGTCTCTGAAGCTATACCCCTCAAAATCCAATTTTCTTGGGATATGAGTGGTAATATGAAAGCATAGTCAGAGACAAATTTACCCCAAGAACTCTGAGATAAGAAAAATAAATCACCATTCCAGACCCTGGAGTGAATGGAAATTTGATGAGTGGACCTTTTGGCTATCTAATTGATTATGAACTGGGAATCAGAACAAGTGGCCTGTAAACACATGATATAGATATTGTTGCATCTTGGCACTTTTTTCTTTTTTACTGCAACACTCTTCTCACAGTAATTGGCCACCATCTGTGGTATGTGTTATTCTTTACCTGTACACCTCTATGACGACATGAATGAGGTCGTTGACGTAACTGTTGACCAACTTCTTTCCTGTCCCCTTCTCTATCATAAATGAGTCATCTACATAGATGTGGCACTCAAAGTCAAAAACGTCTTTATGCTCTTCTTTAGGGTCACCTCTGTAGCGGTCCAATCTGAAACATTAACCACAATTTACAATTCTTTCTCAGAGAATATCTATGATAAGTGGTTTTGTAACGGTGTGTATGATATTTCGGTTCACCTAAACATCGAGGTCAAGATCTTCAGCATCTCATCATAGGTCTCATGCCACATGGTGGCACATAGGTAGATAACACAGTTCTCCAGATCATCATTACTAGAAGCAGGGAGAGGATAATTGATATGAAGTGATAATTGATATGAACTTAAGACATTAGATATATGTGCTCTGACTTGTGAGAAAAGTGTGCATTCACCTCTCATGGTTCCTGGTGCGAACCACCTTCATCTTGGTGTTGAGCAACAGAGACAGGTCAATGAATGCTGATTCATAGAGTCGGCGCACAAAGAGCTGGGAGGTCCTTTCAATCCGCTGCACCTTGATCTTCCAGACGTAGTAGGTGCAGGTTAGGAAGCCCAGCCACATGCATATGCCTTCCAGGGCCAGCAGGGAGAATGGCCAGGTCAAATATGGACTGTTTAGAGACGTTCTACAAATGCTTCTACTGAGCTCCAGCAGAACCACTTGGGTGGTGTTCTTGGTGCTTAGTTCCACAAGACTGGAGCAAAAGTTTTGGATGGAAGTGGAGTCTACTCCCTCCAGCTTATCTGCTTGTGTCATAAAAAGGATGATTCCCAGAATAAGTATAGCTGGACCAGTGGAACACACTGGTAATGCAAAGCTCATCCGGATGGCGTGGATCTTACATGCCACAACACCAAACCAATGGCAGGCAGCAGAAAAGAAAGCCTGCATGAAGAAGACGATTAGGCCAATCTTCAGGCTCTCTTTATCTTCTCCCAAGGAGAAGTCACTCCAAACAATTGTTTTGGTAAAAAGCTTGTAGTAGATGAAATAGACGGCTGCTATTATAAGAGTTCTAAGGATACTGGTCAAAACAAACACAAAGTCCCTGAAGCCCTCCAGCTCTGAAAGCATCTCCTTGATGCTGTTGCTAGCCTGCAGAGAGTTTTCCCACCAGTTTAGAGACACTAACAGGGAGGCAAATACACCCACACCTACATACACAAAGCAGTCACTTTCCTGATTGGCCACATAGGAAGACACACGTACGTAGTAGTCAAGTCCCAACAAGAAGTAACCTGTCAGGATCAGGATGAGGGAGCAAATTGGGAAGATGATCTTCCAGCTCTCCTTTTGCAAGCGGAAGACAATCTGTAAGACTGAGGACAGGATGCACACACCTCCAGAAATAAACAGATTTGTGAGGATGTCAAACTGGGGCATCACCACTAAGACCAGGACTGAGGTGCCCAGAGACACCAGACACTCGATTATACACATCTGGAAAATAAAAGAACACTTTATAGATTAGAAGTCTGGTACATAAGAGGCAGACGTTTAGAACATGTTCAAGGAAATCAGGAATTGATCTCATGGCTTGACGCCAGGTGAAACATTGTTATAGGAAACAAAATTATAATACAAAAGAGTAGTAGTATTATGACGTCAATCACTATTGACATTTCACGTAAACTATGCACACCTTAGTCACCGTTGTTGGTCCAGTTAGCATTCTTTGTATAGCGGGTAAAACTAAAACTAAACTTCTGTATAAGTAGCATGCTATACTGGTCAATATAAGTGATTTTTGAGTAGTACCTCCAGATTGAGAGGAAACCGATTGCAATATGTAGTGGATTAATTTAGAATTTTCTAATAAACAAGGAAGGGGCCATATCAATAATTGCAACAAAGCATACTGTACCACACTACAGTAGCCTACAGTAGTACTAGTAAAAGGTAAAGTAAAAATGCTTCAGATTCAAGCAAATTAATTTGTAATGGGTTGTTTTGGCATCATGTTTATACGATTATAATTTACGATTCAAAATTAAAGTTGGCAAAGTGAAGTTTCCAGCATAGACCCACTTACTAGAGCTAAATTGCATACATTATGTTGGAGTGTAGCAGGCTAGTAATCTGTTGTTATGTTTTAGCTAGTGCTAATATAACCATGTGAGATCATATTCGCAAAACTGACTTTTAAATGATTACTTACTACTATAATTAACAATTGCTAATATAATATACATATAATATTATGACTTTTGCTAATAATATATACAACATTGTGCATGCTTTTGTACCTACCAGGCCTATAAGATCTATCTATCTTAACTTGACATAAATTAGTTTATTCATTCATTTTCTACCATCTCAGTGACTTTGGGCCTCAGGCGGAGTACACCCTGGACTGGGACCAGCTAATCCCAGGGTAAACACAGAGACACACACAACCATTCACTCATTCAATCACCAGGGGCAATTTAATCTAACGTTTTTGGATGGTGGGAGGAAGCCGGAGTGCACAGAGAGAACCCCTGGTAACACAAGGAGTACATGCAGACTCCACTCAGAGAGAGATCATGTAATGTTGGTTTGGCCCTGAACTCACAATAGCAGTTAGTTTAGTTTATTGTTAATAGCAGCTCTAAAAGCTAGCTACTATCAAGATAATATTAGAAGTATGTCTAATTTTACCAGTAAATAGTAACCATATAGTTTAATGCAGATTTGCTCATTTAATTACACATCAAATAGCTAGAAAGGCTTCAGAGTAGCCTAAGTTTTTTGATCTTTAAGATGTTCAGTGAGGAATGGGGCCCACACTGTTATACTTTTGGATTTGGGGCTGTGGAAAGGGGGCAATTGACTCTACCCTCTAAAGTGTATGTTCTGTATGGCATTTTTTGCATTAATGACCAAAGCTAGCTAAGGTAGGATTGGTCAAAGCCATTTTGGGGTGTGGCTTTTGCAAAAGGTCAATTGATGAGTCATTAATTATGGTATAATTTGTATCCAAAATAATTACACACTTCTGGATAAAACATTTGACATCTCGATTCTTAACATAATTGAATGAAACTGGGAGCACAGCCAGCCACAGCTATTTGGAAGTGTGCAAAAACAGCACTGTAAGGGAGGACATCAAGGTCAATATTCTGGAACCACCGAATATTGTGTATACAATAATTATAGTATCAACAAATATCACATACATGAAGATGAGGGTATACTATGTTATTATATAAAATAAAATGTTGTTATATATTTTGTAGGTATTTGTAGTTTGCATTTATTGGGCCATTGTGAAAAGCCTGGATGTTTTGTTAAGAGGTATGTGTATTTTTCTGTATTGTGTGTATTGTAGTCTATTTTTTGTTTGTGCAACAATTGGGTTGGCTGGTTAACTGCTTGGAAAAGTAAACTCTGTTCTGTTGCCAAGCAATCAAGAAAAAAGGTCATGACCTCCACAACTCATAGTGGAACATGTTAATTGGTAACTTATCATGATCATATTGTTTTTCTGAGTCAATACATACCATGCCTAAAGTCTTCATGTTGGGCTTGACAAAGCTTTTGAAAGCACATTTCCAAAGAGACTTGAAGAAGACAAGCAGGTTTGGGAAGGTTAGGCACAACATAAGCATCAGCAAGTAGAACTGTCTCTGTTTAGGGCTTCGCAGAGAGGAGGGACTTGATAACGTAGACAGCACCAGCAGAGAGCCCTAGTGAGTGTTATGTTGGTGAGACAGAGAGTAAGAGAGATAAGAGGGTACAAAGAGCAGAAAATAAAACCAGTGTTAAAGGGTAGTGTCACATTCCCTGTAAAACAGGTTGCCAAGTCAATAAGGAAGGGAGGACAATCTGGAGGTAATTATAAACAGTGACTACTAGTCAGATAAAAAACTCTTATTCCTTCAATGCTCACAGTTTTTTTCAAAACAGTCTTAACAAGAAGAATAACTTTTAGTTGAAAACATCATTGTTCTACGTAGGACAGTTTATAATAATGTTGCAAGAATTAAAGGTTACCTTGCTGATGACAGCACTGGCAAAAACTAGCAAACCCACTATCACTGCTACTAGGTACTGGAAGAGTGCAAAGCAATGCCTTGTCTGCTCCTTCTCCGACCCGATAGGGTTTAACTGGAATGGGTCCCATGTGTCCCTGAGAGGAATAAAATGTCATCACCACGACCACCACTTTCATAATAAACTACAACATTGTGGGTGTTATTGTAGGCAAATGTGAACAACAATAACTAAATGTGAGTGCTCAGTTGATAGCCTCTAGAAAGGATACTGGGATAGATGCTGTGAACTAATTGAACACTTACGTTTCATTTTTTTAAATAAACTACATACCACACAGCTTGTGTTTAAAAGTTTAACAAAACAATTCTGGATGGTATAGCTTTACATGTTTATCATAGTATATACAATAAATACTGTATACTGCTATATGCACACATCGTACACCACTCAGCATTATATATATTATGTTCATACGGCTCTCGTAAGATTAGGATTTGTTTTTGTTAATACATTCTGAAGACATATGACTGTCTATACCTGGTACTTGGTACAAGACTAAAAACAATCAACTTTAAAATTAAGGGCCTTAGATGTTTAACTTAAGTTCAGCAGGGTGGATGAGCTTTGGGCGAAATAACTTTGCAGTAAATCAAGTTAACCGTTGAACAGAGTGATTTCGATAATGATCAAGATTCTGTCACATACTTCATTAAGAGCAACAGTGGATGGTTAAAATAAATAAGGCTGAGAAACTTGATGCATGAGGATACATTTCCTTCCCTATGAACACAGTATATTGTTTAATAAGACTGTATTACTTAATGTGCCTTATGATAGATTTCAAAAAGAAGCCTTCATTATTCAGGTAGGAAGGATGTTTTCTTCATCAAAATAAAAAAAAATGTATGTTTCTATTAGCTATTAATGGAACATCTAAGAGATGCTAAACAGAACAATATTATTTACTTGTTTTATGCAGTGGTGTGGATATTAATTTGATACAGGTAGTGACATTAACTGTTAATTCACTTTGGTTCTTTGAAGTCACATGTAGTTATTAATGCTAATTGTATTTGGCGAATACTGCTCTAATAAAATAAAAACTATTATTATACCATACATACCTGTGTCTTCCCTCTCGTTTACGTCCTCTTGATTTGAGTTCCTCCATAGCAGGCAGTGACTAGTTAGCCAGATGTATGTGTTTAGTTAGTCTGATGGTATTAGTTAGGCCAGGCATTAGAACCTAACTTCATAAACCATGCCTGGGTAAAAAGTGAGGAATGAGAGTGAAGGTTCACAAAACCCACACCATTTGCCACGCTGGGCAGGGCTGGTTTTACTGTACTCATGAACAGGTGCAAGGATCATTTTAAAGATGTCACATGGTAACTGCAACTGTGTGACAACTATTAAATTATTACAATTATTAAGCAGTTTATTGTTGTATGACAGGTGAATGAGTGTATAGGGTTAGGAATTAAAAGCATTTTACAATCCACTGTTGGCAATTATCCCATCCACAACAAAATGGACGAGAGTCAGAGGAAGTTATTTAAACATGCTCATAGGGATCGAGCCATAATCATTCTTGGCTCCTACAAAGCCATTCATACAGGTTATATTTGGTTGCTGATGCTTACGATGTATCCTTATACCATGTTTCCATCATTCTATACATACAATGCGGTGGACTTTGGTACTAGTTTACTAGGTTGCACCTCTAGGAATTTGTCAAGTTCATCCATCTGCTGATAAAAGTCAATTACCTCAGTTAAACTATAACAGAAAATAATTTCCTTTCCAGTCTAATGTCATAATTTATCTGTCACTACACTCCCAGTTCTGCTAAGCATCCACCCTCTCCTTGCTCTTTAATATAGCAATAGCCATACACTTTTTCAGCATCTCTCTAATAATGCCAGCAATTTGTGTGTGTTTGTGGATGCTTATCAGGGTTAGAAGAGAAATATCATATCAATATCATTTATTAATATCATTATTTATCATCCAAAAGATCTAAAAGTTGCAGATTTTAGATAAACTACTTCATTTATTTAAAAATACACAATATTGAACTGAAGGTCTACAGCAGGAGTTATTAATTGGCAGACTGCAGTCTGGGTCCAGACCCAGATGCATACAATTTGGACAAAAGCTAAAATCAATATTCTAATTTAGTCATGATCCAAGCGAGTATTCATTGCTGAGGGATTTTGCACTATAGCCTATATTATTTTCCTACTAGATGTGATTTCTATCTTCCATGTCCAATCCAAAGGTCCAACCAGGAGTTGTAATAACTTATCACCATGACAACTCAACTCACTCGAGTGACTCAAGTCACAACTTCTGTGGATCACGGGTTGTGTGTGTCATTTGTAACAACACAGGCTAATCGATTTGAGTGGTAAGGTGAAATGTCACTATGATGCAAAGCATAGACACTTTAAACAAAATGACCCCCACAACTCTGAGTTAAAGGACCAGAAAAATAAACCATCACTGTTATGGACCCTGGACTGAATGAAAATTTGGTAAGTGGACCTTTTGGGTTTCTAATTGATTAAACCTGGTCTACAGTAACTTAAAAGCACTATCTATGATAGAACTATGTGACATCCGGAGGACTGCTAGCCTCTGTCCTCCGCTAGGAGCATTGACTGCAATACAAAACCTTATTTTAAATACCTCTTCCAGAGGATATCATCCTACCAATTAAAGCTTTTGCGGTATGAAGTGACAAGCTGTTCCAGAGAGCATAATTGGGGGTGAAGACTCTTCAGCGTGTCTGGGTGTTCTATACATTTGAGAAAATGTGACATTTGTTGATTGATAGCGATGCGTGATTATTTTAGTAATGTTATATGATTCAAATGAGGTATTCCGAGTTACAGGAGACTGAGTAAGTATATACATGTTTACCTTGGTTTTAAACAGAAATGTGTATTTGTGTTCAGTGACTGAATTAAATTTACTTTGCTATCCTTAGTAGCAGCTACTAGTTAGTTGCATGTGCAAGAGAAATAACTTTTCCCCTCCAGAATGACTAACTCTAACGTTTTGTGGATTTAAAATCAATAACCCCTTTAATTTCTTGGCTCCAGCTGAGCATTTTTTGATGGCAGCCATCAAGACGCGATTACAGAGTAAACTGGACATCAAGATCCAGCTGAGTGTCACCAAATCCCATCATACCTTGCTATGACAAACTTTTGGTAGGAAATCTTAAAGCTAAAGTAACTTGTAAGAAAATGTGTATAATATTTACAAATGAAAATGGTGTTTTGTTTTAAACGGTTATGTTGCATCGTTTGCAGTGAACATGAGTGTCAGTGACTGAACTTGCATGATTTTTGAAAGTGTTTTATGGAGGCATTTTCCCTAGAAACTTTGCATGTGTGTCATGATTATGTGCAAAATTGTATAGCTCTTTTGGTAACAAATGACGAACATGTACAGACTTCGAAAGTACAATACATATATATACTTTCTTTTAAATCTTACATTTGTTTTAATATGTTTTTAACACCCCATGGTTAACTGCTAGAAATCAGCAAGTTATAACTTAATGCATTCCTTTACTTTTTGAGAACTTTGAATCAATGACCAATGATGAGGCTTACGCTTTTTGTCCAGGCTGCTGGAAGTCGGCATTGCAGGCAGACATTAGGGATTGCATGTGGCATAGAGCTATATGTCTGTCAAAACAGTATCTGATAGCAGTGTAGGTGCTTGGGGTCTTGTCCTTTTGCCATGCTTTGGATCAAATAACTCTATATAAATATGTGTGGCTTTCATTGGTGCTGAAAATGAGACGTTTATCAATTGAGCAGGTAAAAATTTATTTTATTTTATTGGCAAAGACTACGGTAATTTTAACGGTTTGGCTCAATTAGCAGCTGTTGACAAAACATAATGCATCACATCATTACTAAATGCACATTTTTTACCCAATGAAGTTTAATTTCAACACTGGGCCTAGAACTCAAATGGACATACATAGAACAGGGGCTGGATGATTACTAGCACTATGCACAAGGCACAATTAATCTTGCAAGTTGCAAAAGGAAAAACATATCCTGGCCATGAAAAGTTATGCTCTAGTTTAACTGCTGACACGGACATAAAAGGTCATGCCCTAGCCTGCTAACAAAAAACTGCTGACAAACCTTCTACTCTAATAGGCATGTCATGAGACTTAATCAGAATGTGACCCATGCCCTAGCCCTGTTTACGTGTCCTCACGAGCCTTAAAAGATGTTGAACACAAATTGATTACTGTACACCCACTTAAGGACTTACCCCACCTGGAGGAAGAAGGAGGATCCGTGGGCCAAGAGGAAGGACTTCCCTGTGCGCCAATGAGGCTCGCAGAAAGTCTAAACCAGGCGCCTTCTCCAACAATAGTCATCCAATCAAAAATGCCCTTAAGGACTATAAAAGCTGTTGTAAACTCCACCCTGTAAACTTTCTGGTCTGCTAATTCATATGATCAGACTGTTTAGGCCAGTGCATGTATCGTTAGACAAACTAAACTCGTTGCAAAGTTGAATAAATATAACTACCGGTAGTTGACCCTCGTAGTGCTCCGAGTTTTGATTTACGCCGCCGTACTCCACTGGTGTTACCTTTCCTCGACACAGTGTTATTGTAGTCATCACAATCATGTTTTGTTAAAACTGACTGAAAAAAGATTAGCTACGATACCAACTGAAAGCCGAACTGAGCGAATTAGCTAAATCGACATGGCGAAGCATACATTTATGCAGCGCATACAATAAAATCCAACATAAACTGTAAATTATACATTAACATTTTTTACAATAAAAATGGTTTCAACCATTTTGCAATGTAACTCAGTGAGAGGTGTCTATTCAGCCAATTCCCATGTGCGCCGTGACGCCGTGCAAATAAGCTAAGTAAACAGTGCTCCGTAGTTATGAGACACAAAGTCTAACCCCTTATCACGGCTGAGCGAACCGGCAGTGGCAAATCCACTCACTAAGCCAAAGTAAAAAAAGAAATGCGCTTCGTTTAAGATTGAATGGCTGTCGGACTATTGCAATAAGAAGAACAGGCGGTGAAACTTGGTAAGATTTCTTCTTTTTCGAAACAGAAGGTTTTGCTCTGCAAAACATGCAGCAAAGTCAAAGTATCAAGCGAGTTTTCGGAGGGGAAAATCTGGACTGAATGGAAGTTGAACTACCTCAATCGTCACATTCAGCAGAAAAGTCATTTGAACGAACAAAATGTTATGTCTGAAAAATGTACTGTATAAGTTCTTCCAGAGCAGGACCCTCACCCTGGCCACAACTGGACCTCACCCAGGCCAAAGCAGGACTCTAACATATAAAACACAAATCATGAGCAACAAGATTGTTGTCTTTTGATTTTAAGTGGGCCAAATCACTTATACATTAAAAGTGAACTAATGCAAATTGCTGCTGTAATTTGATTTTTAATAAGTTATGTAACTTGCTATGATCCCAGGTTTATAACAGGTGTGATACTGGTGTGTGGCAACAGCGTCCACAAATTATGTTGCTCACAGTGGTCCACAGTGTACTCAGGGACCTAGAAATATGTGTCACATGAAATATGTGTCTGGGCATAATATGTTGGCTGTGGTGTGGAGGGTCTGAGCTCTCAGCAATGTGTGGTCGACAGCCAGTGAAGGACCTGGTGCCAGTGGACATCAATCTGTGACGGTTTGCCAATCCTGGATCTGGTCAGCCACAGATCAACCTGATCTATCACAGTGTTTCAAAACTTTGCCGGATTGGATCAGAATGATCCTGATACTGGCAAATTGGGTTGTCCAAATCTGCCCTACCGCCTGGATCACAAGTAGAAAACAGAAAATGGAGCAAACATTTTACCGAAAAAAGAAGCTGGTACAACTATTGTGTCTTAATGTAAGTATAATCTTGATCAGTGTTGATGTGTTTTAAGACTAGATAAAAGGCAAGCATTATATTGATTTAACGAAGTACTTGACTTAGCACAAAGTTGAAAGAAGAGCTCAGTGGAGTCAAAACAAGCCAAGTTTGCGCTATTGGGAGGTAATGCTGCTCCATTGACTTCTGTGTTAAGCAGCTAGCAAGTTCAGAAATAGGCTAGTGGTACACAGTCCAAATTTTTATACCTTTTAAAATGTAGTTTTAAAATGTGTTGTGCATATATTATTAGGAGACAGGTTTGAACAAAAGGGACAGCCCTAAAACCTTCATATCTGTTTTACTTTACTGATATTTGTGGAAAGAGAAGACAACAGCCAGTTAATGCAAACCTGCTCCAAATGGCATAACCTTTTTATTTTGGGCTATGCACATTTTTGTGTGTGTTGATTACATGTTAATAAAGACATATGACAGATTATCAGTGTTGTCCTTTATCAGTGGATATAATTTATACTGCTATAAACAATATAAAAGTCAGAGCCTTGTTCTGGAAGGGATAGGGAGTCCACCAGCACCACCACCAACTATGTGCAAAAGGCCAGCTGAGAAAGAGGATGCCTACAATAATTAATTAGAGGTGGAAGGCTGTTCAAACCTTTACATGCTGTCTCTCGAATCCACCCCTGAGGTGGGATCAGGGTAATCCTGAATTTCCCATTAAAGTTTTGAAAACCTCCACAGCAGCTTTTAATCTGGATCAAAGGCTGGATTGGATTCCCAAATATGAATCTTCACAATCAGATTTGCTTTGAAATATCCATTTTTAGGATCAGATCAGGAATTAATCCAATCCAGGAGGATTTATCCTGTGGAATCATTTTGAAATACCGGCACCAGATGGATGTCAGTGTCCCTGATAGACAACAAGCGAGTTCCTTGTCACTTTCCTCATTCACCAGCCTGTGATGCTGCGCCGGTCACGAAACACAGCCCTGTGGCAGTTTAAGATGACTTTGTGCTACCTTAGACCTATGTTGAGCACTGGATTTTGATGTTTCTATGACAAATTAACACTATCTTGCTGTATGACTATGTTTTGCCAATGTTCTGCACCTCTTTTTCACCAACCGTCTCTGAAGGAGGGGATCCCTCACTCTATTGCTACTCCCATGGTTTCTTTTATTTTTTCTCATCTATTGAGTTTTTCTGCAAGATTTTCCTTGTCTTCCTTGAGGGTTTAGGTTGGATGAGGGGCAGTTCTATTGGTGTATGTGAAGCCCTCTGTGACTTTGCTTGTAAAAAGGGCCATACAAATACATCTTGATTTGACAGTCATAATTTTATTCTTTTGTATAGCTAAACAAGATGTTATCATTCTGATGTAGCATGCAATATCTCTTTGATATGTGAATTAAATGACCAAACGAACAACTAAAGTGGAGCTGTTTAAGTACTCAACAGTTGTTGGGAATTTTATGGAACATTTGTGTATCAGAGAGGTGTAGAGAGTCACTTTTCTGTATTAGCCTTGTGTGAGCTGACCTTTAGCACAGAACAGAATGGAGAAGAGAGAAGGGGCTCCATGCGTTCAGTTGTGTTGTTAGGAACACAGTTTAGGAGTCTTGTGTTGACAGGGTATTCCTGATTCAGAAACGTCAGCCCAGGATAGGATGAGTGGTCTTATAACTCTTTAGTGTGTCAATAATTAATTCCTCTTGAGCAAGAGGCGTATTTGAAACATGGATCCTTCTCATTTGACAGGTTGAGTCAAGCTGACCCGAACAAAGCTGTGTGGACTCACACATACTGGCTGGAGAGGCGTTTGCGGTCTTTCAGTCTCAAAATATTGTATTAAATTGAGAACTGCTAGGGAATTGGACATTCCCGAGAGGTGATCAGACTCCCAATAACTTTGGCAGGACCTCATCGTAAGCTAAAACAGGATCTGAAAGGAGAGATATTTGGAAGGTGGTATTGTCAGACTCACACCTGGTGTTTAGGGCCCCTATACAGGAATCAGTACACTCTTTATTAACCGAAGATTAATGCAAGGGGGCAGTTGGGATCTCTGACTGGCACAGCATGTGTTTGTTCCGATATCTCCTGAATGTTTGGTCAAGACAGCCAATAAACCAACCTGCACGACAGCCAATTGCATTTATTTATGTAAACATCCATATTGCCATAATATCTTTGTGTCAATAAATCTAATATAATTTAGTTTGATGGTTTTTAATCTTTATTGGCAATGTCAAATGTCATCTTTATTGGATATGTCAAAAGACCACTGAATTACAGCTGTTTAAACTTAGGCTGTATCTAACAATTTGTGCCAAAGGAGAAACAGCTTTCTTTTTATACAGTAATTTACCATACTGTTTCTAAGCTTTGGGAATTGCTAAACGAGCTGTGATTCTGTGCCACAATGAGCAATGTCACAGGCTTGAATCCAGCCTCAGCGTCAGTCAGAGTTTTGATTATCTGTTTAGTTAAACAGGATGACATAATTCTGAAGTACCATACGCAATTTCACCTTGATGTGAATTGAATTGACTGGATGAATGACTGAATTAGAGCTGCTTTAACTTTGGCCGAATATAATAATGCATCATCCTGTAAAAAAGGTCTTGGCTGGTGAGGCCCTTGTAGTTGAGTCTAACATTTGGGTCTGCTCGCCAGCATAATTGTTACTTAAACTGAAACTGAATCAGTTGTTTAAAATTGTAATTTGTGTGTTGCTCATTTCTTACAATAATACGAATGGAATGGACGTTGGAAAAGACTGACTGGATTTTTTGTTTTCAAATGTTGGTCAACATTTCAGACAATACTCTTCACTAATAATATTTTGATAATTACATTTTTTTTAAATTGAATAATAATAATAGTATTTTGTTTTGAATGAATAATTTGGCTACAAAGTACAGTATCAGGAAAAAGAAACTGTAGATTTGACTATTCAGACTGGGACCAAGTGCAGTTTTATTCACTTTGAGTACAATTTACTCCTTCATTTAATGGCATGTTGGTGACATTTGACAGGTTGGCCGAGATGATGGTGAAATATACTGATGAATGGCAATTAATTTGACAGACTTTAAAAAGTGAATAAATTGTACACATCTAATCCTAAAAATGCATGTCACCATTTCACATGAATCCTGGAAAGAATCAGAGAAATTGATCTACCGTTCAGACAATTATGAACATAATTGAGATAAAATGTATGTTTGTAGTAAAGCTAAAAAGTTAGTCACAGTAGCCAGGAGAGTTATACTGGTAGTCTGGTAGTCCAAGAGGAAGGTCAAGTTGGACTAACACATATATGCATGAAGAGAAAATAACACCCACAGAGACACTGACAACTAAAATTAATTTTGAGGGAAAGTCTGATTGTCTCTTCAGCAAATTATTGTTCCCATTGTCCCAGTCTGTCTCTCCTGCTGACTGGAAACCAAATTCCCTTTTACGGCTCCATCTACCTCTGGTGTAGGAACTTCTCCAAAATATGTCCTGCCTCTCCAAGGTGTTTCAACAGTGCCTCTATTAAAACGTCAAAACAAGTAAAATATCCAGGTTTGAGTTCAGAGAAGTTGTTGAAATAAGAGCAGGGTGAACTGCTATAGTTGGGTGGATGTGAGTCTCTTCATGCCTCTTCGCTGAGCCAGACAGGAGGAGAGGACAGGCTCTAGCTTTGGGGACTGGGGGAAGCGGTTTAGAGCTGAGTATGTAGCAGCCATTGCACCCTAAAGATAGCACAGGACAAAATAAGTTAGCCGTCTACATGATCAAGTGCATTTGGTTAACAATGCCCCTTTTGTAATGTACTTGACTGTACTGTACATCTTGTCTTTTGTGATGAGGGAGAATGGTACTTAAAATACAAAAAACCTTTGTAAAGGATTATTTATCCTGTGGGAAACGAAAGGTCACTCTAAAGTCTGAAAAGCTTACCCTCTAGGTTACCCCCTCACCTTCACCAAGTGTGCATCCTGTGGCTGCAGTTGAGTTTGGGACAGCTGATCTCTTTCCACTACCCAGGCATGTCTGAGCACTTGAGACGCCATCAGTCTTTGATGGGGGTCCACATGTAGCATCTTGGTCACAATGTCTTTGGCAGCATCCGACACTGTGTCCCAGTTACCTCCGGTAAGGACATATTTACCACTGCCAATGCGAGCCAAGACTTCCTCTGGTGTGTCATCAGGCCCGCTGGCAAATGGAGTGAATCTAAATAAGCGGTAAGATATGCTTCTTGTCATAAGATATTTTACAGCTAACAACATTGAGATTTCTCCAAATTCAATACCTTGTTTATCTAGACATGGAGGTGAGGTTCTGGGTTAAGGATGTGAGCCAATAGGGGATGTTTGTAGTATATGGACAATGATTTGTATTTTGGCTGCCATGATTACAAGGTGCTAAGTTACATAGACAGGTAGACAGGCAAACGTGCAGTGACAGGCAGGTATTTTAACAGGCATAAAGACAGGAATACATAATTGCAAAGACAAAGCTACGGATCCAGGTCCTTTGAGATTACGCCCCACTTAAAACAATTATAACCCCTCTGAGTTCCTCAAAATTCTGGCACCACCTCTGCCTTCATCCAGATTACTTTAAAATCCCTTGCTGTCTATCCTCACCATGATCTCCCTGGCGCTTAAACAAAAGTTAAAACAGGACACTTACCCTGCTAGCATTGTGTACAGAAGAATCCCCAGACTCCAGATGTCACAAGCTGCATCATAGCCCTGTTTTTTTAACACCTGTAACAAACAAATTACAGCTCACAGCCTTTTAAATAATTCACATTCTACATATCTATAACAAGTTCTAATGGTCTGTAGACATTTTTGGCATACGATTTACATAAATATTATATGAACTACCATGTAACTATGTAGCAGTTGCTATATGACTGCTATGTCGTTACTATAGATAGTTCTATTGCTATGTAGTCCCATACAAGTAGTTGCACTTCCTTTTGTCCACTCAATCAATATTTTAAAAGTTGCCTAACCCTATCCCAACCTCCAACTGCCCCTTTACAACATCGACTTGCCCGTCACCTCTCCTATATCCTATGGCTTCTTAGACTTTTGCAATGACCTATACATACCTCTAACAACTTCATACCAAATAAATACACAGCAATTACTGTACTGTACCCATTTTTGGAGTGTAAAGTGTACACGTGGATATTGTGGTGATAGGTCAATGTTTTGGATGGATGGCTACGTATGTATGGATGGATAATTGTAAGGATGGTATGCATGGATATACATATACAGCGGCCCCCCTAGAGAGAATGACCCTTCCCCTCCTTCCCCACTAGTGACAGTGGCCTTGTGGCCAAGTTGGACTTGTGAGGGGGAGTTTGACATATTTGATAACTGTATTCTTCCACAGATACCATGTAATTGGGCTTTTAATATTTGTCCTGTCTTGTAATGTTTCTAATATATATATTAAACTTGAGTGTATCAAAGATAATTGTTTATTAACTAAATAACAACTATCAAACTCACATGTCAACATCTGCCTTCAGCTTGTTGTGAGTCTTCTACTAAAAAGCCTGCTGAGTAATACCTGCAACATAGTAGGCCTACAGATCACAGGTTAAAAAGATGTATGCTATCGGAAATGATGACACCCCCAATTGCTGCACATATTATCTCCCTTTTTCACTAGTGCCAGTATGCATAAAATGACCAATGAAACAAACAAGTAAATGGCTCGTTATACCATTTGTGTAATAAGGTTATTCCAAAATGAAACAAAATAATGGAATCCAATCATTTCTCCATAATGCAGTTCTGACATCCAAAATGGATAAAACAATATTAGGAGCCTATGCTTCTTTCCTTTTTTTGCTGCAAAAATTACATGGAATTATCAAAACAGTGATTAATGGCTTGCTGTACCATTTGTGATATATGTTTTTTATTATTTCTGAAACATCCAATAACAAGCCGTTATACTTAAATGTGTGTTTGAGTTACTAAAGTGACAAAGCGATGTTTAAGCCCTATTTTGTGTTATGTAACAAGGATTCATTACCGGTCCATAGCCTCAGCCCAGCCCAGCCCTTTACTTCTGCGCTGGGGAAAGAGAGCCTCACCGAGACACATCTGCAACTCATCTACTGCACTACTGGTGAGAATAAAAGGGGAAAAAAGGGGTGATGAGGGGATGATGTGGGAATGTTTTTTTGTGCTACTCAGACTCGCCGTAAGGAGAGAAGACCTTTATGATTGAGCCGGGAAGCAGGAAGGCCGGAGGCTAAGAGATCCACCGACCAAAGGACCGTGCCTTTCCTCCTCTCTGCGCAAGTCTATCTCAGTGCTTCAGAGTTTGTCAACATGCGTCACAAAATAGAAAAAACAATGGTCACAAGGTACACGGACCGTCATCGTAGGTCACATGTGTGATGTCAATGCATTATTTGTCGCAGGCTGTGACATCCAGGAACTTATACCCTGTTTTCATATATAGAACACGCAGAAGAGAAGAGTTTTCTAAAATCAGCACTTTGGTCAAACATTTTAAAAATGATCGTTTTCAATGATCTAAAACAAAGTTTTGTGTGGAAGCCCAATACGTATACTAATATATCATTTTTCCCAGATACCCGGCTACATGGCCTAAAGTGGCCACACCTAACTTGGACTTGAAGTCGCTGTCATTAGTGGGGAAGGAGGGGAAGGGTCTTTCTTTCTGGGGATGCCGCTGGACATGACCTATGATAGCGTGAATCAATTAATGCAGATTTGTGTACATGAAAGAAATTCTGAAAATGATCTGGTGTGTACAATATTATTACTGAATATGGAGCAGGCAGATTATCCGTAAAAAAATAGGCAGCCAGATGTGTACATAACCATAAACTTTCTCATTCCTCTCAGCTAATGAGCCACACAACTTTGACTCGTTTGCTAATCAGCACTAGGCCCCACAAAAAATGCTGAGCCAACAGAGCCCAGGGAGAGAGAGGGCCAAGAGGCAGAGGGTGATGCCACCATAGAGACTGAGGCAGAGTCTGAGGAACTATTTTAGTCTATTTTCTACCTTATGTACTGGAGTGAGCGGCCAACTTGGATAGAGCTATTGTCCCTGTAAGTTAATTTTTTATAAATAAATGCATAACGGAATCCTAAATACATGTATACAAGTATTCCAACATTTGTAGTTGGTACAATACATTTACATGTGTATATAAATACTATATGCAATGCTATGTAGTTCAGTTCTAGTTAATGTAACATTGTATTAGTACTTGTAAAGTATTTTCATTTTACAGATAACACTGTGATAGGTAACAGTCATGGCACATCCCTCTGATCCTGACTTTGCCTATAATTGGCCATTTACCTCCGGAGCCACAAAATTTGCGGTGTAGCATGGAGTCATCAACAGACCGTTCTCAGCCCGCAGCTGCTTTGCAAAACCAAAATCACAGATCCTGATGCATTCCGGGTCTCCAGTGTCATCAACATACAGGATGTTACTAGGCTTCAGGTCCCTGTGAACCACCTGACACAAACACACAACATTTACAAATTAGCCAATTATTCATTATTTAATTCTCTTTTCAATTCAATCAATTATTGATCCAGATCAAACATCCAATCCACAACATCTTGTTTTTCTCCCTTAGTCATTCTACCAATACCACACATCTTCCATTGTCACTCTCACCCACTTTCATTTTGTTTCTATTTCTGTGTTTATTGACCGTGCTTTTTCTGTATGTACTAACCCCCTGTGAGTGGAGGAACTCCACAGTTTTGGTGATGGTGCATAGCACTCCAGAAGCCTCTCTCTCAGAGAAACACTTGTGATGTAAAATCCTATCCAGCAGTTCTCCGCCTCTCATCAGCTCCATCACCAGGTACACGTACTTCCCATCATCATATACCTGCAATACAGGCAGACAGCTAAAATATACACTGTCCTATAAGCACACACATACACACACACATGTTGTCAAGCACCAAGATTATATTTACATCCTTTAGTGTAATGATGTTGGGATGCTGCCCGTATCTCAGCATGATTTCAATCTCCTCAGATGGATCTTTCTTAGCTCTGTCTATGATCTGAAATGAAAACACACTTTGTTTACCGAACCAAAATGTAGTATAATCCACATGCAAAAGCAATTTAAAGTTGGTATGTGGCAATGTAACAGGTAGCACACTTTTATGGTCAAGCTTGTCCAACAAGTTACTACAACTAAAATGCCCTGTAACTGATGGTCCTGAGAAGCCACCATACCTTAACAGCATATTCCACACTGGTGATTTTGTGGATACAACGCTTGCAGGTAGAGAATGCCCCCAAACCGATGTCCTCCTTGATCTCGTATGAATCTCTGAAGTGGATGTTGTTGCCATGGAGTTGCTATATGCAAAGGTATAAACAACAGGAATAAACAGAACGTTAAGTTTAACATGAAAGCCTTTAGTCATATTCCCACTTAACCGGTCCATCAGACAGTTGAATGAAACTTTACTCTTGGTTATGTTTGTGTATTTTGTAGGACTGAATCTTAGCTGGCTACTTTTCCCTGTGAATAGTTTTAGTGTAGTGAAGCTTACTTCAGAAGAGTAGCTTACTACTGAGGCTGACTAATATTAAAAGTTGTTTTGATGCAAATACAGTTCTAAACTGCTTTTTGGGGTCATGTTTGATATCCGTTTGTTTATTCTTTAATGGATCACATTCTAGTAATACTTTCAGTGTTGTAAAATGTATATTTACAGAGTTTACTAGAGTTTGTGCATGCAGTAGTCCAACATGTGTTTACATATCTCCATGTCTTGCATCCATCGTAAACTCGTCTATGGTTAAAGAGGAAAATGAACTGAGGCTGACTCTGATATTGTCATTAAAGGTTTTGTTCATGAAAATACAGTTCTAAACTGCTTTTAGTGTTATTTTTGGTTTGGTTTTAATTTATGACGTACTTAATATTTGTGTTAGTAAATAATTGGTTAAATCAGGCATCATGATTATTTTATCAGATAGTTAGAGGGGAAAAATTTAGTTCTACGGAAGAACCAGGCTGCTGTGGAACCCAATGTTCTAAACCAACATCAATGTCTGTTCATCAACAGATTTGATTTATCATCAGTAAGAGGCAGATGACAGCATACCTTACATATCTGTAGTAGTTAAGAATCCAAGACTGAGATTTACACATGGGACTAAGAAGGATTACCTGTACAATAGGGTTGATGGTGTTTGGTTGAAATCCGGCTATGGACTGTTCTTGTCCCAGACTGGTGGCAACAAAACTGAAGCCCCTGAAGAGCTGGTGGGTGTTTGCACTGGGGGGAAGTCCTGGGGAGTCTGGGGATGCAGTGGGAAGAACAGATAGAAGTACTATTTTAGTCTCACTCAAGCCATTAGGATATCCAGGATATTGAGGTCGCAGATTAACCCTACATTAGACAGTTGATTAGATGGCAGCCATATACTGAAAGAGAGGAGGATTGGTATCAAACAATACACATCTGTATCAACTGTATAACTTTTCAAATACTGCTGTGATCAGATCAACTGTCTGATGGAGGGATGTCAAATTATAACTCTGTTGTGTTGTAATTGATGACTGAAATACAGCATTGTGTTGACATGGACCGGATGGCAAAAGAGCTTGTACTGACAGTTGAGAAAGAGAGTCAGTCAGTTTGGTTGCCTAGTACTGTTCAAGGAATACTCAGAGACACTCAGCCTGGGTGCCAGACTCAAACCCAAGCCCCCACATGGCCTCATGCTTGTACAGTGGTTAATACAGGTTCAGAAAATGTTAGAACATTTCTACATTTAGAATTTAGCTGGATTTTAAAAGAAAATCCACTGACCCGACCATGTACATTTTTGTATGAATCTATCCCGTTGACTACAAAACAACACACATATTTTAGGCTAAAGGCAACATTATTTAACCTCTGGCATGTATCAAATATTCACCTTTTAAATTACAGTAACTCCTTCTACTTCAGCTTTACATTGCTACATCAACAGTGTGTCTAATTGTGTCTTTGGAATCAGACCTGTGGGAGTTCGGGAAGTGAACTCTGGATCAAAGTGGAATGTGTCCTCAGGCCGTCCTACAGCTGGTTTGAATGGGGGCTTAATTTCTCTCCTGTATAGCTTCTACAGAACAAGAACAACACAGGAAGAGCTCAGAAGGGAATTCACTTCAACTCAGGTCCAAGATTGCACGTGTAATCATCTCTGCCTTGGTTTTTATGGGCAAAACACAAGGGATAAGGGGAGTAGGAAGACACTTAGTGGACAGTGTAACGGTGTGTGCTATAAGTGGAATATAATGATCTACAGAAAATAAGAAACATCTCTTCATTCTGAAGTTTTTATGCCTGTTGTCTCCCTCTATCTATCCTGCCAGCCATCCAGCAGAGAAAGACATGGAGAGAGAAGGACAATGTTTTTTGTATTCTATAGAACATCCTGTTGAAACCAAATTCGTATTCCCTGTAGAAAAAGTTGCCTTTTGGGTAGGGAGTAGCTAGAGGGTGGAGAGTAGAGATGGAATTAGGGTGGAGTACAGATACCAGGGTTTTGAAAGCAAGTTTGTACTTACATTCCAGTCTACAGGTGCAAAGAAATCATGTCTCTTGATCTCCTCTACCCCATCCGGTCCTGCTCCTAACACACACACACACACACACACACACACACACACATACACACATACTGATCACTGTGGGAGTGATTTTAGGGGGATGAGCGTAACCAAGTTAACCTCTCTCCTCCTGAATGAGTAAATACCACCCACCCGTGCAAAAGAATAGCTAGCTTTTCTGTGTTAGCTGGCTAGATATTTGTTCATGAAAGGTGGTTGAAGCATGCCTGAGTCAGAAGACCCTCGTCTCAGGTTGAGCAAGTGAGGGAGAAAATAATACTAATATGCAATGGAATATACATCACATCAGCAGTCGATAAATCATGTAAGAAGTAATCTATGGAACAATTTTTATTTACTTTTTTTGGCTGGCTAACCATAAACCTTGCTCAGCCCTTATGTCTGCTGCAATACTGTAGCAAGACAGACTGATACACACACAGTAACATAAAGTGCCATGTACTGTACCTAATCTGTTGGTTGGATTTCTTTTGAATAATGCTCGTAATAAACTCTGTACCTCAGGGCTGAGAAACTGAGGCATGCCCAACTTTGCCCTGCAACAAAAAATCAACAACTGTCTGAATAGATGTATCTTAAAGGGCATGTCAAACACAGAAACACAGAAATATGTCTTTGATCTTACTTCAGAATCAGAGCCATTGTCTCTTTACGGTCCTTCCCTTGGAAAGGTAGTGACCCTGTCAACATCTCAAACTGACATGCAAGCAAACAAAAAACAGAAACAATTTCTGAG
Source organism: Plecoglossus altivelis (assembly GCA_036571765.1). Taxonomy (NCBI): domain Eukaryota; kingdom Metazoa; phylum Chordata; class Actinopteri; order Osmeriformes; family Plecoglossidae; genus Plecoglossus; species Plecoglossus altivelis. Next base: position 4,433,960 of record BROE01000016.1, read on the forward strand.
CTGTATGTCCCACTTATTAAGTAAACAATGTATGTTAACCACACAAAATGCTTTTTATGTAAGACTATATAATTTACCTGTATTCCTCTTTATCCTTGTCTTTTTCTTTAGATCAACTGCAATTAGTTGCAGCAGGCCTGTATATTATAATAGTGTAAAAATGTGCCAGGAGATGGACTAACTCCTCTAAAACATACCCAGAACTTATGTATAGTGCATGAAGAGAAAAATGTGTCTGTTTCAGGGTAGATTAAGATTAATTAATTGAAACTCCTTCTATGGCAGGGACTATGGCAAGGATGCCCTTGTTATCCTGATTGGAGAATTGTTTTTAAATGTGATTTCCAGTGATACATACTCCCTACTCTCTCTTTCCTATCATTTTCTTTGTCATCCCACCATTCCCATCTTTGCTCTCGTCTCTTCCTCCACTTCTTCTAAATTTAAAGGAAAATTAATTTCCCACAGTGTGGGATGCTCTGCATAAATTTAGATGAGTCATACCAGACCTGTCCTGGTACAATTAAAAATACCACAAATATAAAGGGAGAATGGACACACACCATTAATACACCAAATGACCACCAGTCAGCACTCTGGGTGTGCCCTCGCCTGTTTATCACCTCTGGGGCCATATATTCAATGGTACCACAGAATGAGTAGGTTCTTTTGTCATGCTGTATGGCTTCCTTACTCAGACCAAAATCTGCAGGGTGGAAAAACAAAGAAACATGGAAAACTCAGGGAGTCACCACAATGAGCACTAATGTCCATATTAGGGAGGGGGGAAGAGTTCCTCACCTGTTATTTTTATATGACCTTCCTCATCTAGAAGAATGCTGTGAAGATAAAAGTCAGCCAACATTTTTTTATTCAAAGCTATGTAAAAAAGAATTGCATATGTAGGACGATTGTTTGAGATTGTTTAAAATGTGTAGATGGCCCATAAATCCAGTTGGAAATGTGAAAGAACTAGGGAGATGAAGAGAGTCTGGAAGTACATGGTGGTTAGTGTGCCTGTGCGTGTGCCCTACTTCTCTGGTTTGAGGTCTCTGTAGATTATTCCCAGGCTGTGAAGGTGGTCCAGGGCAAGAGCTAGCTCAGCCAGATAAAACTTAACATCCTCCTCTGTGAACATTACCTGGATGGAGACGAAAGATGAACAAATAGGTAAGCCTCAATAAAGAATGCTGTGGAAGTACATTGTATAATGACACTGAAAAAAGACGGGCGGGAAGTCTGTCACCACTGAACAAAGACACAGAGCAAGAATTCGTTTTTGAAAGTGAGGATGCACTTCACTAAAAGAAGTGAAAGTATTTTATGAACTATTACTGCTTGCTCTGCTTGCTGCTACACATTTTCAGCGTAGGTCTCCCTGGGGCAGAAATGCGGTGGCTGCACAGGGTTTAAACGTAGCCCAAAACCCCTCTATCCACAACCAATACATTTTCTTCTGTGAGTCTGTGTTTATATGGAGGACCAAACCTGCTATAATTACAAATAAATAAAAACGTGTATCAATAAATGCATTTATACGTCCCCCTTCTTATGAAGGGGTACCACCACCCCAGTCTGCCAGTCCAGAGGTACCGTACCAAGCTGCCACGCAATGTTGAAGAGACGTGTCAGCCAATACAGCCCCACAACATCCAGAGACTTAAGATACTCAGGATGGATCTCATCTACCCTAGGGCCTTGCCACCGAGGAGCCCACCGACCAATTCGGTGACTTCAGCTTGGGTGATTGACGAGTCTGCCTCCAGGTCTCCATCCTCTGCTTCCTCCTCGGAAGATGTGACAGCAGGATTGAGGAGATCTTCAAAGTACTCCTTCGACCATTCAACGAGGTCCCCAGTTAAGGTCACCCGCACCGTAAATGGTGTTGGTGAAGCACTGCTTCTACCTCTTGAGTCATCGGACTGTTTGCCAGAATTTCCTTGAGGCCGTCTGATAATCCTTCTCCATGGCCTCCCCGAATTCCTCCCAGACTCGTGTTTTTGCCTCTGCAACCACCCGAGTCGCAGCACACTTGGCCTGCCGATACCCGTCAACTGTCTCAGGAGTCCCACAAGCCAACCAGGCTGGATAGGATTCCTTTAGTTTTAAAGCATTCCTTACTTTCAGTGTCCACCAGCAGGTTCGAGGATTGCCGCCACGACTGGCACCAGAGACCATCTCCAGTCTGCCGCATCGACAATGGAAGCCAAGAACATCGTCCACTCAGAGTCAATGTCCCCAGTCCCCCCCTGGGGATTTGTGAAAAGCTCTCCCGGAGGTGCGAATTGAAATTCTGCTGACATTTGGCTCCGCTAGACATTCCCAACAGACCCTTACGATATGCTTGGGCCTGCCAAGTCTGTCCGACTTCCTCCCCCACCAGCGGATCCAGCTGACGACCAGGTGGTAATTGGTTGACAGCTTCGCCCCTCTCTTCACCCGAGTGTCCGAGACATGCAGCGGCAGGTCAGGGGACATGACAACAAAGTCAATCATCGACCTTCGGTCTAGGGTGTCCTGGTGCCACATGCACTGATGGACCATCTTCTGCTCGAACATGGTGTTCGTTATGCACAAAATGTCCAATAACAAAACACCGCTCTGGTTCAGATCAGGGGGGCGGGCGTTCTTCCTAATCACTCCTCTCCTGGTGTCACTGTCGTTGCCCACTTGGGCGTTGAAGTCCCTCAGCAGAACGATGGAGTCCCTGGTCTGTCCACTGTCCAGCAGAACAATGGATTCCCTGGTTGTTGCACTGTCCAGTACCCCTCCCAGGGACTCCAAGAATGCAGGGTACTCTGTCTATTGGCCGAACAACGGTGAGAGACCTGTCCGCGGCTTGAAGGTGAAGGGACGCGACCCACTCGTTCACCGGGGTAAACGCCAACACGTGGTGGCTGAGCTTCTGGGCTATAAGCAAGCCCACTCCAGCTCACCACAGGGCAACGCAAGAGAAATTTCCAGCAGAGAGTCCAGCCTCTCTTGAGGATAATGGATTCGGAACCCAATCTGTCAATGGAGGCGAGGGCGACTATATCTTTACTATACTATATATATATTTTTTTATGTGTACACTTATTAATGTATTTCCTTGTCCTTAGGCTAATGAGGTAAACTGCCAATCAAAGTATGTTACGGTGTCATCTTACTCCTATTGGTTGATTGGTATTCAGTGTGAGGACAGACTTTCCTAGCTTGGTCTCTACCAGACTCTTGTACATTTCATTTGTAAAGAGAATATAAGGCCTCGCCATTGATAAATGTTACTTCATTGAAGGCAGCTATTTTGTTGAAGTTTGAAACTATGGGATCTGTCATAACCAATTGCTAACATTTGGTCATGACGTATGTGCTGGAATGTAGCCACGCAGGCTGGAAATAAGTTAGAATGAGGCAAAGGAGTGTTTGAAGGTGTCAAATTAAAAAACAACTGTAAATTGTTAATCTACATTTGACACTAAGGCCAGTGATGATGTACAAAGTCAACTGTCGAAACTGGGTCTAATCCAGACCCTTACACCTTTGCCACTTGGCTTGAGGCAACGGCCCTGGTAGATTTACGTGGTAATGCATTTCCGATTGGGCAGCTGGCTCATCTGGTTGTTTTTATTCTCCAGTCAACATATCCAAAACAATCTCAACCTAAATTTCCTTTGATTCTCAAACCTAGGTCATACAACTAGCTTTTTCATAAATCATTTTAAAATCTTTTTTCCAGATTTTTGCAAAGTTTGAAACCAATCCAAAATGGATTAACTAACAAAAAGTTGTCTGAAAATGTGCTCGCGGGTACAACAGGGCGCGAGCACAAAAGGGTATATTAGCTGATTGATGATTTACCTGGAGCTGAAAAAGTACACAGAAGGAGGTTGACCATCTACAGTTGCCTGCCTTTATTGTAACATGTTTTACAAATGGTTGCAGACATATGACAGTTGTTTATTGAGATTTCCTTTATATTAAAGCAGATTTAACTATTTGGTATTAGACATTATGATGTTCATGGCAAGATAACTGTAATTGTAGCCAATATAATCAGAATCAGTTTTATTCGCTATGCAAGATATACAAGCACAGAATTTACTTTTAATAAGTGATATCATGGCATGTTAAGGCGTCATGATAGATTGTTGACCTATTCTTCTGGAGCAAAGACGAAGTATAATAAATCATTTCTGATAACCACAATATTGTTATGCAACGTTATGGCAGTTAGCACCACAATGATGGCATTATTAATAACTTTAGGGTTGTAATAGTAATCATCATTATAAGAGTGAGCTATATAGCTCATTTAGTTTAGCTTTCTTTGATGAGAAACAAAAACAAGGAGCCTGAAATTTAAGTTTACAGTTGCATTAATCCGATACAATAGGCTACTAATGAACACATACTAAAAACACTAAACAAAAAATAGGTATATGCGTTGAGTCTGAGTCATTTATTGGAATATGTTTTCAATCTAGAATAGGCTTTTACTAAAAACAAGAGAAAGGAATAATATACAGGGATTGCATTGATGTTGTCATCATGTTGGAATCATGTATCATATATTTTATGACATTTACCCCATTCTGCAAGTTTTCTGACTCAACTGCAATGCTCACTGGCTCACAACCAGATGTCGCAAAGTTTGATGTAAGCAGCTAGTTGCATGTGTGCACAAGTTTCAGAGCTAAAAACATGGCAGGCCACTGTTCTGAGCAAAACCGGACGAAGTGGAACTGGAAAAATGGCGCAGCTCTTTATGCGCTACATCATGCCTCACTGCACCACTGAGTAAAAAAGTCAATTATATTATGACGGACACCTCATCGGCTTATTACATTACATTAATACATTTTCATAGTCATTTTCCGTTCATCACAAATACCACAAAGCCTTTTTCTTATTGTATTAATGTTTGTCTGGAGAGATGTTTGTTTATGTTCCATATTTATCTCCTGGATGCCCAGTCATGACTGAAGCAAGGCCACTGTGTATCCAAGCACTCAAATGGGGTTCCACAGTGATTGGAAAGCCACTACCACTGTCTTAAGTGTGGGGTATTTCTGTGATTTTATTTATTTACTGTAAATAAATGCCTTAACAACATGCAAATATTGTATGGAGTTCTTTAATCTTTTGGTTTGGTAATATTTTGAATGGAAGTGAATAGTTAACATTAAAGGAAATTAGTTATGTTATTGAGTTTGGCTGTAAACCAGGGTTTGTCATTGTTCACCAAGCTCACCCTGGTGCGTGTTGGTATACACCAGTCCACACAGATGTGAACATATCCCAGTAAGTACAGTCCGAGCATGCCTTAAGGTCCTCTGTGGACTGGTTCACTGTTTAAATGTCCTCACAGCAGGTTTACAAAGTTTCTGTCTATATGCAGGAATCAGGTGGACCATGGCATGGACAGAGTGTCACAGTGCTGCTTGAGGGGCGACGTGGTAGGCTTTAGTGACTGTAGTGTAGCAGTGATCGAAAGTGCTCCCTTTTCTGGTAGGGCGTAACTGCCTGTATTTGTTAAAGTTGCCAAGAACGACCACCAGGAAATCAAGATTTGCTCGCTCCACTCTCTGAATCTGGTCAGTGAGCATGCGTTGGGCCTCTTTAAACTGAGGGCCCAGCAGTAGAAGAACTTCAACCAGAATGAGAGACACATACTCGCAAGGCATGTAGAAAGGGTCCAGATCTGGGAAACACTGTTTCAGAGTCATTTACATATCCACACGCCAGCCGCTGTTAACGTAAAAATGAATTCCTCTTCCTTTCGTTTCGCCGATGAGTGCCATATCCCAATCAGCTCTTAGGAGTTGAAAGAACGTCAGAATGCAACTAAAAATGCTGGGAAACTGGTTGCAGGGAAGTGGTTGGGTTGAAGCAATAGTACAAAGTTAACATCACATCTGCAGGGATAGCCGAGTCCGTCCTCAAAGTAGCCTATGTGTCTCGCACTAGAAGGGCTCATCAAACTACTGCAGCAGCACTGAACATTTTGCAGCATCAGGCTTTTAACCAGTATTGCCAAACTCAGACTGATGGGGCTCCTCTAAACTTTGAAGCATGATGTCAACAGAGAGCGGAAAACACCCCTCAATTTCAGTACTGGTCAATTGTCCTTGCACTAGAGCTGCTGATGCCAGTCTTTGTGTGATCAGTATGAGAGGCATCTGGCTAAATAGTTTCATGCTAGGGACCATACCCATTGACTCCTGTTCACCTGAGAGATATAGCTGAGCTCTCAAGGATGCATCCAAGCATAGCTCAAAAACGCCATGCAGGCAACTTTACTGTTCTGAAATTATAATCCAAACTGTTGATACATATGTTGCAATTTTGGCAGTGGCAGCAGGTCAAGGTCTAAAGCCAAATAATGACCCGACTGATTGTCTTTGACACAGTATAAAGCTTTGCTGGGCATGCGGAAAAGACTGTGGGCTGTCTTTCCAGATCTTACAAATTCCCTGTTAGAGATATGTTCTCCCCCACATGACATTCCACAGGAAGTAATGATTAAAGTTTATCATCCTGCTCTATAGCCGAACTAGTACATCCACAGAAATGGATCATGCTAAATGGAAATTGTTTGTGAAATGGCATGATATGCAGTCAATTACCCCAACAAAGGCTGCCTTGAAAGAGCATGTTAAGTGGGCAGTCTGCCAGAGAGGCCATTTTTGGAGTTACCTTCACCCTCTACATCTGAGGATCATCATGAAGTATTCTGTACAACCCTATCAGATGCAGGGCACTCTAGCTATAAACTTGTGTCCAAATGTAAGATGGACAGTGTTAAGATGTACATGTGCTTCCTTAGACTGCACAGCCCTCTGTCACTGTGACTGTTGACTTTTCCATGATCGACCATATACTTGGTTTATTTGTGTATTTATTCCTCTCTTATTTTAACTTCCAATATCTGGAAAAATATCTAACTAATGTTACAATTTTTTTTTATCTCAATCTTACATTTGTCGGAAAATTACCTTACACTTGTCAATGGTGGTCATTTTGGAAAATAGCTCCCATGGCCACCAGTTAGAAAATTCAGGGCAGCCTGAAATCTTTCTTTGGACTTTCTAGCTATATGTGTACCGAATTTCCCACTTTTATTACAAAGTGCACAATTCTTGCGAACTATCAAGCTAAGATGCCTCACTATAGCGGACAAGCCCTATTCATAATACCAACAATTCCAAAAGGTTTTGTCCTGACGAAGGAACAACAGCTTTTATAAAAAACATTTTTCAAACAATCATTACACAGCGGCCTAATAAATACAACTATTGATTTACCATAATTCAACCATTTGTACCACTTACTTAAAGTTGATTTAAACATTACAGCATGCACCATAAATTAAAAGTTTAAATGTTACATTAAGGCCTATATTCAGTTTTTCTTTAAAATGATTTAACCAGGAATGACTAAAGCGGAGGATAATAATCCCGAATGTTGTCATAGAAATGTTGGGCTTTTGTATGTTATATTAATAAACCTTCATTAAGGTGTGAATTATACGTTTCTATGTTTGTTGGTCATTTGCTGAGACACCTGTTTCTCTGACAGGAAGGGGAGATAATTGAGTTGAGTTCAAAGGATTGTAAGGTCTTGCTGATGTTGGGGTTTGTTTGTTGTAGATTGGTTTAATTACTTTCGATCTAGCTGATCCTTCCATAAAGGATAATAGACTATTTGGGGTAGATGCCTCCTGGAACTTTATGACTGCCTGACTTGAAGATATGAAATCTGGAGGTATGAAGTTATTATTCTGTATAAAACAATGGAGTTCTTAACAATAGGCTCTTACTTCTGTGAGGGGAAGGCAAGCTTTCTGACTTCAGCTGAGTGATTATATCAGTTGGTGGTATGCCTGTGGTAGGGGAGTTCAGTATCTATGACCCCTCATAAAGGGACATCTGGCGAGGTGGGGCCGATGCCCTCTGTAGATTTAGGAGGGTGCTTATCACTTGAATGGAATGTTGAAGGACAGTTTTACATGGGTCAAATTACAGTATTCTGACTGAAGAACTCCAATCATAGAACTAGATTTGAGAACTGCCTGTTTTAAATGAACCACTGACTATTGAGAACTGTTTGGGTTAATGCAGTATAAATGATTGAGTTGGAGACAAAGACTTCAGACAACTTTGTAACCGCGATCAGACGTGTCTCCTTGCAGGTAAGCATTAAAACTTCCTTAGCTTCAATGACTCAGGTAACTCTTAAATAAGAATAAAACAAGCAGTGGCTGACAGTTGGTCTAGAGTTAATTATCGTATTCTTTACCGAATGTGTTACCAAATAGATAGTCGACCTTGCCACCATACACAGCTTGGGTTCCGGATCCATTATCCTCGAGAGAGGCTGGACTCTGAACCAGCCTGGACTTTACTTGGTGTTTACCCCAATAAACAAGAGGGTTGCATCCCTGCGCCTTTAAGCCAGGACAGGTCTCTCACTGTTGTATCGACCCATGGGAAGGGGACCTGCTGACCTCAACTGGGGACGCTGTTGCATGGAAGAAGGAGTACTTTGAGGATCTCCTCAATCCTGCCGTCACGTCTTCCGAGGAGGTAGCAGAGGCTTGGGACCCGGAGGTGGACTCATCGATCACCCGGGCGGAAGTCACCAAGGTGGTCGGTGGGCTCCTCGGTGGCAAAACCCCGGGGGTAGATGAGATCTGTCCTGAGTATCTTAAGTCTCTGGATGTTGTGGGGCTGTTGTGTGTTCCAACTACAGGGGGATCACACTCCCCAGTCTCCCCGGTAAGGCCTATGCCAGGGTGCTAAAGAGGAGAATCCGACCGATAGTCGAACCTCGAATTCAGGAGGAGCAGTGTGGTTTTCGTCCTGGTCGCAGAACACTGGACCAGCTCTATACTCTTCATTGGGTGCTTGAGGGTTCATGGGAGTTTGCCCAACCAGTTCACATGTGCTTTGCGGATCTGGAGAAGGCGTTCGACCATGTCCCTCGTGGTGTCCTATGGGGGTTTGCCGGGAGTACGGGGTCCGGGGCCCTTTGCTCAGGGCCGTCCGGTCCCTGTATGACCGTAGCAGAAGCTGTGTTCACATTTCCAGTAGTAAGTTGGACTTGTTCCCGGTGCATGTTGGACTCTACCCTTTGTCACTGGTTCAGTTTATTGTTTTTATGGACAGAATTTCAAGGCACAACCAGAGGCAGGAGGGTGTCTGGTTCGGGAAGCACAGGATCTCATCTCTGCCAATGATTTTCTAAAATTCTTTTACCACAAAATCTATGTGATTAGGGACAAACTACACACCAGCCCTGGATGAATGGCCATTACCTCTGAATATACCTCTATAGCAAGCATGTTGCATGTTGAGGCTCTCACCAACTTCAACCTTATTTCTATGGAAGCAGTCGTAGAACTGAGAGCATCATCGGAACTCACCAGTTGTCTTCAAACCCCTTCAGTTGCCTTATTGACCCTGTTCCTGCTAAACTTTGTAAGGATCTCCTCCCTATTATTGGACCACCCATGCTTAGTATTGTTAATGAATAATTTGTAACTGGCTAAGTCCATGGTGATTTTAAACAAGCAATTGTTATGCCCCTACTTATAAAACCAATCCTGGATCCCATATCTCTTAGCAACTACAGGCCAATTTCAAACCTGACATTTCTCTCAAAAATTCAAGAAAAAGTTGTAGCGCAACAGCTCATGCCTTACTTCAAATCAGTTATATAAACTTCTCCAGTCTGGATTTTAGCATTCTAGCACTGAAACTGCATTAGCCAAGGCAATCAATAATCTACTATTAGCCTCTGATGCAGACAATATCTCAGTCCTGGTACTCCTTGACCTAAGTGTGGCCTTTGATTCTGTGGATTATCAAATTAACTTGGAACATATGGAAATCTGTTGGGTGTTGCTATGCAGATGACACCCAACAGCATGTCCCTGGCCTGCCGAACTACCTCAATCTCTGGAAAAATGTGTTTCTGGGATAAGAGCTTGAAAAACAGCTAATTTCCTTCTTCTGAATTCGGATAAATCCGATGTGCACGTTTTTGGTCCTAAAAAAATACAGGAACAAATGATCCAATCGGATCTTAGACCTAAATGGGTTCAAAGTCTCCCAAAGCCAGTAGGTCAAAATTCTAGGGGTCAAAATGGCCACAGATCCCTCATTTGAGAATTATATTAGGCATATTACCAGAACTGGATTTTTCCCTCGCTGTAACATAGCTAAAATAACAAACTTCCTCTCAGAGGATGTTGCTGAAAAGCTAATACATGCATTTGTTATATCCCATTGTTGCAATGTATTATTCTCTGGCCTCCCAAGTACCTACATAAAAAATGTAGAGCTGGTGCAAAAGGACACTTATATCCCAAGAGATCAGCTGTTTGGTCGTTCCCGAAATTAATTTAAAAACTGCTTTCAGCAGGGCATTCTCATATAAAGTGCCTCTTCTCTGGAAATTACCTGTCTCAGTTAAGGAGGCTGTTCCGTCTTGACATTTAAAGTTGGGTTTGAAATGTTTTTGTTTAGTCAGTTCCACGACTCTTACAGTGTGTGTTTACTTTTAGTGTACTTGTAACGTAAACCCGGATTGTGTGTCTGTCCGTGTATTTACATACATATATATATATATATACTGTATATCAAGCGAGGTGCCAGTCCCTTTCCTCATCCGCCTGCCTGTGAGGACGAGCCGGTCACTGACCACAGCCCTGTGGCTGTTAAGTTGACTTTGTGCTCCTTCAGACCCATGCTGAGCACTGGATTTTGATGTTTCAACAACCAATTAACACTTACTTGCTATATGACAACATTTTGCCAAAGTTCTGCACCTCTTTTTCACCAACCGTTTCTGGAGGAGGGGGTCCCTCACATACCAAGATTTTCTTAAATTTTTTCTCCTCTAGTGAGGCTTTCTGGGAGTTTTTTTCTTGTCTTCCTTGAGGGTTTAAGTTGGTTGAGGGACAGTTCTATGGGCGTAGGTGAATCCTTCTGTGACATTACAATTTTATTCGATTGACATGGAAAGAAAGAGATTACTGGCTGACTGCAATTTGTCTGTTATAGGAACGTAGTTGGTAGTCTTAACCATTTTTGAATTGAGCAAATTCAAAAATGGGAGATTTTGATTGGGACATGTGTCATTAGACGTGGGGATTGGGTGGGTGAATCAGATGTGTGTCAACATGGTTATATGCTGACCTCTTTAGACAGGCGTGTGAAGAGGTCTCCTCCTCTCAGGAAGTCCAAAATTAGATATAGCTTTCCCTCCGTCTGGAATGCTGATGCAGACACACACATGACAAAAGGCAAATTCCAAGTTTGCACTGCTCACAATCCTATAATGAATTGATTCTCACCATAATGCAGTTTAACTATAAAAGGGTGATTGACTTCTGCCAAGATGTCCCTCTCCATTTTGGAACGCACTCGATCCCGGACTGAAACACAGATACAGACAGTCATCAGAATTGTGGAATGACATTTTCTAAAAACAGAGAAATTGGAAGTGGTCACTGACATTAGCACAATAGAACATGGGGGTGTATTCGGGTAGAACAGAAAGAACTAGAACAGAGCTCTACCCGTATTTCCTGCCAAAGCACCCTATCACCTAACACAGTCGGTAGCAACAACAAAAAATTCAAGTGAGCAACACGGTTCCATTTATAATATAATGCACTATACACATCTACATTGTAGCTAGGTAGACTCCAAGAGCTAGAAGTCCAATGGGACCAGTTGCATACACTTAGTTTACTAGTCTTATTCTTAGACAATCTTAAATTGTTAAATTGTCAGGTTAGTTTAGTCTAATTAAACCTGTCTGTTTCATACGTAGAAAGACTTAATCTGTGGTAGGAAAGTTAGCCAGTTGTGATAAAGGCTTAGTTGCTGTGCTACATCCTTAATTAGCCTTCGTGCATAATCTTTTAACAAAAGGAATTATATTTATTAATTTTAACAAGAGAAAATATTAAATGGGCTCTGCATTTCCGCTAAAATGTCATTTTATTAAACAAGTGAGACATAATTCTCTTTATTGACACTAGCGCCAGTCATCTGCATTGGTGTTAATGGAAGTACCATTGGAGTAAATTAAGAAGATTCATGCATAATATATTATGTAATGAGATATATTTAAAAATTTTGTCTTTTCTCATCTCATAAATTGTTTTATTTTACCCATAACGCAAAGCTCAACAGGCGTTCAATTTCACTTTCATTAAAAACAGATTTTTGGAAAACATGACATGACATCTCATGACAGTATAGGAAATATTCTTCAGCATTGTGATCTGGGGTCAGTTGCATAAAAATAGACTTAGTCTTAGAGGTTTATTTCCAACTTGGCATAACACCTCATACCTGTTGCATAAAGCTTTACTACGAGTGACTGATATAAAACTGGTTTACCCACATTGTCAATCTCCACCCTCACAGAGTCACATATTTAGAGGCGCATTATCACTGTCCTGTCCCACTGTCAACTCGACAAGTGTACGAGAGGTCTTTGGACATTTTTTGCGATTTTTGGCCACATTATCCTTTTCCACAAGTCCACATTTTGCAGTCTTTGGCTAAGGGTATTGCCCATAATTCACAGAGTTTTGATCTGAAAGTAAGTATGTAGGGAGCAACTAACCTGGAAATTCACGTTTTTTAAATTAAGTTAACATGTACGTTTATACATTCCACTCACTGAGAAAGTAGTAAACATAAATTATAAGTCCTAAACCCACAATAATAGTGTTTTATGTGTTTCAGCATTGAAAAAGTTCAGGGACAATGTGCCATGTGATGTAAAACAAATCTTTGAGGGTTCAGGGTTTAGGGTGTAGATTGAGATGAGGGGTTTTATAGAATCACAGCTGTAAATGTTTGTGGATATGTCTCTACAGGATTTTGACATCAGGGGTAATTAAATAATACATGTATATCACTGTATGTTTAAGTTTTATGAAGTGTCAAAATTCCATAACACTTACCCTAATGTTGATTTTTCAAAATCCAGTCCTGCCTTCTGAATCTTAGTCATGACTCTTTGAAAACTCACCACACACACACACACACACACACACACACACACACACACACACACACACACAATTGCCATCTCTCAACCTATCTTTCTTTGAATGAAGACTGTACAGTCAAACAAGAGTAGGGCCTTGAGTATCACATCACAGGTCTCATCTGACATTGCTCTCAATCTATTGTATGTCCTGGGGCCAGTTGCATAAAAACAGACCTAGTATTAGACTTAAATCGAGTAGAAGGCAAGACTGAAAATAAGTCCACAAACAAATAAACAGTTTAAATTAAAAGATGGATGGATAGAGAGAGAAAGAGAGAGAGAGAGTGTGAGTGTTGTATTTTTTCTCTGAGTTAGGACTAAGATTCAGGAGTCAGGATTAGTCAGAGTTTTGATCAGCTCTTTTGGGGAAGCTAAAATCCACTAAAATGGACACTTTTTTGGATCATAAAAAACACGTGTTTGCCATAGGCTCCATTCAGAATATTAGGGAAAGATTTATTGAATACACCTACAGTACTATTACATTGCTGGCTCCAATCACTACCATTTTAATACTTATTTACTAACCCAGCCATTAATGTAATTGCCAGCCAATGATGTAAGAACCTATTGCATAGTTGGGAAAAAAGTTGAATTTATTGGTTTGGAAATGTAATTACATTAGTTGTAAGCTCATTTTCAAATGTACAAAGGTGCATACACAAAAATGCAAAGCCAAAGCTATGTGTTGATTTTCTGTGATACACCGAGATGGTGTAACTGAAGGGGATAAAGTTTATGCATAAGAAATGAGTTTACAAAAGGAGACGAAGATAGCTAGTAGGTCTTCCCCACCAGTGGCCATAACACTGGGCTATGTGTGGCAATGCACTTGTTTGCCTCCTGTTTAAATTCATAAATCTTAACATCCTCAACTACTACTTACAGTAATTACTGCCCACAGCTTTTCTCTCCATTGGACCTGCTTGACCTTTTTTTTACCACACTGTTAAGGCCACCTAACAGGGTGTTCCTCTAACTTTTTCTGTAATTAATTATTATGTAATCCATTTAACATTCAGGAGCGTTTTTAGTCTATAAGTGGATGCAAGGGCTCCAAAGGCTATGAATAGAAATGGGACAGGACTTTTATGGCATTATCAGTAAAGTAGTTATGAAAAAATTATTTCATCCTCAAAAGAATGCCAAAATTGTAAATAACTGGTGGAAGTCCCTATATAGCATCGCATCAAACCCAGACTATGCCCTAGATTAGGACTAAGTCCCATATGTTAACATTTTCTGCTGATAACCTAATATGTTATTATGTTATAATGTCACAATGCTGTGAAATAGCCTTTGGCCAAAGTCTACAATGGCTACCCATAAAGAAGAAAACAGTTGTTGGCACTATTGATAGGTGCATAATAATGTTGTATTACTATGACTTGAATGTCTTGAATTCCACCTGGGTGATTGACGAGTGTACCTCCATGTCCCCAGCCTCCTCGGAAGACGCAATGGCAGGATTGAGGAGATCCTCAAAGTACTCCTTCCACCATTCAACAACGTCCCCAGTTGAGGTCAGCAGCTCCTCGCCTGCACCGTAAACAGTGTTGGCGAAGCACTGCTTCTCCCCCCTGAGTCGGCGAACGGTTTGCCACAGATTCGCTCGTCGCCCAGAGTGGCGTTACCGGGGCTGGAGCCAGGCCTGGAGAGCGTGATTGCAGGCAACCACCTTCCTGCAGGCCCACCACCCAGAGGAAGGACTTTAGGGGGCTGGTGCAGTGTGTTTTGGGGGCGGTCAGGGGCAGGTACCTGGACGACCGAGGCCATGCACACAGTGTCTAGCGCTGGGGACATGGAAGGTCACCTCGCTGGCAGGGAAGGAGGTTGACCTTGTGCGGGAGGTCTAGCACTACCGGCTAGATATTGTTGGCCTCGCCTCCACCCACAGCTTGGGTTCCTGATCCGTTTTCCTTGAGAGAAGTTGGACTCTAAATTTCTTTGGCGTTGCCCGCAGGGAGAGGCATGAGCTCAGCCGCCACATGTTGTTGCCTGCGCTTTCAAGCCGGGGACAGGCCTCTTACTGTTGTATCGGCCTATGGGCTGAATAACAATGCAGAGTACTGTCCAGTACCCCTCCGGGGGACTCCATTGTTCTGCTGGGGGACTTCAACACCCATGTGGGCAACAGAGACACCTGGGGAGGAGTGATTGGGAAGAACATCCCCCCCCCCCAATCTGAACCCGAGCGGTGTTTTTTTAAATTGGACTTCTGTGCTAGTCACAGTTTGTCCATAACGAACACCATGCTCGAGCACAAGGGCGTCCATCAGTGCACGTGGCACCAGGGCACCCTAGGCCGAAGGTCGATGATCAACAAAGTGTCGTGTCCTCTGACCTCCGGCCATGTGTCTTGGGTAAGGAGAGGGGCGGAGCTGTCAACCGATCACCACCTGGTCGTGAGCTGGATCCGCTGGTGGACGAGAAAGCTGGACAGACCTGGCAGGCCCAAGCATATCGTGAGGGTCTGTTGGGAATGTCTGGCAGAGCCCTCTGTCAGCGGGGTCTTCAAATTGCACATCCGGGAGAGTTTCTCACATATTCTGGGGGGGGACTGGGGATTTTGAGTCTGAGTGGACCATGTTCTCGGCCTTTGTTGTCAATGCGGCGGCCCGGAGCTGCGGTCGTAAGATCTCTGGTTCCTGTCGCGGCGGCAATCCCAGAACCCGGCGGTGGACACCGGAAGTAAGGGATGCTATCAAACTGAAGAAGGAGTCCTATCGATCCTGGTTGGCTTGTGGGACTCCTGAGACAGTTGACAGGTATCGACAGGCCAAGCGAGCCGCGGCTTGAATTGTCGCAGAGGCGAAAACTCGGTCCTGGGAGGAATTCAGCGAGACCGTGGAGAAGGTCTGCCAGACTGCCTCTAGGAAATTCTGATGAGCGGTGCTTCACCAACACTGTATACGGTGCGGGCAGGGAGCTTCTGACCTCAACTAGGGACGTTGTTGAGCGGTGGAAGGAATACTCATCGAGGACTCATCGATCACCCGGGCAGAAGTCACCGAGGTGGTGGGTGGGCTACTCGGTGGCAAAGCCCCAGGGGTAGATGAGATCTGTCCTGAGTATCTTAAGTCTCTGGATGTTGTGGGGTTGTCGTGGCTGACACGTCTCTTCCACATTGCGTGGCACCTTTGGACAGTGCCGCTGGATTGGCAGACCGGGGTGGTGGTACCCCTTTATAAGAAGGGGGACCGGAGGGTGTGTTCCAACTACAGGGGGATTACACTCCTCAGCCTCCCTGGTAAGGTCTACGCCAGGGTACTAGAGAGAAGAATCCGACCGATAGTCGAACCTCGGATTCAGGAGGAGCAGTTAGGTTTTTGTCCTGGTCGCAGAACACTGGACCAGCTCTACACACTTCATCGGGTGCTTGAGGGTTCATGGGAGTTTGCCCAACCAGTTCAGATGTGCTTTGCGGACCTGGAGAAGGCATTTGACAGTGTCCCTCGTGGTGTCCTGTGGGGGGTTTGCTGAGAGCATGGGGTCCGGGGCCCTTTGCTCAGGGCCGTCCGGTTTCTTGTAAGACCAGAGTAGGAGCTGTGTTTGCATTGCCGGCAATAAGTCAGACTTGTTCCTGGTGCATGTGGGACTCCGCCAGGGCTGCCCTTTGTCACTGGTTCTGTTCATTGTTTTTATGGAAGAATTTCTAGGCACAGCCAGGGGCTAGAAGGTGTCTGGTTCTGAGGGCACAGGATCTCATCTCTGCTATTCGAAGATGATGTTGTCCTGATGGCTCCATCAGACCAGGACCTACAGCAGGCACTAGACCGGTTTGCAGCTGAGTGTAAAGCGGCCAGGATGGGAATCAGCACCTCTAAATCTGAGGCCATGGTTCTCCACCAGAAAAAGATGGCTTGCTCCCTTCAGTTGGGTGGGAAGTCCTTGCTTCAAGTGGAGGAGTTCAAGTATCTCTGGGTCTTGTTCACGAGTGAGGGAAGGGCGGAACGTGAGACTGACAGGCGGATCGGTGCAGCGGCTGCAGTGATGCGGTCTTTGTACCGGGCCGTTGTGGTGAAGGAGCTGGCCGCAAGGCAAAGCTCTCGATTTACTGGTCAATATACGGTCCTACTCTCACCTATGGTCATGAGCTTTGAGTAATGACCGAATGGACAAGATCGTGGATACAAACGGTCGAAATGAGTTTCCTCCGCAGGGTGGCCAGGTGCTCCCTTAGTGATAGAGTGAGAAGCTCAGTTACACGGTAGGAGCTCGGAGTAGAGCCGCTGCTCCTCCACGTCAAGAGGAGCTAGCTGAGGTGGCTCGGGCATCTGTTTTGGATGCCTCTTGGACGCCTCTCTTGGGAGGTGTTCCGGGCCTGTCCCACTGGGAGGCGGCCCCGGGAGAGACACAGGACATGCTGGAGGGACTATGTCTCTCGGCTGGCCTGGGGACGCCTCGGGATCCCCCCTGAGGGGGTGGAGGAGGTGTGTGTGGTGAAGGAAGTCTGCTTCCCTGCTCAGACTGCTGCCCCCGCCACCCGGCCCCGGATAAGCGGAAGACAATGGGTGGATGGATGGATGTATCAAGCTTCTTATCACCAACTGTAGACTTCTCTTGAAACACATTTATTACAGACATTTCACCATTGAAAGTGATCGGGTGGATGTTAGTGGGACCCCATGCCTAACTGCTAAAATGTGGAAGAATGTCTACTTATATCCTTATTAGATTGTAAAACCAGAATGTTATAGTATAGATATGTATCTATATATTAAAGTATGATGCTGTGAAATAATATTTTAAATTAGTTTTTTATCTATGTTTGCACGAAATATCTGACGAGCATCGAGGGGTAATTGGATGATATTGGGACCCTCACGCTAAAGTCATCGATGAAGCTAGACCCTTATTTTAGACCAGTGCCTAATGCAAGACACTTTAGGAGCCAATTGAAGCATGTCTCTGGGCGTTGGATTTCTTTTAGGAGCTTGAGGGTATTGTCTAGCCTGTTAGTGAATATAATACAATATAATACCCACACATATTTTTGGTGGTAAAGAACATTGCGTTTCATCGTCTTCATAAATATTGATATCAAAATTTATTTTCAGCCTATACGTGTTTATATGCTTGGTGAAATTAAGATTGATTATATGTAGGGATATATCTGAAGTGTGGCCAGGTAGTGCAGCTTTTATTCATCATCCACACATTGTCTGGAAGTCGGTTTCGGTCAAATGCGAAGTGTTGGCAATTTTTGGGGCAATTAGCAAACGCTCTCTATCTGACATCATCCTGATTTAACTTCCATAGACCTCTAAACATCGGGCCAACATTGGCAAGACACATGTGTGCTATCTGGGCAGTATCCAGTTAAATTTTGTAAATCTAGAACTTTGATAGCAGGCAGTGCTCTAGCTTGCATATTATTTTAGGTTTTCAGAGTTTTCATGTCTAAAATAATTATAATTCTTTCAATATAATAAAAAATGATTGACTGATTCATGGGTTGAAGGGCACATATAGTGGTAGGACACAAAATCTAGACACTTAATATCTCCAAGGCTACTTTAAATCAAACACTTGGAAGATGGTTGTCAAATGCATATTCCAAACGCTAATAACAATGCAGATGGGCCAATGATATAACAGGTCTTTTTTGTCCAAAGGCCTTAATAATAATAAATGACAAAGCTATGACGTAAAAAATAATGTAAAGTAGTTCAACTAGATGTATGTTATTGAATCCAAAATATTTAAAATATATTTGATACATATTTATGTATTTTAAAGATTTTGAAGTGCCAAAAGGTCATTCGGTTTAAACCATCCAAAGGCCATTACAGCCATTACAATTGTGATTATAATATTTTAAAATGAAATAAACTATTTATTTATTTATTCCTGCACGTTTTTTAGCATCATATATCAACATAGAGCAAAATGGTATTCTAATTATATTTAGAAGTTGCAGCTTTGTTATGGGAAAGAATGTGCGGGAAAATGATTTTTATGTTATTTGGAGTAACCAATATAAAATCACCATTTTGAATCAAGTCATGTGGTAAATATTATGTGACAGGATGTGACATCCTTCAGATGCCTGCAAAGGATGATAGGGCCAAGTAAAGGAGGTAACTTTCTATTTTAACTATACATCATTCTGTAGAACAAATATATATAACAGATAGTGTTGTAATGTAATTTGTACTAAATATAAAACATTTGATTGTCCATTTGCTAGATAGCTAACTGATGTCAGAGGAATTGAGGATGCAACCTTTATTCTGTATAAAACATGTGTGTTCTAAGTGTTTACTACGTGTAGTGTCCTCAGCATTCCTGTCTGTCTACACATACAGACCCCAAACTTGCTACCCTCGAGTGTGAGTAAGCTTTTTCTTATGGTTGAATGGTTGATTATCTGGGGGGCTGTATGTGTAAGAGTGTTTTAATTACCTTTTTCAATAGAATGACCCTTCCTAAAGGGACATTGTCCAGTTGGGACAGATGCCCTCCATAGATTTAGGAATGAATGGTGATCATTCTTTAGGCTGGTCCTTACCAGACTCGTACTTTTTACTTCCACAGAGTCTGGGACATTGACAAAAGTTGTTTGTGAAGGCTGGTATTCTGCTGAAGTTTAAATCTATTGGATCTGCCCAGAGCAGGGATGAAGCCACTTGTGTTGTTG
This sequence comes from Plecoglossus altivelis, assembly GCA_036571765.1. Lineage (NCBI taxonomy): Eukaryota > Metazoa > Chordata > Actinopteri > Osmeriformes > Plecoglossidae > Plecoglossus > Plecoglossus altivelis. The sequence goes on from BROE01000016.1 coordinate 4,453,662, forward strand.
TCTGTAAATGTCAAGTTGGAATGAGCAGAGCTGTGTTTGAAGATGTCAAATTTAAGAATTAAAGGAACAATTGTAAATTGTACATACATATATTTGACACTAAGGCTAGGGATAATGTATACAGTCAACTGTCAAAGCTGGGTCTAATCATTCACAAAGCGCCACTTTGGTCGTTTTGCGTCGGCCACCAATGTGGTGCAGTGACTGCCACGCTAGTGTGCTACTTTGGAAGAACGAGAAGACGGAGACAGGGTACCATTCCACTGACAAGAGAGACAGAGACCCCACACACGTTCTATAAAATCCACAGGTCCTACAAAAATTCTCCAACTTTGACAGAAATATTCCAACCAAGCTAACTTATAAGCAATTACGGCAATGGATGCGTTCTGAAAGACAGGTGGGCTTGAACTTGAACTGTAGTAATTTAATCAGTTACTTGCCTGGTTTGCAATGGACCAGCTTTGAAGCTCTATCATAGAACGTCTACTTGGAATGCTTGTGCAAATGTTGTTTAAATAGTTTATCATGTTATGTAAAGACAATAATAATAATGATAATAAAATACGTATAAACACTAATTATCTTTGCATATTATGTTAAAGAATTTGTAATGGATATTCTTTTCACAGAATGTCGTATCACCTTTTTACACCGTAAATAGTCTTTCAAGTATATGATTGTTCTCTTTTATTTAGGACATCTACAGTTTTGTAGAAAATAAGTAATTACAACACAATTGTAACAATATGTACAAGTACTCATAGGGGTTCAAAGTGTTCTTTTCATCTTAATAATCACTAAATTTACCGTTATCATTATTATTGTCAAGTGGTTATTGCAACAGAGATCTGTATAAGTTAAATATCCCCCGATTCATATTGCAGATCCACACCTTCATCCCTAAAAACATCAATAATGATGATTAGAATTTCCTTCGAATGGTCTAATCTAAACACAGGAAGGTTATCATGTAACTGCTCAAATAGTGCAAAAAGCAGGGAAACGATTACAACTATCTGCTTAGCATCGTGTTTGCCTTAGCCAACTCCTTCACAACTAACAAGGCAAGCTGGACAATCAAACATTTCCCGATCATCAAGGGGAGGAGGGCCACAACATCAAGGCCACCAACAAAATTCTGTAAAACTGTTCTTGCTCCAGCTTTAAGTTCTGGATATTTGGTAGCGTTGCCACAACAGAGCGAATGGCTACGTTTGCATCTTTTTCCGCGGCCATAACATAACTACAATGGCAGTGCCAGGCTAATCATTCTTTACATCTGAATAGAAGTTTGAAAACAGTTGCTCAAAAGTCAACGGATTCTTTTAAGGAGTAAGCCAATCACAGAACTTGACATGAGAACTACATGTTTAAATTGACCGAGGACTATTGAGAATTGATTGTGTTGATGATATTAGAAATGGTTATATGGAGACAAGTCTTCAGACAACTTTGTACGACCATGACCATGATGGCTTGTCTCCTTGGTTCATGTGCAAGCAATAAACTTCTTTTAGACTCATTGACTCTGTGCATACTTAATGGTGGGTGATTTTCCTGTGCTAACTAAAGAATTAGACATTAGTATGTTAGCATTGTTTTAAGAATCTGTCATTCAGTATAACCAAAGGTGTCATTTGATACTAGACTCTGTGTTATATTGTTAACAATTAAATGTGAGAAGCTATTCGTGTCTGTTTATTGTCTGAAATTTCATGTCAAGTGCTGCAGATATAGTCAATCAGTAAATCGGCCATGGTCATTCAGTGAAACCGACGTAAATGTTTAAATTGAATAATATGGGTTTAATAACTGAAGGAGCTGCAATAATACAAATATAAAGCAGACATTACAAAATGAAAATCCCCTTCCTCCTTTCCCTGAACAATTTTTTACTTGAATACCTTGGAGGGTTTAGAGTAGTCTATAAATAATAACATATTATTGCTATATTCATGAGATCAGTGAAAATGTTATTTTATATTTCTTCAGTGTTGCACGCTACATTATATCTCAACATCAATAAAAAATTTGTCGTATCTGCAATTATTTTCTACACTTTAAAAAAAAAATAATTGACAAATAAGGTATTTGTCAATGATCCAGGTATAAAACACAATTTGCAGAAGGACTCAGAATTCAAATGTTAGCAAAGCGGCTCTCATTTCTTTTGTGCCCTGTCCTTGTCTGCGGGTAAATAGCATGACATGAGCAACATGACCTCTGTGTCGCTTAAAGTGCATCTTCTTATGATTTGATTTGCATTTAAATTCCATATTAAATCCATTCAAAATTTAGGAGCAAGTTCTCATATTCAGCGATATCAAGCAGTGTGAGCAGCAAGTTCAGTAAGCTTAGGAAGAGATTAACATGATTAACCCACCATACAAGAGTGGTTGCGATCAGTTGCGATCGACTCTAATAGTCGCGTCACAGCCATACCGCCTCGGACGCAGTGGTTGTAAAGTGCTGCCATCAGCTCGTGCTCTGAAACAATCTGCAGCTGGTAAAAAAATCTGCAAGATGCTTGCTGATCCATCTGAATTATGACAAATACACCATAGGCAAATGTCTATTTTTACTATGTTAGTTGAAGGCTAAAGACTGTCAATTGACATCCAACATTACCATGCTAATAACAACATGCTCAAAATACACAAATGGTTTATTTGAATAAAAAACCCTGATTGATGATTGTGTTGTCTGTCAAGCCACCATATTTGTTAGTTCTTTTTAAACTGTGCATCATGAGTGAGATAACACTGGCATAGCCTACACTCAAGCAGAGACACTCAATTAACCCATTGTGAACAATAAATGATTTTTGAGGATAAATAGCTAAGGCAACAACAAAAAAACTACTGAATGTAAAGTTGAGATCTTAATCTAATAAACAGGGAGAGCATCTTCTTTGGTGGTCTCAGGACACGGCTGGCTCAACCCAAGAAAAAAAGAAAACATTTGCTTAGGGCCTACGCAAAACAAACTGTAGAAAAATAAATATTTTTCCAATAAAAAGGGCCCCATACACTTTTTGTTAAGGGCCACCAAAACCCTAGGGCTGACCTTGCCTAAGACTAGGCGTTATTTGAACATCGAATATGGAATAGAAATGTTTTCGATTTATAAATGTATTAGTCATTCCAGTGTGCCTTTATCATAACATGGATGCAGGTGATAGCACTGTAAGCTACATTTTGGAAGCCTTGCAAATTGTGCTTTAATGTTGGCCTGATCAACTAGTGTGATAAATGTTGGGGGAATTATGTTGATTGGGGACTGGCAGATCCCACACCTAGGACATCACACAACTGAGGGTGGATGTGTTTATCTCAAAACTGTCTGCCAGCTCCAGCTGAAGAGTCCCAATTTACTTGAATTTTGTTGGGCATTCCAACACAGGGCCCAGCTCACTAACTACAGAGACTCAATAGAAGGGCTCTCAGATATGAATAACAATTTACCAACCAGTCATCATTGGCTGATACATCTCTAAAATCCCAAGCCTGGCAGTGCCATCCTACGTACTTCCACTACTTTCGCTAGTGATGCTAAGCAGATAGTTGTAACTGGAGCCTAACCCAGTAGCTTTCGGGCCATGGGCGGGGTACACCCTGGACAGGGGCCAGGAAGTTGCAGGGCTAACACAGAGACACAGACAACCATTTACTCACACATCCATTCTCTAGGGGCAATTTCAATATAACAATTAACCTATCACATGCATGTCTTTGGATGGTGGGGGGAAGCCGGAGTGCAAACCAGGCAAGTAACTGATAAATGGTCCCAGCCCTGCAATACATCCATTGCCATAATTGCTTATAAATGAGCTTGGACAGAATATTTCTGTCAAAGTTAAATAATTTTTGTAGGACCTGTGGATTTGATAGAATGTGTGGGGTCTCTGTCTCTCTTGTCAGTGGAATAGTACCCTGTCTCTGTTGTCTCCTCGTTCTTCCACATCTGAGAAATATAAGTATCGCGCAATAGGGTGGTATTTATTGGACTGCATGGGTGGCAGACCCATAACGAATGAAGCTGCGTTTTCTAAATGATTAGGCCCAGCTTCGTCAGTTGACTGTATAGATTACCACTTGCATTAGTGTCAAATATAGATGTGCAATTTACAATTGTACATCTATTTGGGCATCTTAATTCAAAAATTTGACATCAACACATACTCCAACTTCATGTCTACAGCCTAAGTGGTTACATCCTGACGCATGACCTTTGACACAAACAAACATTAGCGATTGGTTATAGTAGATCCAGACTGACTCAGATCCAACAGTTTTGAACTTCAACAGAGTACCCTCCTTAACGAAATTAACATTTGTTAATGGATAGGTCCCAGACAGTCTGTAAAAATGAAATGTATAAGAATCTGGTAGGGACAATGCTATAAATCCCCACTTTAATTTACCGTTTGCAATGTCCTCCAAATGCATTAAAGCAGCAATTGTTGACAGATAGTCTATGACAAATATATATCACATTTGATGTTATTCATTTGTGGCCCAAATGTTTTTTATCTTATGTAGCTAAAAAAGCTAAAGTGCGATAATTGGCTTAATTTATAAATAGCCTATACAAAATATTCCCACTGTACACTAAGTAAAACTTGCTCTCTGTCTTTTGAGCACACTGTCACCAAGTCACATAAAAGATGCATACGAATGGGTTCTAGAGTGTGCAGGGGTACACATTTTCACACCACACTTTTTCATCAATCTCAAATTGTGTAAAAACACCCATGCACCCATTTTCATGCGTATGCGCCTTTATACATTTGGTCCTAGGTGTTTTCAGTTACAGTTTAGTACCTTTTAGAGTGGCCTTCTTCAATACCTTCATGGCATACAGCTGCCCTGTGTCCAAGCCCCTGATCTTCCTCACAAGAAACACCTAGAGGAGAAATCATCATCACCAATTTTCTCTGCTTTTACTGTAGTTGTTATTTTGTTTAATATCGAACACTAACCGTTTGTTTTCAGGCCTTAAAATTTATTTTGAAAATTGTTTCAAACAGAATTCACTTTTACCAAATGGTTAACATACTGCCCCAAACTGGACCCTTAACTTTCAAAACAAACAACACAGACAACAGAACAAATACAACAAATATGCAGCATGAAAGCGTGATAACCAGACTACAGTAACATTGCATGCATTGTCTTTCTGAGGCCTGATCTGTCTTAACGGAACTATCCTGTGGAAGAATGTTTGGAGGCCTCCTGGAGTTACCCTCAGAAAAGGAAGGAGTTTTTGTTATAGTTACCACTTCTTTTTCATACCCTCGACCGAGGAACCTTTCGGTTACTGGTTAATGTTTTGTAGAATAATGTTTTTGGAGCAAGCACTTATAAAACCTGCCTCTGGTATATGACTACCTACTGCAATTGTCCGCATCTCATGTTGGCTCGCTTTGCTGTTATCATGACTTTAAATAAGTCAAGCTGCTGCTTGTATAAACAGTGTAAAAATAAAATGCAATACAATTCAAAATCAATGCAACATACAGTCAAAAAGATTAGTCAGCATGACACAGTTTTTCAATACGGAAAATACATATTTTAATTGTACATTACAAGGTGTAAGTTTTTCCCAGATTCATTCAAAAGAGTCTAGACAATTAAGGAAAACTGTGAACCATAAGATGAATGGATTGTGAAGCCCTGTATGTTGGTTTCTCTAAAGCCTTCATTGATAACTCAAGTCTGAGTTCTGCACACTTTAGTGTGGAGGTTGAATTAGGCATGTTACAGAAGATAATCATGTCTCTCAAAAAGCATCAACAAACTAATTATTCCGTCCGCTTTTGTGCCAGCTCTTAATTACAAATATATTTTATTGATGCTGCTTGCAAATCAATCTTGTGTTAGCAGGCTTTGAAAGTGCACAGTTCACAGGTGCTTTTTGTACTCAATAAACTTAATTGCCTAAAATTATACAGAGCAATACTAAGTTATATCTTAAAACATAAGACCCTGCTGCTGAGGCCTCCTGCCCCATTTAACCCCTGTAAAAGTGTAGACACACAGCTCACAAAACTTGAAGCCAGAACGTGTTGACCCTGTCCCAGTGAAAAACACGGAAATTCTATAATTCTATGATTAAATAAATGTTTATATATATATTATACATATATATATATATATGTATATATATATAATATATATTATATAATATATATATATATATGTATTATATATTAATTATATATTATATATATAGAATATATAGAAATATAAATAATAAATAAATAACATATTATATTATATATATATATGTATATTATATATATTATATATATGTATATATGTATATATATATTATATATATACATATATATATATATAATTGTATATATATATATATATATATATATTTCTTATTTATTTATTATTTATATTTCTTAGAAGGCACATCAGCGCCTACACTTTCTCCGCTGGCTGAAGAGAGCAAGTCTCCCTCCACCCATCCTCACCACATCCTACAGGGGCACCATTGAGAATGTGCTGACCAGCTGCATCACTGTCTGGTACGGGAACTGCAATGCAGCAGACTGCAAGACCATCCAGCGAACAGTGAACACAGCTGCGAAGAACATCGGTGCTCCTCTCCCCTCCATCCTAGAAATCTTCCACACACGATGCTCCAGCAAAGCCGATGGTATCGTAAAGGACCCCACTCAACCCTCCCACAGCCTCTTCCAGCCCCTACCATCAGGTAGACGATACCGGAGCATCAGAGCCCGCTCTGCCAGACTGATCAACAGCTTCTTCCCCCAGGCTGTGAGAGCCCTGAACTCTTCCGGGCCTCTATGACTACCCACACAATAACTAAGACTATCGGAAAACTGGCACTAGTCACCCACCCACTGCACTTTTCATACACACTGCCGTGTGTACACAAACTGCACTAAAGACTCTGTAATAATATGTAGCTATTCTTCTCACATGTACAATACTCTTTACACCTGCACATCGGTAAGTGTTCGTACAGTTTGTATAGTTTGTATCCTGTTTAGTTTATGTATAGGAAAAATGTTATATTTATTTTAAATTGTTTGTTGTTTGTCTGTACTGTTGAATGTCTGTACTTATGTGTACTTATGCTCTGTGAGGCGCGACATTTCGTTCCACTGTATGCACCCGCATGTAGCGGAATGACAATAAAGTACAACTTGAACTTGAACTTATTTTTTGTTATTAGTATCTGTTACACAAGATGCCCTCTAAACAAGTTTTGTTTTAAAAGCGAATTTATGTCAAAAATCAACAGTAAATATTGCTGCAAGAAGCTATGATTTTGAATGAGTAAAAAAATGTAGAAAATTGATATTTGGACATTTACACCATACATCTCTTGATCCAGTGAACTCATCTTGATCCAGGTGTAACATATGTAAATTTTTAGCAGAAAAAGTAATGCATAATTATATGCATCAAACTATTTACATTTAGAGATTAATAAAGACATATTTAAATAAATATACACTCACCTAAAGGATTATCAGGAACACCATACTGTTTGACCCCCTTTGCCTTCAGAACTGCCTTAATTCTACGTGGCATTGATTCAACAAGGTGCTGAAAGCATTCTTTAGAAATGTTGTCCCATATTGATAGGATAGCATCTTGCAGTTGATGGAGATTTGTGGGATGCACATCCAGGGCACGAAGCTCCCGTTCCACCACATTCCAAAGATGTATAGGGATGCTGGATGGATCCCACCCTCCTGGATAACTGTTGCCCAATCTCCAAATTGCCTTTTGTTTAGAAGATTCTCCAATGATTTGTATCTAAGCAGCTTCTTGCTACTATGGAAAACAAGAATATCTTTGAAAAGTTCCAATATGGCTTTCGTCACTGCAACAGCCATCCTAAAAGTCACCAATGACCTTTTAATGAATGCAGATGCAGGCGTGTGTTCTATTCTTGTGCTGTTGGAGTCAAGTGCTGCCTTTGATACAATTTTTAATGGCATTCTCTTAGATAGACTGAGGCACTGGGTGGGCCCTGGGTAGGCATATCTGGCACTGCACTAGACTGGTTCTCATCTTATCTGTCCAATAGGAAATTCAGTGTCAGCATTAATACCTTCATGTCAGCCTTTTCCCACGTCAAGTATGGTGTTCCTCAAGGTTCAATTCTGGGGCCAATAAAGTTCTCTTGTATATAACTCCATTGGGTGATGTTTTCATTGTTATGCGGATGACACGTTGTTGCACCTCCCTGTCCCAGACCACTGACCTTAGTACGCTGAGTTCTCTGCAGGACTGCCTGTCTGACATAAAAAATTGGATGTCGATAAATCTTCTTTAGTTTAAATCAAATAAAACTGAAATCCTTGTTATTGGGCCCCATAGCATCACTAAACAAATACTGCCATCTACTGGTAACCTGTCACAACATATCAAGACCGTTGCAAGATATCTTGGTGTCCTGTTTGATAGCAATTTATGTTTTGAGCAACATATCACTAAGCTTGTCCAATCATGTTTTTATCACCTCAGAAACATTGCAAAAATATCAATTTAAATTTGGTGATTCAGAAACTGTTGTGCATGCTTCTATCTTCTCACGCCTTGATTACTGTTACAGCCTGTTCACCTGTCTTAATCAAAAAACTTTGACTCGAATGCAGATTGTACAAAACTCAGCTGCTAGGCTGTTAACCAGGACCAAGAAGTATGACCACATAACACCTGTTTTAGCAGCTTTACATTGGCTCCCTGTTGGTTTTAGGATTTATTTTAAGATCTCCTTCATTTCTTTTCAGGCTCTTTATGGACTGGCAACAGATTATATTTTAGACCTTTTAATCCCTTATGAACCTTCACATAGTTTGAGATCTTCGGGCAGGGATCTCATGTCTGTTCCTGAGTCCAGGATGAGAACTAAGGGAGACAGAGCTTTTGCTATCAGGGCCCGGAGGCTCTAGGACAACTTCCATCCATCCATTTTCTTCCGCTTATCCGGGGCCAGGTTGCGGGGGCAGAAGTCTGAGCAGGGAGGCCCAGACCTCCTTCTCCAAACACACCTCCTCCAGCTCCTCTGGGGGGATCCTGAGGCCTTCCCAGGCCAGCCGAGAAACATAGTCCCTCCAGCGTGTTCTGGGTCTCCCCCGGGGCCACCTCCCGGTAGGATATGCCCTCCTGAGGGAGGCGTCCAGGAGGCATCCGAAAGAGATGCCCGACCCACCACAGATGGCTCCTCATAACGTGGAGGAGCAGCGGCTCTACTCTGAGCTCCTCCTGTGTGACCGAGCTCCTCACCTTATGTCTAAGGGAGCGCCCGGCCACCCTGCAGAGGAAACTCATTTAGACCACTTGTATCCGCGATCTTGTCCCTTTGGTCATTACCCAAAGTTCATGACCATAGGTGAGAGTAGAAATGTAGATTGACCGTTAAATGGAGGGCTTTGCCTTCCGGCTCAGCTCCTTCTTCAACACAATGGCCCAAAGACCGCATCACTGCAGCCGGACGGCCCTGAGCAAAGGGCCCCGGACCCCGTTCTCCGGGCAAACCCCTACAGGACACCAAGAGGGACACGGTCGTGAACTGTGAACCCCCTGTAGTTGGAACACGCCTCCCGGTCCCCCTTCTTATAAAAGGGTACCACCACCACGGTCTGCCAGTCCAGAGGCACCATCCCAAGGCGCCGCGCAATGTTGAAGAGACGTGTCAGCCACGACAGCCCCACAACATCCAGAGACTTAAGATACTCATGACGGATCTCATCTACCCCCGGGGCTTTGCCACTGAGTAGCCCACCGACCACCTCGGTGACTTCCGCCCGGGTGATCGATGAGTCCGCCTCCGGGTCTCCAGCCTCTGCTTCCCCCTCGGAAGACGTGACGGCAGGATTGAGGAGATCTTCAAAGTATTTCCTCCACTGCGCAACAACATCCCCAATTGAGGTCAGCAGCTCCCCGCCCAAAGGTGAAGCACTGCTTCTCCCCCCTGAGTCGGCGAATGGTTTGCCAGAATTTCTTAGAGGTCGTCCCGTAGCCCTTCTCCATGGCCTCCCCGAATTCCTCCCAGATCCGGGTTTTTGCCTCCGCGACAATCCAAGCCGTGGCACGCTTGGCCTGCCGATACCTGTCAACTGTCTCAGGAGTCCCACGAGCCAGCCAGGCTCGATAGGACTCCTTCTTCAGTTTGACAGCATCCCTTACTTCCGGTGTCCACCACTGGGTTCGGAGTTTGCCGCCCCTTGCGACCGCACCTCCGGGGCTTGCGCAGCATCAACGGAGGCTGAGAACATGGTCCACTCAGACTCAATGTCCCCAGTCCCCCCCGGAATCTGTGAGAAACTCTCCCGGAGGTGCGAATTGAAGACCCTGCTGGCAGAGGGCTCCGCCAGACGTTCCCAACAGACCCTCACGATACGCTTGGGCCTGCCAGGTCTGTCCGACTTCCTCCTCCACCAGCGGATCCAGCTCACGACCAGGTGGTGATCGGTTGACAGCTCCGCCCCTCTCTTTACCCGAGTGTCCGAGACACGTGGCCGGAGGTCAGAGGACACGACAACAAAGTTGATCATTGACCTTAGGCCTAGGGTGCCCTGGTGTCATGTGCACTGATTGATGCCCTTTTACTCGAACATGGTGTTCATTATGGACAAAATGTAACTAACACAGAAGTCCAACAACAAAATACTGCTCGGGTTCAGATCAGGGGGGCCGTTCTTCCCAATCACTCCTCTCCAGGTGTCACTGTCGTTGCCCACATGGGCGTTGAATTCCCCCAGCAGAACAATGGAGTCCCCAGAAGGCCATGTACTCTGCACTGCTATTAGGCCCATAGGCCGATACAACAGTGAGAGACCTGTCCCCGGCTTGAAGGACGTGACCCTCTCGTTTACCGGGGTAAACGCCAACACGTGGCGGCTGAGCCACGGGGCTATGAGCAAGCCTACGCCAGCCTCTCTCGAGGATAATGGATCCGGAACCCAGGCTGTGCGTGGAGGCGAGGCTGACTACATCTAGCCGGTAACGATCTACCTCCCACACAAGCTCGGGCTCCTTCCCCGCCAGCGAGGTGACATTCCATGTCCCCAGCGCTAGAAACCGTGTGCATGGCCTCGGCCGTCCAGGCACCCACCCCTGACCGCCACCCAAAGCACACTGCACCGGCCCCCTACGGTCCTTCCTGTGGTTGGTGGGCCTGCAGGAAGGTGATCCCACGTTGCTTTTTCAGGCTATACCCAGCCGGGGCCCATGGGCATAGACCCTGTCACCAGGCGCTCGCCTGCGATCACCCACCCCAGGCCTGGCTCCAGGGTGAGGTCCCGGTAATGCCACTCCAGGCGACGTAGCAAATCGCCTTGGTTTTGGCATAGGGGTTTGGTGAACCGCGCTTAGTCTGGCTAGTCACCCAGGACCAGTTTGCCTTGGGAGACCCTACCAAGGGCTTATTTCCACTGACAACATAGCTCCTAGGATCATCCAAGCTCTCAAACCCCTCCACCACGTTAAGGTGGCAGTTCAAGATGGGGTCTAGAATAACTTGCCTGAAGAAATTAGGTTGTCTGAGTCAGTGTCTTTGTTTAAGTCTCGTCTAAAAACACATTTTTGTATCTGAAAGCATATCTTTATTCTACTTGAACTGGCTGTTTATTTGACTGTTTATTAGATTGCTTCTGTGTATTTTATGTAATTTATTTCTCAATATTTCATCATTCACTGTGGCATCTTATTTCTCTTGTTGTGAAGCACTTTGTACTTTGTTTTGATAAGTGCTCTTTAAATAAACTTTTGATTTGATATTGAAATCTGAATTGTTTTTAAACCCAGAATTTAAAAGGTTCTTCTACCTAAACTGACATATGCAACTCAAAATAATTATGCATGTAGTCTCTACTTTTTACTCTACCCTTAATTTATGGCTATATTTCACTTATGATCTGCAATTGTCTGTCACCTTCTGTCTCTGGAGTGGGAAGTAGGGGTGTTATATCCAACAAATTATACCTCTGTTGTTTTAGAACGGATCTATTGGCTTACTACAATTGTAAATATCCTATGGCTTCTTCTCCAGCTGGGCCTTGATACAATGTCATCTAATATTTTCTGCCCATTCTGCGTGTTTACCAATTCCAGTTACAATCAACCCCAGGTTATATCGTGTGCAAACGCTAACCGCAGTAACTTATATTGTTTTAAAATGGAGTTTTAACTGAAATTTAATTTCTCAATATCTATTTTATCTTGTGACAAAAGTTCAATCTTGCTCAATTTTTTTTAGATAAGGCTTATACAGAATTCTATACTGAACTATAAACTCACACTCAAAACCAAGGCAAACCACAATAAGTCTAGTCTAGTTGTCCTCTGTATCTGTTTGTGCCAACATTGAATGCACTTACTGCGATCTGCAAATAACTATATTGATCCATATACTGCGCTCATTTATCACTCTTATCTAAATGAAATTGCATCTAGAGAGAAAATAAAGCTGGAACTCGCAGTTAAAAGAAAATATCCAGATAACGGCTAAGCAATGTTATGCTAATGAGCTGCTAAACTAACTACACAATAACTACCCCAAACCTCCGGTTAAATATTACTGTAACTCAAATTAGCTAGCACTAACATTAGGTGATGACTTACGTATTTCACTTCAGTATAGCCCTCCACCATTTCATGCTACCATTCATTTTTCAGATCACAACCATCAATTCAAAGTGAATCGTAACTGGTTTATTTAGTCAAAATCTTCCAACCAAAGTTTAATGATTTAATAACGTTTGTGTAGGCCCATACTATAGCAGTTTGCAGACATATAGCACAGATAAGACTCAGGAGAGTGAATTACAGATAATGGAAGTGGCTTCTCTTTTTCACCACTCCTATGATATATTTCTGGGGCTCAACTGTTAACCCTAACCCTTTGCCTGTTAATTCCTGTATTGTTGCGAAGAAAACGATATGACAACATTAGTCATGTTTAATGACATTTCTAAACCCTTTCTACACCCTGCCCCAGCTTGGCATGCCTTGGTCAATAACCTCCTCTAGCTGCATTGCAAAACAATACAAGAGCCTTTTTATAAGGCTCATTGTCATACGCATGCTGTCTGAGGCCATCAAATGTTAGCACTCATGCCTCTTCTGATGAAAGTAGACCTATTTGGTTGTAACTAACTGTTGTGAACACATTTATATTCAAATAAAAACAAACAAGAAGAACAATTGTATGTTGACAAAGCTGCTCTCTCAATTGCATTCACTCTTACAGTCCCTGACAAAAGTCCTGTCGCTTATCCATTTTGTAGAAACAAAAGCTTATAACCTGACTTTAAATTAATCGATTGGTTGTAGAAATGTCTCATATGAAAGCTAAAACCCTCCCAGATTATGCCCAATATACAAAAAGAAATTTGCTTCACTGAAGAAAGATTGATCATTAAATGAACACAGAAAGGTCCGATTTTGGCAAGACAAAAGTCTTGTCGCCTTGTCATATGATGCACCCAATCCTAGATTACAGCCTCACCTGTGATCAGTTCCTGATCAATCAATTAGTGGGTGTGTATAAAAAGAACCCCAGCACACCAGACCTTCACATCAACTGCAACTTGACCTCTGACAACATGCCTAATATCCACCCTGAGACCAAAGTGTTAATTATCAAGAGGCTGAAGACCAGATCCACTGCTGAGGTGGCTGACACCTTCAATGTGTCTCAGCGTCCAGTACAAAGAATAAGAAAAAGATCAGAAAAGACTGGATATGTTTAGGATAAGCCCCGGTCCGGCAGACCCCGCAAGACAACTGCTCAGGAGGACCGTTTGTTGATTCGAAAATCCAAGGCCAGCCCCTTTTCCACTGCAGCAGAGCTCCACCAGGCCTGGTCACCTCAAGTCCCTGTGTCAACCAGAACAGTTTGTACAATTCTGTCTCGAAATGGCCTCCATGGTCGAATCAGTGTACAGAAACCAGCACTAAACAAAAGGCAATTAAAAAGCCGTGTGGCATTTGCCAAGGCCCACAGCCTGCTAAAAGGATGGACACTGGAAAAGTGGCAGAAGGTGGATTTCTCAGACGAATCCTCGGTTGAACTACATCACAGCCGCCGCAAATATTGCAGGAGACCTACTGGAGCCCGCATGGATCCAAGATTCACCCAGAAAACAGTTAAGTTTGGAGGCGTAAAAATCATTGTCTGGGGTTACATCCAGTATGGGGGTGTGCGAGACATTTGCAGGGTGGAAGGCAAAATCAATAGCCTAAAATATCAAGAAGTATTAGCTACCTCTTACATTCCCAACCATAAAAGGGGTCAAATTTTGCAGCAGGATGGTGCTTCATCGCATACTTCTATCTCTACATCAAATTTCCTCAAGGCGAAGAAGATCAAGGTGCTCCAGGACTGGCCAGCCCAGTCACCAGACATGAACATCATTGAGCATGTTTGGAGTAGAATGAAAGAGGAAGCATGGAAGGCAAAACCAAAGAATCTTGATGAACTCTGGGAGGCATGTAAGACTGCTTTCTTTGCTATTCCTGATGACTTCAACAAATTGTATGAATTATTGTCGAACCGCATGGATGCGGTCCTTCAAGCTCATGGAAGTCATACAAGATATAAAATATGGATCTCACAGCACCACTACTTAATTCACTGACGTTATGCAACATATTTTTGTATTTTAAGTAAATTATTTGTTCAATTTTCTGCAGGCGACAAGACTTTTGTCTTGTCAAAATCGGACCTTTCTGTGTTCATTAAATGATCAATCTTTCTTCAGTGAAGCAAATTTCTTTTTGTATATTGAGCATAATTTGGGAGGGTTTTAGCTTTCATATGAGACATTTCTACAACCAATCGATTAATTTAAAGTCAGGTTATAAGCTTTTGTTTCTACAAAATGGATAAGAGACAGGACTTTTGTCAGGGACTGTACTTCCATAGCTATGTGGTCTCAAACAAGCATAATTACATGTGGCCTACACATGCACACCAAATTTTAAGACAACTGGAAGCGATAAGTTCATAAGAAGATATTGTTTGTACATTTTTCTAAATGTTCACCTTACACTGCATACTGTATGGATCACCACTGCACAGTTTCCCATTACAATTTCCATTATTCTCATGACTCACGGGGTGAAAATGTCATTAGTCTGAAAGTTGGGGAGTGACCTGCTGTGCCACCAATGGGCAATGGTGGGCCATTGGTGGTGTGGTAGTTACTCATACCCTATACTTTCAATATTTCAGAATTTGGAGATCTTTTTACTATTGCATATAAAATCGGAAATGCAATAACTTCAAGATCCACGAGGGCCATCACTAAACAATAAACAGCTTGCTCAGCCCACCCTTTTCAGACAACCCTGGATGTGTGTGCATATCTCGAAGCTCGCATGTGTGTCAGGGGCCAGGATGTGCCTGCGAGAATTTGGAGTGGGCGCCTGTTGTCAGAGAAATTAAGGACGTAAAAATACATAGGCGACAACATTTAACCTAATGCATTAAACAATGATGAATTATTTCAGAATGATACAAACCTAAATAACCTATTTTGTAGAGACGACTAGATGGTATTTTGTGATTGTAAATGTTTAGGCATTAGGCATGTAGGCCTATATATCTCAATCTAAACGATCCCTATTATAATAGCAACACAATAGTTAAAAGTATTATGCAATTGTAAAACAAACCACAATTCATACATGCAACCTTTATTTTTCTGATACAGAAACCATGCAAAAAAATTGGCTACTGCATAATGTATTGAGTATTGGTAGGCTCATAAACTAATACCAAAAAGTTTTTAATTATTTAATTTATTGTGTTTATAGTGTTAATCAATGAAGTAAGTGTCTATAAAAAAGGACCCTGACCTCGTTCACTGACGACCATGACCTGTTCATCAATCATGGCGTGTCATTTTACTTTGATAATGTGGTGGATGAGGAATCTGCTTAAAGGAACATTTTTTTCTTGAAGAAGTCATGTGGCTGTGTGCATTGCTTTTTGGGGGGTTGTTGATCGATATATTCCACGTTCTCCCTCTCGGGTTTCTTAAGAATAGGGTGCACATGCAATTAGTTTGACTACTTAAATCTGACTTGAATTAGTAGGATTGTGAGAGCTGAAATTGACTTTTATTGGCTGTATCACTCAGATTGCTAGTTTTACACAAATCACAAAAGTAATCAGACTACCTGGCTAAAAGCCGAATTCCTATATCTCTTGAAAGCTGCCCTGTTTTGCCCTGCAAAATTAGCAATGAACTTTGTAACCAGACATGACTGCTGTCTACCTGGCAACACATTCTCACTCAAATTTCAAGACTTTCGAAAATTGCTTTCTCTCTTAAAGGTTGTCCTCCACGATCTTTTTGGTGCATAATTCACGGACATGAAAAGTGATCAATGTCACCGCAACACACTATTTGTTAACGACAAAATCATACGTACAGCTTGCGATTGAGATCAGTACATGGTCAATCAGAACCGTTTGTCAGCAACAGCTTCATAGTAAATCCAGTTTTAATTTGTCCCTCCCAGGTTTTCAAAAGTGTCCTTGGTGAAATGCTTCAAGCAAATCATATTTACTGTCAGACTTCACAGAAATCTTCTCATAGACAGTCATAAACTATGCCTGTCTGTGTGTTTGGTTCCCTGGGATGATTATGGAAAGAATCTACGTCAGTAAACAAAACCAAGCGATTCACAGCAGGAGTTTCGTTTTGTGAGATGTACATAAAACAGAGGTGTCAACAGGCTGTAAGCTTCACTGTAAATCCATTTTACCCCCAAAATGGCTATTATTCCACTATGACACGATAAAATCCGTTTTGCAGTGTGTGACCCCTTTAAGCTAATTCAAGTCACTTTAAAGTCCAGCTTTTTTGAACAGCCTTTATGGAGCAGGCCCCTGCTGACTCTTTAGTTAGCCTAAGCAGAATGAAGACTTTGAAAACTTCCACTCAGAGACACATACACACATGCATGCAGACAGGCATACTTGTTTCATAAAGACAATTTTCATAAAGTCCATTTTCATAAAAAATTGACTCCCTAATCTGACTTGAGTTATCTTAACAAGTTACGTGGGTCTTAAACGGTTCCATAAAGGCCCATTTCAGCTCACGCAATCCTACTGATTCAAGTCAGATTTAAGTTGTCAAACTAATTATGCGTGCACCCTACTCTTAAAAACAGCCTAAGAGGTAGAACGTGGATTATATCGATCCATCACAGCAAAAGGTAATGCACATGGCCACGTGACTACTTTGAGAAAAAATTGTCTAAATACATATTAAATTAAATGCACTTTTTGGCATTGTTTGTACTAAGCTTACTAATGTGAAATACATTATCCAGTAGCCAAACTTTTCAACATGGTGAATGTTTCTGGAAAATGAATGTTAGATTTATGTATTTAGGTATGATTTGCAGTTGTATGCTTCAGTTAACTATTATGTAGCAATGATAAGAAGTTGGGAAGTCGTGGTCTGATGGTTAGGGAGTCGTGGCCTGATGGTTAGGGAATCGGGCTTGTAACCTGCAAGTTGCTGGTTTGATTCCCGCACAAGCAGGAATTGAAGGTGGGGATTGTGAACAAACAGCACTATCTCTGCCTTTGATACCATGACCGAGGTGCCCTTGAGCAAGGCACCAAACCCCCAATTGCTTCCCGGGCACTGGAGCAATAGCTGCCCACTGCTCCAGGTGTATGTTTACTGTGTGTGCGTGCGGTTGTTCACTACTCACTGCTGTGTGTGCACTTGGATGGGTTAAATGCAGAGCACTAATTTCGAGTATGGGTCACCATACTTGAAAATATGTCACTTCATAATGGGGATCATTCAGCTTTAGAGATATAGGGATATATGTACCTGATGCCTAAACATTTGAAATCACAAACCTTCAGCCTTATTTTGAATGTAATTTATGTAGGTTTGTATCATTCTGATATAATTGTTTATCATTGTTTAATACATTACATTAAATGTTGTAACCCATGTTTTTAAGTTAATTTTCTATAAATGTAGCCTACATATTAAACAGAGTGAATGAGAAAATGTCCATTGTAAATCATCACTTTCCTGTTGGGTCAGTATTGAGGGCACATCTGATTACGCACCAACTCAGACTAAGCTTGACATCTAGCCTTCCCCTGACCAGGCCAGCTTGCCATAGTAACTGAGTTCGAACTATGCTGAGCTGGCTTAATGGAACCGAATGAGCTAGAATTGATTTTGACTAACAGACATAAGCCTGACTTATTCAGTAAACTTGCTTAATGGAACAGGCCTACGGTCTTGCAGGGGGAGTGAAATACCATTGAAAGAAGAGACCTAACTGCATGTCTGTACTTTATTGTGGCGGGACCAATGACTATTGAGAACTGTGTTTTATAAATGGTTATGCATGGAGACAAGACCTCAAATAACTTTGTACCACCATGACGACTTGTCTCCTTGCTTCATGCGCAAGTAATAAACTTCCCTCCGATTCATCAGCTCTGTGTACACTTTATATATAGAATTTTCTGACAGTTGTGCAACAAGGGAGACAGAATTCTGGAGGAAGCCATAGTAATTAGCCAAACATATATGTTTCAAATATTAACAATACAACAATACATCTACTTTTCATCTTACCTTCAATTATTTCTAAAATGTGTGTATAAAACATTGTCACATTGTTCTTATGAACTTGTGATTATATTACAGTATTGGTTAACAAATAGTGGATGTGTAAAGAATTATTGTAGTTATGCTATGTGCTCATTGTGCTAACACACATTTCCCTTTAGTTTAATCATTTAGAAGATATGAAGTTGCCATTGCACATGGTACCATTTTGTAGTGACTTCCTTGTGTGTGGAGCAGGTCAAGTCCCTTGGTCAATGTGGCACTTGTTTATGGACATAAAATATGTGCCAAGGTCCAAATTCACTCTTATGTTAATAATTCTGCCACTTTGGCATACATTACTTATTGCCTATCACTCAGTCAGTCAATCAAAGCTGCGGTTCATGAGGAGAAGAATTTAGTTGTTTTGGACTAATCTTTATTGTACATAAAAAATGCTATATAGCAGTCATTATAGTTTCTTCAGGCTTTTTTGTTCCTCATGAGCAGTAAAGCATATGTATTAAACATCAACATTTTGGGAAATCATGATCTGTAAAGGGAATCACTTTGAAAAATTAACAAGTTGGGACATGGCCTGTAGCGTCACCTACTGTCTCACATGGTTCTGAGAATTTCAAAACTTTACTTGTCTAGGGGCTGCCATTGACTCCCATGGAACTAAGAAAAAGCCAGCAATAAAAACGTTTTTTTTTCCTCCTACCTGAGGAATCCCATGTACAATAAAAATAAATATAGCTGCAAGCAGCAAAGAGGTAGGTGGCCAAGCAGGCCAAGAGACCCAAAGAAAACTTTAGACATCCTTAAAATCAGGTTCTGAGAACATTTTTTAAAACAAGACTATTTAGCAGTCCTGTGGATATATATTTTTATCACAGAATCCTGCTTTCCTAGACATTTATAACCCGGTAACGTCAGTTTAAAGTAATTTTTCTTCAATTTCTGTTCAAATACTGCTGGCTTCACATTATCTAATTTTCCATTTTTCTTTCGAGGCTGCAATTTCCTTTTCTATCAGCAGATCTCAAGGACTCCCTTGCACAAATAAGTAATTTCAGCTTTTATAACATATATAAGATTTATATGTATAGCAAAATATATAAAGCCTATTCAAAATCATGTCAACAATTGTATTTAATTCTACAAAGTTCACTACAAAACCATTAGACAGGTGGACAGGTAATCACAATTCTTGTGTTACATAAACATCAACAATAATTGTAAAAAGTAAATACATCGACTAACCTATGTTTTGTAAAGCCTTTCTTGCCCTCTTTGTTCTCTCTCTCTCTACAATGGACCCGCCTTTCAATAGTCCTCTCTCTCCATACAAGCTCTGAATCAATGTATGGGACGAATTTTTGCCAAGAATTGGCAGGATAATCAATCCCTTTTCAATCAGTTTCTGAACGGTTAGTATCATAAATCTCTGCACAAATGTGTTCAAAACAGATACATTCAAGTGAAATATTACAATATAAGTTAAATACGGTCTGTGCATATAACAATATGAGTCCAATGTAACGCATATTTTACGTATAGCTCCAAAAACTATTTTGCTCTCAAATTTTGGCAAGCGTGCATTACTTATTGAAGCCTTTCTACACTCACATGCAACTTGGACATGGGCTGATAATCTACTTTTATAATGTCTGTTTACGCCCCTGCTACCACCACAAATATAATACCATTAGTTTTGGCTGTCATGCTGTAGGAAACAATGAAATGAGAACATGTATGTGTAAGCAATGGAATGTTGACGGAAACTTGACTTGACTTGAATAGATTATACCTTGAGGGGAACTTTGATTCCCTTCAACGTATTGATCATTAGTTTGGGCAGGATATGACAGCTTCCAAGCAACCTGTAAAATGGCAAAGTAAGTGTACTTGGATCGTACCCTGTCAGTAAATTATGAACAATAAATGTTTTGCCATATTAACTTAATCTATCAGGCCAACGAATGCTGATGATGTCCCTGTGCGTTTATACACTTACTCATGCAGAATTATGACTTAATCATTGTCAGCTAATGATAGAATGTTGATAATGTTAGGCAATGCATTTATAGATCCATTGTGTGACATTCTTTTTAATAACTTACATTTTTCAGAAGAATTGAAGGGCTAGACAACAGTCGTTTACATAAAATAGAACTATATCAATGAAGAATGTAATTTCAGTTTCCGACCTTGCCTTGGCGGCGATGTCTAGCGTTCATTAGGCAACCATTGACCGCCTACTCGCGCTAAAAGTACAGCTGACCAGGTATGCAAATCACATCACACATTACGCACCCACAACTCAACTGGAAGATTAGATAAACAACTTTTGTAATATGCAAGAAAAGGAAAACTGAAAAAGCTGTCAAATATTTATATATACATATATATATATATACATACACACAAATAATTATATATATATATTTTTTTTACATTTAATATAACAATACATGTATAAACAATACATGAAAATAAGGTGGCCTTAGTAGCATAGCTCCCTGGTGGCTATGTAACTGTCTGACTGTCAAATAAATTCAGAATAATGTTCGATGTTTCAATTATGTCATTTTACGACTAAGAGCTTTGTAGGAAACCAGAATTCACAAGAAAATACATATTTCTGCTTCAACATCCTATTAGTTCAGTCATTGCTTACAAATTACAAAAAAATATAAAGTGTATACAGGTGCAGAGAACAGAGAGGAAGGGAAGCCATACTGTACCTTTCCATAAGAGCCTTGCCCCAACACCTTGAGCAGTGCAAACTGAGAAGGATCAGCCTTCTCACAACCTTCTCTGACATGGTGGGAGATATCAATCTCCTTCAGGATACTGTCGTCCTAAGATCATGCATACACAAACACACCAGAGAAAGAGACTGGTATTGTATCATTACACCATGCAAGTAGAGTGACATCACTAAGAAGTATGGTCTGGGTTTTGCTCAGTTCAAATAAAACACAGTGAGCGTGTGTGCTGCTGACTGGGTACATGCCTTCAGAGAGTTTTGTGATGGGTACTGTTATGCTACCAGAACAAAGGCCGGTGGGGGTGGGGGGGAGTACTGACTCTATACACTTACACCCACCTACGAAATGCATATCCCTATTACATTTTCTGTCAGTTGAAAATAGTTCTTTGTCACAGCAGTGAGTGTGTGGGCAATTATGTATCAAAAACAAACATGTAGGCCGCCAGCTGCTCATAGAGGGTGTTTAATGTAATCTCTAATGTAATTCAAGAAACCTGTGTGTACAAATCAGAACGGAAATAGTTTCCCACAATCAGTCCAAGAACCAGGCAGTCTGCAATATTCATATTTTTTCCCTTTCTTAATCTATCGTAGTACAGATTGACATTGTTTGGATAAGCATTTCAACATAAAATAATGGAATAAAAATAATTCAGACAATTTGGGTTGCTCTGCTCATTCTGGATGCCATCTTGACTGAGCTGCATTAAGCTAGCTCTCATAAGCCGAAACAATTGCAAGCCCGAAACAGACATAACACGTGAACAGTAATATGTCAGTGTGGTACAAATAATCCATGGCTATGTTCCGATTGAGTGACTGGCAAGCTAACAAAGAAAAAAACAACATTTGGTATGTTTATAATTAGTGGATGCTGTATTTTATTAGGTGTAGCTGGAAGGTTAAGCTATTATCTACTGTTACTGTATAGGCTAAAGGCTCTGTGTAGGCAATTGGCTCTTTAGACAGAAAGCAAGACTCCCACTCCTAACCCTGGTGGAAGTTGGTGGTATTGCATTTCCGATTAGGTACCTGTCTGATTTGGTCGATTGTATTCTATTAACTCCAGTTAATATCCAAAACTATCACCCCCAGTAATTTTTCTAAAACTTACCCAGCTATTTCAAAAAAATGTTTCCTGATATTTCAAACATATACTAAATGGGAAAAGCAGCACTCCATTTATTTGCTTACATCTAGAAAAGATACCTGGAACTGAGTTTGCCAGCGTGAAGAGTGCACAAACTCAAAACTACCCAAGACTACCCAAGTTGAAAGAGCTCACAAAGAAGTTGCTTGATAATTTAGTTTCATGCCCTGCTGTAGCCAGTTTTACAAATGGTTGAAAACATACATGAATGTTGTTTATAGAGTTTAGTTTCCTTTTTTTCAAAGTAAATTGAACAATTATGTCATGAATGTTAATATGAAATCAAATTGTGGTGAGACATGTCAGTCAAATATATAACAATGACATCTCATGTCAGACCAGTTTTAAATCAGTAAAGCAATGCTCCTGCAGTATACAACCCCTTGACCTGCACTTGTCATACTGCTTCATGGGATGTAAATGTGCAATAACTGTAGTGTTCCTACAGATGGACCTCAGATTTAACAAGTGTTCCATACTTCTATGATATAGTATTCATCCAGTACAGCTGCTAGTCGTTTTGGTTCCCCAAGTATAATTCCTTCATGATGCCCCCCAAATACCACCACCATCAGAAGAAAAAAAACATATTACTTTCTTGAGCATTTGCATATATACATTGTTCTGCCTAGTATTTATAAGTTAAAATAATATCGACGTGATAATGATAATGATGCTGATTAACCATTGGTCTATTTTTGGTGCCCCCTCAGCATTAGGTACACTACGCACAACTAGTGATGCGCGTGGTGGGGCACTGCATTTTTCTCACTCCTCTTCAGATTTACGTACACTGTAGGCTAAAAATAGACATATCTACAACACCTGCCAAAGACGCTCTGAACTAATTGTATCGTAAGGTAATGATGACGGACACAGATAGGTAGACTCAACATGTGTTAATAGTGATTGGTGGAATAAACCAATCAACAAATTATACAAATTGTTAGACATTTAAGTATTTGGCCCGTGCACACAACCAAACAATTAGTATATTTCGAAGAAACCGCATAAAACGTGTCTAGTTCCGCCGACAAAATGGAATGTGATACAAACCTGTAATTTGCTGAGACTAGAGTTTTTGGATCGTGATTTCTTATGAAGGTATACAGAAAACCATCTCCGTACGGTAAATTTT
Source organism: Plecoglossus altivelis (assembly GCA_036571765.1). Lineage (NCBI taxonomy): Eukaryota > Metazoa > Chordata > Actinopteri > Osmeriformes > Plecoglossidae > Plecoglossus > Plecoglossus altivelis. The sequence continues at coordinate 4,477,336 of BROE01000016.1, forward strand.
CGCATGTTTGTTTCCATGTTCCAATTTTGTCCCGTGTCCTGTTGTTCAACAGTTGTAAATCACAATACACGAGTCCAGGTCCACAGGGTGACTAGGGGGATTTAAACGTTTCCACTGTCCATTAATCCATACTGCTGAATTATTCAGGGGATAAAACAAAGCCGATGTGTTTCCTGTTTCCTGACTCTGCTTAGGTGCCCTTTTGAAAGGTTCTGATATGACTGCAGCTCCATGCATGCAGCTAAGATGCCGGACCGATTATTTGGTGTCCACAGGACCTTTTTTAAAGCAATGTCCGGCTGTGTTCGCTGCTTAAGGACGGTGCGATTGAGCAAAGTAAAGGCGTGCAGAGGATTCAGTTCTCCCCTCCGAGTTCTCTCTGCGTCCAATCAGACGCACAGTGACTGCCACTTGCCACGGTTTTACCGACGGTATCCCTCCTCCGTGCGCGTTGAAAACTAGCTGTAGAATTTATCCCATATGTTGCTGGATTCATCTCCTGATAACAACAATGGCCGTTGATATAAAGCTGTGCTACAGTAATCTTAATGCACTGGTGAATTTGAAAAATCGTGAATATTATGAGATCAGCCTAGTAGGCTTCTGCGATGAACGAAACACATTTGCTTGTCTTTCAGCCCAGAACATGCGCTGGAGATATGAGGCTAGTCTACACACTCATTGGAGTAATGATCTTTTAAAAAAGGAAAAATGTATCTGTTATGAGATGTATTTCAACACAGCAAACATGATAGCGTACATCACTCCAAAAGGCAGCGTTAACCTACACTAAAATATGTGATCGAATGGTCTGAGGACAGCCTATAGATTTCCAATAGTAAAGAGTAGAAACACTATTCTTTAGTACCGTTAGAAGGAAGCAAACTGGAGAGATACTCACTGATGTAGGGCAGCATATTGATGCATCACGCAGGAGCATAGTTATTTTGTTTGACCAATGGGCCAGTGATCAATAATCACAATAAGAAACCAACAAAAGTCAATGTACTAACACTACAAAGAAGACAATTAGAAACCATCTGAATCCTTAACATAGACAATGGATCTCCGTCCTCCTAGTCTTTTTTTCTTATATACTTTCTCTCATTTAACCTTAGAGTTAGGAGGTGTTCACTCAGGTGAAAAAACCAGAAGACCAGCTGTTCCCAATACAACAGATGGCAGATGTTTCCTTTCACTAAGCATTCAGAGCAGAAAAGAAGTGGAATTTCAGTAATAATAATATTAGACACTCTTTATTAACTTTTAGAATAGAAGATAACCATCTGTCTAATAATCTACTGGAAAATTACGAAAAGCGGTATGTATGTAAGTATGTTGGATCCTGAAGTGAGAAGCAATAGACAAACAGCATAATAACACCTGTGACATTTAACCTGAACACATTTGGGGCTGTCAGTGGGCTGTAATGGCACCTCATAATCTCTTTGACGAAATAGAATAGTACAGAGTAGGAGAGACAGGACAGTTATAAAAGAAAGTTCTCAATTTCCCAACTCAGCCCATGTCTGTAAAATTATCTTTAAGGAGATTCACAGTAATTCACAATGTATATTACCCCCTGACTGTTATCATACAGAGCTGCTGTGTATAACCATACCAAACATGCTGCAGCAACTAAGCCCTTGGTGAGCTGGGGGCAAGGTGGGTTATTAGGACTGAGAAAAGGACACATCAGCGGTTTTTCCCAGTTGCAGCTTTGATATATGCAGCCTGACAGCTTATGTAAGGAGACACTACTTTGATTAGCAATAGAGTTACCTTCCATCTCCTCTATCAAACATCCTTTATCCAGATTTATGTGGTTTCAGATCTGATCTGACCACAACTGATATGAAACAGATTCTGAGGGTCAAACCCTGAGAAAGAACAGTTGACAGGATAACACTCAAAATGACCAAAATTGATTAACATTTGAACAATAGCATATGGCAGTACACCTGTCATGTGATGGTATTTATTTATTATAACATTTACCTCAAATGTTTTTACTGGTGTTTATAAATTCATGTGTGATACATATGACGCTACATACAGGCACAACATGACTTTACAACAAAGGTACATCCCAAAGTGCATTTTAAGTCCTTCGTTAGGTGGACGTTAGGTGCTTAATATAATCTTATTCAACAGGTCGTACCCCAAAACCTTATACAAATGCATTCTCACAAACAGGGTTGTAATGGTAAAATTAGAGGTGGGTAAACTATCATTTTTATTTTTACATATTTATTATTGTGTTTCATAAGGCCTATTTAGATGGAACTGGGAAGGCTGGATTGTTACCTGCATCATTGTATTTGACAACACTTTATTGTCAGTGGTTGTCCCTCTCATTGCGGTGCTAATAAAAACAACGTTGAAAAACATGAAGTGATCTTCTTCAGTCTTTGTACTTCAAGCCTTTTGCAGAAAAAGAAAAATCACTTTGCATGCACATACAGCTTTGAGAGCATCATATGACCAACATAATTTGGAATCTGGGCCCAGAGCTATCATGTTATATAACATTCTTATGCAAGGGCATGCCTATTACTGTATGCAACATAATAGGAATACCAGCACAACTCTGTATTATCAATCTTTTCATCACGATAAAAAGAGAAAAAGATGAGCGATAGAGAGTAGTGTAATTTTCTAGTTCATGTAAGGATTTGTCTGAAATCTCATTGTCTGGTTGGGGATTTACCTCCTTTTGCCTGATTGGAGAATCCCAACGCATACATGTATTTAAAAAAAATACATTTAACACATTGACACAAATCCTACGTCAAGATCTCATATTTTGATTGAGAACATACAGTTTGGAATAATCTGGTTTTGAGAATGTTAACGGACAGTTCAATGAGTTCAGTATATACTAATTTTGTCTAGTTTACCGATAGTCTTAGATGTCAATACAAGAGGGTCACTTAATCTCACTCTTTACACTCCTCCATTTTCTGTCCAAAGACTTAAGCATACTACAATATTTTACATACAAGTAGATGAGTGTGTATAATCAAATACAGATTGAAAACATGCCAACATTGCGCAAAAACACAGTTATGCTGCGATCAGGGGTGTGTACAAGATGCAAGGGTTTGGAGTAATAGTGTTCAATCAGTAAGGAGAGGACACAATCGATGATCATTGTAGCATGGGCCATTTACAGGCTGCCGGTATATCTGGCCATAAAGATGGAATCCCAGTTACTCGTGTCAAAGTCATTTCCTCCAGACATACTGCAAAGACAGTAACTTCTTTTTGGTCTGACTGACTGACTGACAAAGGTTTAAAGCGTCGTCAGAACAGTTATATATAGAGCCTACTCATACATACACCATGTCAGAATAAAGCAGACAAAGAAATTCAACAGTCTGATCAGCAGATTGTCTGGGAATAAGTTAATGTAAATAAATATGTAAGGAAATGAGTAATGAGTGGATAGCTGGTGAAGCTCTTCCGTTTCTTCTTGCTGTATGGAGCACACCTCTCCTTGAGATGGAGGTACTTTTAAAACTATGAGCACAGGCAGAAAGACAAAGGAGGTTGCCGGGGAGAAATAGAAGATTTAGCAACCTAGCGGTGGCAGTGATTGTCAGCTTTGCATACAAAGTGATGACAGTGATTGTCTGCTTTGTTAGGTGTCAAGACGGTTCCTAGATTTGTTAACATCACCTAGCACTAATCACTCCCACAGACGGGTTAAATGTAGCACACGCTAATGGAATGTTTACAAAGATTATATTACCGCTACATGAAGTCCCCACACATGCTTCATCATCGCCATAACCCACGTGAGAAGCCAATGATTAAAAGGAAACGACAACACCGACATAGTGTGCTGTTAAATGATCAGAGATTGTCCAGGATGTAAAATGAAAAGGATATTCTTAGAAACACAGAATGCGCCATATTCTTGGACTGTTAAGATGTTCATTGAGTGGTCATAGTGAGGCATCCAGACATACCTTTGTGTGTGGTTTTGTCTTAAATGCAAGAGGGTTCCATGTCATGACAAGGTTGGCAGAAAGACAGGATGCTTTCTGAAAAGTCATCATGCGTACCCAGGTATGTGGCTTTGTCATCTGCAAGGATATTCCATGTGACAAAAAAGACGGAAAGTCGTAGAAAGACAGAATTGTCACTGACAGGTCACCTTGAGTACTATGTACAGTGTGTGGCTTTGTCGTACGCGCAGAATGTTCAGACGATAAGACATGCTCTCAGGAAAAAACAGGATGTTGATAACTGTCTGGACAACAAAACAATGTTGCCAACTTGTGAAAAGATATGTCATTAGAAGGCTGTAAAAAGGTTTATAAGAAAATAATCTGAAAAGAGATTATGACCTCTTGCTTGAAAAAATGCTGTGACCACAGTCTACTAGAGATACACAAGGAAGATCCCTTGAGCTCACAACAACCATACTTCATTTCTTTACTACTTTGTCTTTTTTTGTAATGGCTTTAGATTAGCTTCCTTTTGAATAGGATATTGATTGCTGCAACCTTATATAAAAATACCCACCATTTTAACAAAAGGAATTGGTAGTTGAACCAAAAAATCTTAGATGAAGGAGTTCTTCACATATCCCAGAACTCTCTCCCAGATTTAAGATCCCCAGCGCTGGATGGACAAGGTAAGCACCCCGCAAACTCGGTTCATGCCATATCATATCAGTCTGATAAGAAAGGACTTGATTGTGATGCTGGTGAATATGTAACGTGTGAAGGGATTACATGTTCTGTGGTGATAGAATCCTCACCCTTAGGCAACCTCACTCATTGTTTTCTTCTGTGACAACAAAACAAGAGGTTCCTTAAAGAATGGGATGACTGATAACATTTATCCTAACTACTTAAGTATATCAGAAAAGCGTATTATTACGCAGTCTCTGTTATTCATCAGGCTAGTGTGTGGCTAATCGGGAGCACCAGGACAATTCTTGGTGGGCCGGTCTGTTTTTTGGGGCCGCGAGGGCCGGTTATGGCACTGGTTTGAATATGCTGTCCATGGGATGCCTGCACTCAAAGCAGCCCCATTCTTTTTATTTTATATTTTACAGCAGCTCCGCTCTTTTTATATGTAGGGCTATTATTTTCTCACATCCTCACAGAGTGCAGCCTGTAGGTTGACGATGAAGTGATTCTATTTGTCTCCCTGGCCCAACCCCTGACACCGACACCTTGCTCAAAATAACGTAAGAGATAAAAATGGATAACAGAAAGCGCAAAAGTACAGAAAAAAGAGAGATCTAGAAACCGACGCATCCAAATGTTCTGAGTTGATTACATTTTTTCTCAAAACAACAAATAAAGACGACGAGCGGCAAGCTAATATTAAGGTACGTAGATGCTAGCGGCCATGCAAAACAAAGTTGTCTGCAAACCACTGTTCATGTATCCAACGTTTTCTTGGCAGGAAAGTGCAAAAATGGAACATATATGGAACATTAAAAAAGTAGATGAAAATATAATAAAAATATATTATAAAATACAAATAAGATAAAAAGTGGGCACTAGCTGTACAGATGGGGGAATATAACTATAGTTAGTGAGGTATATATAGTACAGGGGGAGGGGGGTATATACACAGTAGTGCAACAGTGGGAGGGGGGTATATACAGGGGGAGGGGGGGTATGTACACAGTAGTGCAAACAGTGGTGCAAAAACACAGTGGAAAGTTTGAAGTTGTCATGTGCTAAAGTGTCATGTGCAGAGTGCAGTAGTAGGATTTCAAAATGGGGGTTTGGGGGTGTTGGTAGTTTGTGGCAATGTCATACTGAGTCTTTGGACCTGTTGGAGAGGGCAATAGCAGAAGGGTAGAAGCTGTTCCAGTGGTGAGAGGTTATGGTCCTGATAGACAGCACCCTCCTGCCAGAGGGAAGCAGTTGAAGCAAAGAGTGTCCAGGGTGGGAGGAGTCGGCCACAATCTTCCTCACTCGCCTCAATGACCTCGAGGTGTGCAGGTCCCTGAGGTATGGCAGGTTGCAGCCTATCACCTTCTCGGCAGCACGGATGATTTGCTGCAGTCTGCTCTTGTCCTTGGCAGTGGCAGCAGCATAACAGATGGTGACAAAGGAGGTGAGGATGGACTCAATAATAGCAGTATAGAATTGCACCATCATTGTCATTGGCAGGTTGAATTTCTTCAGCTGCCGCAGGAAGCACATACTCTGCTGGGCTTTCTTAACGAGTGAGCTGATGTTCAGCTCCCAGTTGAGGTCCTGGGAGAGTGTGATGCCCAGGAAAGGGAGGGACTGCACAGTGTTGACCTGGGAGTCACACAGGGTGGTGGGAAAGAGTGGGGTTGGGTTCTTTCTAAAGTCCACAACCATCTCCACTGTCTTCACAGCGCTTAGCTCAGGGTTGTTCTGGCTACACCGGGTCACCAGGTTGTCAGCTTCCCACCTGTAGTTAGACTCATCCCCACCGGAGATGAGCCCGATCAGAGTGGTGTCGTCTGCAAACTTCAGGAGCTTGACAGATGGGTGACTGGAGGTGCAGCTGTTGGTGTACAGGGAGAAGAGCAGAGGGGAAAGGACGCAGCCTTGAGGAGCTCCGATGCTGATTGACCTGGAGTCAGAGACTTGCGTTCCCATCTTGGTATGCTGCTTCCTGTCAGACAGGAAGTCTGTGATCCACCTGCAGGTGGGGTCAGGCACGTTCAGCTGGGAGAGCTTGTCCTGAAGCAGAGCCGGGATGATAGTATTGAAGATAGAGCTGAAGTCCACAAACAGGATCCTGGCGTAAGTGTTTGGGGAGTCCAGATGCTGGAGGGTGAAGTGTAGGGCCATATTAACTGCGTCATCCACAGACCTGTTGGCTTGGTAGGTGAACTGCAGGGGGTCCAGGAGGAAACATTTATTTCATTGCTCACCTGTGAACTTTCTTGTGCTCTGCCTGAAACTGATGCCTCCAGCTGCCTATCCTTAACAAGTAGGGTACAGGGGTAAATTCTCAAAATGTATCAAATTAAGCTCCCTCCCTTAATACCCACCTACACAACATTTTACAATAGAAATGTTACAGTCTTGGCACAAGTAAAACTGAATACTGAAATATATTATCATTACATAAATGTAAACCAAATTTCAACTTTCAGTTTCTAATTTAACTTACAGGATTTCTCTTGAAAAAAGGTCTCAATCTTTTCCTGCCCTTTTCTTTTCTGCATCTTAATGATTCTGCGTGATAAAAACCCAGCGCTAACTTCACAGTGACATGGGTCTGACAGGACTGTGAGACTGATAAATAAGACTGATAATTAATAAATGTTGTAATGCGTGTACTGACAACACTGACTCACCAAAAGATCTTACTTTGAATACTTCAAAATATTTAAGCTAAGTACTAATAACAGGACATATATCTCCAATGTCTCACCACAATGAAAAGAGACAACATAATGCGTCTTAGAGTGTGTTTAGACTGTGGTTATGGATGAACTTTACCTGGTCCTGCCTCAGACTCTGCTCTAACTCTGTTCTCTATCGTCTTAACTCCTGCCAACCAAAATAAAAGCGCAAATATGTATTTAATTGTGTAACCTTTTGAGGTCTGATCCTGTTTCACTCTCTAACAGTTGAAACTCTCTCGGAGGTGCGAACTGAGAAAAGGGCGTCCTGGTGCCACGTGCACTGATGGACGTTCTTGTGCTCGAACATGGTGTTCATTATGGACAAACTGTGACTAGCACAGAAGTCCAAGAACAAAAAACCACTCAGGTTCAGATCGGGGTGGCCGTTCTTCCCAATCACTCCTCTCCAGGTGTCACTATCGTTGCCCACGAAGGTGTTGAAGTCCCCCAGCAGAACAATGGAGTCCCCAGTCGGTGCACAGTCCAGTACCCCTCCCGGGGTCTCCAAGAAGGCAGGGTACTCTGCACTATTATTCGGACCATAGGCTGATACAACAGTGAGAGACCTGTCTCCGGCCAGAGAAATGTAGTCCAGAGAGAGTCCAGCCTCTCTCGAGGATAATGGATTCGTAACCCAGGCTGTGCGTGGAGGCGAGGCCGACTATATCTTGCCGGTAACGCTCTACCTCCAGCACAAGATGAAGAGGAAGGGAGCAGGATTTCCATGTGGTTCATCATATGAGACCCTAACCCTAAATCCAAGAGTAGGGCCAACATTGTCACATCAGTAACCAGGCCTCAACCTCCCCACACCTCATGGAAGTGTAGTTGAGCAACAGAGAGATCAACGTGTCATTAGAGAATGCAAAAGGCAAATAACAGCTAAAATAACAGTATGGGTGAGGTCTCCACCAGTCAATTGTGAATTAGTGCAGCATTTTAAGCAAACTAAAGTATTTTTGATATAGCTCTAATTGCCAAGAGAGCACCATTACCTCTAGATTGGAAAATAAAGCATGTTCCAGAGAAGATAAACTGTACACAATGCCCTGTCCCTCTGTTGTTTTCTAGTTACTACACAACTTCTATTAACACATCTATTAACTAAAAGTCACAAAGTAACCGTAGGATTGTGTTGTTAGAAGAATTATTGGTGTTAAGAGTTGATGTATAATTGGTGTAGTGGGTCGTAAAGTGCAAGATAATTATAGATGTATGTCACAGAACAATTGTCAAAGTGTGGCAACAGAACCAAATATCAACCGATATCAACCAATAACTAAATATTAATACGAACATAAATGTATATATTATGATCATATAAACAAAACTTTGATTACATGTCAATACTGAAATTGTTTAAAGACAATAAAAACAATAATGTTAACTTCTACAACCTGGTGGGAATGACATGTCTGTCTAATTTGAAAAAAGTGAGAAAAAAGACGAGAAATCAAGGAACATTTAGAATGGATGAAATTATACAATCAATCCCGAGTTTGCAATTAAATATTTTAATCGTTTGACAGCACTATAAAAATATTATACTAGTTGCATAAGGAAACTCAGTACAAATACTTAAATATAAATATTGCGCAGCAAATTATTGCACTTTAAGCATGTCCATAAATGATTTACAGTGGTTGAGTCCTGTGTGTGTTCTAGTTAGAGCAGAGCACTGGTGGTTGTAGAGTCTCACGTCAGCAGGAAAGAACGATTTGTGGTACCAACGGAACAAATGGCCTTCACATACTTAGGGTGAAGGAGCATTCGCTGAAGGGGCTACTCAGCGCAGAAAGGTGGAAATCATTTTCCATCACTGATGATAGATTTGTAACCACCCTCCTCTCTCCTACTATCTGAAGTATCTGCACTCTGCATCTCCAAGGAGCATCCCAGGACAGCGCTGTCCTTCATTATCAGTCTTGGCATACTGCTGCTCCAGCAGACCACTCCATAGCAAATGGCCTTTCCATGGATGTACACTGGTGCACATCATTGATTCATGACCATGAAATCACAGGATTTCCCACACAATCATATGATTTGATGGTGTGGGATTTTGCGCTATGGCCCATTTTGTTTTCCTACCATCTCAATTGATTTTGTATTGTATTCATTTCCTTTATTTTCTTTCTTGTAATTTTGTTACCCATTAGGACTCCCCCACCAGGGCATATCTCACCAAAACATTGATATATAAACACTAAACTTGTCAAGTAAGATTAAATGTAATATGAAAAGCAGATTCATGGTGAATATTTGATGTGTGCATGCTAGGCTAATTGCTAGGTTAAGCATGTCCTGCTTGGTTAAACAGACGCAAAAAACTGCGACTGTAGAGGTTTATAAAATTGGGTGCTACCTTGTCATTTGTTTCAGAGGGAATACTAGATAACTGTCATTTCAAGAGAAAAAAACTATCCCCACTCAACCTTTCTTGATTGAATTAAGGTTAAGAAATAGACAAAAATACATTGTCAGGGACAGTATCAACAGCTGTAGGCTATTTTGTAAGCTACTGGTTACTTACTGAGAAAATAATTAGGATAGCATACTATTTCATATTTACGGATCCCCTAAATTGAGATGGGGTAAAAATAAAAATTCAGTGCGCACAAGAAACTTTTGAATTGAAACAGACGATATGACTTTAAAATGTGTTTCAAATGTCATTCCGAGATAATATAGTGGTGACGACTCACGAAAAAACATTTAATGTCTTTAAAATCTAGTAAAAGGTGGATATACAGCTCAACTAAGCCTCTTTCTGCCATCTCCACGCATGAAAACAGCAGATATAATGCACGCTTCTGAGCACCGGGTTTTCTGGTGCACACCAGATACTTCAGTATGGTAACTAGAAGCTTGCTAGTGCTCACCAAATTTACCCCCCAACCCTAACCTTAACCCCCCCCCCCCCCGTCCTTTTAGGGGCTCCATACATATTCACCAACATTTTCAAACAAGGTACAGACTTAAGATCGCTATAAACTGCACAAGTTGCACTCCCCCCCTTAATGAACTGTCCCAAATACGAATGATAGCTACGTAAGAGCCCACATGATCACCGTAGAATTACGTGTACAGATTACGTAGCTGATATCAACGTAATTCTACGGTGATAATGTGTTCACGATGCAATGACAGTTATCTGGTTTCCCCTCTGAAACAAATGGGCGTGGTAGCACCCCATTTTATCAAGTTCAAGTTGTGCTTTATTGTCATTCCGCTACATACGGGTGCATACAGTGGAACGAAATGTCGTGCCTCACAGAGCCACGGTGCTACATAAGTACAGACATTCAACAGTACAGTCTAACAACAAACAATTTAAAATAAATATAACATTTCTCCTATACATAAACTAAACAGGATACAAACTATACAAACTGTACGGATACTTACCGATGTGCATGTGCATAGAGTATTGTACATGTGCGAAGAATAGCTACATATTATTACAGAGTCTTTAGTGCAGTTTGTGTACACACGGCAGTGTGTATGAAAAGTGCAGTGGGTGAGTGACTAGTGCCAGTTTTCTGATAGTCTTAGTTATTGTGTGGGTAGTCATAGAGGCCCGGAAGAGTTCAGGGCTCTCACAGCCTGGGGGAAGAAGCTGTTGATCAGTCTGGCAGAGCGGGCTTTGATGCTCCGGTATCGTCTACCTGATGGTAGCGGCTGGAAGAGGCTGTGGGAGGGGTGGGTGGGGTCCTTAACGATACTATTGGCCTTGCTGGAGCATCGTGTGTGGAAGATTTCTAGGATTGAGGGGAGAGGGGCACCGATGATCTTCGCAGCTGTGTTCACTGTTCGCTGGATGGTCTTGCGGTCTGCTGCAGTGCAGTTCCCTTACCAGACAGTGATGCAGCTGGTCAGCACACTCTCAATGGAGCCCCTGTAGAATGTGGTGAGGATGGGTGGAGGGAGACTTGCTCTCTTCAGCCGGCGGAGAAAGTGTAGGCGCTGATGTGCCTTCTTTGAGAGTGACTTGGTGTTGGTGGTCCAGGTGAGGTCCTCTGTGATGTGCACCCCCAGGAATTTGGTGCTGTTGACTCTCCCGACAGGCGAGCTGTCGATGGTCAGTGGGGGTTGATCCGCGGAGTTCCTCCTGAAGTCCATCACAACCTCCTTTGTCTTGCTCAAGTTGAGGGACAGGTTGTTAGCCCCACACCATTTCGCCAGCTGTGCCACTTCCTCTCTATAGTGTGTTTCATCGTTGTTGCTGATGAGACCTACCACTGTTGTGTCATATGTCATATGAAAGTGTATAGATGTCATTTTTTACATCGGTACAAGTTAATTTCCGATGTCTGTTCACATTCAAATCTGACGTCTATACACAAGCGTTCACATTGACGTTTTGGCACAATCAGCCTTCCATATCTTAACTCTCACAGACACCCTCGAGCTTGGCCAAATGCACATGCATATTTTTGGAAAGTGTGCTGACCAAACCCCCACCCTCACTCCTTGGCCTAGCAGCCATTTTTGACTAGTGGCCATTCTGTGGCTAACCATCCTCACACTTAAGCTTGAAGCAAAATCCCTGGTGGATATTTGTGGCATTGCATTTTTAATTTTGTATACAAAAAAATAATACTCAATTCAAAAACATTAACAGAACAGGCCATGCATACTACCACAATAATTGTCAACTTTATAAGAGATGGCATTTCTACCCATCAAGTCCAAAATGTCTGCACTTTGGTGTGCATCTCTTATTACTCATGGAAAACAAAAAAAGTATACAACTTATGATGTCTGCAGCATGAAATGTTAAATAGAGTGACAATTGTAAACACATTTTCCCATTTTAAATGGTTTGCAATGTCAATGGCAGTCAATGGCAGCCCCATTTTTGACTCAGCAGCCACTTGAACTATTCAGCCGGACGATTGTACAATACTAGCTCACTTCCATTAATCAGCAGATGGTGAAAAAGGCTAGAAAATATTTTAAATTAGTTTTCTGTGGCTAAATATTTAACAATAATAAAAAAGACAATTTCTGCAGTGAAGTAAAACTTTCAGAGAGTTAAATAAAAGTGTAAACATTTTGTTTTACAGGCTTATGTTAAACTTGTTAAATTGCAGTTTAAAAAAAAGAATTATTTTGACTATATTTACTTCTGTTTAAGGGGTAACGTGGTTGGAGGTCATAATTCATTAATGACCTTAGTCATATATTTACTAAAAAGCTGATTTGTTGATGTTTAAGACTTGTAGGAAGTTTTTATGTTCAGATAAGTAGGTTTGTTTATTTGCTAGAAGAATGTGTTTGAGTGTTGATCCCATTTGAAAATGTAGCTTTTTTGTACAACCTACATCTGATTTTAAAGACCATGTGCGCATCAATATCAGTTGACATGGAAACAACTGATGACACTTTATTAGATTGGGTTGAGTTTGAAAGTTGTTATTCCAAAAATTGGGTTTTGTTTTGTTTAAAGAAATGTACGATAAAGGCTTTGAGTAAGTGATTAGAAGGTTAACATGAAAGGTTGGTTTAGAGTGGATGTAGAAAGGTTATGAAATTGCCCATGAGCAAAATATTTTAGGTAAAAAAAGTTAAAACCTGAGGTTTTATGGAGTTTTGACAAAGGTAGGAGATGTAATTTAGTTAAACATGGAAAGGAAAAATAACTTTAATGTTAATGTATTTAATTTTGGTTTGCCTGGCATAATATTTGTGCATGATCAGTTAGGCTATGATCAATTTGTTTAAATAATGATGTTCATTCATAAGGAGGGTTACTATAACCTTGTTCGAAATTATTTGGGAAGTGTCATCAAGTTCGATGATTTCATGGATCTACTTTTATGGTTATGATAAAGTCAGAGTTAACTGCTTGTTTTGTCTGCAGAAAACACTTGAATATTGTTCTAAACATCTATCTAGCCTATGGAAAAGATAATCAGTCTGTGAATATATTTGTTTAATGGCTACATTAAGAAACTCATGTGGTCTATATTTCATTCAAGATTAATACAGATATAATTCGTTTTTGGGAAATGATGATTTTGTTATCATTCTCTACAAACTGGAAATAAGTTTATTGTTTTAATGGAAGCTTTTTAATCCACAGGAAGGAGATTTTAACCAGAGTCAAAGGAATGGATGTCAATCGGCAACATTTTATGATGGGTTACATAGATGGACAGTTGGTAAAACTTGTGTTAATACAGAAACAATTACTTAATGTTGCAATGTTGAGCCATGTGTACAAACATGTCTCAAAACTAGGGATGGAGATTTACAAACCATTAGGAAATGGATTTGACACAAACTATTTAAAAAAAAAAAGATGAAGGTAAAGAAACCAGAGAAACCAAACACCTACTCCTGGTTGACAGAACAGTCACCCAAGACTGCAGAACCCAACATACCAACCAGTGCAATTTACATATGTGCGCTTACACAGCCTCACTAACAGATGTTAGGCGTTGGTTAACCCTTGGAAAAGTCTGTTCACGGTAAAAAACGAATGGCTGACACAATGTAGTTTTTTTTTTAAGACATGGACTTTGAATTGTTTACTGTGGTAAAAGATAAAGCTGTGTGCTTAGTTTGTGGAGAAATGAGCGCTGTGTTGAAGCATTACAATTTCAATTGCCACTAAGGGACTAAACATACAAATACAGCAATTTGACTGATGCAGAGTGGGCACGGGCCTTCAGCTGTGCTTTGTATAAATACCATGGATATTCAACCACACCTCAATACACTTGTTCATGCCCAAAACAGACTGGCTTTTTATCACTGCTTAAGAAAAACATCTAAACGGGAAAACATCAAAAACATGTATTGCTTTTTTATAAAGTTGATAAATTGCTGATTTTTAACATATATCTTATGTATTCATGTGAAGTTTTAAAGGGGTCATAGAATGTAAAACAGAGTTTACCTTGTCACAGTAAAAAAAATAATGACAGTTTGGTGGATAAAATGGACATTAGTGAACTTCAAAATCCATTGACACCTCTTCCCTATGCAATTGTAACAATTAGAAACTGCTGCTATAAAATTATCTGTTTCCACCTTTTTTGGCTCTGGTTGGTACCTTTGGCAGGCCCCAATTGCATACAGACCAGCCCACTGGTGTTCTGGCCCAGAAACGTAAATGGGAAGTCACGTACAATATTATATTATCGTATTACATTCTATATTTTATATTTCAAATAGACGGCTGTACAGGTACTACTGAATCTTCCCGGGGAACAAAACACTTGACAGGCATAGTTGATTATGTTTGTTTACAACCTCAAATCTGAAAAAGTTAACAGTATGGAAAAAAGAGAGTAGTAATTTCTAAATGGACTTTGACTTGTATTTCATTGCAGACAATGTGAACACAAAATATTTCTTTTAAAGGTATGTTAAATGACAACCAATTTGCAACCAATTTGCATAGCCTTTAAGTTCAGCTTTTTGGTTTATCCTGCTACAAAGGTCCCTGTTTCTTATGTGGCCCTTCCAGAAAATGAATTTCCCACCCCTGGTGTAGACACACAATATATCAAAAAAAAAAATAATAATAATAATCATAAATATAAACTCGGTCCACTTTTAAAAGACAACATCTCCAGACAGAAATCCAAATCATAACTATAATTTCATACATGACTGAACTGATTATGTAAACTGAAAAACTAGTGTTGCTGGTAATTAGGATAATGTAGCTGTCAGTCATTATAAATACAAATTGTAATAGGTTGTACAATGTTCTTTTCAGACTCAACTGACTACTGGTTTATGACAGTATTACTAGGCAAACCCTTTCACCAATTATAAACAAGGCACTTTACTTAATTCAAAAGTTGTCTTTCTTTGGACAAATCTTTGACAGTAGGTATTCTCATATCCGACCTGTCAACCACCTTAGACATCAGATCTTCCCTTCAATGGTGGATAGTACACTGGTATTGTAGGATTACATACAGTGAAGCCTGCAGCTTTAGGGCTATTACCATAGGTTACCATGTCAACCTCTTTTTTGTTACAGTTCTGCAGCTGGAACTCTGGGTTAAAGCAGATCTCAATCTGTCCTAGGATCTGGATCTGGCTGCTCTGTGAGAGACAAAAACCCCACAAAACATATGTTCAGTGTATAAAATTAAATGTGGTATATGATATGTATTATTTAATTATCCTTTTGAATGCTACACTTTAATCAACATGTTACGGTCATGTTCTATAAGTGATTTGGTCTTTACGACCACTTTTGTATTTTCTTTACAGCATTGGCAACTAAAATAAAATATTGTACTGAATGTATAAGAAATTTAAGAAAAGTGTAATCTCAACTCTGTAGCTGCTGAACATTTTTCATTTTCATTCTTGCTATGTGTGTGCTTTTGTAATATGTTGGCACCTCACATTCTCCAGGAGAGTGCTTTGTCTTATTTCAGAGAGGTCAGGTAAGAAAAATGAACAATTCTCCTATATTTTCTTTGCTTCCCTCTGGATGTGTCCAACATAGGTGTTTGCATCCCCCCCTTTCCCTTTTGTTAAGCACATCGTGTTGACTTCTGGTATGAAACACACTACATAAATAAAGTTTGATTTGATTAAGTTGTACCTTCTCATGCTGAACACACTGGATCTTTGGTTGCACTTGATAGAACTTTAATATGGCTCCTTCAATGTCATCAAACTGCAAACAGAAACAGATAAAAATATTTGAAACTATACATCAAGCCATTGCTAGCAACAATAATTCTTCAAAAGAATTACACTGAGCAAGTGTCACTTTCCAATCCTCACATAGTCTGTGAACACACTGTTTCTTCTTTTAACATTTGTAATACTCTTCCCTCACCATTCATTTAATTTAAACATAATGAAGTAACTTCACACTACTATACTTTGAGTCAAGCCACAGTGTTCTGTATATAATGGAGTGTCAGTTTTGAGAAAAGGATTCTACCCTGTGCTCTGTAGTGTTCATCTATGTGACTTCACACATGTTCACCTCAGCTTCTCATTCTGCCTGAGGAAAATCTGTCGTATTACGTGGTATGTATGAGATGTATAATCGTGAAGTAGTTAGGGTAAAAAAGAAAGGTAATTTACCGAGTAGTATTCCTCAGAGGGAACAATATTGAACTTTGTCAGGACCCTGAAATATAAATTACATAGTACATATGATAACAGTTTGACTAATGGGTAACCAAATGGCAGAGGCTCTGGTGAGTGTAAAGTTAGATGTACACCACAGGTCTCACCCATCCAGGCCCAGCTTGTGGTAGAGCTCCAGGGCTTTGCTGAAGTACTTGTGCTGACTGTTCAGGGACTGTGCCCTTGCCGCACACGTCCCATGCTTGTTCCACTCATACTTCCTTTCATAAAGCACAAAACATTTTTAAGACTTAATATATATTATGCGTTTCTATCGGAAAAATTTTATCCAAACAGCTTACAGTACATGGGGATTTGAACCTGCAACCTATTGATCTGCAGTAAAATGCACTACTACTACCACTGCAGAGCTTGAAATTAACCTTTTTATTTGGTGGCACTGGTGCGCCCAACTTTAAAAACTTACCCACTACGGGTCAGTACCCCCTTAACACACCCACTGCATATTATGGAGCACCAAAACTAACATTTTTATGTTGTGGTATTATTTTGCACACTTTTAGCACAGTGACAAGGAGTGACTGACAGCTAACAAAAATCTGTAGGGTTTCCCATCCCATTAGTTGTTTTCAACATCGGCTGTGGCTGCATTAAAGGACCGTCTATGGTGCCGGTTGCAGTTGGGTTTAATAAAGGTGCAGTAAAGTTGGATATTCATGCTTCTCGTGGTTTGCGGTGCTGATGTCAGTCATGGCCGATCAAGTGCTGTTTACTTCATCACTGACAGCATGGTTACAAATGATTTTTTTTTTTTTTTTTGTACATTAGAACGTGCACAAACCAGTGCACTGAAATTAGTAATTTTGTATACGGCTATGTTAAATCTCACCAATCTGAAGATTGATAATTCAACCAAAACTCAACTAAGCAGTCTTCAATTACCAAAGAGGCAGACTAAAACACTTTCTTCAACAACAGAAGACTATTGCAGTCTATGGCAAACATTTAATTCAATCGTACTGTTTGGTGCTGATCTGAGAATTGGCAAAATTTAACGTGTCATAATGAATACAAATGATGTGTAAAGTTGTTGAGTGTGAGTCAGGCAACTCGTAAAAAAACTGAGTCGTTATTAGAACCCGTGAAGTTACTCTTGATAAAATGCACTCTGCAGTTCTTGAATCCATCACACAGTACTTTGATGGCATACAGTAACCACGCCTCGGCACCAGACAAAAGTCCAACCACCATTCATTGATTCAAGTCAGACAGCTGCAGCTGACACTGCATGAAGTCAAATACCTACTGCCTTGCAGGGAATGTCAAGTGAATTACATTGAAAATGAATGAGAGGAAAGACATTTGTCTTCTGCCACCCCTGAAAAGAATCCTGGGGGATATCTACATTGAAGCTGAGAACGTAAAGAGATTTAATTGGTTATTTAATGTTGGATAGAACAGTAGGCCGGTGACTATATACACACATACTGTGTAGTTGGATAATTAGAGAGCGTTTTGTGAAGAAAATTAAGATGGGTTGCTCCATAATGATTATTTGTACTTATTATAAGGGAGCACAAATGCTCCCAAATATATTTTTAGGTTGGACGGACAATTTTGGGAGAATTTACCACTAAAATGGTTGTGATTTCAAGCCCTGCACTGAGCTATCCCAATTATCTGGGCTGATGGATAACCCTGGAAATGAGCAACAGACTGAAGCAGGAAGTTATAGGAGTAGCAGTAACTATTGCAGTGTAGTGGGGCATACCAAAATGAAATAGTGGATGGTTTTAACAGGTCCGGCCAGCTTTTCATCATGTCTGGAAGTAGGTCCTGAAACAAACAACCAATTTCTGAATTTACCAATGTGTGCACACCATGGATTGTATATAATGATCAACAAAATGAAAGCTCCCAAAAAGTGAAGCCAAAACATATTGATCTCCCTCTACTGGCTGGCTGCATTATAGGCTGGCTGCATGTTAGCAGATCGAACATGAGCAAAACATTTTTTTTTTTTTTATATACAAGGGAATATCAAATATATTTTTCCTGAAGATGGTTTCTGTCATTTTAGGTAGTTCTTATCATGCTGATCTCTGTTTCATTTAATTTAATTTCAAGTTATTTTTATTAGATTATATAAAAAGTGGGGTTAAATTGACAGCTGCTTTTTACCTTTCTATAACCTAGATTTTAAACCGCCAAAATAAGTTGCTCTATAGTAAACTTTATGTACTGACCATAAACTGTAGCGCTAACTTAACTAAAGCATAGCACATGAGCTAAAAATAAATGATTTGTTTGTCCACCGAGGTGTAATGGTTTTGTTAAATCACGAAGACATCATTTTTTACCCAGTCTATGTTCTGAACACCTGCAGAGTGTGACATTGTGGCATCGTATGACAACCTTCAGAGATCCTAATGTTTCTGACCGTGGCTAGCTAGTTAGCTCCTATTAGCTCCAAGCAGGACCAAGATGTACACTTTGACACCGACATTGTCTAGGTAGTGCAAACATTGAGGGACGAGTGATGGTGGGATAATCTCTCACATGTGTTTTACATAAATACATCCATCCATCCTTCCATTATCTACTGCTAATCCCTGGGAGGGATTGCAGTGCCGCTTGTTCCCATTTAGGGGTCACGGGTGACTGGAGCCTAACCCAGTAGCTTTCGGGCCATAGGCAGGGTACACCCTGGACTGGGGCCAGCAAGTCGCAGGGCTAACACAGAGACACAGACAACCATTCACTCACACATCCACTCTCTAGGGGCAATTTCTCAATATACCAATTAACCTATCACATGCATGTCTTTGGACGGTGGGGTACATAAATATTAATATTTATATTGCCATAACAAATTCTCAAAAAAATACATCTGAGGGAAAAATGTGCCAGGCCAAGGCAGGCACACCCAGTTAATTACATTTTAGGAAATATATTAAAATGTGACAAATATGTTTATATATTTATATATGCATCATTAGTTGATTTCAGTGGCTTCAGTCTTAGAAGCTTACAACCAGCAGGAAAGACTTAAGACTGGAGCAAGCGGGCTACTTAAAGTGTTCAAGGGGCATGTGCTCCCAATTGGGTGAGGCGGTAGGATTGGGAATAGAGTAGTGAGTCCATTTTAAAGCTGGTTCCAAATTTCCAAAAACCATGGACTCGATAAGACAAGCACATTCCTTGACTCCTCACTTCAGAATATCCTAACCCTAACTTTATTAGGAAGGGCATTGCGATCCCTTTGTGGTATTTTTCTGTAGATACATTAGAAATTTCCAAGAGGTTTCTTGTTCAACACATAATTTAATTCATGCAAGTCATGTTGTGTGAAAAAGTCTGCACTTGTTTCCTAACAAGGACTGAAGAAAAATGCTGAGCTTAACTTTTAGCCTGACACAGAGCAGGCTAGTTCAGAAGTCTAGGTTACTTTGGTTACGTAGCATGAACTAAAATAAGACACCTTAATGCTAAAGCAAGCGAAACATGTCAAAATAATCCTGTCTTTTTCTTAATCTACGTGGATGGAACACCTTCCAGGTGTAAGAGCGGGACCTCACTGCCCAATCAATTTTGGCTCATTTGTGTACAGAGGTAAGAAGTGGAGATGCATTGTTCATCTTTATAAACAGTCTATGGCTCACAAACACATACATGCTAGTTCAATTTTGTACTGAGCTAAAAAAAAAAAAAACTTTTTATAAATTGTTTACATTAAAAGCTATGTCAACAGTTTGCCTGCCTACGGACAATTATGGGGAGTTGCAAGATGGCAGACTGTACCTCAATAAGACTCTCATTGAAGTGCCAAGAATTGTTACAGTCCATTCCTTTATCAGGCCTGGAACACAGACAGACATGTATATAAACGTGTTAGACAACTTTTCTTTTTCACTTTAATGCGACTAACATTCCAATCTTTGTTTGTAGATTGCGTACAAAAGTGGTGACAGTATGACTCAGCACTTATTCCATTATGATCAGCGGTCTTGAATTATCTAGTCTGTCTGTCAGTATGTGCCCCACCATCATGTTGGAGATGCTGAGAAGACTAAGCAAGTAGACTCAGGCTGGTGTTGGTTAGATCATAGCTGCGCTGTGCCGAGTATGGTTTAGTTCTGCTCTTACCAGAGGCCGTGCAGAGTCCAGTAGCTGATATTGGAATGGCAGTGCTCCATCTGTGGATAAACATTATCATCACAGTAGCACCTTAATACACATCTACCATAATACATCCCATATTTGTCCTTTGCCTCAAATGTTTACATGCAACTACAGGTAATCGCAAAGTTACATGTAGTGATGCAAAATGTAAAAGCAAAATTCTCCAATTAAAGTCTGGAAGATCAGAATGATACATTCATAGCATTTATACTATTAGTGAGCTCCTGTTACAACAGCATTAAAATAATTGTTTAAAAAAAAAACTAGACAGTCATGTGATCAGATTAATCATATGAGTAGTACGTCACATGATCATGGATAAGGGTAAATGGTTAAGGGAAGTAAGATAAAGAAACATATACACTGCAGAAGGTGCTGGGCCAGTGGTGGGTCAGTATCAGCTCGGTCCAAACGTGTCTATAGAAAAACAACAATAGAAAAATCAAGTCATACCTGTCATCAGCCACAGAACATAAATCAACTCTCTCCCTAATCCAGCATAGTACGACTGAAATGTTGTCTTTGGTAACTCAAGTACGTTATGCTTTGTCAAACAGTTATACTCACGGAATTTCAAAAAAATAGGCTGAGGTTGTAAAACAGCAGCAAATACAGAGGAGAGGTGTCAGGTTCATATTCACGCCAGAACACACAGGGTCACTGTTAGAGTAGAGTGTCTGTAAAGGATTACAAGATTCCAGATTCCATTAAAGCATTTAAATGTGGGTAGCCTCAAGTTTGTCTTTGGCACAAAATATGGGCACATTTTGGGAATCAGTTGAGCCCAGTTTAAATGGCAACACGTTTCAACAATTTAGCAATATATGCTTTTCTACTGTACAACAGCATGGATTGAAATTGTGAACAAGTTGGTTGCATATGAATGAATGAATATGCCACCAAAATGGTATATGTGCAACCCCATATATATCGTAAAGCATGTGTGGAAGTGAAATCCATTCAAGTTCAAGTATTTTATTGTCAGATACACAAAACAACACAGGGTAAGACTGGGCATTGAAGTTCTTTGGACATGACAAGAAATGATCATTATGGTGTGACGTGTTTTAATGTCTTTACAAAATGCTCCCTAATTCGCCAAAGCTTGTCTGCAGTGACCTGATAAGAGTACGGTCCACTGTGCTAACCAACATTACATAACCAATTAAACTTGATCTTTAAATTATAAACTTATTTTATATGGGTTAATATTAGCCATCAGTCACTCCTTGTAACTGTGCTCCGTTGTTATGTGACAATGAACTAAATAGTGTGCAAAATAAATCCAGGGGTTAATTGTTTGAAATTTAACATGGATCAGAATAATCTGGATTTTGAAATCTGATGTTTTGCTGCCGGCAGTAGCAGTGTAGACAATTGGCGTGGGAGACAATTGCTGCCGAGTCAATGCATACATTTGAATGTAATAGACAGTCCATACACTGAACATTTAACCCCACTGTCCGTTACTGGTAAAGGTGTCTGTTACACTGTGATTACAGGTGAATAAGTAATAGATTTAATAAAATTGAATGTTCAATGTTACATTAAATATAAAAACATACTAGGTAAGGCATATTTTGCTTAGGCCTATAAGATTGCGATTGTAGCCTCTATGTCACCTTGGTTGTAATCATATCAGTTTATACCTATTTCAGCTTTTAGTAACAGTTAACCCCAACAGAATGCTTTTCATCACCATATGATGATGATGGTTAATATGACAAAGAAACTTTGAATTGTGTTGCTAAAATATATGCAAATATACATATGTATGGTACTGGTAGTTATCTATCCTCATGCTCTTTAATTTACAGGCTTGTCGAATTGTCAATTACATTGACATTATGAGAGTGAATAGAAAAAGGATTTGCACATTCTGATCTTGTTAAACATGGATGCTGTATATAAGGTGAGATGTTCCTTTAATCCAGTTAGAGAGAGAGAGAGAGTTAGAGAGAGAGTTAGAGAGTGAGAGAGAGAGAGAGAGAGAGAGAGAGAGAGAGAAACAATAGCTTTCCTTCTAACGCACAACTCTTTAATATGGATTCCTCAAAAACATTGCAAACCATTTAAAAATTGAAAATTATTCACAAATTGTCACTATATAGAAACATACATGCAATGTATAGAAAAATCAATGAGACAAAAAACTTGCTCAATAAAATATAAAATGAAACATAGCTGATAGCAACAGCTGTTCCTCCTAATGGAGGAATCCTAATAACAATAAAAAATATTGTGCACGTCTACAGTGTGTAACATTAGCGATGTCGGGCCTGAGACTATTCCTAAAATGAATTACGCTATGTCATGGGAAACGTCAACATTAACTTAGATCTTCATCAGCAAATTACAGCACATTGAGTGAGCAAATTACATTTTGTTCTAGACTGGTCGGCTGACCCAGTAAAGGACATCAAGTCAGCCAACTGTCTCAGGATCAGAAAGTGGGAGAGGGTAGGTAGAAACGCAGAGTTTGTCGTCAAAAATCTGCTAGCTAGCAGGTTAGGTTCACAGAGTAAGTTACCGTGGACATTGACCAAATGTTTTCGTTACCTCTCTTTCTGGAATTGCAAACCCATAGTATGCTTCATTTCAGGGGTTTCTCCTTCATAGATGCAACGTTTGTTAATGGATAAGTCCCAGACTCTGCACAAATACAATGTACAAGAATCTGGTAAGGACCAGGCTATAGCCTACGTTCGACCAAGCTAGTTCCGCAGCCCAAATTACTAAAGGAACTGAGTTTCAACTACGTTGAACTGGCTTTATGGAACCTAATGAACTAGAATTGAGTCGGACCAACGGACACAAAGAATGGACTTTTTCAGTAAACTCGCTTAATAGAACAGGCCTATGGTTACTGGTACACCTGTACGCTGTAAGTAGGATATCCTTATATAGCATATGTCCTTATATGGCCTCCCCTCCAGGCCATCGTATAGTTCGATACCTGATAGAAAACACATGTAATTAGTTAAGATCGGAGACCTTGTCTACATAATTACGATTGGAACAGCCATGACATAATGAAAGGTGGCTTTTGTTTTTTACAACGTTATCATAGTTCGTTGCCTTGGAAAGTTGGAATTTGCGCCACGTTCTATTTACAACTTTCAGCGAAATACTGAAGTAGGTAGGCCCTTGCGTACTTGGCATTTCGTCATTTCGATTTAGTATCGCAACTTCGATTTAGTATCTCATACTTATGTTTTATATTGTCTTATGGCTTGCAGAGATGGGCTTCCATAGGAATATGCCAGTTTTGACCTAATAAACTATACAGCATATATGTTTCTCTCGTGAAACGTGTAAGTGTGAGAGAGGGATATCCCTTGAAACAGACCAAACCTTACCTTTGTTATAATGGTCGTTGGTAACGCTTGCCCTAAGTGTGTATTGTCTTGGGCTTCTGAAACTCGAGTGAAATAAAATATCAGTAGGCTACACTACGCTTAAACAAAATTAAGCAAACAGTAACCCTAATAAGGTGTCATGAACGTTCCACTGAGAGGTCTATCAATCCCTTTAAAGTGGCATAGTCATATCGAAGTGTATACAGCAGTGCCTAAATTCGTCAATTTTACATTGTTAGTATTTTGTTAAGATGTATATTCTGAATGCTATATCGTACCTTGTTGTTGCAAAAAAAATCCGAATGCGGGACAAATAAAGGATTGTCTTATCTCCCGTGTTCGATCAATAGGAATCGTTTCCTTTTGGAAGCCTGTCCTGAGACATTTACGCAATGTTAGTCATGTGAGCAGATCACGTGATTTTTGCCTGAATGAATTAAACAGTTCCACAACACAGACATATATCCAGACCCCCAGCCCTTGGCTTGAGGCAACGGCCCCAGTGGATTTAGGTCGTATCGCATTTCCGGTCAGGCAGTCGGCTCGTCCGGTCAATTCTAATCTATTAACTCGGAATAGGATAAACCAGAGCATTATAAAATAATCTTTTCATATGATTCTGGGATAAACTTAGGTCAAGAAAAGTTGTCTGGAAATGTGCGCACGGGTACAAACAGGGCAGGAGCACATAAGGGAACATTAGCCAATCGTTGATTTACCTGGAGTTGAACGAACACACAGAGTAAAAGCTTGATCATCTACAGTTGTCTGCCCTACTTTAACTAGTTTACAAATTACAGACATACATGACGGTTGTTTATTGATCTAAATCTTATTTATTTCTGTTATTTTAATGTAGATTTAACAATCTTTCAATTAATACTATTGTGTTCATGGCATGACAATTGCAGCTCAATATAATTAGTGAAATTGTGGCATGTTAACACGTCATTATAGATTGTTGACATATTCTTTTGGAGAAAAGACAAAAATGAATAAATCATGTCTAAAAATCAAAACATTGTTATGCAATGCTATGGCACTTAGCACCATAATGATGGGATTAATGTCACAACCATTCCTCTGGAGCTCTGCCAGTAATTTCCCACTCTCCTCCTCTCTCCCTGCCAGCCACTCCCACCTCATCAGCCAACTCTGTTCACTCGTGCACTAAGTAATCAAGCCTGTATTCAAGTCTCTCTGGTTCATAGAGTCTTTGCCAGATTGTTTTAGCTTGCATGCAGTATATTTGACAATAAGGCTGGGTTTATTCATTCACAAAACACTGCTTTAGTTGTTTCGGGTCTAAAACTCCCTAGGTCATACAGAAATGTTTATATAAGTTTGACAAAAAAAATTCTGTCCAAGTTAAATTATAAGCAGTTTTGGCAACGGATGCATTCTGAAAGACTGAAGCGCTGTAGCAATTTAATCAATTACTTGCCTGGTTTGTGATGGTCCAAATCAGAAGCTATAGCATAGAACACACTTGAAATAGTGTTGTAAATGTTGTTTAAATAGTTTGTGTTATGCACAGATAATAATAATAATAATGTTAAAAAACATCCTACACTATCCTTGTATATTATGTAAAATAATTTACAGAGGTACACTAAATACCTTTTCACAGAATGTCTTATCACTTCTTTTATACCTTAAATAGTGTTTCAAGTATGCAATTGTTCTCTTTTATTTAGGACATCAACAGTTTCGTAGAACTAATACTAATCATGTTCCTGCAAGACTACTCAAAGGAGTTTGAAGTGTTCATGAGAATCACTAAATTTACTGTTATCATCATCATCATCATCATCACTATCATCTTGATAAGTAAAATATCCCCCTGATTCATATTTCAGATCCTCATCTATATCCCCGAAAACAGCAAATCCTGCAAAAAGCAGGGAGATTATTACAACTATCAACTTAGCATCGCTAATGTTTGCCGTAGCTAACTCATTCACGACTGACGGAGTGAGCTGGAAAATCTTCAGAAGAGGGTCCTGAGACGCCAAGTTAGGTGTTGATAGCCTTCTCAGCTATCCAGATGCACATATTCACCTATTTTGTGCGGCTGAATTGCTGAGTCATCTGACAAGGTAGACTCGGAATCGAATCTAGGCTAATATGGTACCCACCATCCATTGTGAGGACGTAAAATGATGAGAGACACAACATTTCAGGTGATAAGGGCATAAGGACTCAAAGGCACAGCTACAAGCCACAGATGTGGAAAATAGGGTAGCTCCTCACCATACATGGAGGGTTGAGTACAACTAAGGCTGTATTGTTGCTGAGCAAAAGTGAAGATTCTCGGACGACATACTGTATAGAGTACATTTTCTTAGTATTTGTTTAAGTTAGTTTGTACATTTAAAACACTAAGAACTTTTGTCCAAAGAAAAAAAAACGTTTCCTTACGTAACCATGAAAACCGGGTCAAAATGGGCACAGTGAGCCTTGCTAATGTCATCGACACCAGTTCAGCTTGCAATGTAGAAATCGATGACATGATTGAGTTTCAGGTAGAAGGACTAACGACTAATTTTTTGTTTACAATACACGATACAATCCATGTTTTGGTGTAATGATTCTTCCGACAGCGGCTTCTTCCTCTTTCCAACAAAGGTTTGCCCTAACTGCATGATATGATGAGGTGCTAATGACACGCTAAGGTCTCAAAGTATCCTGCATGAACCAGTTTAGCCCTGCAAGTAATTCCTACCAGAGTTTTGTTAGCGAATGAATAGCAACACACATTAGCTAAACTGGTTACCGTATGAACAGAAATCAACAAATGTCTCTTTTTGACCTGAAGCTGTGTGCTGTGTTAGGCAAGACCCTATCCACAGTACTATCTACGTCATATAATGATGAGAGACACAAAACTGCCATGGGCACCTTGATGAGATAAGTGCAGAAGTGGAGAAAATAATGTTTTATTATAAATTCAAAATGGCAGTGGCATCAAATCGGCTGGCATCATTTAGTATCGTGTCACAGTAGATGTCCCAAGATATCATGGGACACAGGTAACATGTAATAAAGGAAAACAAATTCAAAGGTATTGGCCAAAACACATTTTTGCTTCCTGCGGCCGCATTACATCAAATGGTTTGGACAACCTCAGAAGAGGGTTAAGTGTTGATAGCAGTTCCAGCTATCCAGACGCACATATTTACATAGAACTACATACAACTGCAGCTGGGACCCAAACTTGGGTCTCTCATTTACAAGACGACTTACCTGCCGGGTAGGTCAGCATGACTTGCACACAGGAGACCAAAGTTTGAGTCTGGGCTACGAAAGTATCCATCAGCCATTGAGGGTCCTTAGGCAAGGCTCCTCCTCAACATCAGAAACCATTACAAAATCGTTATGTGGTTCTGAATGCACGCTGCAAGTTTGGTGTGATTACGTTAAAGATTCGAGAATCGCTACGTCGCCCAGAGTGGCATTACCGGGGCCCCACCCTGGAGCTAGGCCTGGGGTGGGTGCTCGCAGGCAAGCGCCTGGTGGCCGGGTCCATGCCCATGGGACCCGGCCGTAAGGGGGCTGGTGCAGTGTGTTTTGGGCGGCCATCAGGGGCAGGTGCCTGGACGACTGACGCCATGCACACGGTCTCTAGCCCTGGGGACATGGAATGTCACCTCGCTGGCAGGAAAGGAGCCTGAGCTTATGCGGGAGGTAGAGCGTTACTGGCTAGATATAGTCGGCCTCACCTCCACTCACAGCCTGGGTTCTGGATCCATTAGAGAGAGGCTCCGAGAGAGAGGCTGGACTCTACTTTTCTCTGGCGTCGCTCGCGGGGAGAGGCGGCAGGCTGGCGTGGGCTTGCTCATAGCCCCGTGGCTCAGCCGCCACGTGTTGGCGTTTACCCCGGTATACGAGAGGGTCGTGTCCCTGCGCCTTCAAGCCGGGGAGGTATCTCACTGTTGTATCGGCCTATGGGCCTAATAACAGTGCAGAGTACCTGGCCTTCTTATGGTCCCTAGGAGGGGTACTGTACAGTGCACCGACAGGGGACTCCATTGTTCTGCTGGGGGACTTCAACGCCCATGTGGGCAACGACAGTGACACCTGGAGAGGAGTGATTGGGAAGAACGGCCCCCCTGATCTGAACCCGAGCAGTATTTTGTTGTTGGACTTCTGTGTTAGTTACATTTTGTCCATAATGAACAGCATGTTCGAGCAAAAGGGCATCAATCAGTGCACGTGACACCAGGGCACCCTAGGTCGAAGCTCAATGATCGACTTTGTTGTCGTGTCCTCTGACCTCCGTCCGCGTGTCTCGGACACTCGGGTAAAGAGAGGGGCGGAGCTGTCAACCGATCACCACCTGGTCGTGAGCTGGATCCGCTGGTGGAGGAGGAAGTCAGACAGACCTGTTAGGCCTAAGCGTATCGTGAGGGTCTGTTGGGAACGTCTGGCAGAGCCTTCTGTCAGCAGGGTCTTCAACTTGCACCTCCAGGGGAGTTTCTCACAGATTCCGGGGGGGACTGGGGACATTGAGTCTGAGTGGACTATGTTCTCGGCCTCCATTGTCGATGCGGCGGCCCGGAGCAGCAGTCGTAAGGTCTCTGGTGCCAGTCGCGGCAGCAATCCCCGAACCCGGTGGTGGACACCGGAAGTAAGGGATGCTGTCAAACTGAAGAAGGAGTCCTATCGAGCCTGGTTGGCTTGTGGGACTCCTGAGACAGTTGACAGGTATCGTCAGGCCAAGCGTGCCGCGGCTCCGATTGTCGCGGAGGCAAAAACTCGGGTCTGGGAGGAATTCGGGGAGGCCATGGAGAAGGACTAACGGACGGCCATGAGGAAATTCTGGCAAACCGTTCACCGACTTAGGGTGCAGGGCGACACCGACTACGGTGCGGGCGGGGAGTTGCTGACCTCAACTGGGGATGTTGTTGAGCGGTGGAAAGAATACTTTGAGGATCTCCTCAATCCTGCTGTCAAGTCTTCCGAGGAGGAAGCAGAGGGTGAGGACCTGGAGGTGGACTCGTCGATCACCCAGGCGGAAGTCACCGAGGTGGTCGGTGGGCTACTCGGTGGCAAAGCCCCGGGGGTAGATGAGATCCGCCCCGAGTATCTTAAGTCTCTGGATGTTGTGGGGCAGTCGTGGCTGACACGTCTCTTTAACATTGCGCGGCGCCTTGGGGCGGTGCCGCTGGACTGGCAGACCGGGGTGGTGGTACCCCTTTATAAGAAGGGGGACTGGAGGGTGTGTTCCATCTACAGGGGGATTACACTCCTCAGCCTCCCTGGTAAGGTCTATGCCAGGGTACTGGAAAGGAGAATCCATCCGATAGTCGAACCTCAGATTCAGGAGGAGCAGTGTGGGTTTCGTCCTGGTCGCGGAACAGTGGACCAGCTCTACACATTTCATCGGGTGCTTGAGGGTTCATGGAAGTTTGCCCAACCAGTTCACATGTGCTTTGTGGACCTGGAGAAGGCATTCGACTGTGTCCCTCGCGGCGCCCTGTGGGCGGTTTGCCGGGAGTACGGGGTCCGGGGCCCTTTGCTAAGGGCCGTCCGGTCCCTGTATGACCGGAGCAGGAGCTGTGTTCGCATTGTCAGTAGTAAGTCAGACTTGTTTCCGGTGCATTTTGGACTCCGCCAGGGCTGCCCTTTGTCACCAGTTCTGTTAATTAATTTTATGGACAGAATTTCTAGGCACAGCCAGGGGCTGTAGGGTGTCTGATTCGGGGGGCACAGGATTTCATCTCTGCTATTCGAAGATGATGTTGTCCTGATGGCTCAATCGGACCGGGACCTACAGCAAGCACTAGAGCGATTTGTAGCCGAGTGTAAAGCAGCCGGGATGGGAATCAGCACCTCTAAATCTGAGGCCATGGTTCTCGACCGGAAAAAGGTGGCTTTCTCCCTCCGGGTGGGTGGGGAGTCCTTGCTTCAAGTGGAGGAGTTCAAGTATCTCGGGGTCTTGTTCACGAGTGAGGGAAGGACGGAACGTGAGATTGACAGGCGGATCGGTGCAGCGGCTGCAGTGATGCGGTCTCTGTACCGGTCCGTCGTGGTGAAGAAGGAGCTGAACCGGAAGGCAAAGTTCTCAATTTACCAGTCTATCTACGTTCTGACTCTCACCTATGGTCATGAACTTTGGGTAATGACCGAAAGGACGAGATCACGGATACAAGCGGTCGAAATGAGTTTTCTCCGCAGGGTGGCCAGGCGCTCCCTTAGAGATAGGGTGAGGAGCTCGGTCACACGGGAGGAGTTCTGAGTAGAGCCGCTGCTCCTCCACGTCGAGAGGAGCCAGCTGAGGTGGAGGAGGCCCCGGGAGGAGGTCCCGGGGAAGACCCAGGACACGCTGGAGGGACTATGTCTCTCGGCTGGCCTGGGAACGCCTCTGGATTCCCCCGGAGGAGCTTGAGGAGGTGTGTGTGGAGAAGGAAGTCTGGCTCTCCCTGCTCAGACTGCTGCCCCCGCGACCTGGCCCCCTTATTAAGCGGAAGACAATGGATGTATGGATGGACGTTAAAGATTTGCTGAAATACGATCCAACTTCTTGTTTGGCGGCTGTGCAGCCAAATTGAATTGGCTGTACTGGGCAAACGGTTTCAAAAAATGTAACAATTTGAGTGGAGTCATTTGTGAGACTTGTTCTGAAGACATTGTCTGCCAAATCCTGTAAAGTCCTGTGCTTCTCCTACAATATTTGTAGGAGAAGCAGAAGCAATATCCTACAATATTTGTAGGAGAAGCAGAGAAAACATTTTGAAATTAATTCAAACATCGGCTGCATTGAATTGGCTGGTATCACATGTCACACAGGGGATGTCCCAAGATACCATGAGACACAGGGAACACGTAATAAAAAGAAACAGTTATTGGCCAGAACACCTTTTTGCTTCCTTTGGCCACGCCCTGTGGTTACATGACACCAAATTGTTTGGATAGCCTTCTTGTTGTAACAGCCAACAGATAGGAGGCACACTCTCTGACATGCTGGTGTCAGGAGCACAACCTCTCCCTCAACATCAGCATGATCAAGGAACTTGTGATGGCATCCCTTACTGGCTGCATCACTGCCTGGTACGGCAATAGCACCGCTCACAATCCTAATGCCCTGCAACGGGTGGCGCAAACTGTCAGACATCATTGGAGGTGAGATTCCCTCCCTCCAGGACAAACACACCAGGCGGTGTGTGTATATTAGATATGCAAGTTGTGTTGTGTAAATTTGGTATTTATTTTTTATCACTTTCACGGCTGCTATGTTGCTCGGACAGCAACCAAGAATGTCACACTTGTGCATATGGACATGTGACAATAAAGTGATTTCATTTGATTTGATTTGGAAAATTTTGTGGGACTGGATAGTTCATCGGTTAAGTTGTCTGACATGCACATGGGAGACTTGGGTTTAAATCCTGGCTGCTGTGGTATCCCTCACCCATTGTGGGGATGTAAACGATGAGAGACATAGCATTTTGTGATATGCCAATATATACTTTGATAAGAAATGGGCTATAAGACATCCTAATAGGTAAAGGTTAGGGTTTGTATAACTGTTCGAGGATATAGGCTGTGCTGCATCCCCTCAGCCAAACAACCAAAGTCTGACAATAGGTATGTCAAAGGTAGGTGAGATATTGAGGAAAACTACAAGTACCTCACAAGCAAATGGCAAGCTTGCAGAGCCCCAGTAAATGGAGCATCTACTAAATCACCAATAAAAAGAATAACACCAATAAAAATACCATTGCTGCAGGCAGGCAGGCTGCTGAAACTTCGGTGTGAGTACATCAGAAAGTTCCTAAGATATAAGCCAAGTTGCTGTGAAGACATTGTCTGAAGAGAGTTCTAAGGCCACCTACAAAGGTAGGTGTTAACAGACACTTAATACTACAAACATTTATATTCACCGGGTCTACGGCTTATAAGTCAAGCAACTTACCGGTTGTGCTATCCTGAAAGACATATAAGACATGGTGCTGGATAACTGTATAACTTGTAAAGATTGAACAACATTTGTAGAAGTAGTAGAAAAATAAGTTTGTGAATGATTGTGCTATTGATCGTTGCTACTTAGAAGCAACGATCAATAGCATGCAATTGCACAACAAATTCATACGTCTAACCTTAACTTTCCCAACACAAAAACCAAGTTAAAAAGTTTGGCTACTGGATAATGTATTGCTTATTTGTAGTCTTATAAAACAATGTCAAAAAGTCAATTTAATTTACTGTGTTTCTTACATTATTCAATGAAGTGTAGGTTTTTTCGACCTACATAGTTTATCGTTCACGTCAATCATGGTGTGACATTTTCTCTGATATGGAGGAAGGAGCTGCTTAAAGGGAAAGCTCTTTCTCAAAGAAATAATGTGGCCGTGTGCATTACTTTTTGCTGTGGTAGATCGATACAATCCACATCCTACCTGTCGGGGTGCTTAAGAATAGGGTGCATGTACAATTAGGTTGACTACTTAAACCTGTCCTGAATTAGTAGGACTGCGTGAGCTGAAATTGGTCTTTATGGAACTGTTTAAGCCCCGCTTGACTTGTTAAGCTAACTTAAGTCAGGTTTTGGACTTTTTTTACAAGCAATAGGGATAACCGCACCCTGGAGATGATTGTGAAACACAACCTATTCTTAGAAATACAAATGTGGGCGAGATCTACAGAGTGGACTGCACCTGCACTAAGTCATTGCTTCAAGAACCACTACGCACAGATGTATGCAAGACACGGGTTTCAGCTGTTGCATTGCTTGTATCAAGTCACTCTTCAACAGACAGCATCAGAAGCATCTCACCTGGGCTAAAGACAAAAAAGGCTGGACTGCTGCTGAGTGGTCCAAAGTTGTGTTGTAAATTTTGCATTTCCTTTGAAAATCAGGGTCTAAGAGTATGGAGGAAGAGAATTAAATATATCAGTGTGTGTGTAATGAATGAATACAATATAAAAGTTTTACTTTTTTAATGGAGTTTGTGAAATAAATCATATTTTTGATGATATTCTAATGATATGGCTAGCACCTGTAGCTTCCAAGAAACAGTCAAGAACATGTGGACATGTTTACGTTTTTACACTACAACACAAGTCTAACTGACATTTGATTCCAATATTTCAGTTGTATTTTGAGCTAGACACCATTGTTCATTGTTCCTTACACGTTAAACATGTTGGACTTTAATATGTAGACCTGATGTTTTATGTTGATAAGGACTTTAATAGAAACTTGTTGCACTGCTGACTTAAATAATTAACCCTATTTTTACATTTATTTTTTTGTTGGAGCTGGTAGTTTAAACCTACAGTTTTGCAATTTAATATGTAAGCTTTTTGTTAAATTGACTTCAAATAATGCATTTCTTAGATAAACTGTTTATTATGCATAATATTTATGTTTGGTGCTGTATTTATTCAAGGGTGGTGTTTATTAGAAGGCAGTGTTTAATTAGTACAAGAGTTTTTAAGATTTAGCTTTGTTAAGTGTCAACATAGAAGCTGCAGTTCGGTTATGGAAGTATCAACAGCAAATAATGTTGCACAGTTGTAAACAAATTATCATCAACCAATGGAGGAGGTGCCAGATGTTTCTGGCTTTTTAATAACATTGCTAGATGAACTGATCAAGATTGAGGATAGCAAAATGGGTTCATGAACGCTTATGTATTTATTGAAATGATGTTAGTCTTTCAACCTATTGTGCTTTGATAAAAAATAATACATACATACATACATACATACATACATACATACATACATACATACATACATACATACATACATACATACATACATACATACAGTGTCTATAAATGTTTTATAAGTTATAAGGGTTGGCGGCTTTGGGCAAGGTTCAAAGGGGCATTAACAATAATAATGGTGCCTGGTGCAGGGTTGCTGATGTTGTCGGCGTCGCTAGTGTGTCATTTTGTACTTCTAAATTCAGTCTTGTCACATTAGCTACGTTCAACATTGAAATGATGGTTTACAGTCACTTGCTAGCCATACGCTAAATGGGTATTGTCTAGCCATAGTCCAGGAATTGATTAGCAGTCAACGTCTAATTCTGATTATTCATACAAAAAGGTAAATAATAGGGAAAAAGAGCATAGCTGTAATGGAGCATGTCTAGGGAGTGGTAGACCATGTAGATGTGCTCCTGTGACGAGCTTCTTAGCTCCATTTCTGAAGTTCAGAGAGATAAGTAGCAACTTCCCCAATGAGACAGAGCTCCAAGCCAGTGGAGAGGCGCAAGATACCCAGGAATTGTAGAATGTCTTCCTATAGGGTGATTTGGAACAAGAAATACAATACTTAATGGCTTTAAAAGGGATATTTATGTAAATACTCGCTAAATTACAGTGGTCTTTTACCCGTGTTCCAGAGGAGAAATTGATTCCTTTTTTTAAGCAGTAACTGACCGCATAGTTTCCCAAAACAAAGAATAACTCAATGTGCTGGGGTGGTGTACTGCAAAGTGAAATTTTTAGGCTCAAATCCAGCCACAGTCTTTTGGCCTGTTATAATTTTGATTATGTTTGAACAGAATTGCATCTTTTGATATGCAATTTCACCTTGATATGTCAAACTTTGACTGAATTATAACTGCTTAAACCCCTAAAAGCTGCTCCAAAGATGTCCAGCACTAATTGTATGGCCTTTTTATTTGGTAAGTTCTCAACAGTTGATATGTAGTAGAGAGGATAGAGGCTGTCTTGTAATCTTATGCTTTTGAGTTTGACTCTCCATTCAGCCTGTTGGCCAAACATTAATGAATTTGGCTTTCATTGTCCAACTCTTGATCTTGTACAAGTTACATTTGCATAATAAATTGCCATTTTGCAGAGGAATCTGCATTGCTGTTTGCAGCTAGTTTATAAATGTATTCATGTGGAAACATTATGTAATCTGGAATACCACTGCTGTAGACTATTTGTGTACCAAACCATCTTGTTAAAAATAGTGTCCAGTCACATTTCACTTGGGGGATCAGAACATTCTTAACTGCATCTTAAAGAGTAAGTACACACTCCCACTCCCAACCATAGACTGACACTTAGTATCATCAAAATACTTTAGTGTAAGAAGCTGTGTGTAGGTTATTACTTTAAATTATCATTTTGAATGATACAAGTAAGTGTAATTACGCTTGAAATGATACCTACATTAATGCCCATTAACCTATCATACATAAACTCTCCCTAGGATACATCAGTCGGCTACCTCAAAAAGGTCCTCTTGTGTCACACATTTCTTTAAAACAATAGTGGCAATAAGTAGGCATTTAGAACCAAATAATAAAAATAACACAGATTTGTCAGAATCAAGATAAGGATTGATTACTTTAGCCCCGAGAAAAATAAGGGGTTATTAAGGGGTTTAACATCATGTTTTGATGTTCAGTTACTCAGTAAACTAAAAGGGGTGCACATCCATTTGTCTAAGTGAATAAGGTTGATGTTTGATTACATTATTGTGGTAAAAAATCTTCCTGCTTAATCATTAATGTTATTGTGTCTAGGCAAGTAAGTAAATGTTAAATAAGATTTACATTCAACACACCTTTATAGGCAATAATAAGGAGCATCATGTAGTAATTGGCCTATGGAAGTGATAGAATATCCTCAACCCTCGGGCTTCAGCACAACGGGGCAGATGAGATGTTTCGAGTTGATGCAAGTTATATATAGACATGTGCTTTGCCATACATGGGTGGGAGAATATGCAGGCTGCTCTCCATCTGGTTAACCTTGTTTTCATCAGCGACTGACTCCCGACGGGTTCAAGTTGACACACCTCTGCAACAACCTTGCTATTCTCCTGGGGTAAGTAGGCCCTTTTTTCTTACACCCATATCAAAATGTTCACAACAGGTGAAACAGGTGGATGTGTACTTTCACAAGGAGCAATTGTAAGATGTCTGTTCAGTTTGATTATCTAATTAGAAATCTATCTTTGGATGAAATTACTCAGTAGTCAGGCCTGCTCTTTGGCATCTTAATCCCTATTTGTATAAACCATATTTGATAGAAACAGCAGGATTAAATAGATTTTCAGGTAATTGAGTATGAGGGTAAAAGTCTGTTCTGCAGCAAAGTTCATGTGTTAGGTGCTGATTTTACACTGCCTGCCAGGCTAATGTAACACATTTTATAGCTGAAACATAACAAAAGATTTTGACATTTCCATTGATAATTGGAATATTTAAATCATTTGTAGGGGTTTTGCATTGACCAAAATACATGTACTTTATTTTGAAATTATAAATGTCATGGGATATATTGTGCTACTGTAATATGTCCATTGTAAAAAAAATAAGGCTCATATAAAATGCTGTTTGTGTAGTTCCACTAGCTTCAAGTGCAAAAAGCTTGAGATCAAATGTACTCACCACACTAAAGCCATACACAGTATCCTGACATATTTATTGAAATATTCTTCCAACAACCTCCATATTTCCAGATGAGTTTAATTCTGAAGTTGTAACTGAAACTTTGTGGATGATTCCTTGGGTCACTAACGTGCCCTCAACTCTAAACCAGGACGTAACGGAGTGTGGAATAACTCCACAGTCCTGTACGCTCTATTTTAAACCTATGGAGGGTTTAAAAGTTTCAGCATTGGGCAAACAACTCTGCCTCATGCTCATCTACAGTGGCAAGCTACCTCAATATAATATTGTGACTCCAAACCACATCCACTACACTTTTACTGTTGCCAATGTGAGGTACAGTGTGTCTGGTTTGACTCACAGGTCAGTAAAAGTAATCAACTATGGCTGCAACCGTCTACAGACACAAGCACTTCAGCCATGACTACCGCAATACTCAGACCCAATATGTGGTCAAGGAGTACTCAAGGTAAGGTGTTTTGGTACTCGCCAGATAAAGGCCATGTCTGAAACATCCCAGAAGTCAACAGTGCTGGACAGATTTACACATTACCTGAGGAGGAGGAAAAGTACAAAGTAAAAACCAAAGGCCAAAAAAAGAAATCACATCTAAATTCATATATCTTATTAGAGAACTGTTAGGGTATTAGTTTGTACACCCTGACAGAAAAAAAACTGGTGCAATAGTCAAAGTAGATCTGTTCCAGTAGACTTTTCAAAAGGCTGCTAGTGTGTTCTAATTAGCTCTAAATGATAACTCTTCAATTACCTAACCTGCTAACTGGTTGCCTGTTCCTTCACCAAACCTTCCATCTACATCCTCCCTGCTAATCGCCTGGCTCAGTTTACTGTGGTCACCAGTACCAATAGAATCCACCCAAATTTATTTAATTATTTATCCCTGAAGCAATGAATAGTCTCCTCTTAAAAATTGCATTCCAATTTTGCAGTGTTTACCTGTGTGCAGTAAATTTGATTAGCATTTAAGAATAATTGCAGTTATTAACATACCTTTTGGCTCTTTTGCTCTTTTTTGCTCTTTTTTCTTGCTAATATCGGCTAATATGCTATAATAAAGAACTAAGATTAACAGTGCAAGGCACAAACAGACTCATTGTTTTGTGTCATCCTCAGAACTGCATAAATCTCAAAGTGTGAGAAAATGCGTGTATCACAGTTGTTCCATACAGTAGCAAAAGAGAAGAGCCTAGTTTGTCATCCATTGTTAACATTATTCTACTGTTCTAAAAGGTTTGACTGAACAGTTCTTCTGCTGAGTTTCCAGCTTCTGACATTGATCCAAATTCATGATGATTCATCAACTAGAATGTCCATGTATGCAGAAAAGACGTAAAATATCTGTACTGGACACACTGTACTGTAGGCTCTAATCTGTGCTGTAGTACTACATATACACTACCTATCGACATACTAGAAGATTTGACCTGAACATTCAGTCAATGTAATGGTACTCAATGTTTTAGCATTTTGCCTTCAATTATGATTTTTTTTTACATGTTTATGATTCATGCCTGTTGTGTTGCTACAACAGGCTGAGGAGTTTGTGTTGCTTAAGACTTTCAACTTTCCACCATGATGATATCATTTATACTTGTTTCATCTGCTTCAGTAACAGTACTCATGTGGTTTCAGGCTATCTTAAGTGTGAGTGTGGCGATTTAACAAATTCAAAGACACTATCGAAATATGTTAAAATGGTGCATTGTAAAACAATTTCACAGTTTCGCATGTGAGAGTAACAGTATGCTCTTTGTTTCTATAGTTCTGAGGTTGTGGAAGACGAATACCAATACAAAGCAGCTAAACGCATCCAAGGAGTGGTAAAGTGTAGAACCTTTTGTGTCAACTTGACTTCATCTGTACACTTTTCCACCTGTGTGTCAGTTACTGAAGTTGATGGGTCAAACAGCATTCCTTCTCAGAGTGGTAAATCCTCATGTTCATAAACCATGTTTAACAGGTGAGGAAGAAGATGGTTGAGAAGTACATTCGTGAGGAGTCCATGATAAGGGGCCCTAAATTTGTGGTCCGACTCCGTTCACACACTGTGTTTGAGAACACACCTGTACAACTGTTCTGCACTGTGGAAGGATACCCCACACCTGTGGTAAAATGGTCAGCAGCAGTTTTAATTGGCTATAATGTTGTCACAGAACGTCTTACAGCAAAAAGTATTGTCTTTTCTATCAAGAGGTAACATTGTTACTGTTATTATATGGCTCTACTTGTCACCCACCAGGTATAAAGATGGCATCATTTTGGATAACACATCAGGAAAATATATTGTTGGTGAAAAAGCTGGAGCCCACACTTTGGAGATTTTTAAGTAAGTGTAATTCTATGAATGCTGTTTGGAGGATTATTTTACCGAACTGATCTGGAGAGAGCACACACAATATCAACAATTAGCTAAAATAATCCAAGACCATGGTGGACCTAAGCCTATTTTAGGCCACCTATTAGGAAAGAAGATTAATGAATATTTATGTGTGATATGGAGTTATTGACTCATACTGGGTTCTGTAAGGGAGTACGGTTGAAGAGGAGACATAGACTGTAACACTGTGTTGGCAGAGAAGCTCTGCTCATTCCTATTTAGTCCCTCACTGTGGTATGCCACACCCACATCTTCAGGAGTGTCAGCTGTTCATGGTCAAGTGCTGACTTCAGTGACACAAGATCCTGCTGCTACTTAAAGAGCTTTTAGCTCATACTCCTTTTATGTTACTCTGCCCCATCGCTATCTGGGAGGGGATCTAGGTGCAAGTCTTAAAACTGCTGTAATTCTTTAATACACATAAAGGAGTTCAGTAAAACAATACAAACAAAACTTTTCTAAGATGCCTCAAAACAATAAAAAAATCTGAACAATAAAGTTTGACAAAATAAAAGTAATATATATAGAGAGTAAGGAAATGAGAGACAGAATCAGATTTGAATAAAGAGATGGAGAAGACAGAGAGAGGATAGTATAGGACAGGAACAATGAGGGAGAGAGAGGAGACAAAGTGAGAGTAACTGAAGGAAGGGGAGTCTTACCGAAGGCAAGCAAGCAAGTCAAGGTTGTGTTTCATTTCTTGCAGTTTGACATGCTTGTTATTCATGTCCTCCAAGTAGGACAGTTCAGCAGTGCAGAGACCAGGTGCTAGTACAGGGAAAACCATTTTTTATTGAGCATTGAGTCATTAAAGTGTGACATTGACATTTACCTGTAACTATTGTGTCAACTGTTATTGGCAATATCTTACATATTTATGAGGTAATGCTTATACTATTAATTAAAGTAGTATAAAAAAATAATCTCTCAGTCTAGAAATGTATAGTTATTTGTACCAAACAGATAGTCCACTACAGGAAAAAATGTGTTTGGCGTCATTTATGTTTTACTAACTATGCACACTACCCAAATCTTTTGTGTGTGCATTTGAATGTGCAATTATGTGCTTTAGAATTTACATGACAGTAAAATCCTAAAGTTGGGTGTCTAGCATTATCATTATCAAAATAATTGCCCTTACAGTACATGTTCATTTATTTTGATACTTTAATAGTTTATCATCATTTGAACATAAATTTAATGGCATTACTTTACCGGGTCAGCACAGCTGTGAAAGTCACAGATAGGTGCTCCAGATGTGGTTTCCAATCACATGTATTATGTAAATCACTTCACAAAATGCCAACAATAGTTGCGAAGTTTATAGTGGATTTTAAGAGACAGACAGTGAGAGAAGTAAAAGCTGAAGTGAGAAAAGTTGTTGAATGGCGTGTGCAAAAGCCAGGGAAGAACGCATGAAGGTAAGCTTCAGTAAGACAAATCATTGTAGTTGAATATGTTTCCAATGTGGTATTGTTTCTGTGTGGGGGACAGGTGTCAAACTCAGGACACAGCTCAATACACTGCTGTAGCAGGGAACATTCATGGCCAGGCTTCCACACAAGCCTCCATCATTGTCAAGAGTAAGTCTAGACCTATCACACACACACTCTTTTTTCTGAAAGTGTTAACACAGCTCTGCTCTTGACTTAAAAGAAACCTGAAACACTGAAAATGTTTTGTTTGATCAGGTGGGTTGATAATGATATGTTTTCTACAGGGTTTAAATTAGAGGAGGAGACCTCTGTGTATGCATGGCTGCCTTACCAAAGTAAGTCTTACAAACATCTACACCAACAAGCTGAGAGCTCTACCCAAAAACTTGGGTAGAGCTCTCGGTAGAGCTTGGAACTGCACACAATCATAATAGGAGGCACATCCGAATCGTTCTCATCAAAATAGGTTCAGCCACTCAGTATTTGGATAGAAAGACAGAAGTGTCAGTCCGGTTTCCTGAAGACATGTTAGGGAAACACTTTTACTTAACATATTATATCTCATGGGGCCTCAAAGGTCACAGTGTTGGTTTTATGTGTTGCTTTGCTATTGAAAATACCAGGGAGAAAGATTAAGCTGATTGAAAAGATGCAATTTCTTGTACTGTGAAAATTTGGCAATATTTTAGCGAGTAATCCCTTTATCTCATCTTATTCATCACTTACTGCACTAGAAATCCATTAAAACAGCACCTAACTGATTGTCTGCCCTGTATTTAGAGCCCTCTTTCAACAGAATAACTCAACCAGTATGTTGCTTCAATATTAAGCCATTGTATTATAGGTTGCATTTACATGTTATTTATATCTGTGTGCCATTCCAAGAGAAAATGTAAAATATGGGATTAATTGTTTCTTTTTGAAATTATTAAATGAACAGATCACATCAAGGGTGTTTATTTTGTTTGAACGTTGGGGGGGGGGAGGGTGTTGAAGTAACATAACACTAACTTAATCATATTCAAACATCAATATTGTTTGACTTCAACAAACTTGGCTCGCACCATAGATTGAATGAAATATGAATACTTAGTGATGTACTACACAGAAAGCTTAGTCATTTTTATGTTATATTGAGCCTTCCCAAAAGCATCTAAGTGCTCATTTGGTCTTGAGGGTTTGAAACCTGAGTTTGTCTTCTTGAGGTAGTGCTGCAGGCAGTTAATTTTATTGTGTATATCTTCTCTGCCTTTGTTAGTTCCCATACTTCCAAAGATCCAGTACACCAAGATTAACATTACCTTCCTTGAGACCTTCGGAGCAGTGTTTGCCACAGAAGGAGACTCAGCCACTCTGACTTGCACCATGACAATTAGTCCTAACATGGCCAACCTGCAGCCTGAGGCCCAGTGGTTCAGAGATGGTAACACCTCAATGTGTGCAGTAACTAACACAACCATTTATCAACCATCACATTTCTCAACTTTTTGAGTGTTGTCATTGTCATCCATGTCGTTCTCATTCTTCTACTTAGAGCACCGTCTGTTTGACTCCAAGTGGGTGAAGATCGAGCAAGGACGGTGTGTGGCCTCACTCACTCTTCCTCATCTGTACAAGGATGACGAGGGCCTATACACTCTTCGCATGGTGACCAAAGGGGGTGCTGCAGAGCATAGCAACTTT
The DNA here is from genome assembly GCA_036571765.1 of Plecoglossus altivelis. Lineage (NCBI taxonomy): Eukaryota > Metazoa > Chordata > Actinopteri > Osmeriformes > Plecoglossidae > Plecoglossus > Plecoglossus altivelis. The sequence goes on from BROE01000016.1 coordinate 4,519,208, forward strand.
GTCTCAGTGGCAGGTAGGACTGGGCATCCAACTTGCCATTATTCTGATCAGAATGATCTCCTAGTCCAAGGAACACATCTCAGCAGAGGGAGATATATGATTCAGATGTATTACTTGCAACCATTCTCACGCAAAAATGCTTTTTGATGAGTCAAGGGTTAGGGTGATTTCCATTCTATTATGGATGGCATGTCCTGTCTGTAATCTTATCTATGGAAATGTAAAGCACCATTCAGATGCCCTACCATCAATTAGAAAATAACAATTTAATAGTAAAATTGTGTAAAGAGGCTCTGTCTTTGCTCCCATCTAGATGGCCCTCCACCTGTGCCAGGAGCCCCTGGAGCCCCCATGGACATCAAGATTCATGATGCCAACAGAGATTATGTTATTGTGTCCTGGAAGCCCCCCAACACAACTACAGAGGGGCCTATCATTGGATACTTTGTAGACAAGTAAGAGTTGGAGGTTATTTTCAACTGTGACAAGCTAAATAGGTATAAAGAAAGATACAATAATATGTTAATGATGATTTTCTCAATTTAGTGCAAACAATTTAGAACATAGCAGTTAATCTATTATAACCTAATATCAGATACTGACGTGGCCCCAAAACTAGATGAAGCCTTGTCTATCATCTATGATAGCACTTTGAGAATGCTTTAATGCATTTACAGGTGTGAGGTGGGCACAGACAACTGGGTGCAGTGTAATGACTCCCCCATCAAAATCTGCAAATACCCAGTACCAGGCCTATTTGAAGGTCACTCCTACTACTTCCGGGTCCGAGCGGTCAACTCCCATGGCATTGGCAAAGCATCACGCATGTCTCAGCCCATTGCTGCTCTTGATCCCACTGAATTCGAACACCTCCATGGTAATGTAATTACAAGTTTAATCAACACATACACATGACCTTACGCAATATCACATGTATAGAAACACTCACACACACACAACTCATTTACTATGCTTGGTAGTACGTTATTGATTCTTATCTTTTAAATCAATATAAGATCCATAATATTTTCATGGAATGCTCAATGTGCTTTTGTTTTTGACAGCTAAGAAACTGGGAGGCAAGCTGGATGTGGTGTCCTACCATGATGACCTTGCAGGTGTTTAATGACTGTCTGGTGCTACACAGATGAATGTGGACCATTGAATCTGTTTGAGAAAGAAAAAAACACAAAAAAACACTTAGCTTAAAAACTGTCCTTAAAGGGACAGTTCACCCAGAAATTTTAAACACACAGTATTTCCCCTGTTACATGTGGTACAATGTAATTATTTTTTTAATGTGAAGGAATCTTAGCTTTTATGTGTAGTGCAGAGCTGAACCCAGGGCTTCTCCAGGGTAAATAGATTATTTAATTTGGTTTAAATACCTGGCAGCACCTTGTATCCTGGCTGTCATCAGTGACACATGAACCAACAACCACGTCACTCGTCTGTCCTTATGACTGCACCTAGTGCTGATTATGCATCTAGTTCTGCCTCACCAGACAGATGTTGATTGGCTTCGATGAGATTTACATCAGGACTATCACAGCCATCTATAAACAACAGACTCAAATAGTGCACAAACAGTGTATGCATATGTTAAGTGAGTATATGCCTTCTTTAAATATGGACACCCGTCCCTGCCATTCCAGTGAAGTGACTGCACAAGACCACTGTATGATTGAAGCTAAATTTTTGTATGGCATCCTAAGACACATTCATCTGTGTCTATAGCTGAAGGTGCTGTTCCTGAGGTTCCCTCTGGTGTCCATGCCTCTGAGATTGACAGAACATATGTGGTCCTGTGTTGGAAGCCTGTAGCCTATCATGGCAAGGCTCCTATGTGGTACTACATAGAAAAGGTACTAGCATTGTAATATGCCTTTGTGTATGTGTTTGAATATTTGAGTGCATGTGGGTAATAACATGATCATTCCCCCAGAGCCTGTCTCAGAGCGGAGTGTGGCAAAAAGTGAACACCCAGGTGCCTGTGAGGTCTCCTCGGTATGCTGTGTTTGACCTGACCGAGGGAAAAGAGTACCAGTTCCGTGTTTTTGCAGCTAACATGTATGGAACCAGTGAGGCGTCTGAACCCACCAAACCAATCCACACTCTGGAACTAAAGGGTAAGGACATTCCTTCCATCTTTCTTTGTTCTCATCTCTCTATTTTTGTTTCATCCACTATATTTTACTTCCCACCTACATACCTTCCTACTAGGGATGTAACAGTACACCCAGCTTAGGGAATACAAAACTTGTGACAAGAGCCAATTCTGGTCCTTTTCAGGTACTTTTTATATTTTGGTAAATTACTTTTATTAAAAATAAATTAGGTGTTTTTATTGTTTAACATAAACAAAAAAATGGAAAGCTCAGTGCAAGCTCATTAATTTGCTCAGCCTCTACTTGCCAGGTTCGCGCGCTCTCTCTCAACACAGTGGACACATCTATGAAGTGAAGTGAAGTGAAGTGACGTATTGTCAAGTATGGTTACCCATACTTGAAATTTGACCTCTGCATTTAACCCATCCAAGTGCACACACAGTAGTGAGTAGTGGGCAACCGCACGCACACACAGTGAACACACACCCGGAGCAGTGGGCAGCTATTGCTCCAGTGCCCGGGAACCAATTGGGGGTTCGGTGCCTTGCTCAAGGGCACCTCAGTCATGGTATCGAAGGCAGAGAGAGTGCTGTTTATTCACAATCCCCACCTTCAATTCCTGCTGGTGTGAGAATCGAACCAGCAACTTGAGGGTTACAAGCCCAACTCCCTAACCATTAGGCCACGACTTCCCCCGACCCTACCTGGGGCTAAGCCTCCCAAAAATACCAGAGGGTGGCGCTCGTCGGCATGCCCCTCCACGGAAGTCTTTAGTAAAAGGCGAAAGGCTTGTTCGTGCTGAAGAGGCACCGGAGCGCCCCCTCTCCCCGTGCATGCTCTGAATTAATGGAGAAGCCAATGCCTCAATATGGGTGAGGCTCAATGTTTTAATTGACCAATGAGTGGCCTCAATGTGGGCAAGGTCAACATTTTGATGGACATTTGAGACTCTACTTTAGGTGGAAGAACATCATCCGCTCCAACTGAGCTACAAATGTGGATAAAAACTAGCCTACTTTGCTCTGTCTTAGTTATGGAATACTGAATGAAATATAATAAGATTTCAAGTGTAAGATAATGGCAGATGTGTGGAATATGAACTTTAGGAAAGAAAAGTATTTTGTAGCTCAGATCAAGACAACAACATTCTGAAGAATCGTAGAAAACCCACGAAACCAAGTTATGAAACAACAGTTTCTAAGATGGAGACAGGTAGAGCCATTTGAAGTTGTGCATTATTGACCTTGACATTGAGATGGAAACAATTAGGGTTGCTTTAAGTCACACAGTATTGACATTTGACAATGTCACTTCCGTTCTTCAATAAAAACGTTGACCTTGCTCAAATCAAGGTCACATTAAGCCTGTCATTGGTCAATCAATGTTGAGCATTGCCCATATTGAGCCTAACCCTGAATTTAACATTGCAATGAGGGGTACTTGACTACTATGTCTAGAGAATCGATCTGGATTTCACAGACAGTTACGCCCAATCTAAATATCCATCCTCACACTCACAGACTTTGGGGCACGTTCTCGCTGAAGTCTGTGAGGACATTTTGGGCCCTTTATACACCCTTTTTGTTTCTCCAAATTCACAGCAATTCAACTTGAAACATGAGGGTTACTATGGAAAGCCTGGAAGCAGGAAAACAATCCTGGCAAACCTCATCACCAAATTATAAGAATGGTAAACAAACACGAATGCTTGGAGGGAGCAGTCATTTCTGATGTAACTGTCAGAAATAAAAGTTCACATATATGTTTAAACACAAAGCACACTCATGGTTAATATAGCCAGAACGGCATGTGACCCTGTGAGCAGAAAGTATTAAGGTATCATTATGGTATTGCATCAAGGACTAATTGAAGCAGAAATTATAAGAGACAAGAACAATTGTAGAAGGCCAATAGATCTGTTTTAAAAGTTCAGGGGTGTAACAGACAGAGAAAATCAGATTTTCCTAATAACCCTCTCGTCGCTGCTTTGTCGCTGCATATTTTTCTGGACTTTGAAGAAGTAAAATTTGGGATTGGAATATGATCAGAACTTTGACAGTGATCAGACAGGGCCTCTGTCAGCTGTGTCGATGTAAACTGCAAAGGTAGCCCACATGACCTCACTTGCTCACTGTGATTGCCTCAATGCATGGTCATATGTGTGTGTGGGAGGGTTACTTTGACGGGTGCGATTGTCTTTTTCATCTCATAGCCTATAGCACTTTTGACTTTGTTTGAAGACACACTGGAGCCCTTTCTTGTGACATGTAGGGTTATATTAATATACACATAATGTATATTAAACCTGGGTTCATGGGATAATTGTTTATTAACTAAGTAGCAACTAACAAACTCAGTCAACATGTGCCTCTAACTTGGTATGTGTAAAGAACCTACTGGGTAGTACCTGCAGGATAGAAGGCCTACAGATCACAGGTTAAAAAAAAGGTTGTCGTTGCTGTCCTCTGGTGTTCGGAAATAATAACATTTCCAATCGGTGCACATCTCTCCCCCTCTATTTTTCACAAGTGCCAGATTAAATGGCCCGTTATACCGTTTGTGTTTCATAATTATTCCGTGTTTCCAGAATGAAACAAAACAACAAAATCCAAGTATTTCTCCATAATCCAGGTCTCTGTTTTTCTTTTTTTTCCGGAGACCACCAAAAAGAATATAAAATATCGAAACAACAATTAATGGCTTGTGATACCAATTGTGTTATATGGTTATTTAATTATTAACCCCCCAAAAATATAACTAAAAACAAGCCGATATACTTAAATGTTTGAGTTACTAAAGAGACAAAATCATAATACGGTCCTATTTTTGTCTGTCATCCCAAAATAGAAAAACCAATAGCCGCAGGTTATTGGTTATAGGTTCACGGACTTGCACTTAGTCACTTATTAAGTTACATCAGGTAAGTCTCTGAAGATTCAGGGTTCAGGGTTTGGGGGGACACATTGGGAATGGTATCATAGTTCTCTGGACAAATGTGTCAAAAACAGATACATTCAAGTTAAATATATATTTAGAATTAAATACAGTCAGCAAATATAACAATTTGAGTCCAATGTCATGTTCATATTGCATAAAGCCCAAAACTGTTTTGTGCTTAGTTAATCTACACTCACATGAAACTTAAAGAATATAGTTTCTGTCACCACCCCTGCCTACCAACACAAATATTATTTGATTCTGTGGGAAACATTGAAATAGCAGCAGTCATTTCCATCAAGTACAGTGCATCCGTAAAGTATGCACAGTGCTTCACTTTTTTCACATTTTGTTAGATTACAGTCTATTACAAAATTGATACAATTATTTTTTTCTTAAAATTATACACTCCCATACTGACAGTGTAATATTTGTCATTTATTTACAAAAATTACTGAAATAATAACTGTACATGAGTATGCACAGCCTTTGCGCAACATTTTGATTAAAGCACCTTTGTGAGCAATTACTGCCTCAAGTCTTTTTGAGTATGATGCAGTTGGGGGGAAATTTCTCCCCATTCTTCTTTGCAACCCCTCTCAAGCTCCATCAGGTTGGATGGGGAGTGTCAGTGCAGAACCATTTCAGATCTCTCCAGAGATGTTCAATCAAGTTAAAGTCTATGCTCTGGCTGGGCCATTCATAGAGTCAGTATCTTAGTTGTCCTTTGTTATCTAAGCTGTTGTTGTCTTGTTAGAAAATGGACCACAGTATGAGGTTGAAAACGCTCTGGAGCAGGTTTTCATCAACAATGTCTCTGTATATTGCTGCCTTCATCTTTCCCTCAATCCTCACTAGTCTCCCGATTCCTGCTGCTGAAGGACATCCCCCAGCATTATGCTGCCACCACCATGCTTCACTGTAGGGATGGTATTGGCTAGTTGATGAACGGTGCCTGGTTTCTTCCAGACATGATGCTTGGAATTCAGGCCAAAGAGTTAAATCTTTTTTTCATCAGACCCGATGATGTTGTTTCTCATGGCCTGACAGTCCTTCAGGTGCTTTTTGGCAAACTCCAGGCAGGCTGTCATGTGCCTTTTACTGAGAAGTGGCTTCCTTTCAGCTACTCTACCTGATTGGTGGAGTTCTGCAGAGATGGTTGTCCTTCTGGAAGGTTCTCCATTCTTCACAGGTCAATACTGGGGCTGTCACAGTGAACATCAGGTTTTTGGTCACCTCCCTGATGAACATAGTCTGGCTTTGCACTCCTACATACTTCCACTCAATTTTCATTTTGCTTTTGTATTCAGTATAGTCGTGAAGGAGTTGGTTAAGGTGAACGCATGCAATTGGTTATGGCACATCCTGATTGGCTCTGTGCAGCTCCAATAGTTTTTAAGTTCAACAGAGTACCTGCCTTCAAATAGGTTAATGCTTGTCAATGGAGAGAGTCTAGACTGCAAATTAAATGTTCAAGAGTCTAGTAAGACCAGGCTATAACTAAGGCCCTTCTCCCCTGATCACTTGTGCCTTTTCCAAATTATGCCCAATCAACTGAATTTACTTTGGGTGGACTACTATAGGGTTAAACATGTTTTTATGTTTTATTAGGGATTCTCCAGTAAGTGGAACTATAGCTGGCACTACAGGCCATGCCCAAAGTGTACATTATTCCCCTTGCACCTCATTTCTCCCCCCTAAATTTGTGTACATGCCTTATTTCTCATGGGGACCAAAAAAGTCAAGAATTCATAATGTCCGTTATCATAGATTTGACTGTACTGTTCGCATTTGTTACAACCTTCAAAACCATTCTTTTCATGAACCATTGATCCAATTGACTTGAAATTGACATAGATGTGGAGATCCATGTCTTTCTACAGGGTGAGATGGAATAAGAAATACAATGCAAAATATCTGAAAGGGATGTATTTATGTAAACATCCACATTCAATTTCCCATAGGTTGTGAGGGAGGCCTGGCTTTCCCTTTAATGTAAAAAAGTATGGTTAAATATTTACTGTTGTGTTTAATGCGTTTGACCACATGTGTTTTAAATGTGTTTGAACACATTCATCTGGAAGACAGGTTCACTCAGAATCAGCTACATATATCAGTTCGACTGACTCCATTTCCTTCTCATACATTCCTGTAGCATCATAGTGCATTTCCCTATTGAAGCCTTGAATCCATGGACTGTAATGAGGCTGCTTTTAATAGTTTTTTTTCCAGTGCTTTGAAACTATACAGTCAAGAAAATTGGGGATGAAAAGCAAGCTGTTAGTTAGTGGTCCCCCTTGAGGTCTGGAGCACTTCCTTTGCATAAACTGGATGCAGTGTTTTTAGGGGTGTGAGTGCCTTTATTTTTGCATTATTTCTATATTTGCAGGGCATTTATATATTTGCTTGTGTTTTTTATATTTGCATGTTTCATTAAGTTGCAGTGCGTTTGCACCTGTTGGCCATCAATAAAATGTACTGTATTGTAGACATTGGCTGTTTTGTAGACAAAGTACTGTAATGCATTAATAAAATGCTACTGGAAACGTAAGCTGTAGTATTACTTTCATTTTTTTTTATATTCTAAACAGCCAATTGTATTGTTAATAATCATATTTTCATTTGGGTATTGTGTACTGTGTTGAATGGGTCTTGTTCTGGAAACTTGTTGGTTTGTTGAAACCTTTAAATGACAACACATATTAAGAAACTTGACTTTAATTGAAGGATCACTTCTCTTTTCAATTTGAAGCAATGCGATATATTTTGGAAATAAAGGCGCAGTTTATTGCCTGTTTTATAACAAAACAACTGTAGAAACACTTTTTTGCCCCATTACTCACTGAATGTTCATTAAATAAATTAATTGGATGTCACTGCTGACAAAAGTTAACCATAAATTAAACGTTTTTTAACATTTATACAAAACACAAAAGAACTTGCACAATGGCATGATCGTCTATCGCATAAGATCGCTTAAACTCATGCATTGCTGGGTATCATTGTTCCCGCATCAAGTGTGGCCTATATTTCAGTGTGGCTTACATTCAGATTTACAAACACAAAGCTTCCATTTTGGTGGGGTGTGGCTTTTACAAAATGTGTCTTATTTTCTGAAAAATACTGTAAAGCCAATGCTATGGGTAATCTCTTGAATGGTCTGGCTTCACCTCAAGTGTCACTAGATGATAGTACTGGAATGGCATAATGTTGAGGATAGACAGGTATAGCAAGTTGTCTTCTTGTTGACCTACTTATCCACATAATGGCAGACATAGCAATGTAGGGGTGGTAGTGATTGTCCGCTTTGTTAGGTGTAGCCACGATTGCCAGTTTTGTTAACCTGGCACTAATCTCCACCCTCCAATCAACCCCTACGATTAATAGATATTGGTGGCTATTTGCAGAAAGTGTGTCCCAGACATAAAGGTGGAACATGTGCACTATTTGTTGTTAATGTGCTCTAATTATTTTACTGTGTGTTTTAAACTGTACAGGTGTGCCCTCTGCTCCGGGCCAGGTGATCGCCACTAGAGAGACGGACACCTCCGTTCTTATTCAATGGGCTCCACCAAAAGAACCCAACAACCTGATTGGCTACTACATTGACGCTTGTGTTAAAGGCTCCAAGGACTGGCTGTCGGCCAATCACAAACCTCACAAGAGCACTAAGTATGTACAGGACTCAGATATCTGAATAAATCTGTGTGCTCCTCTATTGAACATGTATTCCGAATTGTTCTGAATGTCTGAACATCTGTTTTATGTCTATGAAGGTTTGTGGTGCAGGGTCTGACTACAGGGGAGACCTATGTGTTTCGTGTCCAGGCCATCAATGAGCTAGGTTTGAGTGATGAGTCACAAGAGTCCTCTCCTCTTTCTGTTAAAGCTGCCCTCAGTAAGTACACAAAGACACACACTGTCTCTCTCACACTCTTATTTTCTCACCCTCAATCTGTTCAATGTAACAGATATAGATGTTGTTAGTTATTGTTAGTTATGAAGCCAAGTGCATCGTTGATTTACCAGTAGATGCAGAGACAGCATAAACTCCAGCAGAACACACCCTCCGGTCCCCATTCTTATAAATGGGTACCACAACCCTGGTCTGCCAGTCCAGAGGTACCGTCCCAAGCCACCACGCAATGTTGCAGAGACGTGTCAGTCACATCAGCCCTACAACATCCAGAGACTTAAGATACTCAGGATGGATCTCATCTACCCCGGGGCTTTGCCACAGAGTAGCCCACCGACCACCTCGTTGACTTCTGCCTGGGTGATCGATGAGTCCACCTCCAGGTCCCAAGCCTCTGCTTCCTTCTCAGAAGATGGGCCAACGTCCCCAGTTGAGGTCAGCAGCTCCCCGCCCGCACCGTAAACGGTGTTGGTGAAGCACTGCTTCTCCCCCCGGAGTCGGCGAATGGTTTGCCAGAATTTCCTTGAGACCGTCTAATAGTCCTTCTCCATGGCCTCCCCAAATTCCTCCCAGACCCAAGTTTTTGCCTCTGTGACCATCCGTGCCGCGGCACGCTTGGCCTTCCGATACCTGTCAACTGTCTCAGGAGTCCCACAAGCCAACCAGACTCGATGGGACTCCTTCTTCAGTTTGACAGCATCCTTCACTTCCGGTGTCCACCACCGGGTTCAGGGATTGCCGCCGTGAAAGGCACCAGAGACTTTACGACCGCAGCCCCAGTACTCCGCCTGGAGACTCCAAGAAGGCCGGGTACTCTGCACTGTTATTCGGCCCATAGGCCGATACAAGAGATCTGTCTGCTTGAAGGCGCAGGAACGCGACCCTCTCATTTACTGGGGTAAATGCCAACACGTGGCGGCTGAGCCACGGGGCTATAAGCAAGCCCACACCAGCTCGCCGCCTCTCCTTGCGGGCAATGCCGGAGAAATGTCGAGTCCAGCCTCTCTCGAGGATAATGGATCCGGAACCCAAGCTATGCGTGGAGGCGAGGCCGACTATATCTAGCCAGTAACGCTTAACCTCCCTCACAAGCTCGAGCTCCTTCCCTGCCAGTGAAGTGACATTCCATGTCCCCAGTGCTAGAGACCATGTGCATGGCCTTGGTCGTCCAGGCACCTGCCCCTGACCACCGCCCAAAACACACTGCACCGGCCCCCTACGGTCCTTCTTGTGGGTGGTGGGCCTGCAGGAAGGTGATCCCACATTGCCTTTTCTGGCTATATCCGGGTCCCATGGGCAAAGACCCGGCCACCAGGCACTCGCCTGTGGGCACCCACTCCAGGCCTGGCTCCAGGGTGAGGCCCCGGTAACGCCACTCCGGGTGACGTAGCAAATCTCTTTGGTCTTGTCATCATAGGGGGTTAGTGAATCGCGTTTAGTCTGACTGGTCACCTAAGACCAGTTTGCCTTGGGAAACCCTACCAGGGGCCCCCGACAATGTAGCTCCTAGGATCATCCAAGCACTCAAACCCCTCCACCACGTTAAGGTGGTGGTTCAAGGAGGAGAGAATTGTAACCTAAATATAATGCATTTAGTAGAAAACAATTACCACTTAGGAGAGTTATAGATTCTAGATAAATAGGTTTTAAAGCATGTGCTGGATTTGGCCTGTGAGTAGCACAACACTTTGATACTATAACATTACCAGTACTCTGAAATACTCCTCTCCCTTACTGCTGTGCCAGTCCTAGTAAGATAAACCAGTGTGAGCCAGTGTAAAGCCTGCTGGAGCTCCTCAGAGCAAGCCAGCATGTGCTCAGCCCGCTGCTCTTCACGCTGCTGACCCACGACTGCACTGCCAAGCTCCAACCACATTATCAAGTTTCCTGATGACACAACAGTGGTAGGTCTCATCAGCAACAACGATGAAACACACTATAGAGAGGAAGTGGCACAGCTGGCAAAATGGTGTGGGGCTAACAACCTGTCCCTCAACTTGAGCAAGACAAAGGAGGTTGTGATGGACTCCGCGGATCACCCCCCACTGACCATTGACAGCTCGCCTGTCGAGAGAGTCAACAGCACCAAATTCCTGGGGGTGCACATCACAGAGGACCTCACCTGGACCACCAACACCAAGTTACTCTCAAAGAAGGCACATCAGCGCCTACACTTTCTCCGCCGGCTGAAGAGAGCACGTCTCCCTCCACCCATCCTCACCACATTCTACAGGGGCACCATTGAGAGTGTGCTGACCAGCTGCATCACTGTCTGGTACGGGAACTACACTGCAGCAGACCGCAAGACCATCCAGCGAACAGTGAACACAGCTGAGAAGATCATCGGTGCCCCTCTCCCCTCAATCCTAGAAATCTTCCACACACGATGCTCCAGCAAGGCCAATAGTATCGTTCAGGACCCCACCCACCCCTCCCACAGCCTCTTCCAGCCGCTACCATCAGGTAGACGATACCGGAGCATCAGAGCCCGCTCTGCCAGACTGATCAACAGCTTCTTCCCCCAGGCTGTGAGAGCCCTGAACTCTTCCGGGCCTCGATGACTACCCACACAATAACTAAGACTATCGGAAAACTGGCACTAGTCACTCACCGACTGCACTTTTCACACACACTGCCGTGTGTACACAAACTGCACTAAAGACTCTGTAATAATATGTATCTATTCTTCGTACATGTACGATACTCTTTGCACATGCACATCGGTAAGTATTCGTACAGTTTGTATAGTTTGTATCCTGTTTAGTTTATGCATAGGAAAAAATTTATATTTATTTTAAATTGTTTGTTGTTTGTCTGTACTGTTGAATGTCTGTACTTATGTAGCACCGTGGCTCTGTGAGGCACGACATTTCGTTCCACTGTATGCACCCGCATGTAGCGGAATGACAATAAAGCACAACTTGAACTTGAACTTGAATGACACAATCTAATCTTAGGCACTCCATACACTAGTCTTACCATACATCATATAGTCTTAAACCCTACAAATGATTAAATGTAGTGAGTAAGTAAATACAGTAAACAACAATCATGTATCAAAGAGGAAATGCAATTACAAAATCCAAAGGTAACAAAACAATGCATAACATACCTTAAAACTCTCCCTTAACTGTTACAGCAACTCCATCTGCTCCCTATGACATTGCTTTGTTAAACTGTGATGGCCAATCCATGGTGCTCAATTGGAAGCGGCCCTCCCACTCGGGTGGAGCCAAGGTAGCAGAGTATTACATTGACAAGCGCAAGACTGGCACAAGTGTGTGGAAGGAGGTTAACATCCCTCCAATTAAAAAAAGATTCCATAAGGTAAATCCCCATACTAGCACTACCATAACATATCACAGACCCCTGTCGCTATCCTAATGGACTCTACCTATCTATTTGAAACCGGTCATATGTCAATGTTCCATGTTTCTTAGTCAGGTTTGGGCGGATGTTCCTTTTTGAATGTAGGTGGAGAACCTGTCAGCTGGCAGTAAGTACCAGTTCCAGATCTACGGAGCAAGCCTGGCTGGTCTGGGAGCTTCCTCTGCCCCAAGTATAATCTTTAACTGTGAGGCTTGGACCTTTGCCGAGCCAGGTATGACCCACACCTTACACCTGACAAGGAACATGCATGTCAAGGTAAAGATAATGTTATGATACACAGTATGTGTGTATATGTGTCCCAGGCCCTGCCTACGACCTGACATTCTGTGAGATACGTGATGATTCACTGGTGGTGGAGTGGAAGACCCCTGTTTATACTGGGGCTGGAGAGATCACAGGTTATTTTGTTGATTATGCCATCAAGGGGTCTGATTCATGGACAACCGCTAACGAAACAGCTGTTAACCATTGCTTCCTCAAGGTAAAGCCTGATACACCATTACACACAATTATATTTTTGCAACATATTCCTCTTCCATATCAATATTGTAACACCATGTGACTATTTCACTGTTTGCTAGGTCATGGGCTTAGAGATGGGAAGAACCTATGTATTCCGTGTGCGTGCTGCAAACAGTGAGGGCGTGGGGGAGGCATCTCTGGCCTCTGACCCAGTGACTGCCAAGGCACTGCCAGGTATCATAATTTGGAGATTTTCTATCTGCACTCAGCTCAAACCTGCTATTGGCTATCTTCCCTAGATGAAGTACAGTAGACGTTGAGTCTAGAATTCAGAGTAGCATTGTGCTGGGAATCTTTGTCAAGGTTGTGGTTAAGTCACAGGAAACTGACCTGTTTGGGAGACCTGAAGGCAAGGGTGGGGAGATATGTTTCCATTTGATAAGGTAACAAGAAGGTTGGAGAGAATTATGGAAGGAGGGAACCTGATGAGTAAATGGTGACCTGCCAGACTTAGAGCGGTAGAGTGCAGGGTAGTATACCTTCTCTGGTCCGACCAGACTCTCATGATTTACATTTGAACAGAGAGCCTGGGTTCTCTCCTTCGACAAACTTTAACGTCCTTGAAGCCTCAAGTTTAAAACTGTTGGATCTGCCCAGAGCCACTCTGGATCTGCTATTACCAATCGCAAGTGTGCACCTTTGCCGACTTCTTCACAAATAATAGAGTGAGATAGAAAAATCTAACGTTTTCCATACCCACTTGGTAGGATGACCGTAAAATCATAGCTACCAACAAAACTCATAAAAGTTTGTTCTTGCTCCAGCTTTAACTTCTGAATATCTGGCAGCATTGCCTTTGCTCACATCTCTCTCCACTGCCAATACTGAACTACAAATCAAACTACCACACAACATCAATGTAATCGTTCTCAGTTTGCTGGACGGTAAAAATCATTTCTGAAAAAAACGACTAATATACTGCAGACCCAGATGGACTACAGAAGCAAAATGAAAATTGAGCGGAAGTACATAGGATGGCAGAGCCAGGCAAAGTTGACCATCTTTTGGGGGCATTATGGAACTTTTAAAATAAAGCTCACAAATAGGAAAGAGGCATTGAGTTGAGGAAAGTTATAGTGTACCGACATATAAACAATTTTAAAAAGACATAATTTCTCCCAATTTGTTCATGATGTCTCATTTTCCCTACAGGTGCTAAGGAGGTGTCCTGCTTTGTGGACTCTGATTCAGGTGATATAGTACTATCATTTGAGAGCTGTCAGATGTCCGAAGGCTCCACCTTTGTCTGGAAGAAATCCTACAAGGAAATAACTGACTTCTCCAAAGGCGTCATGGTCAAGACAGTGGGAAACATGTAAGGATAGTACAGGCCTGAGGACAGATCACAAAATAACACTTGACTCAAGTAAAAAAGCACTAGAAATCAGGTTTCTCTACTCTGTCCTGTGACTTCTGCTTGCCATTATCTCTACAGCTCAGACTTGTAATTTTCTGTGTTTTACAGCTCAAAGTTGATCTTCAAAAATCCAGAAAAGGAGGACGTGGGAACCTTTTCTGTGTCAGTGACCAACACAGACTGTGTTTCTGGCAGCTACAGCATCTCTGCTGAAGGTAGCATTAGGCAAAGATCCTTTCCTGTCAATGCCATATGTCTACACAAATGACAGATAATTAGAAAAGCCAATCTTTCTCAAAACGTTATTTACAATCCACAAATAAGCCATACAACTTGTCATCAGGATTTACATTGCATTAATACACTGAGCCCCATGCTGTCTGAATCATAATTTAATGCTAGTACTACTATATTCTTCACTGAAGCAATAAGGCATCAATCTTTTTCTTCTGGAACTATTTTTTTCCACAATTATTTGGACAAAAAGGTGTCAACATTTGATTGACAATTCCCTGGCCCGAATACATGCAATATTGCACACATTTATCATATTCCAAAGGGAAAAATATTAATGCATGTAAATTAGCCAATATAATTTAGAGTAGGCTTTAAGAAAAGGAATAGTTTGTGGTAGATAATCAGCCTATTTCAAGAAAGACGAAATTCCTGTATAAAATACAATAAGGAAGATCATGATGGTTTGTGTGATTTTGAATGGTAATAATTATCAACTAACAATTCATTATCACGGCAAACAATTACACTGCACTGAAGTGAAAATAACCAAACCTGCCATTATCATAAATCCTTTTCCCAAAGACAAAGTCCAATTCTTTTACCCAAAATCGGTTGATATGTGAACAAATTATTTCCATCATCAAGCAGTCATGGTCCTTACCAGACACTCATATATTTCATTTATACACAGAGTCTGGGACCTATCCCTTGAAAAACATTACTTCAGTTAACGCGGGTACTCTGTTGAAGTTTAAAACTATTAAATCTGGCCAGAGCCAATCTGGATCTGCCATAACCAATCTCTGATGTTTGGGCGTGAATTAGGTCATCCACCAGGATGCAGCCACTTAGGATGGAACTGTTGGAATGAGCAGAGGAGTATTTGAAGATGTCAAATTTAAGAATTAAAGGAACAATTGTAAATTATACATCTACAGTAT
The DNA here is from genome assembly GCA_036571765.1 of Plecoglossus altivelis. Classification (NCBI taxonomy): domain Eukaryota; kingdom Metazoa; phylum Chordata; class Actinopteri; order Osmeriformes; family Plecoglossidae; genus Plecoglossus; species Plecoglossus altivelis. Next base: position 4,534,616 of record BROE01000016.1, read on the forward strand.
ATTAGGCTTATGATAATATATACTGTCAACTGTCAAAGCTGGGTCTAATCATTTGCAAAATGCCTCCGGTTGTTTTGGGTCTGCCACCCATGCAGTGCAGTAGCTACCAGGCTATTGTGCGGTATGGATATTTATGGTTATTAATGGATGCATTCCGAAAGACCGGGGGGCTGTAGCAATTTTATTAGTTACTTGCCTGGTTTGTAATGGTCCAGCTTTGAAGCTCTATCATAAAATCTTACTTGGAATGTTGGTACAAAAGTGCATCTATACTCTAATTATCTTTACATATAATGTTATAGAATGTGTACTGAATATTCTTACTCCATTTGCAGAGTTACGCTTAACACCTTTTCACAGAATGTCTTATCACTTCTTTTGTACCTTAAATAGTGTCTTTCAAGTACGCGATTGTTGTCTTTTATTTAGGAAATCTACGATTTTGTAGAAAAAAATAAATTACAACATATTTACAACAATATGTACAACTAACACACTAACCATGTTGCTGCCGGAGTACTCAAAGGGGTTCAAAGAGATCTGGATAAGTTATCCCCTTGAATCATATCGCAGATCCACATCTATATCTCCAAAAACATCACTAACGATTAGAATTTCTTTCGCTTGGTCCAATCTAAACACAGGATTATAGAGAAATGCCTGAATTCCTTTTGTTTAATTAGGATTATTGCAATAACCTGATTACACAAATTATATTTACTCATTTGTTTGATTGGTCATATATTTGAAGGTTACTATCTTGCAGTGAAGTGAAGTGACGTATTGTCAAGTACGGTTACCCATACTCGAAATTTACCTCTGCATTTAACCCATCCAAGTGCACACACAGCAGTGAGCAGTGGGCAACCGCAAGCACACACACACAGTGAACATACACCTGGAGCAGTGGGCAGCTATTGCTCCAGCGCCTGGGAAGCAATTGGGGGTTCAGTGCCTTGGTCAAGGGCACCTCAGTCATGGTATTGAAGGCAGAGAGAGTGCTCTTTGTTCACAATCCCCACCTTCAATTCCTGCCTCTCTCTCTCTCTCTCTCTTTCACTAGTGCCCATATGGATAATATGACTAATCAAACACAATCGAGTAAATGGCTTTTATACTTATGTGTGACATAGTCATTCTGATATTTCAAAATAAGACAGAATCCAAGTATTTTTTCCATAATCTGGTTCTGACGTCAGAAATGGACAAAATGAATAAGCCCACTTTTTTTCTGCAAATACCACCAATAAAAACAGCCATTATACTTAAATGTGTGTTTGAGGTACTAAAGTGACAAAACTATATTCTATGCTCTATATTCGATGCTCTATTTTGCGTTTGTCAACACGGGTCGCAAAATAGAAAAACCAATGGCCACAAGGTACACAGACCGAGGGGACACCAACAGGTCAATATATATTTTTAAAATGTTTTATTACATAGCGTGATTAATCTATTATTTTCTCAATAGTATATTTATCAAAAGTCTTGAAGTTCCAACATAACCTTTCCGCATCTGGAAAGTGTCCTAGTTCTTAAGAGGCAAGTATGTACATTGTTATGAACATGTTCATGAAAAGCTCGTAAGATATTATAATCGTAAGAGTAAGAGGAGTAAAAGTAAAGTTAATTAAACATATATTTAATGCCATTGCAAATTAATTAAATCAATCAAGAGGTCAACATGTTATAAAATAAATGTCTGAAGACTTGCCTTGATTGCTGTAAATCAAAAAAAGAGGCAAAAAAGGCTGGAACGATTTGATGACATTATCGACAGCTTCGACAATAAATACATTTCTACAAATATTTATGTTGTCAACTCATGCTTTGAGCGCAAATGAACTATTTTAAAGGTCTACAATAACCATGTTGAATACTCGATTCTGATTGGCAGCAGGGGTGTCGGGCTTGGTCAGTGCGGGCCAGTAAGCAAGACTGCAACGCTTCAAATAGAAAACGTAATAACATGGTGTTGACGAGAATTTCAAACGAAGCCGACCTACCAGAGCTTTTCTTTGCTTACACGCATGGTGGATCATGTCTTTAATGGGAGCACAACGTGCAAGCACCGACCTAGTATTCAATCTTTTTATTAATGAATGCAAAGAAGTTGAAAATAATTTGATTGTCATAACAGGAAGATGTATGAGAGAAATATTGTCTAAAAATGTTTACAGTTATTTAACCTGCCAGTGTTCTAAACATAGGTTTATAGAAGAATGTTGAAATGTTATTGAGTTACCTTTTCCTGCATTGTTTACATCCATTTCATGGCTGTTGTTCACTGTGTTGCAGCACTGGAGAAGATGCTGGCCCAGAGTTACGACATTCGCCACCCCAGTAGGTTGACCTTTTTATCTGGCATTTAAACATAATCTCCATCAACTTCACCAGTCATAACCTTCTCGGTTCCCTATCCTATTTGTCAGTTTGAATTGTGTACTGGTATGTTTGACAATATCTGCCTGCCGGAGGATAGATTACTGCTTTTGGTTTTGAACGACCAATTGTAGAGTAACATAAAGTGCAAAAGAAAAGGATCATTTACCAATTAATCTTTGTCAGTGCTGGCTTTTCCTTTCAGGTTAGGAGAGTGTCTTCCTTTGAGCTAATGGCATTTCATTCATGAGAAAGGGTTATAAAAATTAAAAAAACCTTACATCTCTTTACATCCTTATTGCTTCTTTCCTTTGTCTCTCTCTCTATCTTTGTAGTCATCCCCTTGAAGACCGAGCTGGCTTATAAGATCTTAGAGAGAGGTCGTATGCGTTTCTGGCTGCAGGCAGGGAGTATCTCCTCTGAAGTTTCTTACAACTTCTTTGCCAACAACAAGGAGCTTTCAGGAGCTGATGTAATATACAATTTCTACTTCACTTTTAGTGTAATGTATTTTTTATGATATCTTATTGGGTTTGGACTGTTTGACATGAGCTTTTGTGTTTGTGTCTGTCCCTGCAGCCCAACAAGATGGGTCATGATGTTACCACAGGAGTGATAGAGTTTATCCTGGATCACTTTACAGAGGATAGTGAGGGTACCTTCACAGTGCAGATCCAGGATGGGAGGGGGAAGGCTCAGTCCTCCCTGGTCCTTATAGGAGATGGTGTGTATGTATGTAATTGTGTGAGAGTGAAAAAAAGTATGTGCACACAGTTTGCATATATTGTAGAGCTCTCTATGCTCAATCCGGGCCTTCAATGTTACCCCTTTGTGCTGCAGCTTTCAAGGCAGCCTTGGCTGAGGCTGACTACCAGAGAAGAGAGTACATCAGGGTTAAGGAGGGTGAGAAAGACTTCTATCCTGTCATAAACACATGAAACATCAGACTCCCTTATCTGATGAATTAGTTTTATTTTTACACTTTCATGCAACTATTTATTTATTTTCCATCCTAATAAAGAGGACAAAGGCAGGTTAATTGGTACAAATAGGTTATTATCTACTGAAAATGAATTAATTGAATATCCAATCCCATTTCCTTAGGCCCCCACTTCAGTGAATTTCTGTCTGTCCATGTGGGAGATGACTGCTCTGTGTCTCTGGTCTGTAAGGTGAGTACAGAAGACTACTGGGAATGTCACGCTACAGCTGTGAGTGACTGCAAGTCATGCTAGTGACAATGCAGTTGGGTAGTATTATAACACTGTTGCTGTGATACTGTGACAATGTGCTGTGTTATAAAGATAGGACCATACAGGTGCTGGTCTTGTCATTAGAATATGTTTTATTTCTCTAATTCCATAAAAAATGAAACTTGTATATTATATGAATTCATTACACACAGACTGGTTTATTTCAAATGTTTATTTATTTTCATTTTGATGATTATAACTGACAACTAAGGAAAGTCCCAAATCCAGTATCTCAGCAATTTTGAATATTGTGAAAAGGTCCCATATTGAAGACACCTGATGCCACACTCTAATAAGATAATTACCTCAAAACACCTACAAAGGCCTTTAAATGGTCTCTTAATCTAGTTGTGCAGACTACACAATCATGGGGAAGACTGCTGACTTGACAGTTGTCCAAAAGACGACCATTGACACCTTGCACAAGGAGGGCCGGACAGAAAATGTTGTTGCAAAACAGAATGGCTGTTCACAGAGCTCTGTGTCCAAGCACATTAATAGAGAGACGAAGGGAGGGAAAATATGTGGTTAAAAAAGTACAAGTAATAGGGATAACCGCACCCTGTGGAGAGGATTGTGAAACAAAACCCATTTAAAAATGTGGGGGAGATTCACAAAGACTGGACAACAGCTGGAGTCATTCCTTCAAGAACCACTACGCACAGATGTAGGCAAGACACGAGTTTCAGCTGTTGCATTGTTTGTGTCAAGCCACTCTTGAACAACAGACAGCATCAGAAGCATCTCACCTGGGCTAAAGACAAAAGGACTGGACTGCTGCTGAGTGGTCCAAAGTTATGCTCTCCAATTAAAGTAAATTTTGCATTTCCTTTGGAAATCAGTGTCACAGAGTATGGAGGAAGAGAGGAGAAACACAATCCACGTTGCTTGAGGTGATGATTTGGGGTGCCATGTCATCTGCTGATGTTGGTCCACTGTGTTTTCTGAGGTCCAAAGTCAGCAGCTGGATGCCAGGACATTTTAGAGCACTTCATGCTTCCTCCTGCTGACCAACTTTATGGAGATGCAGATTTAATTTTCCAACAGGACTTGGCACCTGCACACAGTGCCAAAGCTACCAGTACCTAGTTTAAGGACCATGGTATCCCAGTTCTTAATTGGGCAGCAAACTCGCCTAACATTAACACCATAGGAAATCTATGGGGTATTGTGAAGAGGAAGATGCGATATACCAGACCCAACAATGCAGAAAAGCTGAAGGCCACTATCAGAGCAACTTGGGCTCTCATAACACCTGAGCAGTGCCACAGACTGATTGGCTCCATGCCATGCTGCATTGCTGCTGTAATTCAGGCAAAAGGAGCCCCAACTAGGTATTGAGTGCTGTATATGCTCATAATTTTCATGTTCATACTTTTCAGTTGGCCAAGATTTCAAAAAAATCCTTTCTTTGTATTGGTCTTCGGTCATTTTCAAATTTTCTGAAATACTGGATTTGCTATTTTTCTTAGTTGTCAGTTATAATCATCAAAATTGAATAAAAAAAAATCTACTCTTGATGATATTCTAATTATATGACCAGCACATGTATATGAATGTCTTTGTGGGGTCCTGCAGGTGGATAATCTGACAAAGGAATCTGAATTCCACTGGTTTAAGGAAGACATTGAGATCATCCCTCATGAAAAAACAGACCTATCCACAGGGGCCTGCAAGCTTCCCCTTGCCCAGGTAACCCTGCCTCATTGCCCCTCACCAACATTATACCACCTAATTACACCTGCCAGAGAAACTCTCTGAAATTCTACCTCGTCCAGAGCAAAGCAGAGCAGTGGAAGTAAAGTTGGTAGCTAGACAGAGGGCTGTTGAGATTCAACCAGGATCCTCAATATCTATCTAATCTAGTTTACAACAATTTACGTGAAAGCATTCCAGACCACAAGAAGAGCCCTTGATGAAAAAGATGAGAGCACGATTCCACAACATATTCTACATTTCTGTAGATCTTTCATGTGCCTCCATGGGCATCATGGGAACTCATCCTAACCCGTTCTCCCTGAGTAGTCCCAGCCCTTTCAATCTAATTGGCGATCAGGTTATCCTTTGCACTGTATGCATCAGTACAGCGTGCACTAAAAGGCTGTGTTGGAGGCTGTACAATAACTTCGGTGAACTGCGTTCCGTTAATTAAACTAATGTGATTAAATGCACTAAAATTAAACTAAGTACTAAATGCACCAGAGTTCATAGTAAGGAAAATAGGGTAATTCAATTTAAATATTTAGAAGCGTATTTGCTTTTACAATCACCCAGGTTAGTGCTGAATGCTGGCACAATTCTTTGACTGGCTCTGCCTCAACTCACGTTTGTAATAAGTTTCTTGAATTCTTTAACTCCAAGATTGATCACACTCGTAAATGTATTATTGCTTTTCTTCCTTTGTCTGTTTTTCCTTTATATGCCTCAGAATGTTCCATCTCTCAAACTTCTCCACAATGGACTTGAATTCTCTTTGCAATGAGGTTTCAAAAATGAAAGCTGCCACTTCCATTGTTGATCCTGTACCAACCAGGCTGTTTAAATCATGTTTTGCTACTTAATTCCGGCTGTATTAAGTATCATTAATGATTCTTTGTGTACTGGTGTAGTACCGACAGCATTTAAAATTGCTGCTGTGACCCCCGTACCAAAAAAAAACTAAACATCAATTTTGATCAAATCAATAATTTCCGTCCCATATCCAATCTTCCGTTTCTTTCCCAAATTTTAGAGCGAATTGCTGCTATCAATTGAATTCTCATCTTACTAAAACAATCTTTTTGAGCCACTTCAATCGGGATTCCGTAAACTCCACAGCACTGAAACAGCTTTAGTTAAGATCACTAATAATTTATCAATAGCTTCTGATTCTGGCTGTCTTTCTATCTTGATTCCTCTTGAGCTCAGTGTCGCATTTGAAACTGTTGATCATACATGTTTATTTACTCGGTTAGAGTCTGCTCTACACTGGTTTGAGTCTTATCTCTCAGATCGAAAGCAGTTCATTGCTATGGGTGGTTGCAGGTCTGATATTGGTGTTGTGAAATCTGGTGTTCCTCAAGGATCAACTTTGGGCCCTTTACTATTTAGCATTTACATTTATCCACTTGGTCATCTCTTAAGATCACTTGGTCTCAACTTTCACTTTCATGCAGATGATACTCAGATTTATGTACATTCAAAACCTGATGTTAATGTGGCTGTATCTTTTCTTTCTCAATGTATTTCTGAGATACAAAAATGGATGTCTGGAAATTTTTTGTGTCTAAACAGTGTCAAGACGGAGGTAATGCTCATTGGTTCACCCCACCAGATACGTAAGGCTGGGCCTTCAACTTAAAATGTGGATGGCTCTACACTGGAATTTCAAACAAAATTAAGAAATTTAGGGGTGATTTTTGATGCACATTTAACATTCGTTCCCCATGTTCAAAACACTGTAAAGTAAATCATTCTTCCATCTAAAAGACATTGCCAAATTGCATCCTATGCTGTCACTCCCGGTGGCTGAAAAGTTTATCAAAATCTTTATGTTTTCTCGCATTGATTATTGTAATGTTTTGCTGTTGGGGCTTCAAATGCTACCCTAAGTAAATTACAGCTGGTTCAACATTCTGCCGCCCGAATCCTGTCTGGAACCAGGACAAGAGACCATATCACTCCAGTCTTGGAGTCTTTAAATTGGCTCCCTGTCAGATTTCAGGGGGATTTTAAAGCTTACTTACAAAGCTTTAAATAGTTTGGCTCCTCACTATCTCTCTGAGCTTTTAGCCCTCTACACACCTGTGCCCTCTGTTCTTCAGAAACTGGTCTTTTAATTGTACCACATACCCGTTTAAAATATATGGGTGGTAGGGCATTTTTCTTCAGTCGCTTCAATACTTTGGAATTCCTTGCCTGCTTGGATTAGGCAAGCAGAATCCCTTAGTGTTTTAAAATCCTCCTTTAAAGCTAATTTCTTTAGGGTAGCTTTTACTTGATTATACCGATATTGCATTTTTTAAAATTGTTTTGATAGTATGTTTTTATTAGGTGTGTGCTTTTACACTTCATATCTCACTTATTTTAAAGCATTATTTGTATAATTGCATGCTTTATTTTCTCCTTCTGTGAAGTGCTTTGAGATGCCACTTTTAAAGGCGCTATATAATGTTTATCATTATTATTATTATAATAATAATTATAACATTGAATCTCTGCTTTCAAAGGTTGTTCTTTATAGATGAAATGCTGGCAATATATCAGTGAATTTTGTCACATAAATTAATGTTACTGATGTAAAAACTGTATGCACATTGCAAATGTACATGCAAGCGGCGTATGGTGAATTAGGCCTACATATAACTGGCTCAACCCTTCTCATGTTTTCTAGAGACAAAAAATATATCTAGCGACTAGCAACGAATTAGCCAGCTTAAGATACTTTAGATTAGATGACAAACTTTTTCTTGATTTGCTTGCCTGGCTAAAAAAATCAACTGCAATCAATATCTTCTGAGAATGTATATCTACATTATGATTTTAGTATTAGCCTACTCACTGGCGCTTAACACTTCATAAGAATTTTCTGACTATTCTACTCTGGCGCAAGTCTTGTCACCCACATCACTAGCTGCATCACATGCATGACACTATCTATAATTTCACAAATACATGCTACCAATTGCGTAACAGATATAAAGCACTATTTATCGTGCAAATAATCTGTATTTGTATGTTTCAGCGACTGCATCACAAGCAACGATGAAAGTTAGAATTTTTGTGAAACAAATTACCAAGCAGCAGATGCATCAAAATATAAAAATGCTGCCTCCTACCAGTGATTTAAGATCAAGTTCCCCTTGAGTCAGTTACCAAAAATGCCAATGTGGTGATTATGAAAATGTTATCTACAATAATATCAGGATGTGTGTGTACAAATTAGAATGGGTTTAGTATCACACAAACAGCTCTAGAACTGGGTACTCTGCGAAGTTAATATTCTGCATGTATACTCTTTAAACCCAACATGCAGTGCCACATTTTACATTGTTTGGATAAGCATCTCTATGTCAAACAATGACGGTGACAAAAATGAAAAATTTTACGCAGGTTTGACTTGCACTGTCTCTCCCAACCCCTTCATGCTAATTCGTCTTCTAGTCTGCAACAAGCCTGATCTGTTATCCCGGAACTGGGATATAATCGGCAAATAATCTCTGACTGCATCATGGGCACTATGGACTAGTTACTTAATAGTTAATAATCAGTCAAAAGATCTGTCCCACCCATCAACGCCCCATTTGCAATAATGATTTGACCATCAACAGAACCCAATGAATGAACATAGTATAACAGGGTTTTAAAGAATTTTCCTCAATAATGATACTAATTATAATACTTAGCTAGCTATTTGCTATCAATGATAGATCAAAAATGACATGATGGTTAAATAAAATTAAGCGTTGACTACAATAGTAAACAGACTCAGATTATTCATCAGATGTTATTATCCATTCTACCATGAAAAAACTGTAAGGTTGTTAGTTGTTGTAGTTGTTTCCATTCTGTAAATTGATAGGTTTACACCAAGTCCTACTGTGACTTTAAATTTGCAGCCAGATTGCCGCTTAGCAGTACAAGTCATCATTACAATATGATGACTACAATATGAATAAATGCACACGTGGAGACCGATCCATAGTCTTCATCCTTAGTTTCTTGCTTTCCAAGTTGCATTGAGTTCATGTTTGACTTTGCTTTTAATGGTCATCATTGCATTGCATGTTCTTTTCTAACATATATTGAAAATATTGGAAATATTACTCCACCACACCACAATCTATTGGCTAAAGGGATGGGGGGAGAAACGGAGATTAGAGCGGGGAAATGTCTTGTACTTCTGGTAGACAGGTTCAAGTCATTTTTCTTAATATCTGCTCTCCTCTTCACCTCTACACCTTCTAGTTCTCCAGTAAGTCCACAGGAGTGTACAAAGCTTCCATCAGTGACAATAGAGGAAAGGACCTGTCACAGATTGACATCTCTGGACAAGGTATCAGGTCTATCAAATCCATTAAACTAATTATTAATGATAGCACAGAGTGGCTTCATTAGACTGTACATCTATTTTGTTCACACAGTTTTTGCTGACATCATCAACAAGATTTCTAAACTTGCTGGTAAGCAACCCCTATCCTTTCGGGCTCTTTCAGACACCAGCCACCTTCTCTTTGCATGTTGAAGTACCTCAATAACATGAGTGTAAATACAATATACAATACTGTTAATACTAAACAGAGTTTACTCTTTTACAGAAACTCTTAGTTTGTTACTAACTAGTTCTCTAGTTGTGTGTTAGTGATCTTTTGTGTGTTATCTGGGCATCAAAGTAATATGATGAGATGACTCTCTAGGTAACACTGCTGCAGAGCTGTCCATTCACTGCACTGCTACAGGCATCCAACTTCAGTGCCACATGAAATACTACACCTCAGAGATGAACATCGGTTGGCTGCACACGTAAGACAGAGAGCAAGGGTGTTTATGCATTTTTCTGAAAGAGAGTTTCATGGATGTTTGGATGTTGTATTTTCATGGTATAGAGTGTGTTTTCTCTTATATTGAATTATGACTCGCCGCCTTGACTCAATACTGATACACTTGTATTACAATAGCAAGTTGACAGCAAAAGCAACTGGTCATATTGCATAATGTAATGTTCTCTGTGTTGTACATCTGGGCGAGGTTTTGTTTACAAAAATGTTTATCCCCATCAGTGAGACTAAGCTTTCCAGCTCAGAGAAGGTGGTGATTGGAGGAACACCATCCATGGCTGTTATGGAAATTATTGAGCCAGTGGATAAGGACAAGGGTGTATACTCCATCCAGATATTTGATTCTGAGAAGACCTACACCCGTACTCTAGACCTTTCTGGAGATGGTATGCAAACTGGCTACACATTCCATCCTCCTATACAGTTGCGAACCTACACTCTGTAACATTGCAGCTGTCAGGAGACTGAACATACAGTGCCTACATCTTGTGTATAACCTACCAACAGCTTAACTATATATTACTTGACTGCTACTGTGGCTACACTTACACCCAAAACTATATTGGAGAACATGTCAATGCACTCTGCATATGTTATGTAAACTACATCTGAGGTGATCATCTTGTTTTTAAAATTGCAATCTAGATATATTTGTTTTCAATGTACTTTTTTTCTAATCACAAAAAGTAAACAGCACATTATTTTAGGAAATCACTATTGAATATCACGAGTAGTATTCTATTACTGCACTGGCAGCCAAATATACTTGGTTTAGAGGATAATCAAGCTCATAATCATTTTTGCAGTTACATTTCATAGGGAAATCCATCCACACTCTGTAGCTGTCCGGTGACCATCAGTGCCACATTCTTACTAGTCAACCACAAATCCTAGACCTGCTATAGCTGTCAATCTGTTACACCAAAATCCTCTGCTATGGTTTGTACTAGTTTCTGAAAGGTTGGAGATTAGTGTACAGTAAACACAAACTAGAATCACAGAAAGAGAGAGACTATAATGGAAAGCTAGAGAAAGTGAAATGGTTTTAGTGTGAAACACAATATTGACATAATATATTACTGTACTTAATATTAGCTCATATGTGCGTATTGTGTTTCAATTCTACAGTTTATGAAAAAGCCTATGCTGAGTTCCAGAGACTCAAGTAAGAGAACTACATTACACTCCCTTCACCCACCTCATTAATGAGGTGTAATTTACCCCTGTGCTCACATTAATTAAATATTTACATGTTACATGTTTGTCTGTTTGCCAGAATCATATCGGTGATGTCCATGTGTCATATCTATCTTTGTTATCTGTTTAAAACTCAAATAAGTTGTCATTATCCTCACTCAAAACAGCTTGTAAAATGTATAACCTGTAGTTTGCACTTTTTGAGAGGCATTGAGACCATATTGCTTCAAGAAGCCAGCAGTAGTATATTTGAATAAAAACACAATGATGTTATGTGCAATGGGCGTACTTGTGCTGATGACTTCCCTAATGGTCTTGCTTTCCTGTATTTTAGAGCGGAAGCATATGCTGAGAAAAGTAAGTTAGTTTCAGATCGGGGTTCTTACTTTATTATAATTGTGATATGCTGATTCCCACTCAGAAATGCGTGCTGACCTGAGATGATAATGATATATTGTGATCTATCCTCAGACCGTGGCAAGGTTGTAGGTGGTCTTCCTGATGTGGTCACCATCATGGAGAAAAAGGTATGAAAGAAGTGTGTAAAACACAGAGTCCTGGAAAATGAAACAGATACTGTGTGTACCTGTCTGTCCATGTTTATTACATCACTTTGCTTCATTCTGTTGCCCCCAGACCCTGAGTCTAACATGCACAGTGTGTGGTGACCCCAAGCCCCAGGTGACTTGGTTGAAGAATGGCCAGGAGGTTGAGCCTGATGACCAGTACGTGGTCTCTCTGGACTCGGGCAAATTTGCCAGTCTCACCATCAAGGGTGTGTCCCTTGAGGACTCAGGCCGCTACACCATGATCGTTCAGAACAAGTATGGCGGCGAGTCCATCGACATTGTTGTCAGTGTGTACAAACATGGAGAGAAGATACCTGAGGCTAAGCCTGCTCCCACACCTATAACCATTATCCCCCCCAAAGGTCCCATTGAGATCCCCACTTCTAAGATGGCAGCACCCACTCCTGCAGCCCCTGCCTCTGCTGTTGCTAAGTCCCCTATTCCCCCTAAGGGTACCAAGTCCCCTAGCCCTGCCCGCAGCATGAAGAGTCCCACTCCCACCAAGAAGAAGTAAAACTCTCACCATGTTGCTCCGCCAACATAACTAGTTCTTACCCTGGACTGAAACGTGAGTCAGTATAGATCTATCGTGGTGTTGTTACATACCAGTGATTGTTCTGGTCTGCCTCATACCTTCTGCTCTTTCCTTTTCCTTCTCTGCTGCCTTTGAGCTTGGTTATTTTTGTCAAATCACTGTTTTAAAACTGCTCTTTCAGTAGGACTTTGATCTATAGGCTTACCCACAGGTTAGACAAGCCTGTAGTAGGCCCTCCATTACACCCTCTTCACCAAATCTCTCCCAACTCTCCACCCAACCCTTTCTATCCCTCTCCTCCCCTCTTGCACTGGTCAGATAAATAAATTTTAGCTAGCAGTCTGCTAGCCTACTGTCTTCCAGCTTTGTTGTTAATAAAATGGGCAGAAATCATTGTTGTCCCTGTGCTGACTACCACACACACCCCCTCAAGCTAAATGTGTCTGAATGGCTCGCAGTATTAAATACACCACACAAAACATGCCAATCTAAATAAATAGGTTCACCCCTTTCTCTTTCCCTCTCACACTCGTCCGTTGCTATAATGTATTCCATAGCATACATTTATATATTTTTGGGATAATGTCTGAGATACATACTGTTGGCTTCTGGTCAGCAAGAGGGGAAGCACATTTACGGCCTGCACCATTATAGTCGCCATTTATTGGGGAAGAACAAACAATTGTACTCTCCCATATACATTTATTATTATTCATAATGACACCCCAAAGGATCCCTCAATACTTGTACTAAATAGACAATGTCAGTGTCAAAATGTTCCTTCTTGGTCTCAATTGAGTTGCCTTTTGGTATTTACATTCTGTTAAATAGTGTTAATAAGCTTATAACGTTTTTGTGCAAAAAAGTGACTTGTCTAGTGCAAGAAACCTCAGAGGTAGCTTAACGTCACAAGGTCAGCACATATATATGTAACAAATGTACCAACACATATATACAACCTTCTAGTAAGCCGGACCATGAGAGCCCTCTGCCCTAAAGGTCTACTTTTCACCAGGTACCTATAGACTAGGGGTGGGTAGATAAATTAAAAGTATTGTTACCAACACTGGTATTGATCCCAACACTGGTATCAGTACTGATTAATACTCGCATAAAGATTTATACCCAAGTTTTAATTTAATTTCTCTACATTCAGTACGCAACTCCTATAGTGGTTGTGCAAACACCACTTCTCACTTTGCTCAAGCTCACTTTGTCCCTCCCCATCTATGTTGTGAGTTGTTGCCAACATACATGTGCAGTAACGTGACTCAGCACCACATTACACTAGAGTATTTTTTTCCAAAATCTTTGTCTTGTGTTTTATTATGATCATAATCATGATCTACTAATTTATCCTCATTTTCTCTTCGGGGGCCAGAATGACCCTAAAACTAAAATGTTTAATGCACACACATTCACACCCGCAATGAGACATTTATTGTATGCGCTTGATTGAACTCAGACAAAACTAAATCTTTCCAATTCATGTAAAGCATGGCTGCACATTTCAGTGCCCAAAATGGTACAAGATAAAATGGAATTAACCTGCTTTATTTCAGTGTTGAAGGTGGGGCCTTTTTTACCATTTGGACAGGGGGAGTTGCAGAATGTTAAGAGAACACAAGGGTTTTAAAGGACAAATCACAAAAATTTTAAATCCATCCATCCATCCATTTTCTTCCACTTATCCAGAGCCGGGTCGCAGGGAAAGCAGTCTGAGCAGGGAGGCCTAGACTTCTCCACACACACCTCCTTCAGCTCCTCTGGGGGGATCCTGAGGCGTTCCCAGGCCAGCCGAGAGACATAGTCCCTCCAGCGTGTTCTGGGTCTCCCCCGGGGCCACCTCCCCGTAGGACAGGCCGGAACACCTCCCGAGGGAGGCATCCAGGAGACATCCGAAACAGATGCTCCAGCCATCTCAGCTGGCTCCTCTCGATGTGGAGGAGCAGCGGCTCTACTCCGAACTCCTCCCTTTGAGACCGAGCTCCTCACCTTATCTCTAAGGGAGCGCCCGGCCACCCTGCGGATACTCAAAGCACTCAAACCCCTCCACCACGTTAAGGCGGCGGTTCAAGGAGGGGGGTAAAAAAACTTAAATGATCATCAATTTTCATTCAAATTTTCACAATATTAATGCCTTCACATAATAAAGGCATTTTGTGGGCAAAATGTCTCCAAACACGCCCACTCATAAGGTGTTGTAGGTTTCTAGAAGGTACTCGTTCAAAAACAGACCAAGACGGTTTCAAAATGAAGTAGCATTATTGGCTGAATTGATTCACAAGTTCAGGAGATATCAAAACATGCACTATGCCAATCAGAGATCTAACTGGTCCCATTCAGGCTTCAATTAATAAAGTGTATTGACGTAATTTTCCTTGTTGGGGTTCCATAACGCCAGGTGTGAGTCTGACAACAACACCCCCTGAATGACATTCCTTTCAGATAGCTCATTCTGTTTTAGCATAAAAACTCAGGAATGTATTGTTAAAGATGACCACACAAAGGACAGTTGACCATTTGATCGGTCAATGACTTGTAGCTATTTATAGTTTAGGGGAGAGATGCCACATTGAAGAACTGTAGGACAATTGGTATTGAGATGTATTGTTTTAAGCTGTCCCAGAGTAGAGTTAGCCAATCACAGAGGTTGCTGCATTGATTGATTGACCACTTGGCATGTGGGCTCTCTTCAGCCGGCGCAGGAAACGCAGTTGTTGTTGTGCCCTCTTCACAGACCAGGTGAGGTCGTCTGTGACGTGCACCCTCAGAAACGTCTGCTAACCATCTCCACAGCCATGTTGTTGATGAGAATGTGTCTTGTATTTTGCTGCCTCGTTCTTGTGTAGCAAGTAATTTGATATGATTTTTAAAAAATGAGATGACTCCATTAGAGAACCTCAACAAACAGAAACATATAATTTTAGAAGTTAGACTGTCTTACTGTAAATTCGGAATACTTTTGTAACCTCATCATGACTTGTTTATAACTTCCGATAGACCAGGACTTGCTGACACAGTGGAACAGTAGGGGGCACTGGTGATACAGACACAGGTCCATGTGCACGCACAGAAACATACAGACGCGCATGCACACACACTAAGCCAGTGAGGACCAAATACAAGATGACTAAGGACAAAAATGTCCCATAATTCCTAAGATTGAGAATACCACCACATAGAGCATTGGAATAGTCTAAATAATGATCTAATCGCGATTTATTCCAACATGAAGACAAAATAACTTGTGGGGGGGAAGACTCACTCTGTGTTGAGCATGTCTGGGACACTGTCAATAACAGTTATGATATTAGCCCCTGAATACTCAGGACAATCTACACAATAGGGATTTGGAAACTATAGATATTATGAAATTGGGAGAATTTGATTACACATGACTGATGTTGTAATTTAATTTGGTACAAACAAATGTAAAGTTGTGATTTGACATCACATATTACACCACGTACATGCAAGGGGACGATAGATCACTGAGTGGAAAGGCGAAGGGCTACAGCAGCTTCTATTTTGGCACTTGAGATAGAATTCATTTCAGAGAGGCAGCATCTTGGTTTTAGAGTGTGAGAGTGGAGAAAGTAGAGATTACTTTGAAGTAGAAACTCAGCCATTGTTATCATAGCATGGAGCAGCAGGCCTCTCTCCTCTCAGATAAAGGGGGAGTGGGTGAAGTCCCTTTGAAGATACGCTGGCTCTTTCTCTGCAGAACAAAGGGATGATGCCAATATGCGCACTGGTGTCTCCACAGAGACAGCTGCAGAAATGCCTAAATAAAACTCTCTTAGATGACAGAATGAGACACTTAACTTCCACCTTTATTTAGACTGTGGCTGCCATAGCAGGTTCATTAATTCAGCAATGCAAAATACTATTTTATAACAGCGTTTAAAGGATGTGAACATACCCAAGTATATTGTCTCAATGTGCATTGTATTGAGGCTGATATCAATCTTTGCAGTCGAGAAGAAGCTTAGTATTATTCTTCTGTTCATTAGGGAAACAGCGACGCACACATACATTGCTGTTTCTGTGAATATTGTTGTGGAAAGCCTTTAATGATCAGATGCTTTTGTTTCTCACTTTACAGGCCATATTCAATGGTAATGTTTTATAATCTAATTTTTAGCAGAACAAATGTGTTTGCATATTTCTCTCTTCTGAAGGAAGTGATAGCTACTTCTTTTGTAGTGAGACTGGTTGTGTCATCAGTGGTATCAACACACATGCAAGCACATGCAATACACAAACACGTGCACATACACATCACACACAATTGAACAGAATAGAAATCACATTCACACCTGGCATTTATCTACACTGACATGCTTAAAAAACACAGAAAAAGAGAATAGGTAGGGAGAGCTAGGAGGACTTGAAGGAGGGAGCAAGGCAGGGGAAGGGATGATGATATGAATAAGGATAAGAACAGACGTAGTACGAATACAGATCAACATTCCCTGGATTTCTTTCTGTTAGCCGGCTTCACTAACCCTGACAACTGGATTCCTGCATAACCTGTGTCACAATGGTGGTTAACAAATAGTTAATTAACCTAGGCATTTCCAATTTACAGTTGCATGCATTCACATAAAAGGGGTGGTGTTTGCACCGTATGTCCAATCGCAATCATGGACAAAACAAGAGCCACATGTTTTATACAGAAGGGGTAGAAAATAATCTTACAAACATATCAGGAATACAGACATATAATACAGACAAAAATCAAAGCAGTCGCTTTGGCAAGTCGACTTGTAAATGTGTAAGCTAAATGACTTATTGAATCCCTGCCCCAGGTACAAGATGTGACCATGATTACACTTGTGCATTCCATAACGTCAAACCTTTGTTGCTGTATTATTTTAGTTGCAACCCCAGTAGTGGCAAATGATTGTTGGACCAAATCAAAACAAATCAAACTTAAGTAGGTTCAGGCAATAAGCCTACTTGTACATATTTTAAGGCTTGTACATACTTGTGCATATTTTATTTGTAGGATATTGGTACACAAAAGGCCAGTAGAACAACAACATTGCTCAGGTTCTCCGCATCACCCACACTATACATAAAAGTACTGTAATAAAATAACGCAACACTCTGTAAACTGTTTGTGGGACTGATCGGTATTGGTATCTAAATGTTATGTCTATTATAAGCACACTTGCTGTCCATGCACCAAGCTCCACAGGATCTTCTAAAAATGGTGATGCCATTATCATCAAGGATGAGTGGGAATGGGAATGTGATTTATACCGGTTCATCTCTGATCTCCAACTTAACCTGCTCTCTACCAGGCTAGGAGTTCAGCATGAGTAGCCATGGAGACTGAACATGATGGTAACAATTGATCCACCGTTGTGAAACAGAAAATCCTGAGTTGAACCTGAAGTTACCTTGTTAAAGCCAAATTTTGATTTGTAATACAGGCCTCTGGTTTCAGAGCAAAATAAATAATTATTTAGTGAGCCCGAGTGCAGGGATCGGTCTTGCCTTGTTGAACTTGCGCAAAGCTTCATATATACATGTAACGGGTGCTACCGTGGGATATCACTCGTGTCCCAGGGTATCTGGATGTAAAAGGGGAAGCTGCTTGGTTGCCGAAAGAGTGCCAGTTTCTGGTGGGGTGACCATGGGGTTTGCTGGGCTTACAGTCGCGTAGAGTATTTGTAACTGTTTAATCGATTGGTTTAGTTTGGTAATTGATGTTTTAATGTTGTGGGTTTAATGAAGGGGCCAAGTGTAAAATGTATTGTGGTTGACAGGATCACAAGACGTGAAAAAGACAAGTGTACTGGTGTGAATGACTGGGCGTGATGCTACAGGTACAGTGTCTGATACCGCTACCTGCTGGCCTTTAGATAAGGTTTTGTTTTTTAGTTAGTCCACTTTGCCTTTAAGGGTTTGTGTTTGTATTGTTTTACAGCTGTATGGATGGACTAACTGTTCTTACCGTTTATGTTTTGTATACTTTGTCTTTGATTTCGGTCACTTCACTTAATGAAATGCCCTTCGTTTGTTAACTAGATATTAAAACCTGATCTTGTGAGTGAAATTCAATTGGATGCTAGTTTGCAGTCCAGTGACAAGGCTGTGCATGCCTTGATGTTTAGGGCTGAAGTGAACAGAGTGCAGTGTAGTCCTGCGGTCAGTCAGTGTGGTTTACGAACCAGGCTGCAAATTATTTATCATGATTCTTAGTAATATCCATAATATGACCAAAATAACTGTGGTAACATCACTACATCACAACCTTCCCCTGTTTGTAAGAAATATGTGTAATTTCCTTGATATACTGTTGCTGATAGAGAAATCAATTATCTTAACCTTAGGTAGGGTGGACAATTAAAACATTTCGTAACAGTTTAAGTCAGTTTTTCCCCCTATACCTATGCAACCTAATAAACAAATAAATTAAACAAATTCGAAGTCCGATTTGAAACCCATGAAATGTGTTTAGGTGTGATTTTGGATACTTTTTTTTAAAACATTCAACTGCTTTAAGCCTTGAGTGTTGCAGCACCAAGAAGCTGTTAAGCTCACTTTAAGAACATGTATGACGTTCTACGTCATAGTGCTCTGCTTCCAGCCAGAGCAGGAAATATGACTTCTATTCTTTGTACATTGCCAGCTAACAGTATCATGTACTTTTCTTTACATAATGATATTCAGTGTAGACCAATGCTTTTCTGGCATATTGCTCAATCACCTTTGAATGTAGTTCAGCAGTTTTTGGTGGTTTTCTGAGAGTTGTGGATACATGATAATAATAGCCATAAAGAAGTAATACTCATGTTTTTTTCTGTAACAGCTGACTGACTACATTTCCTGACAAACAATAATGAGCCAATGATTGGTTTCAATGTGTGTTAAGTGAGGAATATATTTGCATGCACTACCATAAATCATTTCAGTAGAAACATTTTTAAACTGTTACTAAGAGGACCATTTCTACGTGCCAATGTTTATTGTGCTTTGATACATTGAAAAGATATGTAAATTGTCCCAATCCTTTATTCAATTTATATTAATATCAATGTCCACATAAACATGTTTTAATGTGGAAGCATCAATAATATTATCATATCTTTTCATATTGTCAACAATGTATGGTCTTAATTTTATTAATAGACACAACATTTATTTTCAGTTCAAATAGTGATATGCAGAGGAATTATGTTTAGTATGGTCTTGTGGTAAGACCTCTACCGTTTGACGTATTGCTGAATTATTTATAAGACTAGTAGCTCAGGTCTTGGAAAATGCTTTGGAAACTGGAAAACAGATTGTCCGTAACTCTTCTTTCTATAACCCATGAGTGTTAGTGATGTCTGACACCTTTTAAGTGTTTGAATAAAACCTTTTGTCTAGGATTCTATTAGACTGTAGCATGACACTGTCAACTCCTTGTGTGATATGCAGTTATTGTACAAGAAAGAGACTGCGGTCCAACTAAAGTCAAGAGGTCAACCTAATGTGGTCCTTGGACAGACAAATATAGAGAGGTCAGGTCCAAGAGATGGTAAATAACCAGTATGCAAAGTCTTTTGTAAGTAACGACTCTCTCTCCTGTCTTTGTTCAAGTTGTTGACCATGAAAGGAAGCGTTCTATGCACACTATTTGAGTCTATGTAGTATATAAGAATGGGTTGAAAGCATTGTGTTTCATTCACGTGTACCCCTTGTGTGTAGCACTCCATTGTAGGACGTCACATGGTTCAAGCTCGCACTAATAATGGAGTAAACCATTTTCAATTGTCATACATCCCTCTGGCCCAGATTCTAACAGAATATATCTTACCATTGTGTGACGTCCGAAGCTTCGGCGGATGATCACGTGGTTGTTTTTTTTCAAATTTGGAGCCACGCTTCACACCTTTGTATTGTACCCATGGGTTAGAAAAGGTCGACACTACTTTGAGAGCACGGCTTTGAGCTTAATATCACTACTTGTAAGGCATGATGTCACAGGTTAAAGATTGTTTGCGCTTACATAGCAGGTATGTCTTTTGATTTTTTTACTAACTTAAATGGATGGTGCCTTACTCCATAACCCAGCTGTCCAGGAAGTTTCAGGGTGGTACCAACATGCTGTAAAACGTCAAAAGGAAGACCCAACTTTTTAACAATAGAACGTACAAATTTCAATGCGTTCCCAGGGGATATATATCAACATGTCTTCAACTTGGTTTTCCCCTAAATGTACAGTATGTATTAAAATTGACTAAATGTACCTTACTTTGAAGAAAACAACCTACTCTTTCATTTAGGAAATGTCTCCTGGTGGTACCTACCTTCTATGAAAGGTAGCCAAAGCAGCAAAATCTATCAGCAGTATTTTCATAAGTTTTCTCAATGCTGATTTCAACCAACATTTGATAGACATTTAGGTGTATGTCTCTACATGCTTAAAGGCACATTTGTTTTGAATCAACTGCAAGTTCTCTCGTTGTTGAGCTATAACAAGGATGGGGACCTGAAAATTCCGGTGCCATATTATCAGACAGCGTTCTTAGCTACATTCAGGCTAAAGTCAGCACCCAAGACATTCAATTCAATGTTTGCTACCTGCTCTCTAGAATTTTGATAGTTGGTTACCTTGGCCAAAAAGGATATGCTCTATTGTCCACCATACTTAAGGGAAAAATATTTTACATTTGTAATTGTAATGGTGTATGAAATGTCAAATTTTGCAAAACACATCGTAACTCTGCAGGATCTGTCCTATTAATCAATATACAAGTTACTGTACCAAGGTGTGGGCACAGGTGGCTTTTGCACAGGTGAGACAGTTAGACTGACAATTCTATCAGTGACACCTGTTTCCAGAGTTAGTTTGTCTAACTATGGACTAGGTAAGAAGGTAGACTTGGGCGTGCAGTGAGTGGATTGCTGACTAATAATGGTAAATCCTAAATCTTGTCACTTGTAACTCTGGTTAGTTAATGAACACGAACGTCACAGTATCGTGGACAAAGGAATGAGTACCACATCCTGTCTAGACCTCTTCCTTTTCGGTGCCTTCTGTCTTTTTAGCCTATTTTAAATTCACACCCTTATTCTCTCTGTTGGCTGTTGGTTGCTTCACTGGGTTTGAGAAAAGCCCCCCACTATAAGGGAAACTCCACTTTGTAGCCAGTCTTGTGGCTCAAGAGACGATAGACTGGGCCAAATAAGTTACTTACTATTTTCTTACCATGTGCCAAATGTATCCAAGATGTCCTTTCTGCTTTTTTGACTGGAGTCGCTGTGGTGAGCAGTACCTGATATGGTACTTGCCACCTGAGGCTTGACCCGGGGCATTTTCTTAGTACATTGCTTAAAACGTCAGATATAAAAAGAGACATCCAAGATAATATCACTGTGCTCATCATGATCTGGCTAATTAGGTTCCTCGAACACACCTGCCGCTTATTAGTATAGCTGGATTGAGTTCTGATTTCATTGCATGTTCATGCGCTGTCTTAAAAGGGGATATGTATCGATAGTGGAAACATTGATCAACAACGCTGTGATTGGCTGCTCACCATGGCCAAAGAGCGCCCTGAGTTTTTCACCACAGCAGAGCAAGAGTTATTGCCTGAAGAATATGCTGAATTCGAAACCTTAATTAAAACGCCAGGGAACACCTCAATGTGCAAAAGCCAGGAAAGAGAGCTGGCAAAAAGTATCAGACCAATTAAGTGTGTAAGTACTCCATGTTATGGTTCTATCACTTATGACAGTATACATTGTTGTATTTTTTATAATTTCATAATTGCTTAATGTCAGAGCCACCTTAGGACCAACAAGAACATGGGAAAAAGTAAAAGTCAAGTCCAAGAACATTCTCCAAAATTGTAGTATTTTCTACTTCTACTGTTAGTGTGTTTTACCAAAAATGTTCAATAATGTGTTTGTCTGTTTATAATAGCAACCAACAAAAAGGCAGAGCACAAAAAACTGGTGGTGGTCCTGCACCCCCACATTATACCCCGGCAGAAGAGGTGGCCCTTGGGTTAAATGTGAACTGGCCCATCATGGAGGGCATCCCTAGAGGCACCTCTTCCTTCCAAAATCCAGGTCAAATGTATCTTGCTACACTGTAAATACTTCAATCCAAATTGCTGGTACTGTCATTTCAACTGATTAAATATTGAGTAGTGATGAATTGCTTTGACTTGTGAAGTTGAAAACTGCATAACCTAATTCAAACAATTGTTGCTATGCTACTGATAAAATACTTTCCTATTGTAGTTTATTATAATGCCATTACGTTCTCCTCTTAAGTGCAGTTTTACATAATATACCAACACTTTTGCCTGTTTCCAACCAAAGCGGTGGCTGAGATATGTTCAGTAATTGGAATTTCTAACTTTCCATAAAAAGTTTTAAAAAGTGCAATACTTTGGAATACCAATTTGTTTCTTTTGTGCAGGACAGTGAAGAAACCCTCTCAGATGACTGTCCTTTGGAGGATATACGTGTAAGTGCATAAATAACCTAATTTATAGTTGTGTACATATTATTTATGACTAGTGTGACTTGCAGGAGGAAAGGCCAGACAGGCCTACTGCACAAAGTGATAAATAGGTGGGCAGTATAGCACTTTTCCTTTTTATTTCTGTTGCGTGAGGCTTGTGTAAACTTTTTGTTTTTATCATTATTTTTTATCTAAATATGGCACAGGGCGATATCCGTAATCTGTATTAATAGTATCTAAAACAGAAAATACAATATTTTGACCTAAAACGCCAAAGATTTAAGATAAATAAAACTTGACACTTTAAAGTAGGGAACTGAAACTAGAAATTGAGTTGCTTCCAAAGTGTTAATACACTATTTCACACAGAGGACTATTGCTGACCATGGATAACAACATATTTTATTGCAGGGACAATATGACCATCAATGGCTTCTATTAACATAGTCATTGAAAAAAAACTCAAAGAAGTACGCTTGTTGTCTTGTCTCTTAATTTCATGAGGACTTTTGTGTACAGAAACAATTAAATCAAATGGTGTTCCACAATTCTGTCCCGTGCAGCTCTGCCACCAGGGTGGTCCAAGTGGAGATCATCAGGCTGCACCTCCACCACAGAGGTCCTCTCCTTTTTGTTGGTGGCAATATTGTGAAGTACTGCATATGCAACAATAATGTCACAGGCCATGCAGGTGCAACCCTCAGACCCTTCAGACACTGAAATCTTTCCTTTAGTTACCAAAGGTAAATTCAATGCGTGCTCTTGTCCTGGCTAGAGCTGCATTGAAACGGGTTTTTGGTCTAGGGTTTGGGTCAGGGAATGGTGTCATAAAATATTACCTGCAGGCATAGCCCCTGTCACCAAGCAGGAACCCACCGTAAGCACCTGGAAAAATGCAGTATTGTTAGACTCTCAATGAATGTATGTAATACATTGAGATTGATATGAAATTGTTCCTTACCACGTTCAAACTATGTGTATAAATGTGACTCTGAAAACTCTGGAGTCATGCACAGAACCAGGCCATTTTGCTTCCATATTTGTGATGTGGAGCATGGAGTCACACACCATCTAAGATATTTTTGATCAGTCAACCGCATACTTTTTGATTACATTACTTATGTTGTTATTTCATACGTTAGTAGTGTGGAAATCAAAATAATAATTTACCTGCACATTTACACTGTGAAATTGGGGCCTGGTGGGGCCTTGATGGGGATGTGTGTGCAGTCTATGGCACCAATCACGTTAGGTAAGCTTGATGAAGAAAAACTGTAAATCCTACGTTTTGGCATGATCATGGTTGCATGATCTTCATTACATTCACAATTATAATGTACCTGCAATGGCAAAATATTTCTGCTTCACAACCTATGGTCTTAAGTGGCTTGGAAATAGACGAGACTGCCAAGAGTTTGTGGAGGGTAGAGAATGACTAGGTGTGGGCCGCTGAGAGGAGAGCAAATCATGAATGGATAGGAACGGAGAGCTTCGTTCCTGATCCTAATTTACACACTCACTTTTTAAATACTATTGATTTAAGCAATGCCTTTTTCAGTGTACCTGTTCATGCTGATAACCACTATTGGTTTGCGTTCTCATTCAATGCTAAACTTTATACGTGGACTCGGATGCCACAAGGCTTTGTGGACAGTCCGTCTTATTTTCACGAAGCGTTGAGAAGTTATCTTGATTTGTTGAAACTTACAGAAGGTACAGTGCTATTACAATATGTTGATGATATTTTATTGGCGAGGCCAACTAAAGAGCAATGTAAAATGGACACTGTACAACTGTTTTGTCATTTGGAAAAATGTGGCCACAAAGTGAGCACTTAAAAAATGCTGTTTGTATGAGAAAAGGTGATTTTCTTGGGTCACAAATTGACGAAAGAGGGAAAGACTCTCCTCCACAGATCCCGGGGGGACTGGGTACATTGAGTCTGAGTGAACCATGTTCTCCGCCACCGTTGTCGATGCAGCGGCCCAGAGCTGCCGTCGTAAGGTCTCTGGTGCCTGTCGTGGTGGCAAACCCGGTGGTGGACACAGGAAGTAAGGGATGCTGTCAACCTGAAGAAGGAGTCCTATCAAGTCTGGTTGGCTTGTGGGGCTCCTGAGACAGTTGACAAGTATCAGCAGGCCAAGCGTGCCGCGGCTTGGATTTTCGGGGAGGCAAAAACTCGGGTTAGGTAAGATTTCGGGGAGGTCATGGAGAAGGACTACCGGACGGCCTTGAGGAAATTCTGGAAAACCGTTCGCCGACTAAGAGGGGGGAAGCAGTGCTTCACCAACACTGTGTATGGTGCGGGCGGGGAGCTGCTGACCTCAACTGGGGACGTTTGTCCACGGTGGAAAGAATACTTTGAGGATCTCCTCAATCCTGCTGACACGTCTTCCAAGGAGGAAGTAGAGGCTAGGGACCTGGAGGCGAACTCATCAATCACCCAGGCGGAAGTCGCAGAGGTGGTCGGTGGGCTACTCGGTGGCAAAGCCGCGGGGGTAGATGAGATCCAACCTGAGTATCTTAAGTCTCTGGATGTTGTGGGACTGTTGTGGCTGACACGTCTCCTCAACATTGCGTGGCGGCTTGGGACGGTGCCTCTGGACTGGCAGACCGGGGTGGTGGTACCCCTTTATAAGAAGGGGGACCGGAGGGTGTGTTCCAAGCACAGGGGGATCACACTCCTCAGCCTCCCAGGTAGGGTCTACGCCAGGGTACTAGAGAAGAGAATCTAACTGATAGTCGAACCTCGGATTCAGGAAGATCAGTGTGGTTTTGGTCCTGGTCGCGGAACACTGGACCAGCTCTATACACTTCATCGGGTGCTTGAGAGTTCATGGAAGTTTGCCCAACCAATTCACATGTGCTTTGTGGATCTAGAGAAGGCGTTCGACCATGTCCCTTGTAGTCTCCTGTGGGGGGTTTGCCGGGATTACAGGGTCCGGGGCCTTTTCGTCAGAGTCGTCCAGTCCCTGTATGACCGGATCTGTGTTCGCATTGCCAGTATTAAGTCAGACTTTTTTTCGGTGCATGTTGGACTCCGCCAGGGCTGCCATTTGTCACCGGTTCTGTTAATGTTTTTATGGACAGCCAGGGTCCAGAGGGAGTCTGGTTCGGGGACCACAGGATCTCATCTCTGCTATCCGCAGATGATGGCTTCATCGGACCAGGACCTACAGCATGCTGTAGAGCGGTTTGCAGCCGAGTGTGAAGCAACCGGGATGGGAATCGGCACCTCCAAATCTGAGGCCATGGTTCTCGACCAGAAAAAGGTGGCTTGCTCCCTTCGGGTGGGTGGGGAGTCCTTGCTTCAAGTGGAGGAGTTCAAGTATCACGGGGTCTTGTTCACGAGCAAGTGAAGGACAGGACGTGAGATTAACAGGTGGATCGGTGCATCGGCTGCAGTGATGCGGTCTCTGTAACGGACCGTTGTGGTGAAGAAGGAGCTGAGCCGAAAGGCAAAGCTCTTGATTTACCGGTCAATCTACGTTCCTACTCTCAACTATGGTCACAAACTTTGGGTAATGACCGAAAGGACAAGATAGCGGATACAAGCGGTCAAAATGGGTTTCCTCCGCAGGGTGGCTGGGCGATCCCTTAGAGATAGGGTGAGGAGCTTGGTCACACGAGCGGAGCTGGGAGCAGAACCGCTGCTCCTCCACGTCGAGAGGAGCCAGCTAAGGTGGCTCGGGGATCTGTTTCAGATGCCTCGTGGACGCCTCCCTTGAGGGGTGGCATGTCCTACCGGGAGGCAGCCCTGGGGGAGACCTAGGACACTTTGGAGGGACTATGTCTCTCGGCTGTTCTGGGAATGCCTCGGGATCCCCCCGGAGGAGCTAGAGGAGGTGTGTATGGAGAAGGAAGTCGGCGCCTCCCTGCTCAGACTGCTGCCCCCACGACCCGGCCTTGGATAAATGGAAGAAAATGGATGGATGGATAGACTTGTTATACCCAAACCAGGTGACATGGGGATAAAAACTAGATGTGTTGATAGTGGTTAAATGTCACAGTTCGGATATTGTCCAGTCTGTGCCACTAACTGTTATCATTACCAGTCTAATGTCTGGCATTCAATTGCTTCCAGTTTGGAGTGTGCAGTGGTGCATCCTATGCTTATTGGACCAATTGAGTATGAGGGGATGGAAAATTGATTGATTGAGGACAGAAGTTTGAATATTTTAGGAAAAGTGATTCTAACGATATAACGGTGTTTGTAGGGAATTTTAGTGAAGGAAAAGTAAGAGCTGGTATTTGTGGACACCTGCATATTCAATTCAGACTGTGTTGCAATGCAGTTTAGAGATATTACTGTAATATTACACTTCATCCTTGTCATTGTGTTGGAACTAAAGTGTGTGTGGATAGTGAGGGAAAACATCATTCTCCACCACCTTCTGATGCATCATATCCAGGATATGACATAGAAGATGCATTTTGGTATTGTGGGGACAGAAGTTGATCATGGTTAGCAGAAGGGTGGGTGGGAATCTGTGCCAAGGTTATGTTAGTAAAGTACCTAGTAAAACATCGATTAAACCATTGAGTGACACATGGTTTGGTTCGGATAGATGGAAACGAGCTGTACCTGGGGGATCTTTTAACAGTGAAATTTACATAGATGATATAGGAGTGCCAAGAGGTGTGCCTACTGACCTTCAAGCTAGAAATCAGGTGGCTGATGGATTTGAGTCCTTTTTTTTTAACATTTTACGTCTAACAAAAATGTGGATTGGATTAGTTTTCTCCAATTGCTAATCCTAATAATTCCAATTGTTTGATCAAAATACTACAGACAAATTTCAGACAACCCACATCCAAACTGCAAAATACTTCATATATCTTGCATAATGAAGCACTGCAAACTACATATAACATTATCAAAGTCAAACTTTTGCATGAAATGGCACACGTCATTCATATTACTAGATTTTTGTCTAACCAACTACCCGCTGTTGGGCATAATGAAAAGCACTTCCATCTTTAGTATGCTTTGCCCTAATACAAAATTGTTTACAAATTCTTCAGATTGTTTACATGCAAAAGAATATTTGCAGATACACATACACATGCTGTTGAAACATTTCTTATTTTAATTTGACCAATTGTAATTTTACTAAAGAAGTCAGTGCAACATATGCACAGAAGATATATTTACATTGGACTGAACAAACAAAAAACAGTAAAATGAATAAGAAAATTGCAGAAAAATATATATTACAGTAAGAAAAGAGGAAAAAAATTATCAGGCAACATCTTTCTGCACAGCTGGGTTTGGCCACAATACCTTGTCCACATCACAGGCAATCTTCCCTTGCCAGACATTGAGGGAAGAGGCGCCTTGAGTGCCTTATCGATCCCTGAATTGCACCCACATCAATCTCATCACATGCCTCTTCCATAGCCTGCAAAAGAGGCATGCGCACAAAGGGCTGCCGGTTGTATACCTTCCACCGCCATGCCAAAAATAACTCTTCTACAGGGGTCAGAAATGGTGAGTATGGTGGGAGGTATTGCAGTAGATGGTGGGTGGTTAGCAAACCAGTTTTGGACTAGGGCAGCACGATGAAAGCTCACGTTGTCCCATACTAAAACGTACTGGTTTCTTTGATGGTCTGCATCATTCATACGCTCTGGAGGTATGAGCATGTTGTGGAGTCTGTCCAGAAATGTGAGAATATGGCCTGTGTTGTATGGTCCAAGATTGGCATGACAGTGGAAGACACCATGTATATTGGAGATGGCAGTGCACATTGTGATGTTCCCACCACGTTGGCCAGGAACATCTACATAATAGTTCTGTGACCAATGATATTTCTTCCTCTTCTTCTGGTATTTGCTAGGTTGAACCCAGCCTCATCTATAAATTTGAACTCATGTGGGATTGCATGAGCATCAATTTCCAGTACTCCCTGAAAACAAAGAACAAAAAGTCAATATGTTGTTATCCAGTACACTGGGAAACAATGTTGCGTGCAGTCTACTGAAGTCAATACTGTACTTACAACCACATATGCTCGTCTGAGCTCTTTGTTTCTTTGAATGTTTCTCCAAAACAGCACCCTGTAAAGAAGTTTAATTTAGATTCGGTTTTCGTTGAGAATGCGAGCCAATGTGGTCAGACTGACTCGTCGAATGTTGTTGAATATGGTGTTGTCTTGGATGATGTGGCTTTGAATTTCTCGTCTGATTTCATTATTTTCCAAAACCAAGTTTACAATGCCAGCTTTCTGTACCCCGGTGAACATTTGGCTCCTTCCTCCACCAAGGTTGAGTCTCTCAGTCCTTTAGAAAAAAACAAACAGCAACAATTGGTTAACAATTGGTTAACTATTAACCAATGAGGTGTTTGGTCAGGTGGCACATGTTTTGGACAATTAGCTCATGTTGTGTCATTCTAAATGGCAGTGTTTTCAAATGGCAAACGTGACTTTATGTTAAATTGTTGTGTCTTGTGCAGAGAACCATGTTCAGTGCATTTAAAAAGTGCAATTTTGAATAGAAAATTGTGTGTAATGCAGAAAATGTGTTTAGATTGGTAAATCTTAGACCTTAGAAGACTTGAGTGGAGATTTTGCTCTCTGTGTTTTAGTTTAAATAATTATGCTGTGCATGCCATTTTAGTGTGTTAGCAAATTGAGAAAAAAAACTGTAATTACATGTATTATAATCAACAACGTTTTATAAATTACACGGTAGATGCGGTCTCTGAGTTACCAGAGCAATTCTCTGAAACTTTGGAGATGGCAAGGCAAAACAGAATTGCCCTAGATATATTGTATGCTGAAAGAGAGGGTGTTTGTGTACTTTTTTAGGATGTATGTTGTACATATATTCCCAATAATACAGCAACCGATGGGTCTGTCACTGGAGCATTATCAAGCATTCGTACTTTGGCTAAGGATTTGTCAGATGATTCTGGTTTCGATGATTCTAAAGGAATCTGGTCATGGATTGACGGATCTTGGGAGATGTCTGGTAAATGGAAGGCGGTCCTTTTGTCTTTATTGTGTGGGGTAAGTGTTATTTTGTTGATTCTATTCTTTTTGGGTTGTTGTCTATTTCCCAGTGTAAGGAAGATGGTTGAAGGGACAATGGCTACATCTTTTGCAGTTTAGATGACTACAAGATTCAGGTTGGGCTCCTCCATTTCGCGATGAAGAGGTTAATGCTTAACAATGACTATTTCTGATGTTCTTGAGGGTTCTTTGATTACAGGGGTTACTTTTTTATCTCCATATGTTTGGTGTAGATGTTTTGTACTGAGTTGTATTGAGTTTGTTGCATGCTTATGTTAATGTTTGATTTACATTTTTCTGGATTGGCTGTTTGGGTTTATGATGTTTAAAATAAAAAAGGGTTTCCACCGTTTTTTTATTTTGATGGATGATTTGGTGATGGAATTCTAGAATATGGTTCCAATAAATGTGTTTCAAGAGAAGTCTGCAGTTGGTTAAGAAGCTTGATACAATGTATGTTAATTTAACTCCGTTTGGTAGAGAGACCACCTGTAGATTTATGACATCTAACTCGGAGACGTTAAGTCTAGAGACACTTGGTCCGAAGCAACTGTATTGTTACAGATGACCTCACAAAGGACAATTGACCATTTTACCGGTCAACGACTTATGGCTTTATTATTTACAGTTTTAGGGAGAGATGCCACATTAATCAGAATCAGAATAAAATAACTTTGGTACAATTGGTATGGAGACGTATTGTTTCAAGCTGTCACTGAGGTTGCTACATTTATTGACCATATGCAATACCACTAGACCCACTTTCAGTTCCAATCCTGGAAGATGGAAGGGATATTTCAGATCCAAGCTCGAGGACTAAAATGTTTGTTATTCTTAAATAAGAATGATACAGAGTCATCAATTATACAGAGGTTTTAATGCCTGCCATCAATGAGACAAGTCTGAGGTTGCTAAATTTTTTGATTGACCATATGCAATACCATTTGTTCTAAGTGTATTCTAAGTGTATTTAAAACCTTCCAATTTTGTTATTTTGCTCTAAGTATGTGTCTATAGTGTTCAAGCAATAGGCATAAAATGTAAAGGGAATGTGAACTGATGCTCTGATTGGTTCCTTGCGCATTACGCCCAAACCACACCTATGACTTAGAGCCCAATCCAAGACAATTGATACAGGCAAACAGTTACAAATGCTATTCTAAATGCAAAACTAATAGGATGAAAATTAAGGGCAAATAATTAGCAATTATATAGATTTATGGAGGGCTGACCATAATTACCAAATGTACTGCCATGTCTGTCTCTAACTACCACAACACATCGGTAAATCTATTACCAATAGACAAATACAATGCTTGTATGATGTCCATGTTAGTGCATCTGTGCACTTGGTGCATCTGTGTACTTAGCGCGGACTATATATACTTCTAGGAAACAGACAACAGAAGAAAACATGTTATTGTCTCTCTCCTTTTTCTTGTCCCTTTCTCTGACACTTTGTCTTTCTTTCTCTGGTCTCTAATCCCCCAAAAACACTGGACCACGCTAATATTTTGTGACTTGTTGAAACCAGGTAAAGCATGCTCATACTTCCTGGTACACACTAGGAGGTTATTAGGATCACTCTTCTACATATATCATATTAGCCCTACACTTCAGAAGAAATAAACCTGCACTGTCATAGTTGATGTGTATAAGGGGAAGGTTGGGGAACTTCAGGATGAAATTAACCTCAATTTTTCATCTGTTTACACGTATTTATTGTAAATCCTGTGATAAACAAATTGTTTGTCAGTCGCTAAATTGCTGGTATATTTCCAGGAATGGATGCATCTTGGATATAAAGCTTATGAGTTCAGGTACAAAAATTCCGTCTATCCTTCTTAAACAAGGGGGGGGGGGAGGTAATCCAGAGGAATTACGTCCGACCCAGACAAAATCCCATATTGGAGAGAATGTAGAAAAGGAATGTGTCACCCTTCAGTATAAAGTGGCATGGCATATATTCTCAGCATCACCTCCATTCTCCATGCAAGGGTTAGATCTTAAATCCAATGAACTGATAACCTTAAACATCACTTCAGATAGGAATCCCAAATAAATAAATGCTATTTTACTTCCAGATAAGTGTTATTTATATAGAGGACTGATTAATAAAATATAGTCAGTTATGATTACGCAAGGACTTTGTTCAGTTGAATTTAAATTGATACAAGATTTGAGGAGAAAGAGTCCAGATGGTAAATTTAATGTTCCCATGCATTGTACAGTTCAATCATCTTATCTAAAGATAATTTGAAAAAACATACCATTACCATTGGCTCTTTTCCTATCTCTTGGCCAAGATGTCAGGCCTTGTATGGTTGTTATGCAGTCCAATGAGACATGAATAAGTCCAGTTATGCAAAGTTAGCTCCATTTGAATCAGAATCCGTTTTATTCACCATGCAAGATATACAAGCACAGAATTTACTGTGGCAGGGAATTGCAAACATAGAACATATATGAAACATAATGCAGGTAGATTAAAATATAATACAAATCTATTATAAAATACAAATAAGATAAAAAGTGGACACCAGCTGTACAGATGGGGTTAATATAACTATATTAAGTGGGGTATATATAGTGCAGGGGGAGGGGGGGTATATACACATTAGTGCAACAGTGGGAGGGGGGGTATATACACAGTAGTGCAAAATCACAGTGGTAGTTTTAGACCTACAGGGTTAAGCTACCCGAGAGAAATTGTGAAGGTGTAGAGATGGCATTGAAGGAGGGATTCATGACATATGTGGGAGAGAGAAGGTTTATGTACTGGAAGTGCAGTGTTGTAACATTCAACCCTTGTGCTCTCTTCGGGGGTCAGAATGACCCGAAACTATGATAAATGCACACACACGCACACCCACAATGAGACATTTAGATTGTGCTTGATTGAACTCAGACAAACCAAATATTTCGGATTCATGTGCGGCATGGCTGCACATTTTAGTGCCCAAAAGGGTACAGGGTTGCCCTGTTAACCTGCTTTATTTCAGGGTTGAAGGTAGGGCCTTTTTTATACTTTAGGACAGGGTGAGTTGTAAAAAACGAAGAGAGCACAAGGGTTAAATGTCTGTGATGATTTAAACACCCACCACTCTAAACCACCTCTCATACTCCACCAGAACACAAACCCTTGAGATGTCAGGGCTTGGTCCTTTGGGGAATATAGAGATGTTGTTTGGTGGAGTGTAAAATGCACCTTAATTAGCCTGTTTGTGAGGAGTACCAAGCTATGCAGTATATTGACTTCAGCAGCTTACCTGCACAGTAACTAGTGCCTATGGATGCTATCGTTTTGACTTTTAACAAGCACCTGGAACTAGCCTGTCTAATGAACTATGTTGCATGTTCCAGATCAAGAACCCCACAAGGCTTGACAAATAATTTGAAATTACTGTTTATTAAGATAAGTGAGATATTTGTGGGGCAGAGATATTGTATTGGTTTGTGTACAGTTTAAACCAAAGCAGAACGGTACAACAGATTTTGATGGGACAGTTATTTATTATTATGTTTAATATTATGTTGGTAAAATTGAAGGACATAGGGGAAAGGGCAAGGCACAGATAGAGACAGAGACAGACAGAACAGAAGGACTGAGAAAGAACCTCTAGGGAAGGAAACTTGTGAAAGATAAAGAGGGAGCCCCCACAAGCCATCTGCTCTAGGTCTCCTGTTCTACCTGTTGCTCTCTGCACTGCAGGTCAGTAGTGTGCCGTAGTATCTGCCACAAAACATTTGTGTTTTCATCTGGCTACATATACAATGTAAAGTGTGCTCCATTGATCTAACAATACAAGAGCCACAATATATAACATATAGGAGAACATATTGATAGGTAATAAGGAGGCATACATCCATTTGACCTTCTAAAACTTCATTAACTAAATACAAAAACTGAAACCCCAAGTCAAAAAAGCTACAAACATTGAAAATAATAGGGGGGTTAGGGTTAGTGTTACTGAAGGCTGGTAATTCATTAATCAGTCACGACAGTCTACTGAGGATAACGCTGTTATTTATGAAATTAGTAAAGAACACAACTAATCGAACAGAGCTGATCAATGTTATATTCACTTACAAGCAAGACTAAGCCAAGGATCTGATGATATAGTCGTATAGGAAGTAGAACTGTAAAAATAGTTATTTAACTTCGCTGGAGATGAAAACACAGACAGTGCTCCCAGGTCAATGTAGGAAGGAGAGTGAGAATTTGTAACAGAATGCAATGCGAATGTCACGTAGAGCGGTGGTTTTCCTCCGGATTGTGGAGGTGCACTGACCATTTTTAAATGTTAAGCATTGTCTGTCCCCATTGCAATGTCTCCGGGGAATGTGGGTGCAAACCAGAGTGCCGGGCGAGGGAAGCTTTTCTGGGTATGACACGATCCAAGGATGGGAAGTGATCATTGCAGTAGAGGTGCTTAGTGGTTTGAATATCTAATGTATTAATGTGTTTTATGGCATTGTTTGATCACCACATGGATGTATGTATGAAATGTAATGTCAATACATTGTTAAATGCAAAAATCATGTGATGCTGTTAATTGATTGTGACGCACATCATATGTTATCGTCCAGATGGTTAAATATGTGCCGCAAAGCTCAGTAAGAAAGGTGGCTAGTGTGAGGAAGACCTACAGGCTTGTTTGTATAAATTAAATTAATGACAAATTGCCTATTGATGTACTGTTTTGCCTTTATTCATTTTTTCAACTCTGACCCAAACCAACTGCTCGAGCACACTCCTTTACAGATTTCAAAAGGAGGATACACCAAAAAAAGAGTGAAGGGGGGAGGGAGAAGTATATATAGGGAGAGAAACAGAGAGAGACAAAAAAAAACCCGACCCACATTCTCTAATCCCTTTATTGTCTACTATTACCTCTGCTGCAACTGGGGGAACAGAGGCAGGGCACAGAAACAATGCAGCAGGATATTTTCTCCTCTCTTTGTCTTTCAATTTCTGAAACTTTGTTTCTCTCTTTTCATCTTGATACTTCTTTTTTTCAAAGATATCTCTGCAAACCCTGTTATCTATACTTGTCTGTTTCTCCCTTTTTTGATCCTATAGCAGTATTTGGCCTAAGTAATGTCAAGCTTTTTGCAGGGAATCATAATTCTCCATCTCACACATACACAGGGTTCGGTGTTGTTTATTAGTTTACTATTTATAAGTGGGGATGAGATTATTGGTCCTTGATTTTGTTACTAAATGATGGTCAAATGTCACAATCAAAGACACTTTGAGAGGTCAATATTAAGTTCTGTCTTTCTGATCACTTTGTGGACACAGTGTATGCTTATATGATTACTTGTCAATCCTGCAATCTTAAACTTATGAAGAAAGGCCTTCTCCAAGGGAAGTCTCTCCAACAAATGAAATCCAATTTCCTTCTGTGAGATTTTTCATTTAATTACCACCACACATCAAAACTAAGAACATTTCATTTATTTCCAGTAATTGATATGTTGGTAATTGTAATCAACTGGTCATGAAAATGCTAACTTTGCTCATTTTTAAGTAACTGATCTCTGCAGACTCCCAACCGACAAAACATGGGCCTCTTCCAAGTAAGACTGTAGTCTTGCTGGTTGGAGTTACCCGTAAAGTTGATTGAGATCTGGTTTTTGTTTTATCACATTCTTATGTTGACAGAAGGTTAGTGAATATGCACTAGCTGATGAAAACATCTACTTTGTTCCCACGGGTATGTTTGAGATCAATTACCTATTCTATTTCAGTTGAAAAAAAGTCTCAGTTGGAGGAGACGGATAAATAATATCTTAATAATCATTTTCATGTGGATGGCTGGCTTCCACAACATCCTGGAATACACTAAACATAAGATACAGATCTTTGCAAGAATAGCTTATGGTCATCGATCATCATAGTAAATCAACTTTTTATGTATTTTGTTTCTGAGCTTAACTGTTCTGATGGTGTGGCAAATGTCATTTCTCTGCTGACTGCAAGCTTGTTGATTGATTTTTCTGCTGAGTGAATTACCCTCCAGTTCAGCATTCAACATTTCAATCTGATCAAACCGCTCCAACTGCCTCACTTTTGAAGACACAGTGCACATTCTTCTCTCCAGGTACTACCTGTGCTCCCAGAGAAAACATTATCTTTAGCTGTTAGCCTTGTCAGACTGGTTTAGTGTCTTCACAGACCAACTGCTCTGCTCCTGTCGTGTAAGAGTGGAGTGGACCAAACTGTTTGTAGTTAGGGTAGGAATAAAAAGAGAAGAGGAAAGAGGGCCAGAGTCATGTTGGTTTTAGATGATTATGTAAAATGACAAGAAGGTGCATGGGCTTGTAGCCAAAGGGTTAGTGTTCTGACAGTGTGTGTAAGGAGGACCACACTTTGACCTCATCTTAATGACATTTCAACAAACTTCAGAATAAATATTCATATTCAATATTCACGTTCCATTTGAATTTAAATTTGCTGTCAGTAAGCTTTAACCTACTTCACCCCTTTCTCTCTCTCTCTTGTACTTCCTCTCCTTCTCACTTTCTCTCTGTCCCTCTCTTAGGTCATTCTTAAATAAGAAGAACACAGAGTCATTGAAGCTAAGGAAGTTTTAATGCTTGCCGGCAAGGAGACAAGTCTGATCACGGTTACAAAGTTGTATGTAATATTTGTCTCCAACTCAGTCATTTGTACTGTCCTTAACACAAACAATTCTCAATAGTCATTGGTTCATTCAAAACAAGCAAGGATGGTCCTGACCTAGACTCAGAGACTCTGGTTAGATATTTAAAAGAACAACTGTCTAGATATGTGACTTGTCAGAAGATTGGCACTGAGTATACTTGCTACAGCTCCTTCAAAGTTTCACCTGAATGCAAGAAAGTAGTAGAGATGTATGCACTGCAGCTGTGGCCAGAAGGGACCTATGTAGGGCACTTCGATGAGAATCGTTAGCCTAGGGCTGCAGTAGGGGCAGGTATTAAAGCACCACCTGATGTACAGATGAGTGTTTGTAAGAGACATTTTTAGCTATTCAGTGTCTGGATAAACTTATGTCTGTGCATAATGATTTCCATGGGGCAGGGGAATCCACGACAGACCTAAATACCAGAATTCTGCGTGGTAGGATTCCATGTAGCCAGGTAGCCATATTCTGTCACAAGAAATTTGACCATTTTGTCACTGTGATCAGGTTAGATGTGGACTGGTGCATAGGAATTAAGGTGGTGCATAATAAGAATGCTTTTATAATTTTAAATATATACACTCCTCATGAATGGCACCAAACTGAAAATGAATACCTGAATAAGCTTGCTTCTATAGGTTTTTACATAAGGGAAAGTGAATAGACATCCATATTTGTCTTGAGGGACCGCTGATTTATCAGGTATTAATTGCCTTTTTGGTCAACACTTCACACAATGCTGCTGTTTATCTGTTGGAATGCTACTACTCCAGTAACCTTGGTCAGAGGGGTTACATGCGCAGAATGTGGGATTAATGGTTCATTCAAAACCCACAATCAAGGCTTACAGCGAAGTAACTACTTTCTCAGTGTTCCAACATTCACAAGCGGCAACTGGTATCACAACTTGATATTGGCGAGGCCAATGTGGCATATACCAAGGAGATGCTCTGTCCCCACTGCTGATCTGCATAGGTCTGAACCCCCTGAGCCAAATAATCAACAAGACTGGCAATGGATACCTACTCAGGAATGAGCCCACCATCAGTCAGCTCCTCTACATGGATATGCTAAGAGCGAGCGGGATATCTACAGCTCTGATATTGGGATGTCATTCGGGCTGGAGAATTGTAGACGAAGGGTGCCAAAGAGAGGGAAGGTAGTCCACATAAAAGGGGTCTCACTCCCAGAAGGAACAATAGCAGATATCGAGGATGGTTACAGGTACCTTGGAATACCACAAGCAATTGGCAAACTTGAAGAGGTAACAAGAAAAACAGCTCCTGCCAAATACCTCCAATGAGGAACAGAGGAAGAGGTGCTGGAGGAGGGACCATCATGTGAGGACAAGCCCCTACATGGGATGTACCAACGGAACAAGAAATATCAAGAAATCCTATCAATGGCTAGAAAGGAGTGGACTGAAGGACACACACATGCACCATTAGGAGTGTATACACTCACCGGCCACTTTATTAGGTACACCCGTCCAACTGCTCGTTAACACTTAATTTCTAATCAGCCAAACACATGGCGGCAACTCAGTGCATTTAGGCATGTAGACATGGTCAAGACAAACTCCTGCAGTTCAAACCGAGCATCGGTATGGGGAAGAAAGGTGATTTGAGTGACTTTGAACGTGGCATGGTTGTTGGTGCCAGAAGGGCTGGTCTGAGTATTTCAGAAACTGCTGATCTACTGGGATTTTCACGCACAACCATCTCTAGGGTTTACAGAGAATGGTCCGAAAAAGAAAAAATATCCAGTGAGCGGCAGTTTTGTGGGCGGAAATGCCTTGTTGATGCCAGAGGTCAGAGGAGAATGGCCAGACTGGTTCGAGCTGATAGAAAGGCAACAGTGACTCAAATAACCACCTGTTACAACCAAGGTAGGCAGAAGAGCATCTCTGAACGCACAGTACGTCAAACTTTGAGGCAGATGGGCTACAGCAGCAGAAGACCACGCCGGGTGCCACTCCTTTCAGCTAAGAACAGGAAACTGAGGCTACAATTTGCACAAGCTCATCGAAATTAGACAATTGAAGATTGGAAAAATGTTGCCTGATCTGATGAGTCTCGATTTCTGCTGCGACATTCGGATGGTAGGGTCAGAATTTGGCGTCAACAACATGAAAGCTTGGATCCATCCTGACTTGTATCAACGGTTCAGGCTGGTGGTGGTGGTGTAATGGTGTGGGGAATATTTTTATGGCACTCTTTGGGCCCCTTGGTACCAATTGAGCATCATTGCAACGCCACAGCCTACCTGAGTATTGTTGCTGACCATGTCCATCCCTTTATGACCACAATGTACCCAACTTCTGATGGCTACTTTCAGCAGGATAATGCACCATGTCATAAAGCTGGAATAATCTCAGACTGGTTTCTTGAACATGACAATGAGTTCACTGTACTCAAATGGCCTCCACAGTCACCAGATCTCAATCCAATAGAGCATCTTTGGGGTCTGTTGCAACGGGAGATTCGCATCATGGATGTGCAGCCGACAAATCTGTGCCAACTGTGTGATGCCATCATGTCAATATGGACTAAACTCTCTGAGGAACGCTTCTAGCACCTTGTTGAATCTATGCCACGAAGAATTGAGGCAGTTCTGAAGGCAAAAGGGGGTCCAACCCGTTACTAGCATGGTGTACCTAATAAAGTGGCCGGTGAGTATATATTTGACCAACAATGCGTTGAATTTTGAAGCATTTACATGCTTCAAACGAATAAATGAGACAAAAAAGCGCACTATTCGTTGGCGAATGTTTTGACTTAAGTCAATTTAAGTGAAGACTATTTGATGCTAATTTTGCTCGCACAAAATGTGGAACAATGAAATTAATAAAACAATGAAATACGTGACCAGCATGACATTTCACAATTTTTATTTTTTTGTTTACAATTTGATTCTTTCCCAAAAGTACAACAAAATTGTAACTCTACAATAGGTAGGCACATTTACCATCATGGTTAGGCTACATAGTACTAGTACTTAGTAGTTGATTGGGGCTGAGAATACATCACCCTAAACTCTGCCTCATGGAAAAACTCCATGCATTTAACTTTAACTTGTGACTGCCTCTCTAAGGGAAGTTTTCT
Organism: Plecoglossus altivelis; assembly: GCA_036571765.1. Lineage (NCBI taxonomy): Eukaryota > Metazoa > Chordata > Actinopteri > Osmeriformes > Plecoglossidae > Plecoglossus > Plecoglossus altivelis. Next base: position 4,574,356 of record BROE01000016.1, read on the forward strand.
CATAATTGGAACAAAGCACACAAAAACTGGATGATGTTATCCTGAAAGTTATTACAGACTCTCTCAAGGGCTCAGGCGTCATTCCTTTCAAGGTAAGTTGAACAGGCGTTATACCCTTTGTGTCACCTTACTCTTGCTCTTGTCTGTGGATTGTGACACAACAGCTGACACGTTCTCCTTCATTCTCATCCAAAAACATCTGACTTATAAAACTTTGCATGTGTACACTTGTACATGTACGCGATGTTCTCTTTATAAAACAAAGATTTACCCACAAGTTGTGTATGTGAATCACCATCTTATCCCACCATGAACATGCCCATTTCCACCCATTAATGGTCAATGCAAAGTACCTCATGAATGCTGATCCAGTATATTACTGACCCTGGTATGTCATTGTTCTTTAGTGACAGTGAATTATGAGGATTGTTATTAGGAAAAGTACAAATAAATGCAAGTTTTCAGTGACTGAAATGTAAGTACTTGTTGGCTAGGTGGAGGGCTGAAAACCCATGTTATTTGGTGGCCACAATAGCAGGATCACCAATAAAAACAGTCAGCATATTGCTACTGCTAACTGTAATAGTGGAACAGAGTGGACAGTGGCAGAACAAAAAAGTGGTCCAATCTGAAGATAAAGTATACTGCATCTTTTCATTATTTTACTGACATTTATTGAATTTATTGCATGAGTATTTGAAGAGGTTTTAGTTCAATGTGCTTATGTATGCACATTGAACTAAAGAAAGAATTCCATTCATACTTTCATTCAAGATGTAGGCAAAGAGAAAACTGTCCTTCCACTGCCAGAGTGTGGCTTCAACCAGTGGGGGCCCAAGCACACCTGAGCTATCAGCAATTAATGACTAAATTGCTGCCATAATTGTTGAGGTTAGCTTGTGTGGGATTGTGTCAGAAAAGGAGCGAAACACTAGTGTGACTGAGATCACTGTGGAATAAGGTAAACATTTTATTGTAAAGTCTGAAAACAGCTTGTTTCCCAGTCCTCACAGATTATGGAGCGGTGATTAGGAAAGATGTAAAAAAAACCTAACACGATAGTTGTCTTTCTTACAAACGCCGCATGGCATTCTCATGTATTTTTGCCCCATTATATGCATCTTCCTCAGGGTAAGAAGCCAATGGCTAAGGGGTACCCACTGTCACCTACAGGTTGTAATTAATACATAGTTATAGACAAAAGTTTATGATTTCTAAATGTTAACTCAGCAATAACCCAGCCATCACGTCCTACACCTACTTGTAGTCTGTTCCCTACACTGCCATTTGCAAGGATAAATAAATCATGAGTTGAGCCAGGCCATTATGCCACAATGTTTGTGAGAGTCATTTTGAGTCACATATGACTTGCACATTAATATAATGCATATGTTTTTAATAAACGTAAGCAAATTTGACGTCATATGAAGCCCTAATGACAAATATGGCAAGTGCAGTCAATCCTCCAGATTACATTTAGGAAACCAGGTTGTGGAGAAGGGAGCCTGCTCCTTTAGGAAGGAGGTCAGCATAAATGGTTGATTAGGACCAGATGGTCATATTTTAGGGGGAACCTTCATCAAGCCAGGCAGGCACACTATCAGCGAGACTTGGTATATTAAGTTTAAGTTAGTTGACGACGCAGATTGTGCGTCCACTGAAAAATCACGCACCCACACACAAAAAGATCACCTAAACCAGAACGTCAACCCCAGCTTCAATCTTGCCATTCATTAATAAAGACTGCACTTTGGGACAAAAAGTGGTTTATTAGAACTGGATTCTATCACACAGTTCCGACCGGACCCCCCCCCCCCCCCCCCACACACACACACAGTGTTTTGACACATCCAACCATCAGAGAATTTCATATTTTTCAATGGTCTTGCAAGCCATGTAAGTAAATCACTGTGGGAAGATGCCACATCCTGAGCCAGAAGGACATTCGATGCAAAACACAGTGACCGGTACCTTCCAACCTGTCAGACTATGAACGAAGTGAACCAGGGTCCCAGAGGCGTTTCCATACCAAAGACAACTAGATCACACCAGTCCAGGTGCTACTGGAGTCAGGGGATCCCTCCAGGACTATATCACCTACCAGTCAAGGCAGTGCACCAGACCAAGGCATATTATCAGAGGAATGGAACCAGATGCTGGAGACCGTAAGAGATGGCCATGAAGATCTGTATCAGCAAATGAATTAGGCGCCAGAGTTAACTACCAGGTGGCAACAAGTGAACCAAGACAATGCAGTCCTGAGGCTCATGGTACAGGATTGCATTCATAGCTGCCCTATAGGAGATGCAACAAATTGAGCTACTAACAATTTTTTGCGAGTTAAGTAATCCCATTGATGATTGGATAAGCATATTTTATTGAAACAGGGCTGGTAGCAGAGACAAGCGCAATGTAGTTAGAAGCTGGTAGCAGAGCCAAGCCTGACGTAGTTAGCGGCTGGTAGCAAAGCCAAGACTAATGCAGTTTGGCAGAGGCTGGTGGCAGAGCCAAGCCTCATGCAGTTTGGCAGAGGATGGTAGCAGAGCCAAGCCTGTCATAGTTAGAGGCTGGGAGAAAAGCCAAGCGTAACGTATTGTAATGTACTGTAGTCTTAGTACTGAAATGAGCAGTTATACATCATCCAGTTCCTTGTCCACCCGTCTCTTGAGAATTGACCGCAAATTCTCAATGGGATTAAGGTCATTGTTCTTCATACTGTTCTTGGATGGTCGGGAGAAGTTGCTCTCTGAGGGTGTTTTGTACCATTCTTTATCCATTGGCTGTGTTCTTTGGCAAAATTGTGAGTGAGCCCACTTCCTTGGCTAAGAAGCAACCCCACAAGGGTGGTCTCAGATTCCTTTACTGTCGGCATGACGCAGGACTGATGGTAGCGCTCATCTTTTCTTCTCCAGACAAGCTTTTTCCAGATGCCCCAAACAATCGGAAAAGGGATTGATCAGAGAAAATGATATTATCACAGTCCTCAGCAGTCCAATCCTTACAGTTTTTGCAGAACAGCAGTCTGTCCCTGATGTTTTTCCTGGAGAGAAGTGGCTTCTTTACTGCCCTTCTTTATACCAGGCCATCCTCTAAAGGTATTTGCCTTACTGTGTGAGAAGATACACTCACTGCTGCCATTCCAGCTGAATCAATTTTAGGAGATGGTCCTAGTGCTTGCTGGACTTTCTTGGGGCCCTGAAGACTTTTTCACAACAATTGACCCTCTCTCATTCAAGGTCTTGATCATGCTTTACATATGCCTTTTTTCTCATGAGGATCAAGGTAGTCTCAAGAACCTATTACGGCCACCATATTTCCGTACAATTGAGATGAAGGAAACACGTTTTATCAATACTCCTCCTACAATGTTTGGCCAATCTTCCCCAGAATTTTTAGGTATCATTGTTAGAGCAACCCTCACAAAAGTTATCAATAGGATATTTGATCTTCAACACTGTTTGTCTGGTACAGCCAATCAAAATCATTTACAAAGCCACCAACAATACTGGTTGAGCTGTCCAGCAGGACCACAGCTATGTAAATATGAACATCTGGATAGCTGAGACACCAAACTTTCTATGTTGTTTCGGAACCCTCGTCTGAGGATGTCTAAAATGTTTTCTTGGACGTTGTTTCCACCTTTTCTTATCAGGATTCCTCTGAAGGAGGAAACCTATCATTATTGCTGGTTTTATTCTTCTTCTTACAGTTTTTCTCAATTGTTTACACACATTTTCTGAAAGCTTGCCTCATATTCTCAGAACTCTACACACAAATCCCCAAAACACACACACAATGGGCAAAACCCCTCAATTCTCCTGCAAAATGAAACTTTACATTCAAAACAATGTTATTTCTTCTCAAAATGGGATTTTGTTTTCAAATGACACACACAAACCATCATATCTATAGACATTTATAAGAACCAGCTGAACACTGATGTGCTCAATGTAAAACACTATGATGAATGTAAAACACCTCTTCTCCATTCATCATAATGACTAAGGCCCTTTTTTGTGTGTTACAGTGTTACAGTGTACAGTTTGTGTGTTTTCAGTGTTACACTTACCACAGACAGTACAAACATAAGTGTGGTGTGAAATATTTGAGAATATTGTTTTTATACTCAGAACACACAAATACAGTGTACGTCCCATTTCCAACCAACACAAAGTTGCCATACACTACATACAAAACAACAGAAAAATGTTCCTGTTCAAGAGACAGAACACGTTCCCGACCACCTTGAGTTGGTAATCTTTCAGTTCTGCTAAATAAATAGTACAGTACTGTAAATACAAAGTAGGTATACATTTCCTAAATACTTGAAACATACTTTACAGTATTTTTACAGTCCTACAGAACAGTCCACAGGCAATACTGTACTACTGTACTCATTGACTACTGTATTGATATGCAGTACTGCAATTTTCTAGTGAGAGTAGATTTCTTACCTATTCTCATCTCGGAAAGTCCGGGTGATGGATGCCACAGTATACCTGCTCAAATGTGGCTGTACTCTTTGCCCAGCCTCCCTCATTGTTAGACCATGGTTGACCACATGATCAACCAAAGTGGCTCGGATCTCATCAGAGATTACGGTCCTTGGCCTTCCTCATCCTCCCCATCCTCCTCCTCTTTACTCTCACTCCTCTGGCTCTGCCTCTGTTTCCAATGTTGGCATCCATTGCTCCAAAACAGAAGAGCTCACCTATTGCCCTTTTATGCTAAAGCTCTGATTGTTAGTTGTAAAACTGTGTGACGGGTGTTTGCCCTTGTGATGAGTCAGTGTACATATTTGAATGGCGGTGTGTTCATTGTGAAAACAAGATATTTTTTGCATGAAAATTGTGCCAAAAGCAGAGAATTGTGTGTAGTGTTTTTTTTAAAAGTGTGTTTTAGAACTGCAATTTGAGTGTAAAGCAGGAACTGTGCTTGTAGTTTAGCAGAATTGGTTTAGGGGGTTGGTGAATGAGTTACATGTTGTGGTCATTGTGCCTTAAGTACCAGAAAATGTGTGTAAACAATTGAGAAAAACTATTAGGATTTGTCCAGTAGGAGGAAACCAATTGTTATTGTTGGTTTTATAATTATAATTATTTCTCTATGGGAGTCAATGGCAGCCTCTAGAATACTACAGTAAAAAGTTTAGTATTTTTGCATGGTGAAACTGCACAAAGATGACTAATTAGCACACTCAACCTACAGGCCACGCCTCAATTAAAAAAAAAATCTAAATAATGCCATCCTATTTGTCCACAAATTCTGGAATTCATCAAATATGCCTTATTTTTATGGCACACAAAAAAGCCTGAGGACCAAAAACGCTAACCTGCTAGATTTTTCTGTACAATGAAGATTAAGGAAAAACATTTTTTTTTCCTCTACTCCTACAATTTTTGACAAATGTTCCCCAGAATTGCATGAATCATCATCAGTGCAACCGACAGTCGGCCCTATGGCCATGCAAAAAGCCTTACATGCCTGGGTCGTCAACGGCTAAATTTGCCAAACATAAACTGCTGAACCTGTCAAAAAAGAGCCCATCATGCTTGGCGAGGTGTTTTGCTGACTGAATTTTCAAGAGGTTTTTGGCTTGTGTGACCTTGTGACAGAAATAAGCATAGGGGTACAGTTTCTGGACTAGAGGGTACCGTTGTGGTAGGGTGGCTCCCATTCCAGTGTCTGAGGTGTCAATCTCAAAAATAAGTTGTTGTGTGGAATTGCAGCTGGTGAGGATTTGGGCAGAGACAAATCTGCTCTATAGCACCTGCCTCTGCCTCTGGGGTCCATCTGAAGGGTGTGAGTGAAGCAGCAATGTGGATGTAGTACGTAATGAAATGCAGAGTCAATTGTAGAACCCCAGTAAGGGTTGGGGCTGCTTCAGGTTGTTCATCAATGGCCATTCTGCTAGAGCCATCACCTTGGCTGGAAGAATTTCCATCTGCTCTTTAAAAATTGCATGGCCCTTGAAGGATATTGAGGATGCACGGAAATCAAATTGATCTTGTTTAATGAATAACCAGTTGTGGCGTCGTTTAAGCACTTAATGGACATGTTGTGTATGTTCACAGAAGTATCTCCAAAATAAGGATGTTGTTGAGGATGAATGTCATTCAATCAGGAGAGTCGTGGGATGGTAAAGTGAATTTGTTTACTGATAAACATGTGCTAAAGGTGTTTGGGCTTAGACCCCAAGGGAATAATAGATCAAAGGGCACCTGCCCAGCATAGAGGAATCCCCCCGGAGTCCAGACACTGGTGGTGGTGGCAGCAGCCGATGATACAGTCAGATGAGGTGAAGACAAGACACCTGGCGGTGATGGGGAGGTGGAGTGTAGCACACTTGATAGCATGGACAAACTAAACAAGGAGAGAATCATATTCAAAAGGCACAAGATCATAGTGATAGGCTGACAGCGACAATGAAGATAGACATCATTGAGGTTATGCTGGCAGGTACTACTTATAAACTTATGAGTGGATATTAAACATATGGTTTACTTAATAGTATCCTAATAGTACGTGAATCGTAAAGGATTAACATACTAGAATCCTAAAGGATTCCACTGCTTATCAGTCAGAAAGACAATTACTTGTTGATAAAACATATCATGCATTTCATCATTACTGATTGCGCATTCTTTACTATACAAAGTTTAATTTCAACACTGGGCCTAGGGTGCAAATGGACATACATAGCACAAGGGCCAGAGGATTACTAAGACTTTCCAGAAGACACACTTAATCTTAGTCACAAAAAGAGGCACATTATATCCTGGCTATGAAAGGTTATGCCCAAGCCTGACTGCTGACAAAACCTTCTACTCTAATAGGCATGTCACGAAACTTAATCAGAATGTGACCCCTGCCCCAGCCCTTTTAACATGTCCACACGAGCCTTAAAAGATGCTGAACACAGATTGATTATCGTACACTCACTTTACGGACTCACCCCACCTGGAGGAAGAAGCATGATCTGTGAGCCAAGAGGGAAGGACTTCCCTGTGCTCCAATGAGGCTTGCAGAAAGTCTAAACCAGGCGCCGCCTCCAACAATAGTTATTCAATCACAAATGCCCTATAACAACTGTTGTAAACTCTGCTCTGTACCCTTTTCTGGTTTGCTCATTGTTGTGATCAGACTGTTTAGGCCCATGCATGTATTGTTGGACAACTTAAAGTCTTGTTGCGAAAGCTGAATAAATATAATTAGTTGACTCTTATTGTGCTCCAAGTTTTGACTTAGGCCGCCATACTCCCCTGGTGTTTTCTACCTCCAACACACTCAACCATGCCTCATACCATGTGCATCTCACTTAAAGCTAGGTTGTGTCTTGTTAAAAAAGGAAAACTATATGTTTAATAACCACAGATAAGTTTAAAAGTAGTACCTGACAACATAACTTCAATGCTCACCACTACCAGCTGTCAGACTAACCATATGTTGTCTAATCTTGGCTTAAAATTGTTAGGTAAAGCTACCATTACTGTTAGCAGTTTGTTAGGTAGCTAGCTGAGGTGCACTCTCAGCCAATAAATAAAGGTTTTGTCTATTGCCTTACTCAAAGCACATGTAACATAAACACTTAAAAATTGAAAATTTAATGAATTTGAATAGTAACATTCTTATCTTACGATATCTAGGCTACTCACCTGAGCAACGTTGAGTCAAACATTGAGTCAAACGGTTTCCCTGCTGTTCTTGTTGAAATCTGGTGCCAGAGTTGTGACTGGCCTAAACTGTAAGGGATGGGGAGTGCCTTCCATGCAGCGCTGCCTTGAAAATGACGTTGGGGGCTTGAAACCCCATCAAGCGAACCGACGCCCTAGTGTATAAAAGAGCCTGTGTTGACTAGAGGGCGGACACCCTTAAGTCTAAGGTGATAGCCTATGCTGATTAGAGGGCCGAAACCTTGTCTGTGAACAGCCATATGCGCTAGAGGACCGACGTCCCAGTTACAGATGACCTATGTAGACTAGAGGGCTGATGCCCCTAAATCTGTGTGAACAGCCTGCTGGCTGAAAGACTGACATCCTGAGTACAGATGAACCCATGCGGATAGAGCCGGCACCCTTGTAACTTTTGTGATAGCCTTTGTGGCAGAACCTGAGCCCTCTGTTTTATTTCAATAAGGAGAGACTAGGATAAGTGAAGTGATGTTTATTTATAGAGGATAATTTTCTACAAGTGTTTAGACCTTAGACCCTATTGGGAATCATGGATCAAAAGAGTGCCTGCCCAACATCTGAAGATTCCCCACAAGACTGTAAAAGCGATGACCACAAACATACTCACCAAGAGGATGGAACCATGAGATGCTGAGGAAGAAGCACAAAAACACAAACACAAGGAAAACCATCTGTAGGTCCACAGACCCTATAGGTTTGACCGAAAAATTACAAGAGCAGAACAGAATTACTTGAAAGCATACATACACCATGCCGTACCCTGCAGGAGATGGCAAGGCACTGATAAGTCCGTAGGTCTGTTCCGATAATAATGACACCAGAGGACGGCAATGCAAGAAATTGCATGCCGTAGTCAGCCAAGGCTAGAGGACACCCTGCCCTGAAGAACAATAGCCCACAGCTGGAGAACTGATGCCTTCACATCTGTGGTGACCGCCTTTGTTGGCTGAAGGACTGACATTTACGTGTAGAAATGAACCCATAAATCTTAGAGGGCCGACGCCCTTCAGACAGTGAACAGCCTGTGCTGGCTAGAGGACGTGGAAGATGTCCACATTCACAATGTACCTATTCAAGCTGGAGGACCGATGTTCTCATGGCTTGTGTAAAGCCTATGCAGCTGGAGGACCGACACCCTTGTGTCTTGTGCAATAGCTTGTGTAGCTATAGGACTAACACCCTCGTGTCTTGTGCGATAGCCTGAGTAGCTAGAGGACTGACACCCTTGTGTCTTGTGTATTAGCCTGCACAGCTATAGGACTAACGCCCTTGTGTCTTGTGCGATAGCCTGAGTAGCTAGAGGACCGACGCCCTCGTGTTTTGTGATGTCATGTGGCATAACCCAAAACATTCCATTTGTAATGAAGACTGCTGAGTCCAACATAACAGGTGCATAGAGCCTGCAAACACAGAAATGTTTAAGCAAGATGACGACAACACAGCCGATCACCAGTTATTTGCAAATGCTCACCTAGATCCATCAAGGCTGTAGACAGCTTGGGGATTGTTTCAAGATGCAGCATTAGGGCAAACGTAAGAAGAGTACGCTGGCCCCCAAAGGACAAACGGCATCGTAGTGCAAGGACGTTCTAGACAAAACTTGCAGGCCAAAGATAATGCAACGCCATGTTCTAAAGAACTGCCTGAACACCATCCTGAGGGAAGGTTGTGCTTCCCTTCATATCACAATCAGGATTGTGATATGAAGTTGTTGACTTTATTTAGAAAATGATTTAAAAGAGGAAGACTATTGGTAAGAAAGGAAAAAAGACACTGTAAATGATCAACAACGATCTTGCAAGAGCCTCCTATTTAGAATGTTTGGAGAAGTTTGAAAATTTCAGGAAGAAACGTTAGAATCTGAAAAGCAAACGTCGGTTGTAGACTAGACGTGTTAACGAAATCCAACAGAATGTATCTGTTCTGTGCAACAGAGTCTGCACACATTTTTTCAAAACGTTGCCTATGCATTTGAACAGTAAATGAACAGCAGTAGTAATGAAAATCATGGGAAATGAAAGATCAAGGCGTAAAATGTTGCGTAGAAATATACATGCGCCAAACCTTTGATAAGAAAAGCCTGAACTGAGGAACATCAGTACAGTGACAACGAATGCACTAATCACATTACCACGTGCAGGAATTGAGACAAATAGAATACTGCATAATGCATTACATGTAAAATAATACATCATCGTCTCAACTTCTGCACCTTCTAAATACGACAGCGAGGACGTTCTCGTATAGTTCGGTTGAAAATGTATAGGATTTAACCCAACGAGCCGTTGCAAGGGTGGACAGACCATTTTGGTCCGCGTTTTTTTACCTGTACGAATGCAACCTAACTTGACTTAAACTAATTCAAAGTCAGATTTGAGTTAACCCAAGCCGTTTTCTTACAAAACACTTTTCAGCCGTGATTTAAGTCTTGATTTTTGTGGCACCGAGAGCTGTCAAGCTCCGGTTAAGAACGCCTTCGGTCTACGTCACAGATCACTGCTACTAGCCAGGGCGGGAAATAAGACTTAACATTATGTGTACATTTGTGTGAGCGAGGTGTCAGATGAATATTAATATTCAATCGAGACAACTGCTTTTTGACAACTGGATTAATCACCTGTGAATGTATTTCAGCCATTTTTTTGGTAGTTTTCTGTGGATCGAGGATGCTTAATAGAAATATAGCCGATAAGAAGGAACAGTCAAGCTTTTTTCTTGAATGGCTCTGACTGAATTTCCTGACAAACAATAATGAGCCAATGATTAGTTTCGATTTGTGTTGCGTGAGGAATACATTTGCTGAACACCACCATGAATCATTTCGGTAGGATCGTTTCTACGTGCCAACGTTTATGATATTAAAAAGATATGTAAATTGACTTAAAATATGCTTTAAAAACCTGTCACCATGATTGAGTCCTTTACTCACTTTATATTTAAATCAATGTTCTCATTATCGTTTTTAAAGTGTCACTCGACGTGGAATTTATGCTTTTAGTAATGATATTATTATTGTATTAACCATAGAAATCGTCAGCGCGAAATAGTACGACTGACTTAGGTAAGAAATGATCAATCAGAGACTTGTTAAATTGATGTCCACACAGTAGATAAAACAAAATGTTAGGCTTTCATTTTTTTTCAACAGCGGAAGGATGACGTCTTATTGCATTGCCCGGATATTGAGGAAATTAGAGAGTCGTACCGACATGCTGGAAAATGTTACAAAGGAAAAACCACTGTTGTCCACAAAAGAACGTTCAGATTTCAATGCATTCCTATGGGATTTTCATCAGCATGTCTTCAACTTGAGTTTTATCAAAATGCACATGTTTTAAAATTGACTAAACATACATTATTTTCCAGAAAACAACCTAACCTTTAGTTTAACCTTCGTCTTGTGTTAGTTTGCTGTTACCATGCCTTATGTTAAATACCCTTATTTTTTATAACTGGTTCAAAACCAACTCTAGCAACACAAGTGTCATCATTTAAAGGAGATAATTTTATAATTCAGTAAAAAAAATAAAAAAGTTTAATTTTGTTCAAATAGAGGTACCTGACAAAGTAAAAATATTGATGTAATAAACAAATGTATGTGGTTCTTTTAAATATAAATCTAAACGGGCCTGTGGCTACCCTAACACATGACTTCCGGTGGTGCCGACCTTCTATGAAAGGTAGCCACAGCAGGAAAAACTATATACAGTATTTTCATGTACTTTCTCAATGTGTATTGCTACCAATATTGTATAGCATTAAGATGTGTCTACATGCTAACTGGCATCTTTGTTTTCAATTTATTGCTGATAGTAGCTAGTTATTGAGCTACGAAAAGAATATGGATCTGAAAATTCCGGTGCCATTTTTTCAGGCTGCGTTCGTAGCTACATTCAGGCTAATGTAAGCTCACGAGACGTTCGATTCAATGCGTTTGCTAATTGCACTCAATAATTATTTGACAGTTGGTTAGCTTGGCCAAAAAAGATTGCTAGACCATTGCTAGATCTGGAAACCAATATGGAATTTTTTTCTTGATAGCTATATTATCGGACAATTCATAGCTGGCAGGAGCCCCGATAGCGATATCATAATAAAACCTTGCCCCATTGTGTAGCATTGTGATGCCAGCATACAACTCGGGCGAAGGAAGGATCAGACTGAGCAAACATAGTCCTGTCTTGTAGCATGAGACCTTATAGCAACGGGGTGCCTTACAGCAACGGGGATAATGCCAGCCTTACAAGGAAAGCAAAACAAACCCAACCCGGGCAGGGAGGAAAGGCACAGCCGTGGGAGCATAAACCTCGACGCCCTCCAGAGACCCGAGGCCGGAATCCACAGACTGCAAAAACTACACCAGAAACCACAGGTTGGATTAGGGAATTACCATCCAGCAAACACTGGCAGACGGCATGCTAGCTTGCCAAACGGCTTAACTTCCTCAGCGCTCTGACCCGTGGGCCAGCAAAGCAGGAAGCCACAGCGGCCGGAACAGCCAGGGAGAGAAGCTGCAAAAAGCCCTCGAGCCAGAGTAGGAGTGACGCCCAAAATGCACTGTCCCATCGCGACTGCAGACGCATCGGGCCCTGGCGAGCAGGGAGGCAAGCTAAGCTGAGAAACAAAAAGACGGAACCTGGAACTGGGACGGCGTCCTCAAACAAGGCTTCATCAGAAACCTTATCCTACATTGCATAGTAACGCCATAGAATGCCAAAGAAGAATGGATGAAAGTACTGATAGAAAGTACAGTGTTCCTTGTGGTGGAGGGAGAGAGATCATTATATAATGTGCCCAATTTAACTTGCGCAAAGCTTCAGAAGACAAACTAGTTGAGCATATCCAGGGAGATGTCATTTACCAGGGCCTGGAACACTGAAAGCACTCATCCCCCTCCCAGATAGTCACTACATAGTCGGCACTGCACAGGCCCAACTCTGTGAATATGCAGAGAGAAATGAATGCAGAGCTATGGAGTGGTAGGGGATATTTAGGCTGGAAGGCTGCGCATATTCAAGTTTACAGTTTCATTAATCCGACACAATACTTCAGCAGTCATACCAAAAACACAAAGCAAAAAGAACAACAAATGTAATAAGTTTAATCTATACCAGGCTTATATATTTTTTTAATCAAGTGAAAGGAATACTGTAGAGGTGATGGTTTTCAATTAATCAATACTTTGATGACATAGGTTTTCGTAAAGATCACATAAAGTATCTGCTTCTTTATCAGATTTGTTCCCTATTCTGTCAGTTTTCTGACTCTCCTGCAATGCCAAAATATGACATGTACTGCTAGATGCAAATGTGCTCAAGTCTTGGAGCTAGGGTGAAGGCGAGATACTGTTCTGTGCAAGACTGGACAAACCAGAACTGGAAAGATGGCACAGTCTGTTTTGCACTCTTGCTTACCTCTCTGCGTCAGAGAGCACTTTCCATAGAAATTAATGGGGGTGCCATCTGTAAAGAGTCATTATATCTACTTATGAAATATGAGTCAAACTCTACTGCTTGTGTGTTTGGTTGATAGTGGTCTGTTCTTACCCAGTTGCACCCTGCCTTGTTCTTGTTCTTTACTTCACCTCTTGGCCCCCCCAAAGTCTTGGTCTTGGTTTAGGTGGTCTTCACTACCACACTGGTGTATAGTAAACTCCTGGGGCTTTAGTTTGTGGTCAGATGATGGGGTGTGAAGGGGGGTGCCCCTTCGAGGTGATCCCAAGTTTTGTGTGTCCGTTATGAAACAGGCCCCAGATCAGTAGAAAATCTCATCCTCATTGCTAATATCAAACTTGTTGGCCCAACCCACACCCCAGGTCATACAAGCTAATGGTGGTGTGGTATTAGACTTGAGTGTGCAACAATATGAAGTTAGTATGACAGTGTTATTAAATCCTACATTAGATTAAATATTTTTGATTGTACTAAACCCTAGATCTTTGTACAGTGTCACATTAACCTATTCATTAGCTTCTCTAACACTGTTGTTGACTTGTGTTGATACCTATGAAGCAGGACATTATACCCTCCAAACAGATTCAAGGCCAGCTCTGCAGAGACCAGGGGGAGTGAGGGCAGCTATAATTGTGGGGTCAACTATAGAAATATATTCCTAAATTCATCTAATCCATCAATATCTTCATTCTAAGTATTTCTAATTATCCAATTTGATGCAAAACAGAAAAAGCTAAGACTTTCCCTGACCTAGTGTTCCTCAGGTCTGTGGGGATGCAGAGCAGAATTGCATTTTACAGTGGATTATAACATTTTTAGAAGATATTCTGGTGACTCAGGCAGTAGGGAATTTTTAATAACATATATGGTTGAGGAAGTATGCATGATAGTTGCTAGATGCCTAGGATAATGGTAAATGTCAGGACTGGTGATGGAACTGGAAGCAAACTTCTCCTGACAGCAGAACTCGGCTCAAAACAGAAAGGGCACTGCTGGTCTGAATAATGAATGGAAACCCCAGATTATGTTTTTGAAAGGTAAATTCATCAGCATAATATTTGACTGAAGAACTGAAAATGTACTGCCTGCCCTTGGCCAACCCGTTACTTGTTTTATAAAGATGATATCAGATACTTTGAGAGGGACTCAAATCAATACAGGATAAATGGTACAAATCAAAAGAGGAAATAGCGAGTTGGCCCAACATTATCGAATGGGTTATAAATAATTGATACTTACTAAAAATAAGTAATCTACCATTAGAGCAATACTTTGAAAGTTCCAAGAAACTGGAACTGTTCCGAAATTGCCTGAAAGAGACCCATGCCCCCATGCACAGTGTGGAGAATGTTGAGAGGTATTAAAAATCTCCATAGATCACAATTAGAGAATTATGGATGAAAGTAACATCTAGGGGTCACCAAGTCTCCAAACCTACCATTACCATGCGAACAATTTATTTGCGTGTAAGAACAAAGCCTTTCCTGTCATCTCACCACAAACTAAAGCCCCAGGAGTTTACTATACACCAGTGTGGTAGTGAAGACCACCTAAACCAAGACCAAGACTTTGGGGGGGTCAAGAGATGAAGTCAAGAACAAGAACACGGCAGGTTGAGCCTGGGAAAATAGACCACTAGCAACGGGCACACCCCTTCGGAGAGCAAAAAAGCCCACCAACCAGAAAGTCATAGACTTACTTTGTCTGTTGTTTTTGTGTTGCCAAAATGCCAGATAGTTGTTGTGCTATCGGATGCACTCATCAAAGAGGAAACAAGCCTGGGCTGTCTGCCTGGGTATAATGCTGTCCAATAAAGAAAACACAGAGAGGAAGAGATTGTGGATTTGTGCCATTAAACGTAACGTCTCCAGGGATGGTAAACAATGGAAACTGTCCAAATATACAGTTATTTGCAAGTAAAGTTAAACACGAGTGCATAGAGGTGTATGAATTATTCTATTTTTGGCCATAAAACACACCTTTAAGTAATCGGTTGGACATAGTTTGTTCTGTATCAAGGTAACCAACAGTAGTGGTCAATTAGTGAGTTAAAATGAGCTAGTTAGGTAAATAGTTGGTTTGTAAAGGGTTAATATGCTTCTGCTTAAGGGACACTGTAATAGGAAACGATATGTGGTGTGGGAAAAACCATTCTTGTTGATGTGATACATTTACCATTTTTGCTGTATGCTTTTATATATTACATTTAGCTTTGTATTCGCATATCTTTTATAACCAATTGTGTGTAGGAATGTGTGCACCCTAAGAGAGCACGGAGCAGGAGGACAGATAGGAGGAATGGTATCTGGTGGTTTGTCTTCCATCTAAATAACCAGTCCCATGTGAGATAGCGGGAGGAGCACAATTAGGATGGATGGTACCTGGTGGTTCTTCTTATATCTTCTCTAACAGGCAACCTTTGTCCGGAGGGAGTGACACAGAAAACCAAAAGCTGAAACCTGATACCATGCCCATGGGGCACACAAGAGATTATCGCTTTAGGGAAAACTTACAACCACACCTGATTATCTAATGCATTTGTGTTAGAAATATGCTGGGTCAGGGATGGACAGTCAGTTTGACTTTGTGAACCTACCTGCATTTGTTCAAGTCATACTTAGACATGAAGTTACGTGTCTCCCGTTCCTTTGAAAACGAACACCCTGGAAATGAGCCTCAACGCATAGTTAAAGGCTATATACATCAACAGTTGTCGTGTTAGATGCAACTCAACTCAAAATGCATTTGGAATAAAATTTGTAAATCCTTTTACACTGAGATTCAACTGGGCATAAAACAAAGACAATATGTGAGGCTTATGTTGATTACTGATGAAGATTTTTCAAACTCATGTGGGCTTCTGTTTTTACTTCAGAAAAAGTTTTTCACAGAATCCCAACCTTTTAGGAATCGAGGTTGAAATAATTAAGAAATAATGGTAAAGTTGACTTTCTATTTGAACAGTTAGCGGGTGTTTAAGGGAGAGAAGGGTTAGCTAGTCCACTGTAAAGACCAGTAATAAAACCTTTCGGTTTTTAGCAACACAAATACAGCAGTGGGTGCAGTATATGAATCACAAGTGCCCAAGACTTGCACTTCCATCCATATCTTTCTGTATCCATATCTTTCCTTTTCTTTAGCGGATCTACGTGATCCAAAAGAAACGTGGGAAGGTACATTTGTGGGCTTTTGCTACATCTCAATGGGAGCTGACATTGCCAGCAGCATTTTTCTCTCCAGGGCACCGTGTTTGTCACATGACTGAAAACTGAATCCTTGAAAGTACATACTCTTTAAGCAGTGTACTATGACATGTCCTTTATCCACTTCCTCATCAATGAGAGGACACGTTCAGGCTATTAAAGCCTGTAGTTGATGCAAAGTTGTGGAGCACATAGTTTCAGCATACAGTGTATGTCACATAATATCAGAAAACTGTACAGTAAACTGTACAAATAACTAGCCATTTACTGAAGACAACAGATTAAGACACAATAGCCGTCGTAAGCCTTGATCATTCATATCAATTTGAGAGGGAGTATGTATATCAAACCTATTGAAGTGGAAATAATGAAGATGGGCTATGTTTATGTGCTGATCTGACTGACATGAAAATTCTCAATCACCCCTTTAGTATATTATATATTTTTGTGAACCACCTTTTCAGTTGTTGACTAATTAGTACCATCACTGAATGATGAGTAGATGAGACATTGAGGGTGGTTTCTGGGTGATACAGGACTGGGGTGTGAGGGAGACAATAAAGTTACAGCTGCATTCTATTTGTAGAGTTGGGCCTGAATCATAACTTACAATGTCGGAAGTGAGGCCTAGACCAAGACCCTTGTCTCCCACAGCGTTCGAAACACTTTGCATTAAACTTTGCTGAGTTCCAATGCTTTTTGTGGACTTATAACATTGTACCTCTCCTAGGACTCCTAGAGATTTTCTCACCTCCTGGACTTGACATACAGTCCTTGACTAGCACATGCATACAACACTAGTTATTTGTACAGTTTACTGATATTATGTGATGTGTACTATACACTGAAACTATGTGACATTGCACTAGCAATTTAGCAATTGCAACACACTCAAAAGAATACCATTTCATACCTTAAAACAATTCAGTCACATTCAGTAAAGAATATGGCAAAGAAAAGTATACGGAGATTCAACGTGTTTGGAACTATAAATCAGACTGACCCTGGCATACACATGTTCTGTACTGTAGAAGAGAGGAGTGAGGAAGGTAGGAGAATATCTCGTAGATGAAGGTTGACTCCAGATTCATACAGTTCAATAAAATTCCCAAACTTGTACAGAGAACTCCCCTAGCCCGTCGTACTTGATTGATCCAAGTATTATATTGGATGCTGATGGGGCTGAGAGCATCAGCACCGTTCTGCAGGTTGGCCGGCTGGAGGGCTGCCTCACAATGCGATTCATTCCATATTTATCACACTGCCAAAACAGCACAGCGCGTGTGAGAGGGGGGACATTCATTTGAGATTGTAGTGGAGGGACAAATGCTCTTATCCTTTAATGGGATTGCACCTTGCCTTGGTGCATGAGTCCTGAAATAGTCCTCTGTGTCATATGTCACAGTCAATCCAAAAAGTGCAGGGAGACTCTGGGACAGCAGGAGATTCAATTCAATTTATTTTTGTAATGCCCAAAATCACAACAACAGTTGCCAAACAGTTGAGATCTGTTTCCCAGTCAGGTTTCCACTTTTGTTTCCCTCTGTTCTCTCCATTTTTCTGTGTTAATTAGGATTCCTCCTTAAGGAGGAATTGGTGTGTGACTTTGCATTATAGCCTATATATTTTTCGCTACTACCTGTAGTTTATGCTTACCATGTCCAATCTAAAGGTCCAATGAGCAGCTGTAATAACTGTAATCACCATAACACACTCACTGTATATTGGCACACAACTTCTGTGGATCATGCCAGTTGTGTGTGTCATTCGCAACAATACAGGGTAATCAATTTTCTAATGGTAGGCCTACCTGTTTCTTCCTCAACTGAAATCATGGCGTGACAATGCCTACAAAATTGGGAAAAGTTGATTCCGAACATGGTCATTAGGTTTGGGTAATGACCAAAAGGACAAGATTGTGGATACAAGCGGTCAAAATGAGTTTCCTCTGCGTGTGGATGGGCGCTCCTTTAGAGACAGAGTGAGGAGTTCGGTCACATGGGAAGAGCTCGGAGTAGAGCTGCTGCTTCTCCATGTCGAGAGGAGCCAACCGAGGGGGCTCGGGCATCTGTTTCGGATGCCACACTGGAGGGACTATGTCTCTCAGCTGGCCTGGGAACGCCTTGGGATCCCCCGGAGGAGCTAGAGGAGGTGTGTGTGGAGAAGGAAGTCTGAGTCACCCTGCTCAGACTACTGCCCCCACAACCCAGCCCTGGATAAGCAGAAGAAAATCGATGGATGATTCTGAACGTCACCATTTCAGACAGATTGGGCTGACAAATATGCATTTGTGCTGCCGGAGGAGAGTACAAAACCAATGTCTTTACTCTACAATTATATGGTTGCCCTTGAGTGGTAACAAGAAACGTCACTATGACACAAAGCATACACTTTTAACAAAATTACCCTCAGAACTCTGAGGAAAGAGCCATTTAAAAACATTAAGTGTTCCGGACCCTGGACTGAATAGAAATTTGGTGAGTGTAACTTTTTGGGTTTCTCATTGATTACCCCTGGCATACAACAGCAGTTTAGTAGCTTGTTTACTTCCTGGTAGATGACTAGCTACCTAAATCAGCAAGCTGCAGTAATGCCACAGGCAAATGCCTGGGTGATAGCATGTAGCTAGCCATGTTTCCAGACTTTGAAATAAAACACCCATTGTTATGTGCCAAATAAGGGAGAGTACAGAAGGGGTTGGCATGATAACTGGAAATAGGACCGGTACCATACTAAATAAACAGGAGCGTGGTGAAAGTGACCAAGAAGGATGACATTTATTTTCCGAAAAAACAGGGTAAAAAGGTGCTACAAAAATAAATGTTCTTCAGCTAATACAAAATCAACTGAAGGAAAACTGGAACAAACTGCTGCGACTGGGACCCACTAGCCGCCGACTGGTGGGCTCCGGCTTCTTATATGTCCAGATGATTAAGCTGGGCAGGAGCGGGTGATGAGGTGGGCAGAGCTGAGGGAGGAACGGAAAAACAGGGCACCTCCTGTTCATCAGGAGGTGCCCTGGACATCAGAAAAAAATGATTTTTTTTCCCAAAACATACTTTCCTTTTATTCCATTTTTTCCCCATAGCATCCGATCCACCAGTACAGTCATGATCCTACAGTCATCTCAATTCCTCATGATTGCTCACCTTACCCCCAGCAATCTGGATCCTGAAAGCAATTTGAGACAAAGAGCACAGAAAACAGAGACAGCTGCCTAAACATTACTTTTATTCAGTGTGATCAGGAACACGAGAACGGATATGCCACTACGTTATCAGAACCCTTGATGCAAAAATGTTGAATCCCCACAACTTTGTCTTGAATAGGACGTACCTCACCTTGGCCAACTTTGCCCAAATATCTGACCGTCCCCTTGGCAAACTCACACTTTGCCAGGTTAACTGTAAGACATGCCTCTGCTAAACAGGTCAAAAGAGCACGAAGATGTATCAAATGTTGCTCCTATGTGTCACTAAACACGATAACATCATCCAAGTACACTGCACAACCTTCCAGGCCAAATGCCACTCTATTCATCAACCTCTGGAAGGTTGCAGGTGCATTTCGCAGGCCGAAACTCATAACTGAGTATGAATATAACCCAGATGGCGTAATGAACGAAGTTATTTCTTGCGCTCTGACTTAACGGCACCTGCCAATATCCTTTTAAAAGGTCCAGTTTGCTCACAAACTTTGCAGTACCCACCTGATCCACACAATCCTCCCTTCGAGGAAGTGGAAATGCATCAGGTTGAGTAATAGCATTCAATTTACGATAATCAGTACAAAATTTGTAAGTATATTTTAATTGCCACGGCCTACCTGAGCATTGTTTCTGACAATGTCCATCTCTTTATGACCACCATGTACCCATCCTCTGATGGCTACTTCCAGCAGGATAATGCACCATGTCAAAAAGCTTGATACATTTCAAATTGGTTTCTTGAACATGACGATGAGTTCACTGTACTAAAATGGCCCCCACAGTCACCAGTACTCAACTCAATAGAGCATCTTTGGGATGTGGTGGAAAGGGAGCCTCGTGCCCTGGATGTGCATCCCACAATTCTCCATCAACTGCAAGATGCTATCCTATCAATATGGGCCAAGATTTCTAAAGAATGCTTTCAGCACCTTGTTGAATCAACGCCACGTAAAATTAAGGCAGTTCTGAAGGCGAAAGGGGGTCAAACACAATATTAGTATGGTGTTCCTAATAATCCTTTAGGTTCGTTTATACATATCGCCTATCTCTGTCTTATTCCAGTAGCCCATTTTTCGTCTCGGTGTTCTGGTTCCCCAACACCCGTTGCAGACCTTGTTTGGCCGGGCGACGTCTGAGCCAGGATCTCATGTATTTCATTGTCACTCATCAATCCTACCAATGGCTAGAGCGGGCGAGACTTAAGAACAGCACAGAGGCACTCATCATGGCTGCACAGGAGCAGACCCTGACACCAGAGAAATAGTGTATAGGAACATCTGCTCAGAGTATGGACTGGAAGCTACTATATCAAACTGGGAAACATCTCCAAAGGTGGTAGAGAATTGCCCAGCCAAGATCCTGTGGGACGTCCAGATTTAGACTGACGGAATGGTAATGGCGAATCAACCTGACATCGTGGCGATGGACAAAGAGTAGAGGAAAGCCGTTGTGGTTGACGTGGCAACACCAAGTGATGGCAACATCAGGAAAACAGAACATGAGAAACTAGATAAATACCATGCGCTCAGAGATGAACTGGAGAAGGCTTGGAAGGTGAAGGTGACAGTGGTGTTTGTGGTCATTGGAGCACTCAGGGCAGTGACCCCCAAACTGGAGGAGAGGCAACAGCAGATCACTGGAAGAAAACCAGATATCACAGTCCAGAAAAAAGCAGTACTAAAAATAGCAAAGATACTGCGCAGAACCCTCAAGCTCACAGGCCTCTGGTAAAGGACCCAAACTCTTCTTCCACTTATCCGGGGCCGGGTTGCGGGGGCTGTAGTTGGAGCAGAGAGGCCCAGACTTCCTTCTCCACACACTCCTCCCCCAGCTCCCCTGGGGGGATCCCGAGGCGTTCCCAGGCCAGCTGAGAGACATAGTCCCTCCAGGGTGTCCTGAGTCTCCCTGGGGCTGCCTACCGGTGGGACATGACTGGAATACCTCCCGAGAGAGGCGTCCAGGAGGTATCCAAATCAGATGCCCGGGCCACCTCAGCTGGCTCCTCTCGAAGTAGAGCAGCGTAGTAGAGCAGCAGCTCTACTACGAGCTCCTCCTGTGTGACCTAGCTCCTCACCCTATCCCTAAGGCAGTGCACGGCCACCCTGTGGAATAAACTACCACCGCTTGTATCCGCGATCTTGTCCTTTCGGTCATTACCCCATAGCTCATGACCATAGGTGAGGGGAGGAGCGCAGATTGACTGGTAAATCAAGAGCTTTGCCTTTCGGCTCAGCTCCTTCTTCACCACAACGTCCGGTATCTTTTAACAAATACAGAAGCTTCAACTAGGCAAACATAGCTTGCATTGAACTGTTGTTTGCCCCTTTTTTTCTTTGAACATAAATAGATTTTTGAAACATCATGAGAAAATGCAGCGTTAGTGCGACATGACATTTGCGAGCTGGGCATAGAGTATGGAACGGGAGCCCGCCACCTTTTTCCGGTTGAGAACCATGGCCTCGGATTTGGAGGTGCTGATTCTCATTCCGGCACTGAAAACAACTCCTGTGCACGCTTCAGGTCCTAGTCCGATGAAGCCGTCAGGACAACATCATCTGCGAAAAGCCAAGATGAGATCCTGTGCTCTCCGGACCAGACTCCCTCCGAAATTCTGTCCATATAAACAATGAACAGAACCGGTGACAAAGGGCAGCCCTGGCGGAGTCCAACATGCACCAGTAACAAGTCCGACTTACTAGCGGCAATGTGAACACAGCTCCTTCTCATGTCATACAGGGACCAGACGGCCCTGAGCAGAGGGCCCCGGACCCTGTGTTCCCGGCAAACCCCCCACAGGACACTACGAGGGACACAGTCTAACACCTTCTCCAGATCCACAAAGCACATGTGAACTGGTTGAGCAAATTTCCATGAACCCTCAAGCACCCGATGAAGAGTAGAGAGCTGGTCCAGTGTTCCACGAACAGTATGAAAACTACACTGCTTCTCCTGAATCTGAGGTTTAACTATCGGTCAGGTTCTCCTCTCTCATACCCTGGCATAGACCTTACCAGGGTGGCTGAGGAGTGTGATCCCCCTGTAGTTGGAACACACCCTCTGGTCCCCCTTCTTATAAAGGGGCACCACCACCCCAGTCTGCCAGTCCAGAGGTACCGTCCCAAGCCACCACACAATGTTGCAGAGACATGTCAGCCACGACAGCCCCACAACATCCAGAGACTTAAGATACTCAGGACGGATCTCATCTACCCCCGGGGCTTTGCCGAGTAGCCCACCCATCACCTCGATGACTTCCGCCTGGGTGATTGATGACTCTGCCTCTGGGTCCCCAGCCTCTGCTTTTTCCTCGGAAGACATAATGGCAGGATTGAGGAGATCCTCAAAGTATTCTTTCCACCCCAGTTCCTTTCTTCCCCAGTTGAGGTCAGCAACTCCCCCTCCACACTGTAAACCGCATTGGTGAAGCACTGCTTCTACCACCTGAGTCGGCGAACGGTTTGCCAGAACTTCCTCGAGGCCGTCCAATAGTCCTTCTCCATGGCCTCTCCGAATTCATCCCAGACCCGAATTTTTGCCTCTGCAACCATCCGAGCCCCGGCTTGGCCTGCCGATACTCGTCAACTGTCTCAGGAGTCCCACAAGCCAACCAGGTTTGATGGGACTCCTTCTTCAGGTTGACAGCATCCCTTACTTCCGGTGTCCACCACAGGGTTCGGGGATTTTCGCCACGACTGCCACCAGAGACCTTACGACCGCAGCTCCGGGCTGCCGCATCGACAATGGAGGCCGAGAACATGGTCCATTCAGACTCAAAGTCCACAGTTCCCCCGGGATCAGTGAGAAACTCTCCCAGAGGTTCGAGTTGAAGACCATGCTGGCAGAGGGATCTGCTAGATGTTACCAACAGACCCTCGCGATATGCTTGGGCCTGCCAGGTCTGCCTGGCCTCCTCCCCCACCAGCGGATCCAGCTCAAGAACAGGTGGTGATCAGTTGACAGCTTCGCCCCTCTCTTCACCAGGGTGTCAGAGACACATGGCCGCAGGTCAGAGGACACAACAACAGATGATTAATGACGTTTGGCCTAGGGTGTCCTGGTGCCACATGCACTGATGGACGCCCTTGTGCTCGAACATGGTGTTCGTTATGGACAAACTGTGACTAGTACAGAAGTCCAATAACAGAACACCGCTCGAGTTCAGATTGGGGGGGCCGTTCTTCCCAATCATTCCTCTCCAGGTGTCACTGCCATTGCCCACATGGGCATTGAAGTCCCCCAGCAGAACAATGGAGTCCCCGGTCGATGCATGTCCAGTACCCCTTTAGGCATTCAAAGAAGGCCGGGTACTCTGCGCTGTTATTCGGCCCATAGGCCGACACAACAATGAGAGACCTGTCACCGGCTCGAAGGCACAGGGACGCAACCCTCTTGTTTATGCCACATGGCAGCTGAGCTTTTATAACCAAGCCCACGCCAGCTCGCCGCCTCTCCCCGAGGGCAATACCAGAGAAATGAGAGTCCAGCCTCTCTCAAGGATAATGGATCCGGAACTGAAGCTGTGCGAAGAGGCGAAGTCGACTATATCTAGCCGGTAACGCTCGACCTCCTGCACAAACTCGGGCTCCTTCCCTGCCAGCGAGGTGACATTCCATGTCCCCAGCGCTAGAGAATGTGTGCATGTCCTCGGTCCTGCAGGAAGGGAGTCCCATGTTGCTTTTTCGGGCAATACCCGGCCGGGTCCCATGGGCAAAGACCCGGCCACCAGGCACTCGCCTGCAAGCACCAACCCCAGGTGTTGCTCCAGGGTGGGCCCCTGTTAACGTCGCTCCGGGCGATGTAGTGAATCTCATTGGTCTTGTCATCATAGTGGGTGGGTGAACCGCGCTTAGTCTGGCTAGTCACCTATAACCAGTTTGCCTTGGGAGACCCTTCCAGGGGGTTATTGCCCCCAACAACATAGCTCCTAGGATAATCCGAGCACTCAAACCCCTCCACCCTCCACCAAACCCCTGGTGGTTCAAGGAGGAGTAGCAACAAATGCATATTTTTATATATATCTTGATCTTTATATATTTATATGTATTTTAAAGGTGTTAAGAGAGCACAATGATTAATGAGTACGATTGCCATCAGCATCCGTAAATGAAAGACCTTTGTAACCAGACCCTCCTAGAGTTAGCCACCTGGCCAAACTGAGTGAGTCAGTGAGGTGAACAGGACAACCATCTCTGGAGCATTCCACACCAATAAGGCCAGTTTGGTAGAGTGGCCAGATGGAGGCTCATCCTCAGTTATAGGCAGCCAGCCCGGAGATTGCCAATAGGCACCTGAAGAACTTTATAAACATGAAAAACAAAATGATCTGAAACAAAATTGGACTCTTTGGCCAACGTGCCACGTGTCTTGAGGAAACCAGGCACTGCTCATGACCTGGCCACCACCAACTACCAGACCTTCATTGAAGCATGGTGTTGGTAGCATCACACTGTGGGGATGTTGTTTAGCGGCAGTGGGCTCTGGACCTCGAACTAAAGCTAATATTCATCATCTAACAAGATAACAACCCCAAGCACATAGCTAAGATAACAAAGGAGTGGCTTCGGAAAAACTCTTTAAGCCAATCAAACATCTCTGAAGATATCGGAAACTGATCCATACAACCTCATGGAGGTCATGCAAAGGAGAATGGGAGAAACTTCCAAAAAAGAGGTGTCCCAAGCTTGTAACATCATACTCAAAGACTCATGGGTGAAATTGCTGCCAAAAGTATGTGCCAAGTTTGTGAATGTTTATGTACATTATATATTATCATTATTCATTTATGCAAATCTATTTAAAATATGAAACAAACTTTGTTATGTCATTCATCTGTACAGCCAAATAACTTTACACAGTAGTAGCTCAACTTTAGACTCGATGTTCATGTTCATGCATCTCTGCACAACTAAATAGGTATGCCAACGTCAAAGAATTTAGATCAGATCCAAATAATTTAAGCTATGAACAACGATTGATCTGTCATGTTATTAGTACATGTTTAACTTCAATTGGGTTTAATTTTGTTTTATAAATTCTAGTAAGAATGTCAGAGCGATTATGGTTGTATTTCATTTTTCAAAGAGTAAATTCCATTGGATGCCAAAGTATCCATGGATAACTAGTCATTATTGAATTTCGAAATTATTTACAATGAATGTATTGAATTACATTACATGATAACCTAAAAAAGAACATTGACATTTGACCACCATTTTTTTGTATGGACTATATCTGAAGTATATCAACACATGCAATCATGTTCATGGGGATATGTCTGGGGATTTATAGAGAAACCAATGTGAAAAATTGAGATTGAGAAGGTTTGGTAAGATGAAAATGCTAAGATAACTATTTCTTAAACTAAAATTTTAATACAGAGTGTCTTTGGTCAAATTTCCATATGGTTGACACTCCTATAACCAGAGGTGTTTCCAGAAGAACATGAAAGAGTCACATTTCCAGAATGAGTAGTATTCTAAGTAGAGGAAATTGATGTTCTTGTTGTGCAACCATGTCATAATTACATAATAAAAAATATTAAACTCTGTTGTACTAAAAGCTGACAACAGTAAATAAGTAAATGATTTATGTAAAAAACTTTATTTTCAAATAATGTTTTCAAAATATGTCATAGAACAATCTGTGTGTACAATGTCTCTAAAGTTTATATTCTCTCACATTAACAAATATATACCAGCAGTGTCTTCAAATAACAGCTTGTATATATCCACATGTGCAAACAAGGTTTAAACCTTAGACAATATACATTTTATAGTCATACTCAGACGATAATTTAGTAAAAACATGTATTTTAACAAGTTTTGTACCTACATTAATCAAAAAGTACAGCATATTTAATAATGTTACAAATCTTCATAAAAAATATATTTCTGTACAAAAACATGTTCTTTTGCACCTACTTCAAGTCAGCAGCACATGATATGGTGATGGTGCTGTTGGATGCAGTTATACAGCTCTTTATAACAGGGTCTGATATAGAGATGTTATTGCAGCAAGCCCAACAGAAGGCAGGATGGGACGGTTCGCAGGGGACTTTCATGACAAATGCTGGGAGTGGTTTGTGAGAAGGGGAAGGAGAATAGCTGGACTCATCTATATATATACTTCCTAAAATGAACGACACTGCAGGGCAGTATATGTGTGCAGTCAACAAGTATGGAAAATACAAAATAGTTTCATTTTGTAGAAAATTTGAGGAAATACAAATGCTTTCTGTTTCTCTTTGTCTTTCTTTTTCTCTCTCTCTCTCTCTCTCTCTCTCTCTCTCTCACACACACACACACACACACACACACACACACACACACACACACCTTGTGGAGATACAATGGACAGGTACACAAAACTAATGTAAGGAACTTCTCCCAGAACAATATCACACAGTTTATCCATCCACACATTAATCTCAAAGCAAGTGCATAACAGAGACTGGTATCTGACAACTAAGCAAAGGTAGTTCTTAAATATGGATAGAACTACTGTTCTAGATAAGATGGGATACATGCATCTACAAAATGATAAGAAAATACACTGAACTAACCCATGACTTTGGAATCACAGTGTACTGTTCAGTAGATGCATTCAAGTAGCCCTACTCTCTCAAGCACAATAGAGTTGTAAATATCATAGTTGATAAGTTGATAGTTTAATCATGCTTGGTATTATATAAGGCAGTGTTTGTCAGAGTGGAGCTATGTGAACTGTTATCTATCTTAATTTGATCATCCTTGACCATTTGAGTAGGAGGGGCCAATCAGAAAACATACACTTTAGGGAAATTGATTATTAATGAGGCCACAACTATGATTTTCCTGAAGCCATCTCTATCAGTCATGGTTGCCAAGGAATTGTTCCTATGTGCGTCAGTGTGAGATTCACAAATCAAGTACACTAACACTTGTGGATTAGAAACTGTGATTTAAAGCAAGTGCAGCGTTTCTGAAAAATAAACATTTCATTAGCTCCAGCATCATAGAAACGAATGTCGCTCTGCATTAGAGGTATTTTTTTTAAAAACATAAGCCCGGATGTGAGAGAACTGTGAACTTTGATGGTTTACTGATGCAAACAGGGTCTGTGACAACATAGAACTGGTTACAATGGCCAAACCCAAGCAACTCACATCTGACGTGATTCACGCTGTCATTGTCAGATACAGACTACAGTCATAGTCGTCTGTATTTCCAATGCAGATCAGCCAGAGCAGAAACATCAAGTGTATCTCTGTTCTGGAACAGCATCATGCTTCACGGATATTAGGTGACAGATGTGAACCACCTGATCTTCAATTATCATATGGAATGTATGTGATCACTAGAAGCAGTGTGGTGTTTGTCATGTATCTGATATTGAGAGGTATAGCCCCTAGTATCAGTAACAGCATCAGCAAAACTCAAGCAAATGTCAGT
Organism: Plecoglossus altivelis; assembly: GCA_036571765.1. Lineage (NCBI taxonomy): Eukaryota > Metazoa > Chordata > Actinopteri > Osmeriformes > Plecoglossidae > Plecoglossus > Plecoglossus altivelis. The sequence continues at coordinate 4,602,340 of BROE01000016.1, forward strand.
CAACTTATGCAAAAATCAGTGTCTGACATGAGAACTCGCTCTTTTATGAAATGAATTTATCGTGTTTATGTACACATGAACAATACCCTGTATGTCATCTTCCTAGACACTTTTCAGATTTAAATTTCCTCTTTTGATGCTGAGTTTAATATCTATTCATAACACAATAGTGCAAAATTTGTGCATTAAAGTAATTTGTAAGCACAGCATCTGGGGAGACTCCAACTCCAGCTCGTGGAGCCAGCCAGAGTCCCCCTGCAGCACGGTGCAGCTGTGGCATATCTTCTCTGGAAGGGAGAGAGGGCTCTCCTCGAGGGTTCATCTTCACTGAAGAAAATACTTTTATCAACAATTATGTGGCTTTGCAAGACACTTCAATAGTTCCCCAAGGAGGGGCTTTGGGAGGAAAGACAGAAAAAAGGGAAAGAAATAAGCGAGTGAAAACATTGTATCTCCAGGGAAGCCATGAAAGGCAGGAGTCCTTGATCCAAATAAAAAAAGATTGGCTGTCCTGTATTCCCAGCTGTAGATATGATCTGTGCGCTACTCAACACGAAAAATGTTAGTTGTATTGTGGCAGATTCATATGAAGCAGTTGTTGATTGAATGGTGTACGTTCTATCTTCTCCACTTGCTCAAGAAAGAGGAACAGTTAAAAGAAAACTGGCACCTAGAGAAAAAAAAAACCTACCCCCTCAGGTCTAGCCATAGCCTGGCCCAGAATCAGATATCGGATGCCTGAGTCTTGCTGTGTGTGGGCTATGTCATTAACAGGTCCAGTACCAGGTGGAGAATCAGTGTTGTCTGTAGGCTCACTTAGATCCAAGAGGCTTGAATATGTCTATCTGGTGACAGATCAGTCAATGTGCACTTTAGACGGGTAGCTTGCCAGTATCTATTGATAAATGTGTGTATCTTTCCAGTACAGGGTAAGTAATATGAGCAATATATAAATCTTCCTTGGAATAGACAGGTATTGTAGAGGTTGATATGACAGACATTGCAGGGAAGTCTTGCTGTGGACCAGATATTGGACTAGCCCACTGGAGTGAAGATATTGTAGGGAGAGTTTGCTGTAGGTACATTGCGTGGAAGTCTTGATGTGGATCTTATATTAGACTGATCCATGTGGAGTCAAAAATGGAGGGCTATACAACAGTGCAGACTGTGTTCAATGTAGTGTCAAACCTCACAGCTTTGGCTTCTGTGGGCTTCATGTTGGTGTCGTACATTGGGTTCTCAAATGAGGCTTGTCCATTGGTGCTCTCATGGCCCGCATATCCATTGTACTGGACCTTGGGTCTAGTTCTGAAAGAGAAACACAAACAGTTATGGTAATGGTAGTTTAACCTAACTAAATAGACAGGACATTGTTACATATTCAGGGTATGGATGGACCCAGTCTCATGTTGATATGGAATGTTTGGGGATGTTACTCTAGCACAGAAAATGAATTAAAGAGAGAGCTCAGAGGTCTCACGGTCCTGTTATAACAAGACATTAACTATGGCTTCTACAAAATTGACTCCAAGCTACAAGTAGAATTAGAAATGGAATCACCAAATAGATCAGACATGGCAGTTGAATTCCTCAACTCTTTTAGTATGAGCAATGCCTATGGAGCCTTTTATTTAGCCTTCATTAGCAGGCAGCCAGTAGATATTACGTAGGTCTACAGGAGGTGGAGAAGATCTAGCTAAATCCCTATAATCTTGTTTTAAAGTTCGACTTGAAGAATACCATTACACCCTTGATCAGGGGTGTCAAACCCTGGTCCTTGAGGGTCACTGTCCTGAAGGTTTTCGATGTTTCCCTGCTCCAGCACACTTGATTCTAATGAAGGGTCATTACCAGGCATCCACAGACCTTGATAACAAACCATTCATTAGAATCATTACATAAAATACCCCCCCCCCCACCCCACCCCTATCACCACCACACACACCCATAGATTTTGGTATAACAAACTGGCACCGAAAGCAGTTAAGGATGTCTCTTTCTGTGTGTGCCAATAGAGTACATCTGACAAATCATAATGTTTATTTCCTGCAGGCCAAGTAACTGAAAATGGAGTGGAGAAAGCCCAGTAGAGAAATATTCATCTAAATGATATGCAAAATTCAATAAATAAACAGAGAAAGAAATAGTTGTGTATAAATACCAGTTCAGTCAGGAGGACAGACAGTCATCTCTTAATCTTAATACTTTACATATGGCTGTGTGAATAAGTAACTGCAAGATTCCATGATATGGTGTAATAGTCTAACTAAGCAGTTTAATTGACAGCTCTCTTTGTCTTTTTTGTAAATACCACAACAATAACCAGACCCAAATTAACTGAAAAATAATTACAACATTGAAGTTGGTTGGTGTGCTGACAGAGAGATGACAATATGAGGTCAAAGAACACAACTTTTTTCACTAGGCCTTCTGTTTACGTATCCTTTTGGTCTAATAAGCTAATAATATGTCTCCATTGCATTGGCCAAGCAAGTTTTTCACAATTATCCATGGAGCTGGTAAGACAGCATTTTACTATATACTACTTCCTATATCTTAACTTTAGTCTGTTTCCACAGCATGAGAAAGAAAAAGAGAAGATGAGGATGTGTCTGTACAGGCCTAGTTGCCAGAATGATAAGAGGTCTTACCTGACGGCAGCCCTCATTACGTCTTTGGCTCTCTCATTGTCATCAGTGTCAGGTGAAAGTACCCTGCCGATTTTTATGGACTTTAATACCGGGTCATGGCCATTTAATCTAACAATATAGTCACATACTGCATTCTCTTTCTTTTTGTTTGTTCAGTTAGCTTTGGAAAACTCCAATGCTCTTACAATTGTGATTATTTTTGTGTGTACAATAGCTGTTCTCTTTGTTGTTGTAAGTGCAGCATAGAGGCGGCACAGAAGTTTCCCATAACTGATATGAAAGACACAGCTAGGCACACGAACAGCTTGGTAAGTTACCACAGCAACAGCAAGATGAGTGGCCTACCTGTGCTTGTAGAGGTAAAAGGCAAATCCTGATAAGATCAGAGCAAAGAATGGAACCAAGATGGCAGCTGCCACTGAACTGCTATTGGTGTAGGGGTTGCCTGGGTCTGGAGCTGTTGTGATGGGCCCTTGAGGACCAAAGGAATGAGATCAACACAGCTCTCTCAGTTAAATTGTTTTATGTTATATGGAGGGACATACAGGTTAGTAGTATTGTTCAGTAATGTAGTTCAATGTAGAAAATAAAGTGCACAAAGCAGGCATGTACCTTGTCTTGTTAAGAAAAACTTCCCAAAGTCTTTGTTGTGAATGTGGCCTTGATAAACAAAGGTCTTCTTGTCAGATTCGGCAGTTACCTAAAACAATAGAAGCCAATAGTAACCAGTAGATTGGCAGTGAAATTGGTTTAGAAACTATAATAAGTTAATATCATAGTTATTATAATGATAATTTTGTATTTGGCAAAATAATATGAGAACGGCAAAGATGTAAACTCTGTCCATACAAGTTTTGCCTCGAACACATAGACTCACATTTATACAGCCTTAAAACATTTAATGAGCTGAATTCTGAAAGCTTATACACTGAGCAGACGTACATATCCGTCCATTGCCCAGTTGTCATTCTTGAATTTACTGAAGTAGTGTTCGCTTGGCCCTGTGATCTGGTAGACCTTTAACAGAAGATGATTCTCCTCCTTCTTATACGTGCCTGAAGACCACAACATAGACAGACAGAATGTGTACAGAAACCATGTCTATAGTGTAGTGTAAAAGCATAGTGTGGAGTAAATTGTTGCTGTGGTTGTTGTTTACCTGCCAGTTTGATTTGGACACCACTCTGGTCTAGCAGGGTGACATTGACCCTACCCGTCGTAGCATTGAAGCCATTTACTGTTATTGTGGTAACTTGTCTCTTGCCAAGGAACTCGTAGAAACCACTCCAGTCAGAGTTAGAGGAAAACACATCTACTGGAACTAGAACACAAACACACACACACATTACTCTCTTTTCCAGAAGCTGCCCGAACAGACATATATAATAAAGGAGCTCACCTCTGATCTTGTTTTTTTGCACATCTGACTCCCCTGCCTTAGCTTTTCCATTTCTTTTGGGACCGACTGCAACCAAGGATCATAATTGATAATATGACATTTGGGTGCCATGTGGAAGTGGCAACCACTAATGACTACGCTAGTGGAACTGTGACTGTAGAGCAGTCCAGCAGGAGAGATGCACACAGGGTAACCGTACAACAAAGATCAGCCTTCTACAAAATCCATCACTGGGTACACCTCAAATCATCAATATCCTAACTTTCTACAGACTACTCACATAAACAAGAAAATATAACTGCATTTAATATTAAACATTGGGGATATGATTTGCATAAGTGTACCTTTGCAGATAGGGGATTTTCCCGACCACCTCCCATCCGGCCGGCAGGTCCTGTGTTCAGATCCCCCCGCCAGGTACAACCCCTCCTGACAAGTGTAGATGAGGGTATAACCCAGCGTGGGAAGATCTATGGCACGTACATCTACATTAGAGGGAGTCTCTGGCTGTCTACATGCATGGGCTGGAGAAAGAGAATGTAGAGAGGGAGAGAGAATTGTAGAAAGAAAAGGAGGTGAGTTGATTGAAAAGTAGAGAGATCCAGTAAAGCTTAAACGTTATATCTCATCCCCTACAGGTATTACAGATTTACAAAGCTCAGTCCCTGTCATCAGGAGGATCTAAAGGAAACCCTGCCACTACCACAGGAGTTGCCTAGGGAATCTTGAGAGTTGATCTGTCCGATTGGCACATTAATTTAACTCTAAGGGCCCTATTTACACAATCTGAAATGCAAGTGACAAAAGCAAAACACACTAAATTTTGTTGGCGTAATTCGGGCACTGTTGCTACTATACAGGCGGGATAAATGACGCTTGCGCCTGACACAAATCTAAAATGGGTTGGTCTGAAGTAGCTACATTACTCATAGGTTTGATTTGGATGTAGCATGCAATAAAACAATCAAAGCGTCAGCCCACATTCCATTTAAAAGCAGGTACACTTGTTCCATGGTGGGTTGCTATTATAATGGCGGACTTGCCAGGCACACGTCAAGAGCGGATGAGGGATTTGGGGGCTTTCAAACCCGATACACTATCTGTCCAACCCCAAGGTACATTTACAAATCAGGTTCACATATAGATTTGTAGTTTAATTCTGTTTAATAATCGACATGAAAGAAATGTAAAAATGCAGCTTCTCAGGAAGAAGACCCTGGCCCCGGTAGCAGTGTGCATGGGCCGAGCGGTGAGCTCAGGCTAGCTGAGGAGGGAGCAGCGCAACCACCAAGGTGCAGAGCATCCAGATCCACTCCACGCCATGGCAGCATCACCAGACCAGAGCGCCCGTTCCTGTAGCTCCAGCAAGCCAGGTTTGACATACTGCAGCGGGAGCTGTCCTGGATGCGATAAAGCATGAATACCCATCTTGACCAGGTGGCGAAGTTGGTGTGGCCACTCTGGCACATCTCCTCAAGTTTGGACATGATTACTGCAGCCTTGGAGCGTGAGCCTCCAAATTAAACACCTCCTCCTGTTGTGCCCCTACCTTCTCCTCTCACTCCATCTCCATGCACCTGCTCCACTAGGAGTACATTGCGCATTGCGACTACCAGACCCTCAGGTGTCTATTCCTACCCTGGCACGTGTTGTATGCGTATTAGGAGGGAAGAAGAATTAGTTCATTCATTTAAGTCTTTTGAATTGTTCTTTTTCAATGTGTATTTTTTTGTTCAGTTACAGTTTGCTACAGATTTTATTGTTGTTCACTCTATATAAATAAAGCAATGTCACAAAAAATACTTTTCAATGTTTTGGCCTCACTGTCACTGAGTAATGAGGTTATAAATGCAAAGTGATATATTTTTGCAATATAGTCTCACATTAGACAGAAATTACTTAGTTTACCTCACTGCAGACAATGCAGCAGCTCTTCTGTCAAATAAGATCTCATCTCCCGTGCTACTGGGGCATTTAGGTTAAGTGGCATCGGCACATGCAATTCAACATCATGTCTCCTTAAGTCCACTACTATGTTTTCATTTATATTGTTGACGCATCCATGATTCATGGAAAGGTTGTGTAAAACACAAGCCGCGAAGAAAGCTGCAACTTTTGGAGGACTGTGCCTTCTGACCTATCCAAACGTCTGAAGAACATTTTCAGTATGCTGAATGTTTGTTCAATCACACTGTGTGTTTGTGTGTGTTTTCTATTAAACAGCATCTCAAGCTCTGTTACTGGCATCATACATGCTGTCATTAGCTAGGTATTTAACAGATAGCCATTGTCACCCAACAGCCATGCACACAGGGGGATTCCCCTCAAAATGGCAGGAATGGCCAGTTTGCCAGTATGATTGAGTCTTGCCTCGAGCCAGGGTAATTCGCAAACACATAGGTGATTTTTTTATTAGCATCGTAAATGACTTGAATGTTGATTGAATGGCTTCCCTTGTGGTTGATGCATATCAGTGTGTTTTCTGATGGGGCACATAGCTGCACATGAGTGAAGTCTATACCACAGAGGACACCTGGGAACCCATATTTCACCCAAAATGCCTGCTTCGCTCTTTTCTGACTATCAGGTGTGACAGGGAATTGGATGTATTCCCCAGCATGTCGGACCAGACCTGATGTAACAGCATGTACAGTATATCGAACTTATGGCGAATTGTGAAATGCCTCCAATGGAGCTAAAGGGGTGCTAGAATTACCCATTATGCATAGAAATGCTAGTCCCGCTGTCACTTTCACTGCAACGGGAAGGCATGGGGACAGGGAGCATCAGTCTCCAGCTAATCTGCCAGGAGATAGTAGACAACCTTCACAGCCTAATGGTAAAATACCATTTTAATACCGTGCCATTGAATTTAGACAATGTTTTTCCTGGTCTGTGGCAGAATTGTTTTTTTAAACTGCAAAATAGCACAAGGGAAAGTTTGCGCTGGAACATGCCTCCTCTTTTAGCTGAACTGCCTCCTTAAGTGCAAGTTCATTCCATAATTTACCGACGTGCATCTGAGGAGGGAAATGTCTGCTGTGCGTCGGGTGCAAAATAGGAACGATACATGTGTCGGCGTACAAAGTCAACTGCGCTGGTTGCAGGATAAGGCCTCTCACACATTACCAGTTTATACACTGCTCACATACACCCAATTTACAATTGGCTCCTACAGATTCTGATGAAGGAAGAGGGATGTCTTTGCTTAAATGTATTGTGTCCCTCCACATGGTCTATATGAAGTGAATTTCGAATATGTAATACAGTGGATGGATGGATGCACACGTGCCTGTAAACATAAACACACAACATGTGTGCATACGGACTCACACAACAATGCACTACAGCTACAAGACATATACAAATGACAGAGCCGTAGAGGGAAAGACACGGAGGCATGGCAACTATTCAAAACCACAGGATTATTTTAGCCAAAAGAGTCACATATCTGCATTATCACTCTCTGTTTGAACAGGACAACATGTGCCTCTGTTCGGAGAGATGGGACCAACAAGATGAATAAATACATATTCCACTGTCAGTATCCTCTAGAGTATGGGATTGATGCTCAATTGAACTGTTCTCCTCACCAATGCATTCTGGTTGAGTTCCACTCCAGGTCAGGTTCTCCAGACAGGTTCTAGTGGTAGAACCCAGGATGTGGTAGTTCTTACGACACCTGAAGGAGATCTTACTCTTAACCTGAAATACGAATAAACATAATGTAACTCCAGCGAATTCACAACATGTAATGTGTTTTAGGTATCTCTTCATTCAGCCTATGTAGTCTTGAGCAATTTCGCTTTTTATTTTCTATCTGAGTAAGTAAGCATACTCACAAATCAACAATGCTCTCACCTCAAAGCCTTGCGCTAGGACAGGCATGCCATTAACAAGAGGTCCGGGATCTCGACAAGTGTTGTAGGCAGGGTCTATACAGACAAACTCACATCTTACAATTCCAGCATATCTGCCATTTTGACCCTTATATAAAAAATTGCAGAGACTACAGAGATATCATCAAAGCTGCGGTACCTATGCAGGACGGCTGTATGCCACTCCAGGTGCTGTCCGATTGGCAAAGACGGAGGGCAGAGCCCACCAGGAGGAAGGGAGCCCGACAATAGAATCTGACTTCTGCCTTGTAGGTGAACTGCTTCCCCTCAGAGAATCCCTCTGCAGGCTTCCCTGGGTCTCCACACAGCACAGCTTCAGTGCATACATAAACACAAACACAAAAATACAAGGCAAAGTGATCATGAACCACAATTATCAAGTTTTTGTCAAATTTACTATGCTCCTCTCTTAGGCTTTGGGTTAACCCTAACCTCTCTTCTCTCCTTCTGACAACATGTCACAGGCCCATGATCAGGGTTGCAGGCAGTACCACCAGATCCTACCTACGTAGCATGTAATACTTATGTTACGGCCAGACCTGACTGCCCTTGCTGCAGGGAGCTAGTAAGGAGATGTGCAGCTGTCATATCATTCTCCAAACATCTATCTGAAAATGGGTGTAGCGAAACTCTATACACAGCAGAAGTACAGACAACAATTATTGGGTACAGGCTGTGTTTGCTGTGTGTGGAGTTGATGCATCTTCAAATCTCAAAACACATGGAAGATGCTGTGGAGGAAGTCAACTAACCGTTGCTTGAGCATGACAGTTTTTGGGAACATTGCAAAGAAGGATCTTGGCCTGGCTTGGAGCTCACTTACGTAAACACTGGGGGATTGCTCCGCGCCAGGTTCCATTCCCCTCGCATGTTAGAACTCCAGGACTGGACAGCTGGTAGCCTTCAGAGCAACTGTAGGACACACTGGAGCCCCAGGTGTGATCAGAACCCTCTACCCTTCCATGGTGCACAGCAGGAGGTGCCCCGCAATGGATCACTAAGAACAGAAGTAGGACATGAACAGAACACAGTGTGTTTACTACAATACCAAAGCAAGTAGAATGTAAACCTGGGTGAAACACAATGTGTCTCAATCAAATATATACGTACTTTATGGAGTATCTACAGCAGCTACTCCTGCTTCCCAACTACCAGTAGTCACTGCAAACTGGATTTGTGCTTCCCTTGATAGGATCAAACTTTTGCCATCTTACTATTCCCATTTTACGTTAGACACCCTGAATAACTTTTATCTGTACTTGAATTATTTTGCTTGCTACACCAAACAGGGTGGGACTTTATTTTATATACTGTATGTAAATCCTCATATATAGCAAGCAAAATAATTTTGTTACAAATTTTGTGTTCTCAGAAAACTTAAAAAACAGCAAAATTGTTGTGATGTATTTATACTTTATAGGTCCTCTCTGTTTCCATCTCAACTAGCAGTGCAGGAGATAAAGCAGGAATATCTTATGATCTCATGCTGGCTTTGTCACCTTCGAAAACATCACTTCAGAATAGTCACATTTTGACATCTTGCAACCCAAAACTTTCCATGAATAATGAGCAGAATCTTTAGTGGAAGCCCACAATCATAACTGGAGAAAAGTAAATAATTGGCTTCTCTCCTTATTCAAGGTGTGATGACAGGTGAAGTTCCTCTGGGTATTACTGGGACATTGATCATAAGAGGATTAATAATAACAGTGATAACAAGATCAAAGTTAAGGTCAAAAGTTATCTGCCTCTAAGCAGTTATGGAACATTTTCCAAAAATTCTGTCCAATAGAAACATCATTCCTAAAACCTTACAGAGAAAAGTTGAACCACAGAGGGTATCATTCATGGGAAAATTGTGCGGTGTGCTTCTGTCCGATGCAGATGGGTCCGTTTTTTAAGCGTAAATTTGTCAACTAATATTTCTTCATATTTAAGTTTCCATACTTATTTACTTTAGGTTATGAAATAACCTTCTGTGAGGGTCAGTTGGGAACGTCTTGCGGAGCCCTCTATCAGCAGGGTCTTCAACTCGCACATCCAGGAGAACTTCTTCCAGATCCTGGGGGGGACTGGGGACATTGAGTCTGAGTGGACATGTTCTCGGCCTCCATTGTCGATGCAGCAGACCGGAGCTGTGGTCGTAAGGTCTCTGGTGCCAGTTGTGGAAAAAATCCCCAAACCTGGTGGTAGACACTGGAAGTAAGGAATTCTGTCACACTGAAGGTGTCTGGTTGGTTTGTGGGACTACTGAGACAGTTGACAGGTATTGGCAGGCCAAGTGTGCCGTGGTTTGGGTGGTTATGGGCAAAAACTTGGGTCTGGAAGGAGGACTATCGGACGGTAAACCATCTGGCAAAACATTTGGCGTCTTAGGACAAACGCCGGATATAGTTTGGGAGCTGTTGACCTTGACTGGGAACGTTGTTGGACGGTGTAAGGAATACTTTGAGGATTTCCTCATTTACGCCATCCCGTCTTTTGAGGAGGAAGCAAAGGCTGGGAACCCGGAGGCAGACTTGTCAGTCACCCAGACTGAAGTCACTGAGGTGGTCAGTGGGCTCCTCGATGGCAAGGCCCCGAGTATCTTAAGTCTCTGGATGCTGTGGGACTGTCTTGGTTGACACTCTTCTGCAACATTGCGTGGCAGCTTGGGATAGTACCTCTGGACTGGCAGACTGGGGTGCTGCCCCCCTTACTTAAGAAGGGGGACCGGAGGGTGTGTTCCAACTACAGAGGGATCGCACTCCTCAGCATCCCCCTCAATGTCTATGCCAGGGTACTAAAGAGAAGAATCTAACCAATAGTCGAACCTCAGATTCAGGAGGAACAGTGCTCAATTGTTCAGGGGAGTTTGCCCAACCAGTCCAAATGTGCTTTATGGATCTGGAAAAGGTGTTCGACCGTGTCTCTCGTGGTGTCCTGTGGGTTTTTTTCCCGGAAGTATGGGGTCCGGGACCCTTTGCTCAGGGCTGTCCGGTCCCTGCATGACCGGACATAATTTTTCTGCCAATTCTCAGCCAGGGGCCACAGGGTATCCGGTTCAGGTAGCATAGGATCTCATTTCTGCTATTTGCAGATGATGTTGCACTGATGGCTTCATCGGACCGGGACCTGCAGCACGCTGGAGTGGTGAGCTGCCGAGTGTGAAGCGGTCGGGATGAGAATCAGCACCAATAAATCCAAGGCCGTGGTTCTTGACCGGAAAAAGGTGGCTTGCCCTCTTTGGGTGGGTGGAGAGTCCTTGCCTCAAGTGGAGCAGTTCAAGTATCTTAGGTTGTGACCCAGAGAGAAGGATGGAGCATGAGATTGACAGGTGGATTGGCGCAGCGGCTGTGGTGATGCAGTCTCTGCATCAGACCATTGTGGTAAAGAAGGAACTGAGCCGCAAGGCAAAGCTCTTGACTTACCGGTCAATCTACGTTCCTACTCTCACCTATTGTCACAAGCTCTGGGTAATGACCAAAAGGACAAGATTGCGGGTACAAGCAGTCGAAATGTATTTCCTCCACAGAGTGACCGAGTGCTGCCTTACTGATAGGGTGAGGAACTTGTCACACTGGAGAGCTCGGAGTAGAGCCGCTTCTCCTCCACATCGAGAGGAGTAAGCTGACGTGGCTTGGGCATCTGTTTCAGATGACTGAATTCTGAATTTGGCTCTTCAGCAATAGCTAGACTCTGTTGCCCCTATTTAATTTAGGACGAAGAAGGATAGGAAATTGGTCCTGTAGTACTCAGAGGAAATTGAAACTCTAAAACTTCAGTGTTGTACCACTAAATTTGAGGTTTTCCACCTTGCCTGGAAGGGCAGCTTACTGGAGAACAAGCAAGTCCTCATTAAGATAAGATCAGAATACTTCTCTGAATTAATTGGTAAAAACCAGCGTTATGCTAAATTCCTATATGATACCATTGCAAATCTCACTAAGAAAAATATGAAAGGTGTCATGATAGAACTCTCCTAATGACTTACTAGAATTATTCTATCAGAAAAGTCTTGATGTCTAGGGCTGCATCAAATACCATTTTTATTCTGTTAAATTGATGCTATAGTGTACACTTGACCGGTGGGGATCACCCTATTAAAAGATATATTTTACAATTGCTGTAACTGTTAGCTGCTCTTGGCACTCTCTAATATCTGCCCTCCTCTCTCTAATGCCCCCTCCATACCTCTCTTTGGTGCAGGGTCTGAGCTTTAAGCACCTGTGTGGTGGTCTACCAATGCTGGACCTGGAGCCAGATGGGCGTCGGCCTCCCAGATGAACAATTTTGTCATCCCCCTGCTTGAAATGATGTGCGGACCCCCAGCCTTGCGGCTGTTTAAATTGACTATTATCTCAGGCCCAAGTTGAACACTAGTTTTTAATATCTTAATGACCAATTAACACTTTCTTGCTATTTGACTATGTTTATCCTGTGTTTTTCCAGTTTTTCAAGGAGTTTTCCTTGTCTTGCTTGAGGGTTTGGTTTGGTTGAGGGGCAGTTTTATAGGCATATGCAAAGCCCTCTGTGACATTACTTCTAAAAAGTGCCATACAAATAAACTTTGATTTGATACACAGTATATTTATTTATATAATAGTGTATGGCTGTTTTGCCGCTTTAGAAACAGGGAACCTTGTTCGAATGCATTGTGTCTTGAGATAAGATTATTTTATTACCAGGACAATGTCAATAAATTAGCAGTAAGTCTGACCTTAGGTTACTATTGAATCTTCCAGAAAGAAGTAACCCATCCAACCTGGTCCAAATGTTTTGAGGGACACCAAAATCAAGATGCTGGATTGGCCCTTCCAAAGCACATGAGACAGTTGCATGAACTTAGATTAGGACTAGTCTTTGTCTTAGACAGTCTTACATTGTCAGGTTAGACTTAGTCTAATTAGGACTGTTGTATAGTAAGACTGACTCAATTCGAGGTACAAAAGTTATCTACCTCTCCTGTTCGCTGAGCCTTGTATTAAGGGTTTAGTTGCTATGTCAACAATGTCAGTACATCATTGTCAAAGCATAATTTATTACAAAAGTAATAACCTGGTTTTTTATTTTATTTGTGTGTGTACTGAAAATGTTCACTGGGATCTGCTTATCCGCTAAATTGTAATTATATTAAACGAGTGAGTAGATGACAAGAAAACCTAATTGACACTAACCATCTATGCCGGAGCTGTTAATAAATGGAAGTAACATTTGTGTTAAATTAAGAGGCTTACCAACGCATATACAACATACAATAATTCAGCAGGTTTAAATGTATTGATTATTCGCCATTAAGTGTCGCTGTTTCTTTCTTCTTTGTATCTTTTTTTTTCGTGAAGTGTCTTATTTTACTATAATAATGCAAAGGCTATCTAAGTCTTACATTAGTCACTCAAAGTGAAGCTTAATGCAACAGGTAAACTGAAGTGTCTAAGACAAGTTGGACTCACATTGTAGTTCTATTTTTAGGTCTATTTTTATGCGACTGCCTCCAGATATAAAGCTAATTAGGATCAATGGCAAGTTAAAGGTTAAAGGCCCATGCTTGAAAACAATACAATTTGGATGAGGTGGAACAATTTGCCAAGAAGGAATGGGTACATTATCCCTAAATAAACATCTGACAACCTATTCATAAACTACAGTACTAGGTTTCTTTCAGTTGTGAGTCAGAACAATTACAATACTGACTATTAATTGTATTGGGCTGGTATACGGGTGTCACCCTGCCCCCACCACTCGCTAAAACACGCAGTTGCTCTCGACTTGATGGATCTCACATGTCATTGTGTAACTTATTGTCACATTTCTTGTCATACGCTTATAAGTAAAGGTGAAGCCACTTTAACAATAATATTATTTAAGAACAATCTATTTGCACTACTCATTTGCACATCGCACATCTGCCAACTTTACATTTTGTATATAGTGTTAGTCTATCTTAGTCTATTTTATTCTTAATTTTATGCATGCCTTTTATATATTTTTTATATATTTTTAATATTTCATCCATTGCTTTATGTTGCACCTATGCCGAAGCAAGTTCCTACGTTTGTGAACTTCACTGACAATGGCAATAAACGGTTTCTGATTCTGATTCTGATTCTGAAGATGTGGTCTGATTGGTTGTTCATAGGAATAAGGGGAATTATGAAGCATTGTTCTGTGGATTCTTCATCTCCTGAGGGTTTCTCTTGTCCTCTGTGCTACTCCTTCCGCTTCCTGACTGCTTGCTTTCTCTTATTTACAAAAATCATGGTAGAGTAGGTAAGATTAAAAAACATTTCGTAACATATGTAGCAGAGTCAACCTCAACACAATGTCAAACTCTCCAGCCAAGAGGGGTGTGTGTGTGGAGGGAGGGTGTGTGGGGGGGAGGCATTTAATGCTGCCTCCAAAAGTCTAAAAACATTTTACCGGACTCATCACACCCTGGAGACTGTTTGAACTACTGCCTTTGGGCAAACAATGCTGAACAATACAAACATATCCTAGAGCCGTGTTCTACCTAAATGCTGCAGTACATTCACATTTTTAAGTGTACATGCAGTGTAGGGGAATAAACATTTTTGTATGTGCAATTTTAAGGAGCTGTGCAAAAGTGGAATGTGATGGATCAGTGTGTTTGTCTTGATTTAAAGTCTTATTCTTTTACACCCTTAGCTCATTTACTTTGATTTTTAAATCTTATTTTACTATGTTATTATATTAATTTCATTATTCTACAACCTTTTTCTATATATGTACATTTTAATCTTATCTTAGCTTGCTACCTTTTTATCTTATTTTATGTATAAACTTGTGAATTTGTTCAGTGCACCTGAAAGGACGGCATCTAATCTCATTAACTCCTTACAAAATACAGAAATTTGTTCCTTCAGAAGATTAATTACTACATATTTAACTTAGGTTTCCTCTGTGTTATAACCCTAAAATTGAGGTGGTGTCCCATGAACAATACAAGATTATAGATCCAGTATTTCTATGCTTTAATGAGCAAATCCCACAACATATGTTAGTATTGTAACAGATTTCATTTGCAATGCTATTAAATATATATCTTCATGTTAATAATTTTGAACATTCTTATTCTCATTTAACCCATAGATACAACCAACTTTGTTTATTTGGTGTTGGTATTATTTGGTTAATGTTAATATATCGTTCAGTTTTCCCTCCTCCTTTAAACCATAGGGTAATATTTTAGTTGTTTGGCAAATATTAAACCCCTTACACTAGTAATTGAAAAAAAGTGACCTTAACGATACATGACATCCTGTACCTCTGCAACTAGGCTTGGTTTGGTTCCAGGAACCCTCCTTGGTACAGTGTAACACAGCAACATTTGCTGGCTCCATTAGATAGCCTGGGTTACATCGGTACTCCACTGTGCTGTTAAAGAAGAAGTCACTTCCTGTGTATATGCCATTTGCCAGAGGACCAGGGTCCCCGCAGCTGATCACTAGAGGGGAAGCAGAGAGACAACAAATTGTTAAACTCCAACTACAAATCGATATAATAGAATCTTACTTTCACACACCAGCATTTTTCACATTGCTCAGATAAAGCAATTGAATACAAAAAATACTAGCCATTTCTGTAGTCTTTATGGCCAAAGAGGTGAGCCCCCTACGTACAGGGATGGGGACCTATCTGTGCAGCTATAAATATTTCTATGTGTGTGTATTATGCAAGCTAAAATAATGCTGTTGCGTAACATATCTTGTGCAGAATTAGGAACACTCTGACCATTATCTTTACTTAGCAAGTAAAGATAAATAGATGTCAAACTCCATATTGTCACACTCCACTCTAAACTGAAAATGTAATTTTACAATCCAGGACACACACACACACGCACCAGAACCTTAGGATAAATGAAACTCTTTGTTCCAGAGATTCAGACAACTTTGTAATGCCATAGACATATTGCTGCATCCTGCAAGAAATAAACTTTCTTGACACCATAAACTCTGTGCACTGTACTTATTTTGCTTTATTAATGACTGCAATGCTTCTGATCATGTTAATTATACAAAGTTGTTCAATTGAGTCAAAGAGCAGTAAACATGTTGTGAGAATTATTGCATATTGGTCTATCAGACCATGCAAGTATAATGTGGCAATAGAGTCTCAGCCCCATTTTGTGTTAGTATCGGTGTCCTCAGTTATTGACTGACTGGTATTGGTATATTATTATGCAGGCGTGTGATCTTGTGGTCTTCAGTCCAAATAGTGCTTTGTAGGGAAAATTACATAAACTTCATGACAAATTATATTTATGGGCAACGTGACTTTTAGAAACAATGTTTAGCACTTTACCAATCCAAGCTATGAGACACTGCTACAGTCTTCTGTTTTGAAAACATCGACAATTGATTGTGTTTGTAATTGATTCTGTGTGCTGTTATCATCTTTTAGTGTATCTGGCACACCAAGTCCAGCAAGCCATGCCATCATACTTATACTGTGTTAGGTTCGGGCAGTCAAGGTGTCTGTCCACCTGTGCTTTGGTAGGCATGGCCCGTTAGGTGTCTCTTCTGTGCAGTGATGGACCCCTCTCTAGTTGGGGAAATACCTGTGCAGTCAGGGGCATGTCCAGTCCAGGTGCCGTTGGTGGTACAGTGTCTGGTAGTGAGTCCGGAGGTCTTGTAGCCCTCCCAGCAGGCATAGGCCACAGAGTTGGAGAACACAATGCCATCACTGAACACAATCCTCCCATGGGCCGGGGTACCGGGGTTACCACAAGACACCGCTAAAGGGGACAACCATAAAGTGTTACCATAAAAAAAATCGTTGATGGGTTACCTTAGCAATGCACATAAGTCTTTCGTAATACAACTTGTTTGCAGTCATACATGAGATTCACATAGATGTATAGATACATCATTCTGAATCAAGATTCAGCATTAACTTGGAAACATTGTTATATACCGGCACAATCACATACACCTAAACACAAGGATTTTAAATTTGAAAAAATTGCTACTCCAACACGAACATCCAACATGGCACCAGGCGATAACAAACATCCTTCTACTGCCCCTGACTTCAATTAGAAGTGCTAATACATGTTTATGGTGTATCTGAGCACACAATGCAGAAAAAAGGCAACAAATATGTAGCAGCAAAGGAGAGACAATTGGTAATAGTAGACAAATTCTGGCTGACTCAATAAATATACTTGAATGCAATAGCCTTGTCTATACATTGAACCTTTAATCACACTGATCATATTTCAGTTGGAAGGTGGTGGAATGTAATCCCACAGGCACAAAGCTAAACTTAAAAAAAAAATACATCTTAAAAATCAATATAAAAACATAATAGACAGCTCAAATTTAATTTTAGGTTATAAGTGAAATTTATATAAGCTTCTACAGTCCTGGTCAAATAATTGGCACACCTTAATTTTAAGGACATAATTCAAAAGACTTAAGATTTAAATAAATTCAAATTAACAAATTGATTATACTTATCAGAAATTCCCTGTGAGACGTGGGGCTTGAGACTGTGCCTGTTTTGGATCTTCGCAGGGAAATACACGGAATATTGAGAAAGCTTTGACAGTACATACTGTGTTGATAATGTGGAGGTACAGTACAAATTCCAAAAACATAATCAAATTGTTCCTCCAGCTGTTCCTTATACGGTATGTACATTTTACTTTTCCAACCTCTTATTGCTAACTGTCCAAACCTTTTTGGAATGTGTAGCTCTCATGAAATCCAAAATGAGCCAATATTTGGCATGACATTTCAAAATGTCTCACTTTCAACATTTGATATGTTATCTATATTCTATTTTGAATAAAATATAAGTTCGTGAGATTTGTAAATTATTGCATTCATTTTTTATTGACAATTTGTAATGTCCCTACTTTTTTGGAATCGGGTTTGTGTTCAGGTTACAGTCCTATGTATTGTACATAATAAAACTTAAATGAAAATGGTTAAATCCATGGTAGATGCATCAACTTTAGGATGCAGCTTGAGTCTGTTCTGATTGACAAATACATATATGGTAACATTTAGGTTAAGTCCTATAAATTAATGAGGACGGTTCAACTTGAGTGAAAAGTGAGTAAATCAGAATCAGAATCAGTTTTATTCGCCATGCAAGATATACAAGCACAGAATTTACTGTGGAACGAAAGTGCAAATATAGAACATATAAATATAATAATATCATATAATAAAATCTATTATAAAATACAAATAAGATAAAAAGTGGACACCAGCTGTACACTAAATATAACTATAGTAAGTGGGATATATAAAGTGCAGTGGGAGGGGGGGTATATATACAGTAGTACAACAGTGGGAGGGTGGGGTATATACAGGGGGAGGGGGGGTATATACACAGTAGTGCAAAATCACAACGGTAGTTTTAAGTTGTCATGTCATGTGCTAGAGTGGCTTGTGCAGAGTGCTGTAGGAGGATCCCGGAGCGGGGGTGTGGGGGTGTTGGTAGTCATACTGAGTCCTTGGCCCTGTTGAAGAGGGCAATAGCAGAGGGGTAGAAGCTGTTCCTGTGGCGAGAGGTTTTGGTCCTGATGGGCCGCAGCCTCCTGCCTGATTCAAAGGGTGTCCAGGGTGGGAGGAGTCGGCCACAATCTTCCTCACTTGCCTCAAGGACCTCGAGGTGTGCAGGTCCTCGAGGGATGGCATATTGCATCACCTTATCGGCGGCACGGATGATGTGGTGCAGTCTGCTCTTGTCCTTGGCAGTGGCAGCAGCGTACCAGGGCTCATGGATGGGATCAATAAGGGCCGTATAGAATTGCACCATCATTGTCTTTGGCAGGTTGAATTTCTTCATCTGCCACAACAAGTATATCCTCTGCTGGGCTTTCTTAACCAGTGAGGCGATGTTTAGCTCCCACTTGCGGTCCTGGGAGAGTGTGGTGCCCAGGAAACTGAGGGACTCAACAGTGTTGACCTGGTAGTCGCACAGGGTGATGGAGGAGAGTGGGGCTGGGTCCTTTCTGAAGTCCACAACCATCTCCACTGTCTTCAGAGCATTTAGCTAGAGATTGTTCTGGCTACACCAGGTCACCAGGTTGTCAGCTTCCCACCTGTAGTCAGACTCATCCCCACTGGAGATGAGCCCAATCAGGGTGGTGTCGTCTGCAAACTTCAGGAGCTTGACAGACGGGTGACTGAAGGTGCAGCTGTTGGTGTACAGGGAGAAGAGCAGAGGGGAAAGGACGCAGCCTTGAGGAGCTCTGGTACTGATTCACCTGGATTCAGAGACTTGCGTTCCCATCTTGACGCGCTGCTTCCTGTCAGACAGGAAGTCTGTGATCCACCTGCAGGTGGGGTCAGGCACATTCAGCTGGGAGACCTTGTCCTGAAGCAGAGCCGGGATGATGGTATTGAAGGCAAAGCTGAAGTCCACAAACAGGATCCTGGCGTAGGTGTTTGGGGAGTCCAGATGCTGATGGGTGAAGTGTAGGGCTATATTAACTGCGTCATCCACAGACCTGTTGGTTCTGTAGGCAAACTGCAGGGGTCCAGGAGGGAGTCTGTCATGTTTTTGAGGTGTGCAAGCACCAAGCGCTCGAAGGACTTCATTACCACAGATGTCAGTACGAAGGGTCTGTAGTTGTTCAGTCCTGTTGGTCTGGACTTCTTGGATGGAGGATTTGAGGCAGGCTGGCACATGGCATGTCTCCAAGGAGGTGTTGAAGAGGTTGCTGAACACCGGGGACAGCTGGTCCTCACAGTGCTTTAGCATGGCAGGGGAGATAGTGTCCGGTCCAGCTGCTTTGCGGGGGTTCTGTTTCTTGAACACTTTGTTAAATTCCCTCTCCCCAGAAATATAAGCGTAGGGAATACGACAAATATAACATTTATACGTATTGATGGCAAAGACAACAGGATTCAGGAGCAGAGAAAATAAAAAAGAAGAAACAGTGAGATGATTCCCATGCGTCACTTACAGAAGAGGCAATCTTTAAACATCCTTAAATATGGGAAATGTGCTCTTAATGTCATGGTTAGCATGCATATACCTCGAACTAGGTGACATTATTGCTTATGTTAGAGAACTCAAATAATTTATAACTTCAGTGAAAGCTAAATTGAATTTTTTGTCAAACATTATCTATGCATTTTACAAGTACCTGATGCCAGATAGCTGTTGTTAAAATGCATCATAGAATTTGAACAGGGCCTGTTCCCCAGGAAAAGTTGTACCAGGACACTGTTTGCATGGGTGACCGTGAAAGGCTAGCCCTGTTGACTTTTAAGAGTCACGCAAAAATGCTCTAGAAAGCAGTGGGGTCCATGTTACCTATTTCTCTTAAGCAAGTGCCATTTTGAGCAAGCAGGATGATGTTGGGCGCCTGCTTGCTGCTCCCAATGTCAACTAGGAACAAAGAACACCTTGCATCTGGACTTCGTCTTGTTCAAGAACTAAAACACACTAAGCCGGCCTTTAACATTGTTACTTTACTTTACATTCGATTTTGCTTTTAAATTAGATTAGATCAAATAGTTAATAGATAAGTAATAAAGAGGGAGAATTCCTTGACTGCATGGGTTCAGTTTTAACTTAGTTATTTTTTTTCTGTGTAGGATTCTTTGTCTAGTTCTACACTGATCCTTTCCTTCGTATTTCTAAATGAATGCAGGGTCAATCCAGTCAAACACACATCAACCCCAGCCAGTCAGCAGGTCTGTAGACTGTACCAAGCTCACAGGTTACATTGCAATGCTGCTTTTGTGTTATTTTTAACAAGTCATATATTTGGTAATAAAAGTTAAACCTGGGGAGGGGGCAGGGGGGACATCATAGCATGGCTAGCAGTGGCACGGGCCAGTATGGCCAGCAGACACTCAATAATAATAATAAATATTAATAGATTTTGTTGTAAAGCGCTTTTCATTCTGAGGAATCTCAAAGTGCTACAGTAAGATTACTTAAAACAACAGTTTAATAAAAACAAAACAACAATACAAATAATCAACACATAAAAGCCTTTCTAAGAAGAAAAGTCATCAGATCTGTTTTAAAAGAGTCCAGGCTCTGTACTGCTCTCAACTCGATAGGAAGGTGGTTCCAGAACTATGGCGCGGCTGAGCAGAAAGCTTGGTCACCCATGGTTTGGAGCCTAGTGGTGAGGACCTGAAGAAGCAGGTGGCCTGATGATCTGAGGGTACAGGCAGAGGATTTCAGGGTGATAAGTTCTTGTAGATATAGTGGTACTTGTCCGGTGACAAATTTATATGTGAGTAAGCGGATTTTTTTGTCAATCCTGGATGAGACAGGAAGCCAATGCAGTGAATATAAAATGGGGGTTATGTGGTCATATTTACTGACTCTAAATAGAACTTTAGCAGTGCTGTTCTGGATGTATTACAGCTTTTGAATGTACCTGCCAGAAACCCCAGTGAAGAGTCTGTTGCAGTAGTCCAGCCTTGAGGAGATAAAGGCATGAACAAGTTTCTCTGCATCTAGACAGGTTAGAAAGAGACGGAGCTTGGAGATGTCATATACATAGATTTCATATGGTCATTGGAGGTTAGCTGGGGAATCGGATGCCAAGGTTTGTAATGGATGAGGAAGTGATGACCTGGAGTGCTGTGCCCGATAGTCCAACCGTATTTTGGAGGCGAACCAGGAGAATGGCATGGCCTGCTATGTCAAAGGCCGCTGTTAGGTTTAGGAGAAAGAGCCACCTGGAGTACAGCTGTTTCAGTGCTGTGGGCCGAGCGGAAACCTGATTGAAATATCTCAAAGAGGTTGTTATGTTTGAGATAATTGTGTAGCTGAGAGGCGGCTTCATTCTCCAGAACCTTTGACAGGAAGGTGAGGTTAGACATTGGCCTGTAGATTGCAAGGACCTCTGGATCTAAGGTTGGTATCTTGAGTACTGGACGGATGACAGCAGTTTTAAGGGCAGGTGGGACGTAACCAGTTTTAAAAGAGAGATTAACAAAGTAGGTGATGATTGGGCTGACAATGGGAATAAATAACTTGAGCAGAACAGTTGGGATGGGATCTAGGGAGCAGGTGGACGGCTTCATTTTTCTTATGGTTTCCTCAGTTTGGCTCTGCTGAACCTCAGAGAAGTCTGTGATGGCAATCTCCCTGGCAAAGGGTTAAGGACTGGGGGAGACAGGGAGGAAGAGCCAAATATTGAAGAATGGATGCTATTGACTTTAGATCAAAAAAAGTAAATTAACCTATTGCATTGCTCTATTGTGGATTCAATGGATGAGGATGATTGAGGATTCAGGAGATGGTTTATTGTGCTGCTTTGAGTTTCCAGAGTTTTATTTATGAGGTTGGAATAAAATTGAGAGCGGGCATCCTTCAGAGCCTTAAAGTAAGTATTTTGATGATCGCGGAAGGCAAGCTTATGGATACTTAGATTACACTGTTTACAACGGCGTTTCAGGATTGGGCCCTCAGTTTTCATTTGCCGCAGTTGCTGTGGGAACCAGGGGGCCGAGTGTCTAAAGTTGACTTCTCGTGTCCTAATAGGGGTATGGAGGTAAAAACAAAATGCTCAGAGCTGTATTGTAGTACAGTATGTCACCTGTTCATCTTCAGTTACAGAGACTGGGCAGCTGATGAGGTCTATAGTGATGGCGGTTGGATCAATTTGTTCCCAGTTCCTAAATGATATTTGGCGCTTGGGTCTGATTGTTGGCAGCATAAATGAAAAGGCCATAGAGACCACTTGTGGTCAGATACACTTAGATAATTTACCTCCATGTTTTTAATGGGGGCATCAGTGATGACCAGATCTAGGGTGTAGCCCCTGGTGTGCATGGAAGCCTTAACATGTTGCTGGAGACCAAGACAGTCAATCAAACTCAAAAACTCTGTTGCAAGGTGACAGGAGGGATTGTTAATGTTCATATCAAAATCATCAAGAATAACAATTCTGCTTGACATGGAACAGAGTGATGTGAGTAGGTCATGTATTTCATGGAGAAATGAAGCGTGTGGTTTCAGGGGGCAGTATATGAGAACGTGGACTTATCAAGGACCATTTTGCTAACTCTAATCCATTTTCTGGGGTACGAGCTCAGGCTGCAGAAAGAACTTTGCTGTTCTCCTGATTTTTTAAGATGGAGGAAGAAGACAATATTCTGGAGTTCTCATCCGGACTCAAAAGTGGTTGCTTCAAGCCTGCTTTTCTAGCCATCCTACTGCCAACATTTATTCTATAGGCAAACCAAATTAACTTGATTAACCAAATGTACGCATCAAACTCCAATGGGACATCAGGAACTGCTGTGTACTGGCATTCATTGAGATGTAGCTCGTCCCGGAGTCTCCAACACGCCGGTAACACTGTCGGGTTTTAACATATATCACCAGGACAGGGCAACTGATTCATGCAAGCACAAGAGCAAAGGGGTCTGTGTAATGGTTAACTCATTTCACCTCTGGTCCTTGAGCTTCAGTTTACTTCAATTGTCATGAGTGAAGTCTATTTCTCCCAAGGCAGACAAGCCCACTGTTTCGGATGAACTGCATGTGGACCCAGATGCACCCTTCATTGTTGTTGGAGATTTCAAGAGATCCAATATGAAGAAGGTCCCATCCAAATACTATCAGTACATTGACTTCACAAGAGGAAACTACACCCTTGACCATTGTTATAAGGCATTCTGGGATTGTTAGAAACCCCTCTCTCCCCCCGTGCTTTTGGTACGGCTAATCCATTCTTTTCCTCCCCATATATAGACAAAAGCTAAAACAGGTTAGATCGGTTACAAGGTCAATCCACCTGTGGCATGACAAGTGTGTGGTAACCCTCCACAACTGTTTTGACACCACTGGTATCGACTGCATTGATGATGTCATCCACATGAAGGTTGTCTGGTCTTTCTCTATTAAAAGCCTTCGGTTGAAGTCATGGTCTGGGCCAACCTAAGAGCCTGGTCTGTCACCTTTAACACTAAACGGTACAGGAAGGTTAGGTACGACCTTATGAAGGCCATAAAAGCAGAAAGAAGGCCTTACCAGACCATGGTGGAGTCCACAGTTACCAAGGCTCTGACACAAGGCGCATGTGCAGTGGACTTTAAGCCATTATAAACTACAAAGGGAGAGGTTCCAGTGAGACACACTCCTCTGTACTTCTGGCAGATGAAGTGAATGCCTTCTGCACTTGCTTTGAGAGGGACTGTGACCCCCCTGCAGTGGAGATACCTGAAGGCCTAGCCAGCAGTGTGCCTTCATTACCTGTAGCTGAGGTGAAGCACTGCTTCAAAATATTAACTCTCGCACCTAGCCCAGACAGCATATCAGGTGGAGCCCCCAGGGAATGTGCTGACCAGCTAGCATGGGATTTCAGTGACATCTTCAACCTCTCTCTCTGCCTCTCCGTATTCCTAACCTGCTTCAAAAGGACACCATTGTTTCTGTGCCCAGGAACAGCAAGGTCACCAGTATGAAAGACTATCACCCTATAGCACTGACCTCTGTCATCATGAAGTGCTTCAAGCGGGTAGTCAAATCATTCATCTGCTCCTTGTTGATTCTCACCCTGGACCCTATGCAGTTTGCATACTGGTCGAACAGGTCTAAAGACGATGCCATCGCCCTGACAATGCACACTGCTGTCTCCCACCTGGACAAAGGGAATACGTCAGTGAGGATTCTGTTGATTGACTACTGCTCAGCATTCAACATCATCATCCACTCTAGACTCATCTCTTGTGAGAATCGGACCGGATTATAAACGCAAATTTCAGTTCCTCATTTTGGTTCCACTTAATTTGTCGACTGAAATATTTTCCCTCTGTCATTCCAAAACGGAAAATGTCAAACTTTCACTTTAGTCTACTTTTATCTAGCTTTCGTAAATGTAGACTATTTTTGAAAGGCCACACTTTCCTTCAGGCCTCACCAAAAAAGACGTAAAAGCATAATAACCATTCACTGCACATGATGGCCAATAAACATATTACACTTGCTCTGCTAGTCTACCATTAGCTTGCTAGCTTTTAGTGCATTTATAATGCCTAAAACAAAGCGGTTGAAAGTGTGGCTGTATTCACAATGTGAAAGAATTTTAGGTCTGATGGTCTTAAGGTATCTTACGACCTGAGTGGGAAATTCTTGAAAGGATTTATTGAAGTGGGTCTTTATCGTAGGGACCTTATCCTGCAGAAGTGTTTTGCTTTAATTAACACTTGTTTGTAAATGATCACATGGAGAGGAGGGTACCTTCTGTATGGTAATGTCATGTAGCTCCATGACTCTTTTGGCCATTGGAAAATGTAACATGGAAGGACATTTATGTATCAGTTCCTGAGACCATGTGTTGAACTTTCATTGCATTGGCTTAGGAAGTATTTGACTGACACTCATTGAATGAATAACTTCTGTAAAGACCATATGTGGTAAGATTATATAAGGCTCTGTGAGAATTTACGTACTACTCCTTTGAATGACTAGTAGTGTAATAGAACGTGTCTTCTGTTTTGAGTGGTCACAGACTGTGCTGTTTGCTGATGTACCGTACATAATAAAACGATTTTAGTAAGATGCCATTCTGAGTATTGTAGCATACAACAGCGAAATAATTTCCACCACAACAGCCAAGGGTTCGGACATTGCAAAATGCAACAAACTTAAACCGATTAAATGCAAAGGCAAAGTGTGTCAAATTTATTAAACTTACTGATGGGGAGGGCACAGGTGGTGAGAATCTGTGAATGCATTTCATCCACACTGATCACCAACACAGGTACCTCCCAGGGTCTGTAATCAGCCCACTCCTTTTCTCCTTGGTCACGCACAACAGTCCGGCAGCGCTGAGTACCAACCTCCTTGTTAAGTTTATTGACGACACGACCATTGTGGGACTCATCTCTGACAGTGACGAGTCAGCCTACAGAGATGCTGATACCCTGACATCATGATGTCAGGAAAATAACCTGCCTCTCAATGTCAGCAAAACTAAGGAGATGTTGTGAACTATAGTAGGTGGCAGGAGGAGGAGCATGGACCCCTACTCATCAACGGATCCGAATCGGAAAAGGTCAGCTGCTTCACGGTTCTCAGGGTAAACATCAGCAAAGTTCTCGGCTGGTCTGCTCACACCAATAACGTGTTCAAAGCAGTCCAGAAACACCTTTTGTTGTTCAGGAGACTGAAGTAGTTTGGCTAACTAATACAGGTGCACTATAAAGAGCATACTGACTGGTTGCATCACAGTGTGGTATGGTAGCTGCACTGACATAACCAGAAGGACCTATGTAGGCTGTTCAGTTCATCATTGGCAGGAAGCTCCTTGCCCTACAGGACAGCTACTACACACAATGCCTCAGAAAAAGTGGCAGGCTTCTAAGAGACTCTTAACACCCATTTTCAGTCTTGTTATCTTCTGGCAGATGATACAGAAGAACTTGGTCTTGCACACATAGACTGGACTATAGTTTCTTCACAAGGGCCACCAAGGTCACAATTTAGCTTACTCTATGGATTTTAGGTTTTCACTCATTCAATAGCTAGTGCTAGCAAGGCACCTTTTTCTTGAAAAATTATTTATTTAGCATCGATTTTGACAGACGGGGAAGGCAACACAAAGTATTTTACCTGTGTGGGTTGCTGTTTCCAGAATGCTAAACAAGTGAAAACCTCAAATCGTAGAGTAGTAGTTTAAATAGGCCTATATACAAAATGTCATACCTAGCAACCAATATAGCAACCAGAACAGTTTCCCGCAAGCATGAGTAGCTATCTCAAAAATGTATGGTCGGCTTAGAAACGGACACGTCCTTGGATCTGAACAGCATTGTGATATAAGACAGGACAATTTTTGGCATTAGAACAGTTTTCTGGCATGACCGTTGTACTTTCAGTTGCTGATGGCACAATCAGCAATAAAGCATTGATTGTACGCTACTTGTCTATAGGTTAGCATAGGTTATATGGTTTGTATAGGACATTATGTTTATCATAGGTTTTGTATACTGTAAAGGTTATTACAGTATACTTTTTATTTGTATATTTAAGAGGTTTATTACATTATTTGATAGCTTATCATAGGCGTATCCTATAGTCTAAGTACTGTTATGTCATGTTATGCCAGGTTGCTTTACGGTATCTTGTCTAAAGAGTTTCAGTGTTCAGTCTGATCCTGTGTTGATCTGTGCATCTAAGAATAAAATACTTGAACTTGAACTGAACCTTCTATGATGTAAATTTTAAAATATTTGGCCATTTTGAGGAGGAACCTGCATCGCTGCTTGAAGCTATATTTTTATAATCATTTTCTGCTCATTTCTACAGAGAGTCTGGGGCTTATCCATTGACAAACGTTGTTTTTATTAAGGTTGGTACTCTATTGAAGTTAAAATGATTGGATCTGCCCAGAGCCACTCTGGATCTGCCATAACCAATTGCTAACGTTTGGTCGTGACGTAGGTCATGCACCAGGATGTAGACACTTAGGCTGTAAACAGCAATGGAATGAATGAGCAGAGGAGTGTTTGAAGGTGTTGAATCTATATTTGACACTAAGGCAAGTGATAATGTCTACAGTCAACTGTAAAGCTGTGTGTAATCATTCACAAAACGCTGCTTTGGTCGTTTCGGGTCTGCCACCCTTGCAGCGCGGTGACTACCACACTACAGCACGGTACAGATATTTTTCAGATGTGGAAGAACGAGGAGACGACTGAGACATTGGACCATTCCACCGACAAGAGACACAGAGACCTCACACCTTCCATACAATATGCGGCTCCTACAAAAAGTCTCTAACTTTGACAGAAATATTCTGTTTAAGATAAATTATTGACAATTATGGAAAGGGGTACTTTCCAAAGGACTGTAGGGCTGTAGCAATTTAATCAGTTACTTTCCTGGTTTGTAGTAGTTCAGCTTTGAAGCTCTATCAAAGAACACCTAATTGGAATGTTGTAGTAAATGTTGTTTAAATAGTTTATTGTATTATGTACAGACAATAATAATAATGACCAGAAAAAGACATATATACACTAATTATCCTTGCATATAATGGTAGAGAATTTGTAAAGAATATTCTTACTCCATTTGCAGTACACTAAACACCTTTTCACAGAATGTCTTATAGCTTCTTTTATGCCGTAAATAGAGTCTTTCAAGTATATAATTGTTCTCTTTTATTTACTACATCTACAGTTTTGTAGAAAAGAACAAATTACAAGAAATGTACAATAATTTGTACAACTAACACACTAACCATGGTCCTGCATGAGTACTCAAAGTGTTCTGTTCATCATGAGAATCACTACATTTATTGTTATCATTATTATTGTCAATATGATTAAATTATTAAGTGTTCTCAGCATTCCTGTTTGCCTATACAGAGGGAAAACCCCAAAATGGACCTTTAGATGACACTAGGCTTACGTAAACATACAGACACTGATCTGGCTAACCTGGGGTTTGAGTAAGCTGTTTCCTCTGGCTGGGTGATTTGATCATCTGAGTGTCTGTTTGTGGAAGACATATTTAATTACCCTTTCAAAAGAGTGACCTCTCCCAAATGAACATCTGACCAGTAGGGACAGATGCCCCCTGCTAATTTAGAAATGTGTCTACAAGCCCTATGTTACCACCTAGATAGACGTTTGGAAGCAAGAGCTCAAAGGTCAACTGATAGTATTCTTTTAAGAAGAATACCATCACAGAACTACACATGAAAACTACATTTATTTAGATGATCCAATGACTACTGAGAATTGATTGTGTTGATGACAGTATAAATGATTGAGGATAGAACAAGACCACTTTGTAACAGGGATCAGACTTGTCTCCTTGCTGGCAAGCATTAGCTCAACGACTGTGCTCTTATTACCCAAAAGTTATTGTAATGGAGATCTGGATAAGTTAAATATCACACTGAACCATATTGTAGATTGACATCTATGTCCCCCAATAACATCACTAATGATGATTAGAATTTCCGTTAAATAGTCCAATATAAACACAGGAAGGTTAGGAATCACATTCAACTGTTCAAATAGTGTAAAAAGTGGGGAGACAATTACAGCTATCTGTTTAGCATCGCTAGCGTTTGCCTTAGCCAAGTCCTTCACAACTAACGAGGCGAGCTATAAACTTAAACATTTCCTGAACCTCATGGAAGGAGGGCCACAACATCATGGCCACCAACGTAACTCTGTAAAGATGGTTTATGCTTCGGCTTTAAGTTCTGGATATTCGGTTTCGTTGCCATAATGAAATGAATGGCTTCGCTTGCATCTTTTTCCAGCATTACAGAACTACAACTCAAAATAGCTCGATACATCAACGTCATCATTATTTATCGCTCTCTCTGTTCGCTGATTGGGCCTTCAGATATCTGAGTGGAAAAAACCTAAGCGGGTGTATCGACTCCAGATCTACTACAGAAGTGAAATTAAAATTGAGCGGAAGTAGGTTGGATTGTAGACCAGACGCAGCAATAAAGAATAATATAATAGCCCACAACTAATGTTGCAAAATGTAATTAACATGTTGATTCATCTAAACAATATGGTCTAACTTTATCATCTTGCATCTGAATTTGCAAGTGTCTCACAGAAAAATTGAGAAAAAGTGGAAAAACCTAAGCAGATATATTAATTCCAGACCTACTACAGGAGCGAAATCAAAATCGAGCCGAAGTACGTAGGACAGCAATGCCAGGCTACTGTCTTGCACTTAGTACAATTAACTTTGAACACCAGCGCATGCATCAGTACTATCTTTCACCTGACGCACAGCGGACTTTTCCGTTCACAGATGCACGTTGGTAAATTAGGGTATGAACTTGTGCTCCAGGGGGCCGTTCAGAGGAAAAGGAGGCGTGTTCCAGTGCAAACGTTGCCTGGTGCTATTTTGCTGTTTCAGAAAATAATTCCACAACAGACCAGGAAAAAGGTGGTTAAAGGTCAGTGGCGCGTCATTTAAGTGGTATTTTACGGGCGCAATCTTGGCAATAATGCAGCGTGTGCACAATGCGCATGTACATTGCTTTTCATATACTAAACAAATGCAGCAGTTCCCATTTTTGCAAACATTGTTACAAGAAAAAATATGACCAAATTAGGGAAATAATTATGGTGTCCATGAAGAGATGAAAAAAGGCTATATATTAAATCGAGCTTACACATTTATCCAAATTGCTGTTTGTGCCTATTGCTTACATACTTTTTGCAGAATTTGGCTCATTACGTCAAAACTCTACTCACAAGCCAATCAGACTCAGCACTTGGAGATTACGGTATGAACTCACATATTTGCCAGAATTAAGCATTGCAATCAAAACAGAACACTCCATTCTAAAAAGGAAATTCTTGCAACAAACCCATACACATGAGCACCTTTTGAATTACTCTTTCATATCACCGGCAACACGCAGATGTGCTTCATATAAACACTGTAGTCTTTGCGTTTCTTTTTTCATAACCTTTACGCAGAGTCAAATAACTATAATTCTATATTGTTTGGTTAATGTCAATACACCGCTCAGTTTACCCCTCTATTTTTAAACATAGGAGAATAGGTAATTTTGGATGTTTGCCAAATCTGAACCCACCTAAACCTGCATCAGCTGTTGTTAGTGTTAGATTTAGACATTTAAAAATAAAAGCAATAAATAAGAGGGTTTTCCTAAAGATTCCTAAATATTGATTTGAAATAGATATCTTAATGGGAAGCAGACATTCATAATGACAAAGAAAATGGGAAACGTTGGGTGTGGTGGATGGTCTGGTTAGAGCTCTGTAGGTACTCGCCCTTAAGCAAGTGTAAACAAAAACTCAATCAACCATGCTTATTCTGTTCTGTTGACCTGAATGCAGTCGGTAATACTGACTCTTTTTCATACTCTTTTATATAAAACTTTTGTACACTTATTTTAAGATCAGCAATTCAAAGGGCAATAGTCAACATTGGTCTCACTAGCAAATTCAAATCTGACTGGCTGTAACATCATGAGGCATCAGCAGGATATGTATTACTATCTACGCTTCTGCCTTCAAGACAAGGAGAGGAAAGCATCAGTGACAGTGTAATAAAAGCTAGAAAAGGACGTCTATTAACAAGTTAATGATGTCCCAGGGGACCAATGGGAAGCAGAGGCCATATTTGCTGCTGGTGGTTCTTAGTTCTTTCTGACAGACCAAAAGCACCCCAGTCAAAAAAGATTTACATGGACTTGATTTGGCTTCTGTCTTAATCTGTGGCATCTTATACTCATTCACGCACATGCAAACGCACAATAATCTTGTATCTCCTTCTGTATAGACTTGAAGAGCAAATAAATTAAACAATAAAAATATGCACATGAGACAACAGGCAAGGGAGGAGGATCAGATAAAGTAATATGGGGAGGACATGTAAACGGATGCCCTATGCCCTGACAGTAAGATGCACCAAAACCTCTGTAGAGGTAGACACATCCTTCCCGGAGTCTGCCAGAAAAATGTATATCTAAGTCATGGAGCCCCTTCTCATTTGCTAGCCAGGATCTAGATTGCATGAATCCCACAATAATGTTGGAGCAACAAACAATTAGAAACACAGCTAGTAGAATCATCAGATATCATCATCCAATAACAACTAATCAGTGCTTGGCGTCACTTATAACACATAGCTAAGGTAATAAGGCATACCCCTTTGTGTTTTAACAGCATAATGCAGACCCTGGCACTGATTATTCAGAGGGTGCCTCAGAAGAGTTTATGCATCTGACAACCAAATGATTGCTTGGTGCGATAGAAGATTTACGAAACTGGACTAAAACGTAAGAAAACATCTCATAATAAATGGGTGAACTTTCTTTTTTTTTGCATCCCCCACCCCCTTCTTCCTCTCTGTGAAGCACCTTGTGTTGCATTCTGGTATGAAAAGTGCCATATACATATTGTTTTAATTGAATTATATATACACACAACATACAATTCCTAAATATAGATTGTACATACACTACCGGTCAAAAGTTTTAGAACACCCCAATGTTTCCAGTTGTTATTTAAATTTAAGCAGTTCAAGTCCAGTGAATAACCTGAAATGGTACAAAGGTAAGCGGTAAACTGCCAGAGGTAAAAAAAAATGTTTAGGTTACCAAAAACTGAAAATGTATGTACATTTCAGAGTTATAAAACGCTTAAAAGCATAGGTATTTCCTTCAGAGGAATTGCAAAGAAAGCAAAGGTGTCAGTGAGTATAGTTTTCTATACCATCTAAAGGCAAGCTGTTGACTCTGAGAGTCAACAGCTTGCGTGATAGGGGGCTCACTGGACAGCTGCAGGTTTGACAGGTCAAGTGGCAGTAAGAAAGCCATTGCCAAGATGGCAAAATAAGAAAAAGAGGCTTGCCTAGGCCATTAAGCACCGCTAGTGGACTACTAAAGACTGGAAGAAGGTGTTATGGACTGATAAATCGAAATTTGAAATCTTCGGTTCATCACGCAGGGCATTCGTACGCTGTTGAGAAGGCGAAAACATGGTTCCTCAGTGTGTGACACCAACTGTCAAACATGGAGGAGGAAGCGTGATGGTCTGGGGCTATTTTGCTGGATCCAGAGTCAGCGACTTGCTCAGAGTGAGTGGCACCTTGAACCAAAACTGCTACCACAGCATTTTGCAGCACCGTAAAATACCCTCTGGTATATGTCTAGTTGGTCAGGGGTTCATCCTACAGCAAGATAATGACCCAAAACATACCTCCAGGTTATGTCAGAACTACCTTAGAAGAAAATAACAAGACGGTAGGCTTCAAATCATGGAATGGCCAGCAGTCCCCAAACTTAAACCCCATCAAGCTGGTTTGGGATGAACTGGACAGAAGGCAGAAGGGTGAAAGCAAAGCAACCTACAGTACAAGTGCAACACATTTGTGGGAACTTCTGCAACAGTGTTGGGAAGACCTTTCCAAACATTATTTGATTTCCATTGTAGAAAGAATGCCACGAGTGTGTTGAGCTGTTATATCTGCAAAAGATGGCTACTTTGATGAGTCCAAAATTGTGATAAAATTGTGTTAAACAAAACGATTTCATGATTTATTTTTATCTACATTTGTTTATTTGTTCTATGCTTTAATTTCAGAGTACATTGAGACATTAAACTGCGTAAATTTCAATAAGAACCAGAAAAATGGAGGTGTTCTAAAACTTTTGACCGATAGTGTAGAAATCAGTTACTTGTATATTTTTGTATTGTCCGTGTATGTGTGTTTATATATTGTAGTGGGATGTGATAATTTAACAGTCTATATACTTAGTCTATATACTTAAGTATATAATTAAGTATGGTGTTATTGGGGCACCACTCCAAATTCTCCACCATCTACACCATAAGGTTCTGGTAAGGTATGTTCCTAAATTTATGCTACAAATAGAGAGACAAAAGGCTGCATTGCTAATGCAAACTTGAACTTGAAGGCTGATTAGGTTTGTCTGATGGGGTTGGGTGAGACTCCATTTGTGTCAGTGATAGAATGTTGGCCCTATGTGGTGTGGCTGACCTTGCTACTGTATATATAATGTCTATTTATAGCTTGTGTGTTTCAAACTTAATATCAGAGTGCCAATAAGGCTCCTGCATGGCTTGGCAGCTGAACTCTCATCATGTTTGCTGTTATGAATGTAACACAGTGTCAAAGGAGAGGGTGGCTGGCTGTTGCAGCATGGCCTGCTGAAACACAGCCAACAACCCATACACCTCTCCACCAACATCAGTGGACAGGACATCCTGCAATGATAATTCCAAATAAATGACCTTCATTATCTCTATAGTGGATAGTGTGGAGGATAGTACTGTAACAGTTTGAAACTGTGTGCGTAAGACTACATATTGTGTTTTTGATGTTGCTGCTAAGGCATCTCTTACCATCACATACTGGTTGGGTTCCACTCCAAGAACCATTGTGAAGGCAAGTCCTCTCAGCTGAGCCAATTAGAGTGTAGCCTGCCTCACAGTTAAATCTCAACAGGCTCTTCAGTTGGAACTCCTCCCCCAATCTGGAGCCATGGGGAGGGATGCCAGGGTCACCACACACACCTGTACTACCACCTGGGACAAAGAGGGAGGGTCATAAAACACACGCAAACATACGTACACAGACATACAGCAGCAGCAGTAGTTACTGACTTTGTGTGTAGGTATTATACTGTCAGTCTAAAAGTAAAAAAATAACTATAGGTAGATGACAAGACATCCAGATTTTTGTGCATATTTGTTTATACATGTGTTTACAGTACCTGTGCAGTAAGGTGGCGTTCCACTCCAGCGCCCATCTTCCTGGCAAAAGCGTGTGGCATTGCCCAATAGTGTCCTCCCTTGGACACAGCTGTACTGTACTAGGGAGCCTTGTGTGAACTGCCTTCCTGATATCACTGCATTTGGTGGAGTCCCAGGATCGCCACAAGAAATGGCTGCAGGTAAAAATAAATCTTGAGTGGTTTATTCTATTAGATATGTTTGGCTATTTTCAAGGATGGGTTACAGTTTTTTAGATGGGTTGCTGATAATGGATATATATTGTTGAGGTTTTCAAACTCCACTATTATTAGTATCTTTATTAAATGTAAGCAGAGATACAGCCAATATCTGCAGTAAGGGTTGTCTCACCAAGGCACTTTGGCAGGGCTCTATCCCACCGAGCATCTGCTAGGCAGGTAATGAGTGATGAGCCCAACAAGTAGAACCCAGCCTTGCAGTGGAATACCACGGAGCTCCCGAAGCTGAAGATCTCTGGGTGGCGCTGTGGCTGGCCAGACTGACGCACAGAGTTTTCCACAAAGCCCGGATCAGAGCAGTTTACCACTGCAAGATGAAAGTAGATGAACGCTTCAGATGGAAGAAGAGGAGGAGGAGGGACAGTAGACAATGGTCATGGAAATCAATAGATGGGGAAGGTTGAGCTGAGTGTCAAGCTGGAAATCTCCACTGTATCTTTTGCTCTGTCTAACAATCCACCACTCCCTCATATTCCCACTTCATCTCTTTTGTCATATGTCCCACTTCTCCTCCGTGCTGCCGCAGAAGATAAGCTAGTAATAAGAGAGCCAAGCACATTTGTTGCCTTACAAACTTGACAGAACATTGCGGTGTGCCCTTCAGCTGAAACAAAAAAGACAGAGAAATAAATATCTGGAGACAGTGTGGGAAAAAGAGAAAGATAGAAAAAAGACAGTAAAGAGACAGGGAGATGGAGAGTGGCACAAGTCTTTTAGTGTGCAGCAGAGACAGCAACAACACCTGTCAAATTCTGCTCCCTATCCAAGCTCTCTGGGAACCTACACCTCCCCAACTCATAATTGGCAGCTGCTCCTGGCCCGTTCCTGCCTGTAAAATATATCATTATTCTGGTCAGCCGCCCGACAATGAGGGGCCATTACTACATCTGTGTGAAGAAGAAATGGTAACAGAGCAGCAAAAAATGAAGACAAGAGGAAGACAGAATAAAATAACACAAAAGAACTGGCTAGAGGCCTGGTGTGAGATGGTAACATACTGTAGAGAGCAGAGTATGAAGCCATATCGCAGTGAATACAGTGCCGGTTCCTTCTTAGCTCTTTTCCCCTATCTCTGCTCCCTAAATCCAAGTTATACATTGACATATATGCAAGGGGTCGGATGTAACCTGCTTCAATCCAAAGTGATTTGATATCATGTCCAAGAGTAGGTGGAGATTAGCTAAAATATCAGTAGGGACCATGTTGAGGGAAGTATGGTATGTCATCTCCTTCATGTCTGCTACCATAGCCAGGACCATGCATGTAGTACTTCCTAAACAGTACTATGAATTTTACATGGGCTCTGATTGCCTATATTATTCTAACTCAAAAAGCCTGAGTGTAAAACCTAATTCAGGATTGAGAATTAAGCTTCTGTGCTTTCCATAGCCCACAAACGGACGACAGGACTGTTACAGACTAACCCCCCAAAATACACTTTTAGACTAGCCATTTATAGTTGCAAAGCAATTTAAACCATTTCAAGATCGAGTCGCAACAGATTGACCATAAACATGAAAACAAAGTGAAAGAAAAGACCACTCACCTAACAAGGCTCAGGGTCGTCCACTTATGCAAAACATCCCAACGGAAATGGTCTAGTTACATTCCCAAAGTTCCAAACAATCCAATAAAGTAAAATGTTTCACCCATTCTAAAGGGGTCACCTGTTGCACTGTAGCCATTCAGGTAAACTACCTTCTAACTTTAGTTCAGATTGAAACATCCTGAGTGGGTTGGTCCCAAAAGTACCACGGAACTCTGACTTTTTTTGACTGACACCTCATTTGACCCAATAGGAGCTTTCATGTCCTATCTTCTAAATAGCCTCAAGGCCTTCTAAACTTAACCAGGTGACGGAAATATTGCACTTGGCTTCATGAAATTCTGACGACAGTAATGTGCAACTTTGGAACATTTCAACTTAAAAATCCTCATGCAAAATGGTTCACAGAAGCAGGGCTTTCTCTGTGTCTGTGTACAAAATGTAAAAAACCTTTCTTTTGTAACTTACTTTTTCGTATCTTGAATAATTGCAGAACAGACTATGAAAACAAAATAGCTGTTCAAAGAAGTAGTGAATAAATGCACTTGGGGTACAGAATTATGATTACTACTCATTGATCTTCAAGTAACAAAACCAAGCAGTATTTATGGAAAAACTAATTATATTAAAATACATATAAATGAATAAAATTACATTCAACACAAGAATATAAATTATAGTACATAAAATGGGGGTAGTATAGTATATAAATAGGGGTTGGCAGTGGGAAGTATCAGCTTGATGAAATACATACCGATGAATCAGATAAGGTACTCTCAAGTGTTAATGCTTTAGTTAGTGTGTGTCAAAAATACTCATGGGCAATTTGGATATAGTATATGACAGCTGTAATTACCACCTTTCATAAGAGATAACACATATGAAAAGCAATATCTTTTTATTCTAATACGGATAAGGTATTTGACCATGGTTAGTAGGGATCCAAATGGAGGGCACTTTGAGAAATGCCTGGATGTATCCTTAGAAAAATGTGCTAAAATATTAATTTAGATATTTAGACTAGGTAAACCTCCATGCTGTGGTCGAATGATGTCTTCCACCTAATACCTAAGCACCTTCCTGACACAGAAAATTCCTTGTTTGTGTTATATGGTGAATGAAGTCGATTTTGATTCTAAAAGCATTTGCTGACATCTGTAGGCAAAACAAAATTCAAGTAGAAATAAAAACTGTCATTGTATTCCAGCTTCTTTTACTCGAAACTGGTAGCACTTAAAGGGATTCTGATGACAGCGGAAACTTCACAGTGTCAGTGTGTGTCTTGGCGTAGATTTTTATAAGTTTCTCCTTGCCTCACATACCATTACAAATTATTTTTGATTCTGCAATGTTTGAAAAATAAAGTGTGATTTTGTACTAGAGCATGTGGTTTACCTGTGCATGTATGTGTTTCATTGTGTACCTTTGCAAACTGGCAATGTGTTGCTCCACTGTCCATTGATGCGGCACTGTGCCCTGGAAGAACCGTAAAGCAGGAATCCGCGAGAGCAAGTGAAGTTGACCATGTCGTTCAGATTGAATTCACTCCCATTTGTCCGCCCGTTGGCAGGGTTGCCCGGGTGGCCACAGGTGATGGCTGTAAGATCAAAGGGAGGAGGTTTTAACTAATATGCTATTCAGTGCGTATGTGTAGACAACCTTGACACAGACAGGGGAGAAATAGAAAGACTTACGGACGCAGACGGGGGCCTGTCCAGACCAGCGGTGGTCCTGTTGGCAGATGCGCACTGATGTCCCAATGAGGCGGAAGCCCAGGTTGCACTGATAGACCACAGTATCTCGGTAACTAGAGCCATCTCCACTGATATGTCCATTGGTAATAGGGTCAGGGGAGTCACAGTGACCCGCTAAGATGGAAGACATTGGGAGACAATCATTAGAATCAAAGTTACCTGATAGTGGAGAGAAATCAGTGTTATAAAGAACCAAAATCATTGTATATACTTTAGTAAAGTTTACCAACTGTTACAGTGTACTTCACCTAGACACTTTGTCTCAGTGCCGCTCCACAGTCCATTTACACTACATTCCCGGACATGGGACCCTACTAAAGTGTATCCTGTGTTACACATGAAGATGCCAGTGGCACCATACGTAGTCAGTGTACCCATCTTGGTGCCATAAGGAGGGGATGGCAAATCTCCGCATGATATAACTATAGGAAACACACACAATCAATGCACATAGAACCAAAGATTATGTTTCACAAAATATGTGTCTACAATTTCACCTCAAGAGAACCTGAATGTGGCTGTTGAATTTGCATCGTTCTCTTTATTCAAATGACCTGTACATCCTGTACTTTATGGACAAGGGGTCAAGCCCACTCAAACCTTTATTTGTATGTAGTAATAGGTGCATTTGTGTGAATCCTCCTCCTCGACAAAGACATCAACAGCTCCTCTGACCTCTGAGTACCTCATCACAAATGCACTGTTTACCCTGCTCTGTGTGTTTGCATGTATAGAGCCATAAAGTTGCAGTATTTATCTGTTTGTTTACATTGTTACACAAAAGGTTGACAGATTGAATGATTACGTAGTCTAACATTGTGAACTACAACTGAAGTTGATTTAGTAAAATGCATCAGCTTCTTACCCCCTATTCACACCAGACACCTCTATGGTGCGTCAGGTTACAACACAACGGTCGGAGCTAATCGTGCCTTATGGCGTTATGGGGGGTCCTTAGTGCCAAGTAATGTTACCAAAGTTTGTAACCATCACTATGCCTAACAAAGCAGACAATCACTGCCACCTCTACGTCGTTACGTCAGGTATAGTGATGGGAAGTTCAGATAATTTTACTGACTTGGTTGTTTGAATCTTGTTCAGTAAAATGGACAAAAAATATTTGAGTCATTTCTTAATTTCAACGGGTTGCTCCACATTTGATAGCTAATTCCCTGGCCTGAATGCTACCATTGCAAAAAATT
This sequence comes from Plecoglossus altivelis, assembly GCA_036571765.1. NCBI lineage: Eukaryota > Metazoa > Chordata > Actinopteri > Osmeriformes > Plecoglossidae > Plecoglossus > Plecoglossus altivelis. Next base: position 4,641,243 of record BROE01000016.1, read on the forward strand.
ATAATATTCTCATGGAAATGTTAGTGCTTGGAAATGTTAAACATGTAATTACTTGTGATCAAATATCATTTTGTCCTAATCATATGAAAGTGACTGAGGTAAACCAACATTGTATTTTTCTACTTCTGAGCATATGCAGGTCACAGAAATGATCTAAAGATTGTATGGAAGTTTGCTAGTGAGTTACACCGGAGCTGCCGCATAAAATCATAGTGTTGTGCGGGACAGCATGAATAAAGTTGACAGTACCATGTTATTTGTATTTTCCTTACTTGCACAGCATACCTAGTAGGCACACTGCCATACTAGGGAGTCACAAAACAAAATGAAAAGACTTCACGCCATAGAAAAACTTTCACACAAAACAAAGCAATCCTGGTGGTCTCGTCCATGGTATTACTACTTGTCTACACCTCGACTGTACTTGACTGTACTCCCTCTCTCCCCTTGCATTCCCCCAAACATGTTACCTTTTAAAGGTAACACTGGGTTGACAATCAAGTCAAGACATTACACTTGGTTTCTCATTCAAGCTTCAGATATCCTTGGGCCTGGCTCCCAGGAGGGGGTGCCCAAGGACCCAGTGATCCCCCTGAACTGCCACACATCCCCCTCAACAGTTCAGACTCAGAGGGGTGGGTCTATAAGAAACATCCTCACTAGTAAACTCCGGCCTGGTGTTACCTCTGTGTGGGACTGGCCTCTCCCTCAGTGTGGGGGTGGGCGCCTCGGTCGGCAGGGGCTCATCCCATGATGGGTTATTTGTCCAAATGCCCCACACCAGAAACATTGTATCTGCTTGGTATGAGCACTACGTCTAGCTTCTGGTGCAGATGTGTACGTCCTATTGAAGTTCTTAGGAGGTCCTATTCTTCTCCTGCCATTAATGGTGGGTCCCCGAGATGTCTTCCTACCCTCACAGCTCGCCAAGTGCTTCAGTGGCCTCAAATCTTTCTATTAACTTGACCAACATGTCCACAGTGTCAGGGTTCCCATTGCCAACAGTCTTCAACATGTGAGCAGGCGGTTCTCTTGGGCATTTGTCTATTACTAGTGTTTCAAACACTTTCTCAACTGTTGTGGCAGGTCCTAGCCAACCCATCGCACCCTGGTTTAGGTGAAACCATAACAGGATCTCTTGCTTTAGCGTTACATAGGTTTCTACTCCTTCCTCTCGCAGATAGAAATAGGGTGCCTGGGCCGGACCAGGCCACTGGGGGGCAACGAGCCCCGTCCGTTCACCTATGTCAGGGTGTGTAGAGGATTTCGTCCCCACTTAAAGTGCACGCACAAAAAAATTTGTTCATCTGCCAACTGAGTCTTTTGGTCAATTATCTGTTCTTCTGGCGACTGAAATTTCTAGCCTTTGAATTATTTTTCATGTGACCTGCATAGGCTCAGTGGCCTATTGGTAGAGGAAGTCGAAAGGATGTGTTGACATTCTTCTGGTAAGAGTCTTTGGATGATTTTGCATGTGATCAGCATAGGCTCAGAAGAGGAAACATAAAGGATTTGTTTATGTCATTCACTTTTGCATGACTAGTAAGTTTATTAAAGTGAAACGTGAACAAGATTTCACAAAACGTTAGTCCCAAATCATAGTAAAGATTTGTTCAAAGTGAACAAATCCTTCATGGACGACACATCACTAGTCTGCCACTATGTGGATAGCTAGGTCGATAAGATGGCAGCTAGATATAACTATATAGCCTCACTATTATGCCACGTCGGTAGCCGGCTGTGCCAGCGACACCGCATGAATTCAACATAGATATTATGAGACCAAAAATAAAGACAGACCATTCAAGAGATTAACCATTAGGGTAATCTTTTAAATTACCCATTAGAGTAATCTTTTGAATGGAACCAAGACTCGGTTGGCAGTAAAGACATGGTCGTAAGGTGATACCCTCATTCAAGTATGAGTCTTTAGATAAATTTCACGTGACCAGAGAAACAACGACTGTGGTCTTCGGATACAAGTCCTTTAGATTACTTGTGAGTGATCTTAACAACATGAATGATATTAGTTTTTGATTATTAGTTTTTTGGTTTCAAACACCCTCCGTTGAAATTAACGAACGACTCGAAACAAAAATTAGCTCTTTTTAATGAAAGTGGTTCAAATAACTAATTCTGTAAAGAATTCTGCACATAAATTGCAGGCATAGTGGGGCTTCACTAACTCGCCACAGATGCTTCCAGTGTGAATAGGAGGTTTGTCTAGGGCCAGCCCCCAAAGGAGGCCCTAGAAAAAAATAGTGTATGGGGCCCTTAAATTGTCTTTGCAGTTTTTTTATTCTGATTCTATTGAGTTTTTTATTTATTTACAAATGTTAGTTTGGTTATTGGGGCTGGCCCTGGGATAGACTCTAAAACTACACTCTGTGTGGATAACTGATATAGGTCTGAAAGAAACACAAAGCGGAACAACAATTGATAAAAATGTGGCTTTTGTGTTTGACTCATTCTTGACAGGCGTGTCCTTAATCTACTCGCATCTATATCATCAATGTGTGGCTATTATCATCATGTATAAAGCTGTTTTCTCTTAGTCCTGAATGGTTATCCAGGGTATCTTATCTTGTCTTACTCTTGCAGGTAGAGCGCTCCTCAAACCCTGCCCACGTCCCGTTTGCTTGACAACGGATGGTCCTCCGTCCCCCCAGGTAGTAGCCTGGGGCACAGCCTAGCATAACCTGTGCCCCAAATTCAGTTGCCCAACCAGAGAGCAGCCTCCACGTCATGTGATCTGAAAGCAGGCTGTCGATGCTAGAGCATTGAATGGCTGTTGAGGTGAGAGTGTGAGAAAAACAGAAAGAGAGAGAAGAAGGCAGAGGAAGTTGGTGGAGTGGATGATGAGAGGGAACAGTTAATGGAATACTGTAACCCTGCCTTTCAAAACAGGCATACATCCGGTCTAGCACAATAGGACAGCCTCTTTTTTATCTCGTATTCATTCATTTTGCTGATTTCTCTTCAACACAGTTCATTTGCAGCCAACATTTTTAATGAAATTACGTGAGGACTATAATGACATTACCCGATGCAATGTTATCCTTTGATTTGCATGGTATTCAGAGAACCCACTATATTTTCATCAAGGGGTAGAATTATAGAATAAATGATCATAGGGTAAACTTTGTATTTGATACCATGAGGAGGTATCATTTCAGTTTGTTTTATCAAGGTACGTAAATCTGATCAGCGGTACCGATTTGACTTTTCCTTTGTGCACCTGTAAATCTGATAACTTGTGAGGCAGGGTAGGTACAAGTTATTCTACACATTTGATGTTTTGTCTAAACATAAACTGCACACTAAGGTTGGTAAAAAATTCACAATTGCACAGAAATCTTGGAAAGACTCATTGTGAATCATCTCTGCTATTTTATATGTTTTCCAAAGTTTCACTGAGCTTATGATATCACTCAGAACTACCCTAAAATATCAATCGCATATTTCAGCATTATCATCTCAGGACAGCAGGACCGAAGTTCCTAAACTAGAAATGATAGGTGGTAAGGATAGTGGTAGACCTGATGTCTCTATAGAGACCAATGCTGTGAGTTTATACAGTAGTTTTTGTAACAATCAAATGTTTTAGCATCACATTGTCTTAGCGACTCCAAGTTGCATTTCAGAGATGGTGTCAAAGTAAGTCATAATGTGTTCTTACGAAGACATCGTGGTGACTGTGCGGCGTTGCTCCAGGTCCCATCCTCCAAACATACAGCTGTCATGGTAATGCTGGGGTCCAGGCGGAAGCCATGGTTACACTGGTAGGATACCTGGCTACCGACAGTGTACTGGTAACCATAGAAAGAACCATTGCCGGGAGATTCTGGGACTCCGCATGAAATTGCTGTGAGAGAAGTACAGGATTGGTACAGTCACTTACTTGCCTTTTCTCTGTAATGGAGCTACTGTCCAATAGATGATGGCCAAATTGCACAGATATGGCAAATTTTCCACATATGAACGAAGCTGCCAAAAGGAAGGCAGGGCATATCTCAGCAAATCTTTGATACATTGACAACAAACCAGATGTGGAATTTACGGTGAGGAAAATAAGTATTTGAACACCCTGCTATTTTGCAAGTTCCACCACTTGGAAATCATGGAGGGGTCTGATATTGTCACCGTAGGTGCAAGTCCACTGTGAGACACATAATTTAAAACAATCCAGAAATCACAATATATGATTTTAAACTATTTATTTGTATTTGTATATCATTTTAACACCTGTCTATCAGCTAAAATTCTGACCCTTACAGACCTGTTAGTCTGCCTTTAAATGTCCACCTCCACTCCATTTATTATCCTAAATTAGATGCACCTGTTTGAAGTCGTTAGCTGCATAAAGACACCTGTCCACCCCATACAATCAGTAAGAATTCAACTAACATAGCCAAGACCAAAGAGCTGTCCAAAGACACTAGAGACAAAATTGTACGCCTCCACAAGGCTGGAAAGGGCTATGGGGAAATTGCCAAGCAGCTTGGTGAAAAAAGGTCCACTGTTGGAGCAAGACATGACTGTCAATCTCCCTTGAACTGGGGCTCCATGCAAGATCTCACCCTGTGAGGTCTCAATGATCCTAAGAAATGTGAGAAATCAGCACAGAACTACAAAGGAGGAGCTGGTCAATGACCTGAAAAGAGCTGGGACCACCGTTTCCAAGGTTACTGTTGGTAATACACAAATAAGTCATGGTTGGAAATCATGCATGGCACGGAAGGTTCCCCTGCTTAAACCAGCATATGTCCAGGCCCGTCTTAAGTTTGCCAATGACCATTTGGATGATACAGAGGAGTCATGGGAGAGAGTCCTGTGGTCAGATGAGGCCAGAATAAAACTTTTTGGTCATAACTACACTAAACGTGTTTGGAGGAAAAAGAATGATGAACACCATCCCTACTGTGAAACATGGGGGTGGTAGCATCATGCTTTGGGACGTGGGGGGGGGGGGGGTTCTGCACATGGGACAGGGCGACTGCACTGTATTAAAGAGAGGATGACCGGGGCCATGTTTTGCGAGTTTTGGGGAACAACCTCCTTCCCTCAGTTAGAGCATTGAAGATGGGTCGAGGCTGGGTCTTCCAACATGACAATGACCCAAAGCACACAGCCAGGATAACCAAGGAGTGGCTCTGTAAGAAGCATGTCAAGGTTCTGGCGTGGCCTAGCCAGTCTCAAGACCTAAACCCAATAGAGAATCTTTGGAAGGAGCTCAAACTCTGTGTTTCTCAGCGACAGGCCAGAAATCTGACTGATCTAGACAAGATCTGTGTGGAAGAGTGGGCCAAAATCCCTCTTGCAGTGTGTGCAAACCTGGTGAAAAACTACAGGTAACGTTTGACCTCTGTAATTGCAAACAAAGGCTACTGTACCAAATATTAAAATTGATTTTCTCAGGTACTGAAATAGTTATTTGCAGCTTTATCATACAAATAAATAGTAAAAAAATCATACAGTGATTTCTGGATTTTTCTTTTTGAGTATGTCTCTTACAGCAGACATGCACCTACAATGACCATTTCAGACCCCTCCATGATTTCTAAGTTGGAGAACTTGCAAAATAGCAGGATGTTCAAATACTTATTTTCCTCACTGCAAGTATTCCACAATAACTACTGTCATTTGACCTGTAAGCAAAATTGTGTTTTGGCCTTTAACTATTGTTTGTTTGTTTTTAAACTGTAATCAAGCAATTCCTTTGAGTCATGGTGTCTTGGGAGGTCACCATTTTGAATGAATAAAATTGGCTACTTCTCTTACAAAATGTGTCCAATTGTCTCTAAGTCTGGCACAGATTAACTTTGGACCATGCATCAAAAACGTTGGGAAATTTTATGGTGTTGTATCTCAAAAAATCTTTGATCATCTTTGAATTCAAACCAGACTTGCAGAACGTACTCTGAGAACCGTCTACTGAGGATGTCTCTAATGTTTCCCGGGTCATTTCACCTTCTTAGCACCTTTGGTGGCCAACCAGCGAAGCTGCACAGCCACCTCAAGTGTTTCTACCTATTCTTATTATTCTTATTACATATCTTCCGCCATGGGAGTCTATGACAGCCTTTGAAACCATATGGTCAAAAATTGTGAAATCTGGCACACACATTTAGTTTCATGTCTCTGATTCGACTGGTCTAGCGCCACCAACAAGTCAAACTTGGACATGTGTTTACACCCGTTGAACAGGCTGATTTTCAAAAATTAGGTATTGTTGGATACGCTAGAGCAAGACAAGTTCAACATACCTTAACACAATTTCCGGTTATATAGATTTTCCACCCATTTGAATTTTAAGGTTTAAAGTTTTTCCACAACTCCTTCTACATGTCATATCCAATCTTCCCCCAATTTCATAAGGACTATCGTCAGATCAACCCACACTCCCTCAACCCTCAACAACCCTCGCCTAAAAACACAAAACAATTACAATTTAAACCGTGAACCATATTCTGTGCTCCAAGAGATGTAAAATAAATTTGAAATCATGTTCAATAAAAAGATGTAACTTAGTGGCTCAGGGTTTAGAAAAGGACACACACAAGAAAAGGACACACAAAAGGATTTTTGATTTACAAAACTGTTTGTCCGATACAGCCAATAAAAATGGGCAACAAAGCAATAAAACAGGATGTTGGGTCATATCTTAGCAAATATTTGGGCTATCAACACCAAACTTAGTATTTTGATTTGCCACCCTCTTCTGAAGATGTCCAAACAATTTGGTGTCATGTGACCACTGGGAGTGACTGGGGGGGGGCAGATAAAGTTTTGGGCTAATAACTGTTGATTTGTTTGCCTTTTATAAAGTGTTTCCTGTGTCTCACAATATCCTGGGACATCCCCTCTCTGACACATTGTCATACCAGTCAACTTGATATGGCCGCCATTTTGAATTTATCATTAAACGTTCTTTACTCTACTCCTCCTACAAATGTTGTTTAATCTTCATCAAATTTGGCAAACATTATCTGACCACGCCTCACGAATGTTATCGCATTAATTTTTGATTTTCAAAACCATTTGTCCGGTACAGCCAATCAAATTTGGCTGGTGACCTGCCAAACAGGAAGTTGGCTCGTATCTCTGCAAATCTTTTATGCATTCACACGAAACTTGCTACATTCACTTTTCTTGGACATTTGACCTGCTTGGCCACCTCATTGCTGTTTGCAGCTATATTTTCTGTTGTTTTTGCTCTCTGATTTCTTACTCACCTTGGCAGAGGGGCGGTGGAGAGTCCCAATTGTACAATCCATTGCTGTTGAGCCTGCAGGTAGAATTTCGAAAGCCTACAAGGCGGTAACCAGGATTGCAGTAGTATTGTAGTCTGCTTCCAGGTCTCAACTGTGTCTGGTTAACAACACCCCCATTTACCGGAGGGTCGTTAATACTGCAGTACAGAGCTGGGGAAGGAGAGTAGACAAATAAGAGTCAGAAATCTGCATTCTATCTACTGTATTTTCTGGAAACAAAGCCATAATACCACTAAGCCGTAATACCCCTAATTACCAGTAATAACACTTTTTTGCCAATTTTTTGCTAGTTATTGAGCATTGATCAAAATAGTTGGCTTTATTTCTGGACATGCCATCCATAACCAAAATGTGTTATATAAGATTGCCTATCCTTGTGCATTGCTTGGTATCATTGTTCCCGTATCAAGTGAGGCTAATATTCCAGTGTGGCTCATACTCCAATTACAAACACAAAGCTCCTATACTGGTGAGGTGTGTCTCATACAAGACGCGTCTTATTTTCCAAAAAATAAGGTACTGGGTAGTGAGCATTTTTTTCAATCAGTGATGTTATGCACTGTTCAGTATGAATCCTATAAACTCCGTGGCTTCATGATATCACTGTGTTTTCAACACAACTTTCTCCAGGGTAAGCATGACCTTTTTTTTTTACCTGGTAGCACTGGCTCAAATTTAGGACCATCCACCCAAAATATTCATGTGGTCTTTACAATTCTTCAAATTCTTTACGTGGCTTGCTCCCTGTCACATGTCAACGGACCGCAGTGACAAGGAGTGATTGACCAGAAAATCTTTACCAATCTAAAATCTGTATTCAAGTTAAGAACATAAAGATGAAGTTTAACTGGCTATGCATTGTTGGAGAGAATGGTAGACGGGGCACTGTATCACCTCACAGCAAGCACATACTGTGCAGTAGGCTAATTAGCAAGAGTTTTGTAATGAAATGAAAAAACACGAACATGCACCTAAATATATTTTGAGGTTGCACAGATACATGTTCGGGAGCAATTGCACCCAAAATGGTCACAATTTCAAGCTCTAAGAGTAAGATATGGTTTTATTAATCTTTCAAGATAACAGTTCAGATATGTTTAAATCCACTTATCTTAGGCCTTGTTCACCGGAGGGCTAGTACTTTGGGTAGGGCATGGCACAGACTTTTACTAGTTCCCTTGGTTTAGGACTACTGCACTTTTGAACAGACATCATGGCAACTATTCCTTCCAATTGTATCAGCCATTCTTTACCCAAATAGGACAACCTCAGTATTACTAGAACTCTATGTCACCAGTAGTCACATTCACCAGGTCCCTTGTATGCACCAACCCCCTCTCTCTTTCCCTCTCTCTGGCAAGTAGAGAGGATACAATTTATGGGGAAATTTTTGGGTGTGCTTGCATCACTTGCAGATGGATGCATTTTTTAATGTGAATTGTACAACTTGTAGATTTGATACAAAATGCATGCTTATTATTTATAAAGATGACATAGATTAAAAACATGCATTTGTTGCTGTTCATTTACAACTCAAAATACAAAGAATGAAGAGTAGAATGAAGGTTGTCTTTCCTTTTCCCTTGCAAGAGGGAATGGTGATTGGCTATATTGCCACAGTTGTTCAAAAGGTTGAATCAAAACAAATAAAATGGACAATCCGGCGCAAAAAAGGTCCTAACCTCAAAGGTTTAAACATGTCATTAGTTATTCCCTTCTAGTGATATTTTCAAGCATTTCAAGCAAATCTCACCAGCAATCACAGTGTGCGAAAGTCTAAATACAGCTGACGAGAGAGAGAGAGAGAGAGAGAGAGAGAGAGAGAGAGAGATATTTATGGGCAATAACAATTCTGTGCTCGTCGAAGGTAAGTACACCCCAATAATAAGTTATACAATGGCTAGGACGGCTACAGCAGGGGTGGCTTACCAGTTCAGCGTAAAGAGCCTGCTCAAAATTAACACCATAGCAAAGTGCCACACAACATGTACGCCCACACAACCACTTAGGATGCAATCACGTTTTGTTCGACTTTAAATATTTTTTATTCTTGTTATTGTGACTCAATGTGATTTAAAATGTAATTAACCTAAATCGATACATTTTTCATTCATGATTTGCGTTATACCGCAAGACATTATTAAGACTGCGAGGAGGAAAGACACAGCCAGGAGAAACAAACGTCGACTACAAAAGCGCCAGACCGATTTGACAAACATGAGTCGGGTGCTGAGAAAAGGAGTAAAACTAAAAAATAGAATTTCACAAGTCGATTCAAGAACCGCTGAATTTGTCAGCAAATCTTGCACAAATGGTGTGGTGCCGCACTCATGAAAGATGAGACTATATAGCTGTCGGAATTATGGACAGTCCCCATGCGGGTTGAAAGTTAGTCTTGCGCATGCATTACGGTGTATGTCAATAAGCATGGCATTACATGTTAAGTTCACACAGGGCCTTGCACCCCACCTGCGAAGGATCTGAGTGGTTTGTTTATGTCTTAAATAATAATGTTGAAACTATGATGTTACCAACTGACGCAATACGAAATGCGAAAGGGTCCATATACATACAGTATATATATTTTCCTTTTATCCCAGCTATATCAGCCGCTCAGTAAGAGCCTCACAGGAGCAGACAAAGAGCTGCATGCTGCTCGCGAGCCACAGGTTCGCCACCCCTGTGCTACAGGATCAACTGAAATGAATAGAGAAGTGACATCCAGAGATGGAGAGAATGAGGAAGAAAGAGGTGGGGTGGAGCGGGAGAGAAAAAGAGAAATAGAAGGTAAAAGTAGCTACCGAGAAAAAGATCTAAATCCTGATTGGTCACTGATGGAAAAGTCACCCTGAGGTGTCCTTCCTCAAGCTGATGCATTGCTGGATGATTGACCTCCATTACTGAGGCCTAGCATCGCTGCCTGTAGGTAATTGTGGCTGGGACCGGGCATACACTACCGCTACCTAATGAATGCTAACACCAAAAGTGTCACTTCCTATCTGCCTGTGTTTTGACATAGAAGCAGAATGACAACGTGCCTGTAAACTACAAAACACACTTGGCAATATTCTCTAATAGAATCTAGAGATGTAAGACGACAGGGAAAGCACAATACATTGGGGTTCAAACTTCTCTCAAACCTGGCTAGGTTTCGCAGATGTACTCAAACGAAACACTGCTATAACAATCTTTCACACATTTAACTTGGTTAAAAGCCATTTAAAGATAATAGCCATAGGCTCTCTAGCGCACATGTAACAGCAGGGTTGGCCAATCAATGTCTCAACCATCGGTCACAAGCCCATTTAAGCATCATTGCGAACAGATTTCAGGACAATGGACAGTGCCTTGTGCTCTTACCACAAATGCCAGCAAGAGAAAATCCTTAGGATAGAGGCACCCATTTGCACCCACAGCTGCAGCCCATCTATTAGCACGGCTACCAAAAAACGGGTGGCCAAGGTAAAGACATAAACTTGCTATAGGACTTGCCTCTGTGTCTTCTCATGTAACAAGAAAGCCTGAACAAAGACAAGTCAGCATACACAAGACCTCACAAGTCTCGTAAGTGTATCTTGTGTCCTGCCACAGTGTATGTGTGTGTTGGTGCTTGTGAAGGGGGCTGACCTGTGTAGCGGATCTTGAAGCCTCGTTTACTAGTGGCATGGTCTGTTGACCAGCGCAGATAGAGCTGATTAGTCTTACTGGTAAAGTTCAACTGGGTGGAGTGGTTACCACTCAATGCCACCAGTAGGGGGTTCTGGCCAGATGGACCTGACAAAAAAATTATAAAAAATAAGACCATAAAAGTGCTGGTTATGCCAACTGACAAGCATTACAATCAATGAAATAAATCTGGATTATGAAGATATAACTGCATGTTAGTAGAGAACGTTCATACCATCAAATATCTCCAGCTCGTCAAACTGCTTCTCGCTGTGAAACGTCTCCACGTAAATGTGTATCGTGTAGGAGGGCAGGACACGCAGCAGCCAGGAGCAAGTCTGGGAGTTAGGGTAGTTTTTCGGAAACCCTGGACTCAGGATCACCCCAGAGGACCATGAACGTTCCTCATTAGCTGGGCACTGAGCTGCAGGTCAACAATATTAACAATTAGTTATTAGGGTTTGAACCTGTTTGCTTAAGAAACTGGTAATCTTTGTATGAAACTAATGGTTGGTAATCTATGAACTAAAGTGACTGTTGGTAATCTATGAACCAAAGTAAAGGCATTCTCTTGGTCTGCCCTGTGGGTGTGTAATAATGGCAGCCTGCCAAATGAAGCCGAGCTGCTAAGTTGCATTATAGTAGTGGAGCTTTGAGCGGGAAATGTGCACATCTTATCTACATATCTCCACAGAAAAGGCTTGTTAGTGCTTTGTGCGCAAACCTAATGGAGTTTGTTCCTGCTCCATCTGTGATATAGCACTGACTATAATACATGGTGTTTGGGATTAAGACAGCCAGTTCACTGCTGTTCTAGTTCTGCTCACACATAATACACAGCCCATCAAAAAATGAAACACATGCACACATGTGCTGGCCCCATATTTGCAGTCATAATTTATGGAACAATGCTTGAGGAGCCACCACTAGGACAGCAGGGTGATACATAATTTGGAATGCAGAGAAGGCACTCTGATATGTTGCAACAATCACATAACCACACAGCAGATGTTTGAAATGCTGAAATGCTTCTACAGCACAGAGTAAGAGGGAGGGATAGGGACAGAGAAAAATACATGGAGGGAGCAGGACTCGTTGAGGTAATTTTGAACTGTGTTTGAACCTTAGCTTACCTTCACATGTGGGGGGAGGAGACTCAAACTGCAGGTGAGAGTTGAGTTGGCAGGTGAGCTCACTCTTCCCTACCAAAGTATATCCTGGTAAACAGCGGTACCTGACAATGTCACCTGAGGACAGTAAATTTGCATAATTAATTCAGGCATAAGCATCTTCTGACATTTTATGATACTGATCTACCTGCCCTGCAGCTGTCCAGGGAGAGGAATGCTGCGATCATTAAAATATGGCAACTACATTCCTATGGTTCACGGATACAATCCCCTGAGCGTATTGGTAAAGGAAACATCCAACATCCAGGTTGGTTAATGGGACCTGTAGTACTATATCTTAAACGTAGCTTCGGGAGAAGCTAGGTTCAGTCTCAACAAGTAGAACAGAGCCCTACAGTCATGGATCAATGACAAATTGGAGAACACTGCCTACATGTTTGTTCTGTGGTGTGTACTTCACATCATATTTTAGAAAACATTGTGCAGTGCCTTATTCACAAGGTAATAAACCCACACACACAGACAGGTAGGGATTTCTGTCTTTACAGTTTTTCTCAATTGTTTACACACATTTTCTGAAAGCTTGCCTCATATTCTCAGAACTCTACACACAAATCCCCAAAACACACACACAATGGGCAAAACCCCTCAATTCTCCTGCAAAATGAAACTTTACATTCAAAACAATGTTATTTCTTCTCAAAATGGGATTTTGTTTTCAAATGACACACACAAACCATCATATGTATAGACATTTATAAGAACCATCTGCACACTGATGTGCTCAATGTAAAACACTATGATGAATGTAAAACACTTTCGCCTCCATTCATCATAATGACTTAGGCCCTTTTTTGTGTGTTACAGTGTTACAGTGTACAGTTTGTGTGTTTTCAGTGTTACACTTACTACAGACAGTACACACATAAGTGTGTTGTGAAATATTTGAGAATATTTGTTTTTATGCTCAGAACACACAAATGCATGGTAAAATTGTGTTTGATTTTTCCTGCAAAAACAATGTACACAGTGTACACATCCCATTCCCAACCAACACAAAGTTGCACATACACTACATACAAAACAACAGAAGAATTTTCCTGTTCAGGATACAGAACACGTTCCTGACCACCTTGAGTTGGTAATCTTTCAGTTCTGCCAAACAAATAGTACAGTACTGTCAATACAAAGTACGTATACAACTCCTAAATACTTGAAACATACTTTACAGTATCTTTTACAGTCCTACAGAACAGTCCACTGGCAATACTGTACTACTGTACTCATTGACTACTGTATTGATATGCAGTACTGCAATTTTCTAGTGAGAGTAGATTTCTTACCTATTCTCATTTCGGAAAGTCCGGATGATGGATGCTACAGTGTACCTGCTCAAATGTGGCCGTACTCTTTGCCCAGCCTCCCTCATTGTTAGACCATGGTTGACCACATGATCAACCAAAGTAGCTCGGATCTCATCAGAGATTACGGTCCTTTGCCTTCCTCGTCCTCGTCCTCGCCCTCCCCGTCCTCCTCATCTTTGCTCTCACTCCTCTGGCTCTGCCTCTGTTTCCAATGTTGGCATCCATTGCTCCAAAACAGAACAGCTCACCTATTGCCCTTTTATGCTAAAGCTCTGATTGCCAATTGTAAAACTGTGTGACGGGTGTTTGCCCTTATGATGAGTCAGTGTACATATTTGAATGGCAGTGTGTTCATTGTGAAAACAAGATATTTTCTGCCTGAAAATTGTGCCAAAAGCAGAGAATTGTGTGTAGTGTTTTGAAAAAAGTGTGTTTTAGAACTGAAATTTGAGTGTAAAGCAGGAATTGTGCTCGTAGTTTAGCAGAATTGGTTTGGGGGGTTGGTGAATGAGTTACATGTTGTGGTCCTTTTGTCTCGAGTACCAGAAAATGTGTGTAAACAATTGAGAAAAACTGTAACTAAAAACTTGACAACTATTTGTATGTTTAATAAATAAATAGAATTATATAAATGGGTTTGCAGCCTAGTGTTCCGGACCACTGACATGTACTAAGCTAATGAACTACACTTTGATAAACATTCTCAACCTTTTTATTTTTTTTAAATACAAAATGTGCTTTTTACCGTGCACTTACCTTGATACTTCTTTTACCATCACTCATCTTGATATATCATTGACTTCTTTCTGTGTTTCGTTAAAGCTCCCATGGCATGCTACTTTTTGGATGCTTTTATATAAACCTTAGTGTCCCCTAATATTGTATCTAATTATCTCTGGACAGACGAAGCAGAGAAAAGTGACGACATAAGCTTTCATTTGAGCTTTCATTTTCTCAACAACTGAGAAGGATACCCAGGGCTTGGTTTACACGTATCACAATGTTTTGCCACTAGGGGACTGTACACAGGCTATATTAATGTAAAAACTAAAACTCCTGAGTGAAATGTTCATACCATGGGTCCTTTATATTAACTGTGAAATGTATTTTATACCTTTCAACAGCACTGAAGATGTTTTTAAGATTTCAAAACATCCACGTTTGTAGACAGAAAACATTTTCACATATTTTACTGTGTACCCTAACAACTGTAACAAATGATAATGAAATATGATCAAGATATAAATCTAACAGAGGTCACATATCTGACAGCGTGAAAAAACATGGAATTTAAAAACTAGCACATCTTCCCAAGGTAATAGTTAATTTCTAAAGGTTTATCACTATTTGAGTGATTGTTTCCATGATTGTGATTATCTAAGACAGGGGTACTCCATTCAGTCCAGGGTCCGCAACAGTGACGGTCATGTTACCAAATTTGAAAAGGACAACTCATTGCAAATTAAACACATCGGTGTTGTCCTCTCAATCGACAGTACAAATGCATATTTGTCAGCCTACTCTGTCTAAAATTCGTGATATTCGGTATTAACTTTTCAGGTTTTGTCACAACATGATTTCCGCTAAGGAAGAAACAGGTACCAATAGGAAATAAATGTTCCTGAGTGAGTTAGTTGTTATGGTGATTATGGTTATTACAGCTCCTGATATGACCTTTGGATAGGACATGGAAGATAATAACCACATCTAGTAGAAACAATATCAGCCTGGCTGCACCCTGCTACACAGTGTTCTACAGGTGTGTGTGTGTGTGTCACCAAATCAATAAACCAATATTTCAATAAACAGCTGCATCACAGGCATGGGTACTTCAGTAGTCAAAGTAATTAGCTGAGCAACTGTTACCCTACAAAATAGCCAAGTTCATCACTATGCAGCTGCACATAGAGTACCAACAACTCATGACCAGACCACTTCCATCTCATAAAACACCCACCTATCTCATAGTCGTCATCCTCGTACATAATTTCAGACTGTTCCACGAGCGGGGGAGGAGGGCACTTCTTCAGGCGGTAGGCTGGGGGATGAATCACAGGTGTTACAAAATTTTACTTTCCGGTACTTTTTTTCTAGTCATTCTGCTCATTGGGTGTTTTGCCTTTATCAAAGAACAACCTATATTCTCTCTCACGCGTGTGAGTATGTGTGTATGTGTTTATGTATGTGTTTATGTATATGTTTATGTATGTACGTATGTACGTACGTACGTACGTTTGTACAGTATATATACCATATATACCATATATATTGTCATGTATTGTCACAATTGTGTTGCTTGTATCTGCTGGAAGGCACCATTGCCCAGTTTAGTCATCATTTAAATGTATCTGTAAAGAAAAGAAGCCTAAGGTGGCTAACTGGCTTGCTAAATTTAAATTTTCAGTTTGCAGATGAAACTGTACTGAAATGAGAAGAGAACACTGTTTCATTCTACACTTTATATACTAATATTTTGAAGGGTAAATGAGCAGCAAATATGTATGTTAAGCTATGCAATCTTTATACACGAGTATGCATAAAATATATAGACATATCAGTTAGTTAAGTAAGGAAACTGACCCAACTGCAACCAGCGAAAGCACACCTCACTTTACTGTTTACTTTTTTGATCTGCGACATGCCATAACAGGCTGTAAAGCCATGAGGAGTCTGGCCAAGGACTATGAGAGAGGTTTTGTTTATGTGAACAACTACATTCACACACCCTTCCATTGAAATCGTGTTTTATGTGTCCCATAATTTCATAGGTTTTATGGGTCTGCCTCTCTCATGGGTTATGAACAACAGAAAAGGGGTTAATGTAGTGCCTCATCTTAGACATATCGGACAAAAACTGACCGTGGAAGTTTAGGATGAAGAACCCGCTGGTCGAGAAGTCACTATGGAACTTGATGACGACTTGGTGGTACAAACTGTAGGCAGACTCCAGGGCTGTGTTCCCACTAAAGACACCCAGTTGTGGGCTGCTCGAATCTGGACCATCCCTAAAGGCATGCACAATTGCATATACACACACATATGCAGTCACACATACAAGACATAACCATACTCACACACAATCACATAGCCAGCACATTTGTAAATCATTACATTTATAACACACATCCAATGCTGCTATAATTCCCTGCTTTTCACCACGCTTGGCTTAAATTGATTTTGCTTCCTAATCGTTTGTGCATTTTGTGCTGGCTTTCATCAAAAACCATTCCATTAAAGGACTGTGAGAAGTGAAAACAGCGGAAAAGGATGAGTGTTCAGTGCACTAGTCTCAGTTAATGCTCTCTGAAGATTAATAACCTACAGGAGTCATACAGGGCCCAGCTCGAGCACACAGTGTTTTTGAGTCCGAAATACATATTTTTTTAATCCACAAGAAAGAGTTTCTCTTTACACCATGACTTTCCTTGAGCCTACAGTGACAGTCAACAGCATCCATTGTCTGTGGAATACACAACGATGTCATGTGGTGACCGGCAGGTTTTTTCAGTGTGTATGTGCAAGTATATGTGCGTCATCATTTCTACCAGATGGCGATGTAGTCGGTAACAGGCTCAGTCTGCAGAAGTGTGAAGTTGATGTAGACACCATGTCCGTGGGGTACAGTGATGAGCCAGGAGCAGTCCTGGGAGTTGGGATACTCATTTGGATAGTCAGGAGAATAGATGGTTCCATTCTCAGCAGTGATGTTGTAGCCACAAGGAGCTGTGGTCAGACAGGGAAGCCCACGGAAATCAACATGAGTACATATAGAATGTTAACTCCAATACAAGTCTGCGGCAAGAAATAAGCAACCAACCAAAGCCAATTATGAAGTCATACAACGTCTCCAGAGACAATAATATAGTCTGTCGGTAAACAATGTTGATAATTCATCTGTAAGTCTCACCCTCACAACGTGGAAACGGGTGGTTCCATTTCCTATTGGTTCCATGTTGACAAGTCAACACAGGGTGGCCAATCAGAACATAGCCAGGGAAACATTCGAAAGCTATGGATTGGCCAGCAGTGTGGTCGCTGTTGATGATGTAACCATTTAGGAAAGGAGATGGATCCTGGCAGTTCTGGAGCTCATAGGCTAAACAAGCAAGAAATCAAACAGTGATTAATAGAGGTAAAATATGGAAAGTCATATAGGCTTTGTAGAATATTTATTGCAGAACCGTTTGTTACCCTGAACCTGTCCTGAGTTACTCTCTGAGCCCTGAGATATGTGCTGTGCCGAGTCAAGTCTGTATAGGGATCCCAGGAGATCTAAAGGAAGAATGTAGCTAATTTCCTGCACAACACTATGCTTATGTGTGTGTCTGCGTTGCCATGTATGTATGTTTTCTGAGCCACCACAGTAATCCATGTATGTTTTTGTCTAATTTTGTCATGTGTTTTCTAAGAATTTCCAGTCATGCGTTTGTCTTGTATGTGTTGTGTTTTCTGAGAACACGTGGCTTGTGTGAATGTAGGGGAGGTCCACTCAATCAATCACTCTCTTGATGTAAATGTCCTGACATGCTCCTATTTTTCCTTGGTGGTTTCTTTGCATCTGAATTCGTCCTAATGGTGTTACGCTGGACGTGTGTCTGGAGGCAAGAGGAAGGGCTCTACATTCATTGTTAATTATTACCAGAGCACCAAACTTTACTGTACATTAAAGTCTTGAGAAACTTCTCTTAATAGCAGATCGCCACCTCACTTCAGCTCAACCAGCGGATCCTTCTAATCAAAAGTGTATTTATTCAGACTTGAAATCCATGAATGGGTACACCTTTTATGTGCCCTAAAAAGTGAAGGGGCATTCCATTCCTTTTTACTTTCAGCACAGTAGCTGATATATTTTGTGTATTGATGGAGGGGCAAAACATTTTAAGGAGAAAACACTTAAATAAAATGAGATTTTCTTCTTGACATTCTACGCATTTTTTAATTATTGTTATAGCTGAACATAGACAGATCACTCACCCTGATAGATCAGTTTAAATCCAGGTCTGTTCTCTGAGTGGTCGCTGTAGAAGTGAATCACCGTCTCGTGTGTGGTGCTAAGCAGGCTGGGTGGGAGCTGGTTGCCGCTGTACTGACCAATTAAGGAGCTGCTGTGCTGTGGCCCATTTCGTACCTCCAGGAAGTCGTGGTTGTCTTCTGTCGAGAAGTTCAAGAACTGGATATGTGCACCTGAGATAGAAACACACATAAGATCAGCGAAGATCAGTGACCTCAGTGCAGGTTTGGTAAAATACTGTGCTGCAGAATACAGCACAGCACACACTACAACTGGGATTTGATGGAAACTCGTTATGGAAGTATGTAGCAGATATTAACAAGATTTACTATGCGTGTTTTTATAGTGATGGTCCTTTTATTGATTCTCATCAATCTAAAGTAATTGTCCTAATTTGTGGGGAAATATCTTGATTAGCTGCAGTATTTATTGACTGTTTAAGTGTTGTGTTCTGAAACTAGCAGTGTAGCATCTTGGACAAGAGATGTGTCTGACATTTGGTGAAGCTTAGAAAAATGTTATGTTGTTCTAAGGTTTACCATGCTTGTTGTTGTGCTGCTGTGTACCTCTCACTACGCTTTCTGCCCCATTCTGCCTGCCCTGAAAGCTGTATTCAGTGTTGAAAGTTATTTGTGAGTCTTATTTATAATGTTGGATGGTTTTAACAGTGCTAGCTAATGCCAGTTTTGTGCATGCAGCACAAAATGACTATCCTCATTTCTATTTGCAGAGGGGGTGATTGATAAACCAGAGAAATGTTTTGAAAATCTCCATGTGTTACTACATTTCTTTATTGTTGGCCTTAGCAGACCTTTGTGTGAGGAAATGAGCCTGAATAGATTTTTAAATCACACACAAGTATCTTGTTAGCATCTGGCTTTGTTCTGCTTTGTTCCCTTTGACTAATTTTGTTATGTACCCATCTCAACTACGAAACACTGCAAAGAAGTAGCCAGCACAAACAGGTTTGAGGTGAATTGCTTTAAAATTCCCCTCCTTGAACCGCCACCCTAACATGGTGGAGGGGTTCGAGTGGTGACTAGCCAGACTAAGCGCCATTCACCAACCCCCTATAATGACAAGACCAAAGAGATTTGCAACATCGCCCGGAGTGGCGTGACCGTGGCAACGTGCCGAAAAGGCAACGTGAGATCACCTTCCTGCAGACCTACCACCCACAGGAAGGACCGTAGGGGGCCGGTGCAGTGTGTTTTGCGCGGCGGTCAGGGGCAGGTGCCTGGAAGACCGAGGCCTTGCACACATTCTCTAGTGCTGGGGACATGGAATGTCACCTTGATGGCGGAGAAGGAACCCGAGCTTGTGCGGAAGGTCTAGCATTACCAGGTACATATAGTTGGCCTCACCTCCACGCACAGCTTGGATTCCGGATCCATTATCCTCGAGAGAGGCTGGACATTTCTCTGGTGTTGCCCACAGGGAGAGGCGGCGAGCTGGCGTGGGCTTGCTTATAGCCCCGTGGCTCAGCCGCCACGTTTTGGCATTTACCTCAGTAAACGAGAGGGTCGCGTCCCTGTGCCTTCAAGCCGGGGACAGGTCTCTCACTGTTGTATCGGCCTATGGGCCGAATAACAGTGCAGAGGACCAGGCCTTCTTGGAGTCCCTAGGAGGGGTACTGGACAGTGCACCGACCAGGGACTCCATTGTTCTGCTGGGGGACTTCAACGCCCACGTGGGCAACGACAGTGACACCTGGAAAACTGAAGGAGTCTTATTGAGCCTGGTTGGCTAGTGAGACTCCTGAGACAGTTGACGGGTATCAGCAGGCCAAGCGTGCTGCGGCTTGGATGGTCGCAGAGGCAAAAACTCGGATCTGGAAGGAATTCAGGGAGGCCATTGAGAAGGACTACCGGACGGCCTTGAGGAAGTTCTGGTAAACCGACTCGTAAGACTCAGGAGGGAGAAGCAGTGCTTCACAAACACCGTGCGGGCAGGGAGCTGCTGACCTCAACTGGGGACGTTGTTGCACGGAACTCCTCAATCCTGCCGTCACGTCTTCCGAGGAGGAAGCAGAGGCGGGACCCGGAGGTGGACACATCGATCACCCAGTCGGAAGTCACCGAGGTGGTGGGTGGGCTACTCGGTGGCAAAGCCCCGGGGGTAGATGAGATCTGTCCTGAGTATCTTAAGTCTCTGGATGTTGTGGGGCTGTCATGACTGACACGTCTCTTCAACATTGGATGGTGACTTGGAACGGTATCTCTGGACTGGCAGACCAGGGTGGTGGTACCCCATTTATAAGAAGGGGGACCGGAGGGTGTGTTCCGACTACAGGGGGATCACACTCCTCAGCCTCCCCAGTGAGGTCAACGCCAGGGTACTAGAGAGGAGAATCCAACCGATAGTCGAACCTCGGATTCAGGAGGAGCAATGTGGTTTTGGTCCTGTTCGCGGAACACTGAGCAAGCTCTATACTCTTAATCGGGTGCTTGAGGGTTCATGGGAGTTTGCCTAACCAGTTCGCATGTGCTCTGTGGACCTGGAGAAGGCGTTCGAACATGTTCCACGTGGTGTCCTTTGGGGGGTTTGCCGGGAGTACGGGGTCCGGGGCCCTTTGTTGAGGGCCGTACGGTTCCTGTATGACTGGAGCAGGAACTGTGTTCGCATTGCCGATAGTAAGAAGAACTCGTTCCCGGTGCATGCTGGACTCCACCAGGGCTGCCCCTGGTCACCGGTTTTGTTCATTGTTTTTGTGGACAGAATTTCTAGACACAGCCAAGGGCCGGAGGGTGTCTGATTCGGGGAGCACAGGATCTCAACTCTGCTATTCGTAGATAATGTTGTCCTGACGGCTTCATCGGACTGGGACCTGCAGCGTGCATTGGAGCGGTTTGCAGCTGAGTGTGAAGCGGCCGGAATGAGTATCAGCACCTCCAAATCCGAGACCTTGGTTCTCGATCGGAAAAACGTGGCTTGCTCCCTTTCCATACTCTATGCCCACCTCGCAAACGTCACACTCACGCTGCATTTTCTAAAGATGTTTCAAAAATCAATTTATGTTCAAAGAAAAAAAGGCACAAAAAAACAGTTCAGTGCATGCTGTGTTTGCCTAGGTGAAGCTGCTGTATTTGTTAAAAGATTCAACTTCAAACATCAAATACACTACCATTGGCCATCAGTCGTCCCAGAGTGTAATGTCCTTAATGACCTAACTTTGGGTGACCTTTCTATTTTTTCTATTTATATAAGCCCTGCTAATCTAAATTTAAAAAGTTACTAAAAGGTTGAGGTTGTGTACTTTAAATGCTTCTTGAAAAGTTATGAAATTACTTATCATCTTGAACATCCTGAACATTATATTATATATTACCACACAATATAGCTATTCACTACAGACTGTAAAACCTGTTTTTAGTATACCTAGATGATTTTTAACATACCCTGGGTAAAACATAAGTAAACAAAACCTCACCATATCCCGCAGGTAGAACAATCCTCCATGTGCAGTCTAGATTACCGGGATAGTTACCAGGGAAACCAGGGCTTAATATCACATCGGTCATATCATGAAGGGTCCCTCCACATTTTGCTGAGAAAGAGAACAAACAAAAGACAGTGTGATCAAACTGACAGTTAAATTAAACACCTTGTAAGAGGTTATTTGTGGTAAAGATGTTCATGGATTCTTACCAATGCAGAGAGGAGGAGGGTAGTTCCAACGGCGAACTGTACCAGGCATACAAGATATGTGGGAATGACCCTGGTAACACATGAAAGTAGCATAAATTTATGCTACTTTTGCATAAATTACTTTGGAGGGACAGCTCAAACGATAAATGACATCAAATGACAGAGAGACAGCTGGGCATAGAGTATGCAAGGAATTCAATAGCAAACTGTTACACTTGTGTGTGTTGTGGGTGCCAGGGTTCCAAGGCAAATACACATACTAGCCAAAGCAGTACTCAACAAGTAGACATTACCAATCATATTTAGCCCTTTGACCTAGCATATGAGTTTGTAATTTACACTCTCTGTGCTCCTGACACAGAGAATATCAGATAGCAGTACACATTTATGTCCCGGAACACACAATAATACAAACGACCACTGTATATAAGAAGAAAATACAAACTGCCGGCAGACTGACAGATGGACATACAGTTAGTCAGACAGACAAACAGAGGTACATATGGACAGACAGGCAGATGAGAAAGAATGAAAAAAAATCAGGGTGTGTCTCACCTGCAGTATGTAGCCTGGCTCACAGCTGAAGGCCACCACTTCGTTCACCATGTACCTATCTCCCGTCTTTATTCCATTGGCTGGGACCATTGGCTCTGGACAAGTGGTCAGACCCACCGCTGGGGGCAGAGACAGAACTAGTATCTAAGTGGTATCAAAATGACTTACTAATACTTGCTGATATAAACACTTTGTCACACTCATGCATATAGACTCATTTTGAATAGAGTCAATAATGTAGACCCAAAGCACTGGACTTTACTCTGTCTACGGGTAGTTTAGAATCCACCCTTGAGAAAGAGCAAAGAACATCCATTACCTTAACTACATAACTGCATAGGGTATAGCTTAGTGGGTTACACATCTTTTATAAGGGGTATGCAAGGGGTTTGTAGATTAATACAATCTAGAAGTATCTAGCGCAAGACGGCCAAACAACGCCAACACCTCCCCCATGTGAAGTATAATGTACTGCTATAATCTGTATCGATGGACTAAATCGGCTGAAATAGCACCATTCAGCAAGTAATGGCCCTTAGCAACTGTAAGATGTTCAGTGCTTGCATGGATTTTTCAGGCACTGTCTGGTCTTGTTTAAAACGGTTTCATAATGCATTTCTGACAATAAAGGACGAAAGAAAAAAAATCTACTATAGACAACAAAACTATATGAAAATAAATGCACACATTCATACTATGCAAATAAGTATGCTGTGTTGTGCCTTTCTTTAAACATCCTTCTGTGGGTTGACAGTGTTCATTGCAGGGAATTGCCTGAGAACATGTTGCCATGACAACCATCACAGTCAAGTAAAAGAAGATCCTTTATGCATAAGTAAATCGATAGGAGTTGCTGCACTGTAGAATGTGAATTACTGTTTGTGTGCATGTGTTTGTGAATAACAATCTCATTATCTATCCCCCTTATCAACTGAAAAGAACTGATGCGGACATATCACTCCCTCGGCTAATTAAAATGCATCCAGGCAATACCACTAACCTTTGTGTTTGTGTATAGGTTGTATGCGACCTGGATGTAAAGAAATGGTGACCCAAAGTGAAAATCTACTTGACCTGGCATGGTCAGAGCCCTGAGCAGCTTGTTTTTTTGTTTTTTTTTACCAAACCTGCAGTAGCTCACTTGTGGTTATCAATGTCACTTGTAAATTACAATTCCATCTGTCTGACAATTACATTCCATGCAATAGCTGGTTTTCTCTAAATCAGATCAATTCCTGTCCACCAGGCTTCATGAAACACTTATGCCCAGGGGTGCAAATGCAACAATCTTCTATGTCCAATCAGAGCTGGATCAGTGGGAATCAAGACTATGCTATGTCCAATCAGAGAGTGTGCTGAGGGAGTCAACACTCTCCCTTGTACAATAAGAACGGGAGCTGTAGGACACAAACTTTCACCTGCCCAATCAGAGATCTAAGTGAAAGAGACAACCCTCTCTCAGGTCAGGTATACAAGAGTTCACCCTGAACAGTGAGACCCATATTCCCCACAGGTCTCTGACTAAACTGAATGAGAACATTTTCCTTATCAAAACAACCACATTTTTGCCTAGACAATACAAACAGCTCCAAAATATAGCTCATCCAACTCATCCTTAACTACAGACCACAAAATGGGGAAACATTGATATGCTACTGACAGGGCCAATCACAGTTTTGCTTAATAAAAACACATTTTAATAGGTAACATGTCAAGAGATTTAAATATTAGAATAAATATTTATTTCACAGAATTCTATTCCAGTTAATGACCTTCTCTTCATTTTTTTGTGCTCTTTTTTGATAAACAAATGGCACTGCACTGAACTGGGACATTTCTGCAAATGCATCTGGGGTGGCACATGAAACATCAATAGTTTTATTTTGTCCTCTGCATTGCTGCATTGTACAATAATGATAGATCTGCATGTGTTTAATTCATCCAAGAATATGAGGTTTCAACACGTATCAAATGTGTGACATTCACAGACTGGTAGATATTCCCCTCTCAAATCTCACCAGCAATCACAGTGTGCGAAAGTCTAAATACAGCTGACGAGAGAGAGAGCGAGAGAGAGAGAGAGAGAGAGAGAGAGAGAGAGAGAGAGAGAGAGGCAAACTTGGAGGCAAAAAAATCTGTTCTGATTGCTGGGGTTGATAGGCCACCAGTTACACTATATTTTCATACCTGCAGGATGGAAAGCGAAAGGTAAAAAGAGGCAAAATAGGGGGACCACGAAGAGAAGTAGATGCAGCAATGAGGCTATTAGGTCTGAGGTAAGGATGCAAAGGTGTGGATACACAACTAGAAGATGTCAGCGTTTAACACAAAATATGTTGATGTTATCACACAAACACTTGACTGACTGACTGACTATCTAACTAAATAGGATCTCGTAGCCACCTTTCAGTAGCACAAAGCTCAGTTGTCAAGGCAGGGGACTTTACTTTAGCATCCTATTTCCAGTGTTTTTTTTGGGTTGAAAATCATTTCTATGGAGGTGCACTTGTCCTCTGAAGCTCTGAGTTGGTGTAAGAGAGAGAGGAGGGAAGTGTGGGAGGGGAGGCTGCAGCTTCACACACTGCAGCTACTCAAATTGTGTCATATTTGTGACAACTTAAAGTGATATTCACTATTTCTAAAACATAATAATAATTATAATAATTATAATAATATACAGCATCAAACACAATGTGTAAGTGTAAATTGGAGGGAAGGAGAGAAGGGGGAAAGTAAAAAGTAGGAGTAATAAATACAGAATATGAGCAGAATTACATGTAGCATGCATTTGCATATTTCTTGGGTTTAGAGATAGTAGATGACAAGGTGGTTATAGGTTAGTCTTGCTAGTCACTCTGGTCCACTGTGTGGATTTCTTTTGCACAGCCGGGGACACATAACTCAAGAACTCAGCTATAAACCAGCTCATATAGACTCATAGGCTGAGATGTGAAAGTCTCTACTGGTGTCTAATGTAGTCTCTACTGTTCTCTACAACAATAAATGGGCCTTAAGTGTGATCCCAGGGTCTCTTCTGTGATGTCTCTGAATGATGTGAACACCTCAGGTTTGTGGCTTTACTCACTTTTATATTCCAGGTGGAAGCCAGCCGCCACTACGCTGATGTCACTTTGGAAGTGCAAGTACAGCTGATTTGATGTGCTGTTCAAGAGGGCAGGGGCTGTTGTACCTGAGACACACCAAAAACACACACATTACCTTTAAATGTTTTAATACCCTAACCCACTTTGAGAAGGTAATTCTAAACTAAAGCAAACTACCTTACAGTATGGGCAGAGCAATACATTTACTTGTACTTCTTACATTGACAAAAAAAACTATATCCAAAAATATTATGTTCACCAAGTCTAAAAGTAGCTTTTGGTCTTGACATTTTCTCAAAAAATAGTTTCACTTTAAAAGTTAGCAACTGTACAATTTTTCAGTTAAGTCAGAACTAAAAATTAAGTTTTTAGAAATTATTACAAAGTGTTATTGAAGTTAAAATAATGTATATATATTTAACTAGCTTCCATTGAGTAAAGTATGCTGGCTTTTACTGGCTAATATTTAGTATTTTTGCAGTACCATCAGTGCAGACATTGAGAAGCAGGCCAGTGCACAATATGAATGTATGAGCTGTAAGACTTATGAGCCCATTATCCTGATTAACTGCTGACTGACTTAACTGACTAACTGATTTGCTGCCTTAGGGTTCCTGTCCCTCATGAAAGACTCCCCTTTCCAAAGGTCGAAAACATTGTAAAAAGAGAATGAAAAGTTGAAATAAAGAACAACTTTGAGGGTTTTGAGCCATTGAAGTTCTTCAGTCTTGTGAGAGGAGAGGAAGAAAAGGAAGTTGTTTGGAATATCAAATGGCTCCTCTTATCCAAGATCATCTTAGCTTTTAAGATCATCTTAGGTTTTAGTGTATGTGCACCTGTCTGATAAGTGAGGCTGATGAACAGTCAATAAAGAGTAAATCATCATCTGCCATCTTAAAATGTACTAACACACAAAACCAAAATCTAGACAGGAAGACAGACACTCACAACACATACCCACACATGAACTTCCTTTAGTAGCACCACACTTAATCTGACCAAGGTTAGTCTACTGATATCCTGTATGGTGACATGAATTCTTGTGTTTAAGTGCATCCGTCTCTTGAAGATGTACAGGCATGTCCTGGCAGTCTAATATGGTCTCAGTACATTATGCTGATGAGTGCTCTCAGTAAAATGGTTGTTTATGCTTCAATGACTTGACTAATCATTTTTTGATGAAATTTGACAGCTCCGCAGCTCCTCTTACCAAACACATACACAAATGCCTACCCTTTCAGTAACCAGAGCCGAATACACTCTGATGGATTGAATCAGGGCTATTCAAAGACCTACATTTCATTAGGATTCTGTAGTGTGTTTTGATTGGGGACATTGTTCAAGTGACTCCAGAGACACTAAGCAGAAGAATAGTTTTGTCTCTTAGTGCAATATGGTCAGATTCCATTATGTTGAAGATGGAAATGCTTAATGAAACATGTAACATTGACAATGGAATGATACATGAAAGATAATCCCCCCCCCCCCAAGCACACACACCAGACTGCTTTCGATCTACAGCTAAAGGTAAAAGTGGAAAATAGCAGCATTTAGATGTGTTCAACTGTCCTTGGTGAAGACGGACTACAGTAAAACAGGCTCATCAGATATAAAATTCACAGAATGAAGTGAACCAAAAAGAGGATGAGATCGTTAAGAATGATTTGATTATAAGAATTATTCTAATTTATTTGCAACAAAGAGAGCACAAAAGGCTGAATGGAATGGAAGAGAGTTGAGAAGAAAAAGCAGAGAGAAAAGGAGAGGAAGAGAGTAGAGCAAACATGAGAGCAGAAGACAAGTGAGAAAGATGTAGAGGAAGAGGAAAAGACCTGCATCTGAATTAGTGGCTATGTTGGCTTCTGCACCCCCCCCCCCCCCCCCCTCCCCACCTATTTTTGACAGGCATCACTGTAGTTGACAGGTGACATCCTACTGAGCTCATGATACAAGGGGGAGACAGAAAGAGAGGAGAAGAAAAGAGGAGAGACAGCCAGCGTGTCAGATGTTTCTGGTGTGTACTGGTGGCCTTCCAGTCCTTCAGTCACTCTCAGCTCCCTGGCTTTGTGACCTTTAGAATACTGTATTGTAGACGTGTGGGAAGGTGTTGCCAGGGGCATGAACGTAGGAGCCACCTCTGGGACACATGAAAGGTTAACACTGCACTTAGATTCCACTGGCTTGGAGGACACTCTACTGTAGCTTTCCCAAGTGTAATACAGCCTGAAGGACACTAGTGTCCTTACCTTAGCCTGCCCTAGCCTTTTGTAGCTTATCATAGTTCAAGTTCAAGTTCACGTTTCTTTATAAAGCACATTTAAAAACAATGTGTGTTGTATCAAAGTGCTGTATAATATTACACCAAGATATAAAAGACAATAAAACTAATACATATGATAACATATAAAACGTGCAGGGTAAACCATAAACCACACAAAATGCCTTATATAATCCAGGCGGCACCATAAACTAAAGAAAATAAATGAGTCTTTAAACTAGATTTAGGGGTGTCCAAAGTGGGTGAAGACCTCACGTGCACTAGAAGCGCATTCCACAAATTAGGAGCTGTAACTGCAAAAGCTCGGTCACCCTTGGTCTTTAAGCGAGACCGAGGAACCGAGAGGAGGAATTTATTGCATGAGCTGAGAGATTTTAGAGTGGAGATCGGATGGAGAAGATCGGAAATGTACTGTGGTGCTAACCCATTTAAAGCTGTATACACATAAAGCAGAACCTTGAAGTCAACTCTAAATCTGACTGGTAACCAATGTAAGGTGGATAGAACAAGAGTCATGTGTTCTCTCTTCCTAGTTCTCGTCAGCAGTCTAGCTGCCGCATTCTGAACCAATTGCAGTCGGTGTATGGAGGATTGAGGTAGATCTATGTATAGGGAATTACAGTAGTCACGCCAAGATGTAACAAGTACATGAATCGCTACTTCAAGGTCTTTTTTAGCGAGAAACTGTTTTAATTTGGTGATGGACCGGAGATTTAAAAAGCTTCCTTTCACAACATAATTGATCTGTTTATCAAATAATAAGTCAGAATCAAAGATAATGCCAAGGTTCTTCACTCTGTTTTGCAGTGTAAAGACAGGGCACCAAACTGGTTTTCCATATTTGTGATACACAAAGGTGAACCAAAAGCAATGGCCTCAGTTTTATCCCTATTTAGCTTTAGGAAGTTGTCAGACAACCACATCTTCACTTCCTCCAGACAGGAGATACAATTTGAAATGGAATTTCCATTTGTGGACTTGACAGGAAGATAAAATTGTGTATCGTCAGCATAACAGTGATAAGAAACCTTGTATTTCTGAAAGATAGAAGCAAGAGGAAGTATGTATAAAGCGAAAAGCAGAGGACTCAGAATGGAGCCTTGCGGAACACCATATGTGATCAGTGTTGAAGATGAGTTATGTTTGCCAATTTTAACTGAAAAAGTGCGACCTTTGAGGTATGAGGAGAAACAACTTAATGCAACTCCCTGAATGCCAACCACTCTCTCCAGACGATGTAATAACATGGTATGATCTATTGTGTCTATTGTGTCTATTGTGAGATCTAAGAGAATTAAGATGACCACGTCCCCAGAATCCAGGGAACATAAGATGTCATTTGTCACTTTTAGCAAAGCTGTCTCAGTACTGTGACATGCCCTGAAACCTGATTGAAATTTATCGAGCATATTAAAATATGCGAGATAAGCTGAAGGCTACAAGTAAATGACCTTTTCTAGAATTTTTGAGAGAAACGACAACTTTGAGATCGGCCTATAATTATTTAAAGTATCAGGGTCCAGGTTTGTTTTTTTTCAAGAGAGGCGTGACCACAGCATGTTTAAAGCATGTGGGAACCACTCTGCTGGTCAGAGAACTCTTTATTATGAAGAATTGTGAAGAAGTTGGTTTCAGCAAAGAAACTATATCTGACAACTGGTTGAGCGAGACAGGGTCAAAGTGCCAGAAAGAACTGGAGGGCACCAGAAACAACTGATGGCAATATTTGCGCTCTGATGTCATGGATTTTGTCCACAAAAAAGTCAAGGAATCTTGTGCAGATCTTAGGTGTAGCAGTAGGGTAGCCTGCTGTAGTAGGGTTCAAGACTGAATTGATTGTCTTAAAATAGTCTAGAAGAGTTACTGTACTGTTGGTGTATTCAGTTTTAATTATATTCTGTCCAAGAAACTACTTTCCATCAGTTAGCCCTAAGGTAGCTGTGATAGGATAAAACCTTTAAATGTTGTAGAAAACTATGATACCTGCATTCAGCTACTTTTTTCAATTTAAACCAGTGTTTCTCAACATGAAGAAGTGAAAAGGGCTTGGACACGTGCTTTGCCTATGACAACTATGATAAATCTAGCTTTTATTTTTTTAAATGATCGAACTTCAGATGATGTGTGCTTTTATTTTGAAAAGTGCTTAAGTCGTACGCAGCCACATGAGATCGCCATCTGGCTTGATATTATACAGCAAGGAGTATAGAATACAAGGAGCGAAACGCTAGAGTGTCTTTGACCATCTCCACTAGATGGCGCAAAGGTATTGATGCCGCCATTTTGGACTGTAAGTTACAGTCAAAGAGCGAAAGAGCACCTACTGCCTCTATAAAAATGTACGATGTTAAAGATGATGATTATAATGATTAAGAATGTAAGATCAACTTGCCGGGCTCGGATAGCATTCTTATACCATTTGTGAACTTTTTTTTATCTGTAAAAAGTACTTGCTTCATAGTTTTATGTATTCTTATTGATCAAAATAATTTGTAAACAGATTTTTAAAATCTGTTATACATCTTTTGATTGTGTTTGATTTAAATTAGCTAAAAGGTTTTTATAATCGAAGATGGGGATAACATATTTGATTATAAAAACCTGTCCATAATATGTCAAATTTATTACATATACAGTTTGCTAATCCGTTTTCCCACTAGTCTTCTATAAATTACAATTTTCTATTTGATAACATATATCGTCCAAATTGACATTAGGTGAGCTAAAACTGTGCTTGACTATTAGTTTCCAGTATTGAAGGACCTGTTGGTGGAAAGTCAGGTTTCAAGGTAGATCAGAATGATAAAGTCACATTGTAAAAGAAATGCAATGTTGCAATGGATAATCTACTGAGCTTTGCTTCTTGTGTTAAATACTCTTTGGTTACAGAGAGACACATACCAGCCAATGAAATTGAGGCTAATAGAGCCATTTTAAATGTAGGCTGGCCGATGTTTATTACAGCTCTTCAACAGTTATTACTAGAATTATACCACCAGTTTCTGCCCATCAGTGATAAGAAACATTTGAGATAATCTTTTACAGACTCGGTCAGGATTAACCTCAAAGTTAGACATTTTTGTTCATTTTATACTCCACCCGGCAGTCCATCCCCATTCTTGACTTTTGTGGCAAAGTGGACAATCTGACCATCACAGTCTCAAAATGTCTTTCCCATTTACAACACGAAAACAGCCCCACACAAGTGAATAACACCAAAATTATTCAATTATTTAAAGGAATCAAGAACCATGTTCAAACTAATCATCACTGGAATATACCAGGCAGCAATGCAATAAAATCAAATACTCTTATGCACTGCAAAAGTAGACAACACAGAGAGGGAAATCTGTTAATTTTGCACACAAAAATATCAATAATGTATAATGTGTGTTAAACTCCTGCCAGACAATGCCAGTACATTTCCTTATAACTGTGTCAGTAATTAGATCCAAGCTTTCCTCACAAGTGTCCATTTCAGTTCCTTATCATTGAATGGTCTGGAGCAGTTTGTGGTGGCGTGTATGTTGTCTACATTTTAAAAGACCAGTACACTAGTTGCAGGGGTCCTAGAAGCTGTGGTATCACCTACACCGACAAATAACCAGTCATTACCACAATAACTTAGAAAAACATTTCTGTTTTTAAAGATAATGATGCTATACATTTAGCTAAGACAGTAGCTGAATAGAGTGCTAACAGCCCTGTCTTTGTTAAATAGTACACAGATGTTGAGATAAGGGAAATTGTTGGAGGGAACTAGTAGCCTGGCGCCAGTAGCAGGATGGATGCCAGTTGGATGTGAGGAGGTCCCCAGAGGTGAGGCTGAGATCCATCCAACATGAAAACAAGAACATCTGACTGCTGAGGAAAGCGGGGCATGGAAAAACTCTGAACCAAGATTCATTCTAGTTCCCAGGAATTATACTAAATACAAATGACTGAGTTTCATTTTCATGGTCTTGTTAAAAATTATTGGGTTGTAATAATTCAGTAGAATACATAATAAAATCCATTGTAGTTCATTCTGGTATAATTAAGTGCATATGCTGTGTGTGATGAGTAAATAACTACTGTGAAACTGCCTTGTTAAGAGCAATAACAGGATACTACTTTATCTAAGTAAGTTCTGGTTTAAAGTCAACATTGAACCTGTTATGTTGAGGGACTGTATATTGAGCAAACAAAGTTTACTGTAAGAAAGAAACTAATCCAGTCTGGGTTCTGATTCAAAGCCTCATGTCTTAAATACCTGAGAAACTGCCTAGTTTGGGAGCAGTCATGTCTACTCCATCATAGATCTCCAGTGAGTCCCAGTTGTGTTCTGTAGCAAAGCTCATCACCTGGATCTGCAATAACAAAAAACACAATCAACATTCATCTGTAAATATATCAAACTGCACATACAGTATGTTGCTCATATACCTGCTCCCACTAACTACCGATTAAAACTAAAATCATATTGATGGCATGAAACAATAATGACAATATAACGTATACCCCCTGATGGAACAAGTTCTCCATATACAAATATACTCATTTGGACACTGCAGAGTACTTCTTGTCCTTCAAGGAGTGTTGCTTTTAATGCTTGAGTCTAAAGGTTTAATGGAATACTGGTTGACTGAAATTGTCATTCTAAGGCCTGAGCAAATGTTGATGCAACAGAACCCTAAAAGAATTGCATGCTATCCTTTCCTGCTACTAAGCCAGTGATATTGGACATTAGTAGTCCTACATCCTTCATGATCACTAGCAGTAAGGCAGATGATGGCTGTTGTTCTAATTCTGCAGTCTTCCATCCCATACGTTGCCTAAATATTGAACTGCTCGTTCTCTTCTCCTCTATACTGGATAACTGGAGGTTCTGAATGTGCTATTACCTGTCAATCAGATGGCTTTGTGTGTGTCAGAGCAGTGTATTCCCAGTCATTCCAAAGTTAGGATTTAGTACTGGCCTGTATGCCTGCTCCCTCGCTGACAATGATCTTCCATACACAGTTAAGGCTGTTCCCATAAGGCTCTGGGTAGCCAGGGGACAGGATGGTACCTCTCCTCTCAGTCAAGTTCCCACTGCACGGCACTAGGAGTCACAAAGACACACACATACACAAATATGCAAACACACCCCATACACAAAAATACACAGACAGGGTTTATGCACCAGGGTGCTGTACTCCTTCAGAGAAGGACAATGTCAAAGCTAAGTGCCCATGCTGCTAGAGTCACTTAAGACAGGTCAGACATGACTCACTACTGCTCCCCAAAACACGATTCATCTCACACAACCTGTTTTTGCCTCTGTACGGTTGCTATGGTTATATGTCTACTTGGCTAAACTTTTATTTGTTCTCAGCGATCCCTACATCCCTCCAAATTCTCTTGAATTCCGTTGAATCCATCACCAAAAGCATTTTGATTCAGACTCACCTACGCAGGTGGGAACAGTGTCGTTCCACTGTGCCAGGGCATTGGGCACCGCATGGCACTTGATAGCCTTGGAACCATGGAGCAGGTAGCCTGGGTTGCATTCAAACCGGACCACTGACCCAGCGGAGAACTCCGAACCGATCCGTCTGCCATAGCGAGGCTCAGGAACAGAACTGCATTGGGTGTCACTGGTCCTGGGAACCGCTGTACAGGACACAAAAGTCAGAATTTAGGACCACTGAAATGTAGAAAATGTGCTGCTAACGTGATAAATTTTAATGAGTTGGGAGAACATTATAACATTGGTGCTTGCTAACGTGCCTTGGTAGACAAAGTGGAAGCCTCTTGCAGATGGACCACTCTTGGCGCTGAATCTCAACATAATCTGGTTGGATGTGGCCAGGGGCAAGGTCTCCCCTGGAACATCAGCAAAACACACAACGAAGCAAACCAAAACACAAATGTGAAACCAACATACAGACTATAAGCAAACCAAATTTAAACAGAAATGAAAAAAGATATCGGATACACTTAACATGCTTAAAGCTATCAGATTTCAGATACAAGATATCTGGATTGACTATACAGTGTATCCACAGTTGAGCCTTCCATTAACAAAATGTGCCCCAGACCCATTCACACCAGGCATGGCATAAAATGCCATACAGGACATTAACAAAATCACAACAATGTCATGCATTCATTTTCAGGCTTTACTCTTCTGCAACAACATTCAACGTTTAGCCTACAAAGACTTGAACCTCAAAAATGTGTGTGTACAACAAGGGTGTATCCAAGATACTATACTTGCACTTATAATATCACCACCTCAACTGTTCTGACAACCAGATGTCTTATTAGTAACCAGGATGTTGGCCAAACCATGGCTATGCCTGCTTCCCTGTCCAACCGGGTATGGAGGATGTTGCTGTCCAGTAAAGGATAGGATCTATGATGTATGATCTTGCATCATGTACTTAATATATGATATTGGGAAGCAACACAAAGAGAGATAGTCTTAAAGGTGTAACAGACTAAATGACATTTAGAATCCATAATTAGATTCAGTATTTCAGTCTGGAGGTGGAGACGACACGCAGGTGGATAATCAGCTTCTACTTAGCTAGAAACTGTCCTTTTCCTAATGCACTTTAATGACATAACACAGTTATAATAAAAAATGAAATTACAAATGGAGGAATATAGTGTAGAACCTTCGATTCTATTAAGCAAGTCATTCACCATACTGACTCAGAATATATGCACTAGGGAATACTGCAAACAACACAGTGCATAGAGCAACATTTGGTCCAGCAGCAAGGGTAGAAAGAAAGAGGGGAAAAGACGTGGATGCTCCGATGCCTCAAAACCACCCAATCTGCAGGCTACAGACAGGGGGGCATAGAGGTTTCTGTTTGGGGATGCAGTCCAATAATCTGCATGTCTCCTGGGATTCTACAGCATGGCACTGAATAGAGGTTAATGAGGATGTAAAAACGCCATACTGACACTTTATATCCCACAACCGTCATCAATAACCAGTGGGATGTAAAATTAAGTCTGATTTCTGTCCTCAACTTGGTGACCTATGTCAGCAGTGTCAGCCCTAGTTCTGCCATCACAAAGCTACAGAGCCTATTTAAGAGGGTAAAAGTAGAGAGAGAAATGGGAAGATGAGGAAAACAAGAAAAGGAAACCTGAGCCTGACACAACATAGTCACTGTAGAAATGTTTATTGGAGTAGTTGTGCAATTTGATCAGCAAACCTTATTGTTGCAGGGGCTTCAAGCCAAAGTATTTGGACACAGACATGTAAAATGTCCTTGTCATTAAAGATATATCTATGTTTTGTTGGATCCTAGATCCATATCGCAACAGTATGCCACTATGCATAGTAAAAATCAACTGGATCTGTGGTATTATGTCACCAGTAATTATAATTTCCTTGTCTATCTGCTAATCAATGCAGCATATTAAGGCTGTGTACACCACAGAAGATTGCTGCAGAAGCTTGCAGCAGCAACATTTATCAATCCTCGAACAAGAGCCCTTCATGTGTTCAGCAGCAGCCTAATGCTCTTACCTGTGTGAGAACCAGCTAGCGAGCTGAGGAGGCGTGCAATCTGATTGGCTCCGTCAAATAACTCTACAGAGTCATTCATGGCTGTCTGGAAAAAGGCAAACTGTCCGAAAACCACTAGGCAGAAGAGAAGAGAGAGACCTGGTTAACAACTGCCACTCAGCTTCCAGACAGACCGACAACACCACTGGGAAATGTATCAGATTTATAATAATCAATTACTAAGATATCACTTACAAGTTTTTTGGGGAGAAAGAAAAGTGAGGAGTATTACCAAACTCAGCAGAAACGGTGATGTAATAGGTGCACGTCTGGCCTGTGGTGTAGTTCTGGGGGTAGTTAGGAGAAAGAACCACACCCTCAGAACCTGTGTAATGGCCTCCACAAGGAGCTGGAACAGACAGGACATATATACATTCATTAAAACAGAAAATACTTGTGGTGACCATCACTTACTAAGCATCAATAACTGTCCATAGAAAGTACATACAGGACATTGTATTGTAAAAATACAATAGGTTTATGAGTATACATTTTAGCTGAGAAGGAGTAGAGTGTAAAACAGTTTCTTGCAGGTGTCTATATTGGCAAGGATGCTGACGCTCAGCTGGTAATACCAAGATACAAATCTCAAATACTGGATTGCAAGTCTTACAACTTTGCACGCTATCAGACAAAAAATTCAAGATGCAAATACAAGTGAATTTCAAATTGCCAACAGAGAGTTTAATGTTTCAAGCCTTACATTACGATCAATTGTGGTCTACAACAGGTTTTCTAAAATGAGTTTACCCTTATTCCAACAAGCTTTTCTGACCTATTTCTTATTGATCAGAACCCACTGTACAGAACATCAACTGAGCTTAGCAAACAGCACCTGTTGAAAGGCTAATGAGGGCGCCTTAATCAGCAGTTTGATAGTCGTTCTGCCTACCTGTAAGCCTCTCAGTCCAACTTCTTGTCTTTTTGCATTGTTTCTAACCTGGCTGACTGCAATTATGTCTACCTTGTTTTCTTCCTACATGCATTGTCTGTCTTCAAATATGTCTTCCTACCTGCTGGTGCACCCATCTACCTGTACCATGTCAGCCTATGTT
Organism: Plecoglossus altivelis; assembly: GCA_036571765.1. NCBI lineage: Eukaryota > Metazoa > Chordata > Actinopteri > Osmeriformes > Plecoglossidae > Plecoglossus > Plecoglossus altivelis. Next base: position 4,677,880 of record BROE01000016.1, read on the forward strand.
TGTAGAAGACAATTGAATACATTTTGTGCAGAAGTTTTTCCTTGGTTTTCTTGTATGTATGTATGTATGTATGTATGTATGTATGTATGTATGTATGTATGTATGTATGTATGTATGTATGTATGTATGTATGTAGGTAGGTAGGTAGGTAGGTAGGTAGGTAGGTAGGTAGGTAGGTAGGTAGGTAGGTAGGTAGGTACGTACGTATACAGTTAGAAAGGAAAATAAGTATTTGAACACCCTGCTATTTTGCAAGTTTCCCCACTTAGAAATCATGGAGGGGTCTGAAATTGTCATTGTAGGTGCATGTCTGCTGTAAGAGACATAATCAAAAAGAAAAATCCAGAAATCACTGTATGATTTTTTTACTATTTATTTGTATGATGAAGCTGCAAATAACTATTTCAGTACCTGAGAAAATCAATGTTAATATTTGGTACAGTAGCTTTTGTTTGCAATTACAGAGGTCAAACGTTACCTGTAGTTTTTCACCAGGTTTGCAAACACTGCAGGAGGGATTTTGGCCCACTCCTCCACACAGATCTTCTCTAGATCAGTCAGATTTCTGGCCTGTCGCTGAGAAACACAGAGTTTGAGCTCCCTCCAAAGATTCTCTATTGGGTTTAAATCTTGAGACTGGCTAGGCCACGCCAGAACCTTGAAATGCTTCTTACAGAGCCACTCCTTGGTTATGCTGGCTGTGTGCTTCGGGTTACTGTCATGTTGGAAGACCCAGCCTCGACCCATCTTCAATACTCTAACTGAGGGAAGGAGGTTGTTCCCCAAAATCTCGCAATACATGGTCCCGGTCATCCTCTCCTTAATACAGTGCAGTCGCCCTGTCCCATGAGCAGAACACCCCCCAAAGCATGATGCTACCACCCCCATGCTTCACACTAGGGATGGTGTTCTTGGGATGGTACTCATCATTCTTCTTCCTCCAAACACGTGTAGTGGAATTATGACCAAGAAGTTTTATTCTGGTCTCATCTGACCACAGGACTTTCTCCCATGACACCTCTGTATCATCCAATGGTCATTGGCAAACTTAAGACAGGCCTGGACATGTGCTGGTTTAAGCAGGGGAACCTTCCGTGCCACACATGATTTCAAATCATGACATCTTAGTGTATTACCAACAGTAACCTTGGAAACAGTGGTCCCAGCTCTATTCAGGTCATTGACCAGCTTTTGCAACTTTCTTAGGATCATTGAGACCCCTCGAGGTGAGATCTTGCATGGAGCCCCAGTCCGAGGGAGATTGACAGTCATGTTTAGCTTCTTCCAATTTTTAATAATTGCTCCAACAGTGGACCTTTTTTCACCAAGCTGCTTGGCAATTTCCCTGTAGCCCTGTCCAGCCTTGTGGAGGTGTACAATTTTGTCTCTAGTGTCTTTGGACAACTCTTTGGTCTTGTCCATGTTAATAGTTGGATTCTTACTGATTGAATGGGGTGGACAGGTGTCTTTATGCAGCTAACAACTTCAAACATGGTGCATCTAATGTAGGATGATACAGTTTTTCTCAATTGTTTACACACATTTTCTGGTACTTGAGACACAATGACCACAACATGTAACTCATTCACCAACCCCCTTAAACCAATTCTGCTAAACTACAAGCACAGTTCCTGCTTTACACTCAAATTGCAGTTCTAAAACACACTTTTTTCAAAACACTACACACAATTCTCTGCTTTTGGCACAATTTTCAGGCAGAAAATATCTTGTTTTCACAAGGAACACACTGCCATTCAAATATGTACACTGACTCATCACAAGGGCAAACACCCGTTACCCGTTACAATTGACAATCAGAGCTTTAGCATAAAAGGGCAATAGGTGAGCTGTTCTGTTTTGGAGCAATGGATGCTAACATTGGAAACAGAGGCAGAGCCAGAGGAGTGAGAGTAAAGATGAGGAGGACGGGGAGGACGAGGACGAGGAAGGCCAAGGACCGTAATCTCTGATGAGATCCGAGCCACTTTGGTTGATCATGTGGTCAACAATGAGGGAGGCTGGGCAAAGAGTACGGCCACATTTGAGCAGGTACACTGTAGCATCCATCATCCGGACTTTCCGAAATGAGAATAGGTAAGAAATCTACTCTCACTAGAAAATTGCAGTACTGCATACCAATAGAGTAGTCAATGATTACAGTAGTACAGTATTGCCTGTGGACTGTTCTGTAGGACTGTAAAAGATACTGTAAAGTATGTTTCAAGTATTTAGGAGTTGTATACGTACTTTGTATTTACAGTATTGTACTAATTGTTTGGCAGAACTGAAAGATTACCAACTCAAGGTGGTCAGGAATGTGTTCTGTCTCCTGAACAGGAAAATTCTTCTGTTGTTTTGTATGTAGTGTATGTGCAACTTTGTGTTGGTTGGGAATGGGATGTACACTGTGTACATTGTTTTTGCAGGAAAAATAAAATAAAATTGTACTGTGTATATGTGTGTTCTGAGTATAAAAACAATATTCTCAAATATTTCACACCACACTTATGTTTGTACTGTCTGTAGTAAGTGTAACACTGAAAACACAAAAACTGTACACTGTAACACTGGAACACACAAAAAAGGGCCTAAGTCATTATGATGAATGGAGAAGAAGTGTTTTACATTCATCATAGTGTTTTACATTGAGCACATCAGTGTTCAGCTGGTTCGTATGAAGGTCTATACATATGATGGTTTGTGTGTGTCATTTGAAAACAAAATCCCATTTTGAGAATAAATAATATTGTTTTGAATATAAAGTTTCATTTTGCAGGAGAATTGATGGGTTTTGCCCATTGTGTGTGTGTTTTGGGGATTTGTGTGTAGAGTTCTGAGAATATGAGGCAAGCTTTCAGAAAATGTGTATAAACAATTGAGAAAAACTGTAAATGGAGTGGAGGTGGACATTTTAAAGGCAGACTAACAGGTCTTTGAGGGTCAGAATTCTAGCTGATAGACAGGTGTTCAAATACTTATTTGCAGCTGTATCATACAAATAAATAGTTAAAAATCATATATTGTGATTTCTGGATTTCTTTATTTAGATTATGTCTCTCACTGTGGACATGCACCTACGATTACAATTTCAGACTCCTCCATGATTTCCAAGTGGGAGAACTTGCAAAATACCAGGGCGTTCAAATACTTATTTTCCTCACTGTATATGTGTGTGTACTGCCTGTACCTAAAACAGCCTCTAAGAGAAAAGATGCAACCAACTTTACCCTGTCTGCCAATTTGGTCGGAGGATTGCTGAAGGACACAGCAACAAAAGTCACAAAAACAGGGCAACACTCAGTAATAATGTAGGATTAGAATGTTAAGGTCAGAGGAAGCACAACACACAGGAAGGCATCTATCAATGTCAGGTTTCTATTGATATACATGGTCTCTGGGCAGCAATACTTCACACACACATTTGTAACCCAACACATGATATGACAGGCCAAAGGGAACAAAAGGGAACTGAGTCAGCCATTGAAAAGGGCAGGTCTGACCTTCCCTGGTTCAATAGAAGCCTAAGTCTCTTGTTAACCCCTCATGTCACCTTCTGTCATATTGTTCTAACCAGCTTTCCTAATCAGACCCTACAAGATGATCCCCCTATCCTTGATATATCTGTGATCTTCTGCTGTTGCTTTACCCTCACTGCTGGCTACAGTGCTGATCAATTCAGATTCCTGTTGCATTTTCAGCTGGATAAGCCTCTTGGAGCTTGCTCCTTCAGGCTTGCTCCTTCATGTACCTAGAATCCCTTGTGCAGAGGCTAACCCAGGTGTCAGGGTGGCAGTCTACCTATCAAAATCTTCTCCCAGCTTCTATCATGTCAGCCTTAGCTCTCATTGATGCAGCTAACACAATAGAAGACTGAACTCATTGCACACCAGCTGACACACATTTCACATCATCATTGTTGCGGTTTACACAACTGGCTAAACAAGCCTGCAACTCCTCAGTCGGACCATCTGGCTTCGGAAACTCGGTGATGAAAGGATTAAACTCTTCATATTTGCACTTGTAATTCCACAACTGTATTATTTCTTTCCACAACAGAGGGAGGATATATTCTACAGAGACAGCATTCTGTAGTTTAAAGAGTAGGTCATGTGAGATACTCTTTGAAGCACCATGGGAACTATTCTGACAGCAGCTTGACCTTGGTGTCTCATCTACACAACTATCAGCAGTTGATATCCAAATTAACTGAGAGAGGGGAATGAGTAAAGAAAGGTTTAACGTGTGTGAGTGGGGCATGGAGAAGGTAAGGCATGAGATAGATTTCCTGAGGAGGAACTTGTGTAGGTCAGCAGGTGGAGTTTAAAAGTTGCCTCTATGAGGCGCTACACCTCTACGCTTTTAGCCTGCAGTCCCCCCCCCCACCAATTCTCTTCCCTCTGCAGCCGTGGATGACTCCTCATTCAACTGTGCCCAGACAGTCTCTTAGTTACTATGGAAACGAATTAAAGAGCCGTTTGGGTGAGAAGCAGATAGAGAATAGAAAGAAAAAAGAGAGTGAGAAAGATGGGGGGTAAAAATCCTGTATTATTTAAAGGGATTTCACCCTGTTCTAATGAATTTTGTCTGAAAGCCTGTGGATGTGCCTCAGAGCATCAGTATTCTAGAACATTAAGGACTCTTACGAAGCAGAAACGTTCACATCGACATGCCTGTAACACAACAAGAACATGCCAGGCTCATGCCTCACTTTCTTTGTGAGCCTAACTGTAGGTTAATAAAGCGAGATTTTGACAACCAGGCTAAAGGAATAATAAGATAATGTGTTGAAAGAATAAAGTATTTTACAGTTAAGATTTCATTGTTTATTTGCATCCCACGGCCATGTCTGTCTATTTGTCTATTGCAGTGAAAACTGGGATGAGTCAGCTATCAAGACCTCTACTGAGCTGGGATGAGCTGGGAGCTGGACTGATTTCTGTGCCAAATATTCGCTCTGCCCCACCCCCACCGCCCCCCCCCCCCCTTTACCCCCCCCCCAAATTGCCATTATTGAATACATAGCCATTCGTTTCATTATAGGCTGATTCTGTGTACATCGGGACTCATTTCCTCAGCAGCAGCAGGTTAAAATTCACACCCAGGTCCTCTTGTCTCAGTTTCCCTTCTCTGCATAAAGCCCACATGGCACTATTGCTTCTTGCTGTCACTCACATGCACAAAAATATAATGCTTGGATAAAAAAGTTTGTGGATCTGCGTGAGCATGTGTGCAGCATGAATGTCATATGCATTCTCTTCAAAAGTCCCTGCATGACCTTGAAAAACTTGTGATTAAAAAACAGTGAAAGAGAAGTCATTCAGTCTCCTTTCATGTCTATAGTAAAGCTGGCTGAAGAGTAGCGTGCTACAGAAACACACACCCGCTGATTTGAAGGTGACAAAAGGAACAGATTAAGGGATTACATCTCAACACAATCCCTTTAACCCCCCCCCAAATTGCCATTATTGAATACATAGCCATTCGTTTCATTATAGGCTGATTCTGTGTACATCGGGACTCATTTCCTCAGCAGCAGCAGGTTAAAATTCACACCCAGGTCCTCTTGTCTCAGTTTCCCTTCTCTGCATAAAGCCCACATGGCACTATTGCTTCTTGCTGTCACTCACATGCACAAAAATATAATGCTTGGATAAAAAAGTTTGTGGATCTGCGTGAGCATGTGTGCAGCATGAATGTCATATGCATTCTCTTCAAAAGTCCCTGCATGACCTTGAAAAACTTGTGATTAAAAAACAGTGAAAGAGAAGTCATTCAGTCTCCTTTCATGTCTATAGTAAAGCTGGCTGAAGAGTAGCGTGCTACAGAAACACACACCCGCTGATTTGAAGGTGACAAAAGGAACAGATTAAGGGATTACATCTCAACACAATAGACGGAAGATGTGATGAGATTGTCTTTGAAGCATCATGAGCCTCCCTAAACAATTCACACACATACAGCACACACACAAAGGGCAAAATTTGACTCCTGCTTTTATCAGTTGCAGCTGTCAAATTATGAATGTCCTGAGTATTTGTTATTTTCCATGCCACTTCATTTATGTAGACTGTCACTAACAAAAGGTTTGCCAGGCTTGGTCTGAAGATTGTGTGTGCAAGATTCGGGGAAAGTTGGACACAATTTGTGACCAGCAAATTATGTATAAGCTTTATTATAAAACAAGAAATTATGGGAAGTCTATATAACTGGAAATTGATTAGTCTATTCATTCTATTTAGTCGGTGGATGTCGACTTAACAAATGTATGATAAAAAAAATGTATGCCAAACATGTAAAAGCGATACTGTGCAACATTATATTTAAGGGTACTTAACCAAATCTAACAATTCACTACTTGGTTAGGAGGGGGGATAGGTTTATACTTTCTACAAAACACAGCCTATATATGAAAAGCTATAGCTAGCATCCCTGCACTATAAGTAGCCTAGGGGGAAAAAAAACCTGCTGTACTGTAATGCATATAAAATCACATCCCGCATGACGCGTACACAACTCATCTGTGGGATTAGATAAACAAGATCAATTTATAAGTATTTAGATTTTCTAAGCATGCTGTGTATAATATTGAGTGGCTTTTTCATCACTTCAATTTTGTAATAGGCAATAAAAAATGTCAAAACAGAACTCCTACAACAGCCCCTTTTCACATCACAATTACTAGTGCATGTACAATTTCAGGAGAAATTGTGGGGTGAGCTTACATCAGTTGAAGCTGGGCCCATTTTCGTGTTACTAAATCCCCTCCAAAAAAAGCTAAGAAATGTTACTGCTATTTAGGAGAACTCTTATTGGTAAGATTAACTGCTTACTGAATACAGTCTCAGACAAATCACACATGCAAAAAATATTTTTAGGCCGCTATACATGCCATATATCGTTGGTAAGTTATGTGTCTTGTGATTCTATTAATATCAGTCATTTCAAGATCAAGTTGCAACAGAAGGTACAACCAATGTCTTTGTCCAACCACAAACGCAAACATTGTGAAAATAAACAAAGACTACTCACCCTACAAGGCACTGACTTGTCCAGGTATGAAAACCATCCAACAAAAATTGACAAGATACATAACCAACTGTCCAAATTATCTAAAAAAGTATTTTGTTGAAAACCGTAAACTACATCCATAAATAACCCAGCTGCTTTATTCAAACTTGAAATTGGTCATGAATCTGGTTGGCCTCGGAATATTTACAATGTCTTGATGTCAAAATGGCCACTGCACATTTTGATCAACACCTCATTTGACTTAAAAGGAGCTTCCATGGCATTTGAAAGCCAACCAGGTGGCTCCTAAAATCCATGTGTTAAATATGAATTTAACATGGTATTATATTACACTTTTGATTTGGATTAGGTTTGCTATGGTCCCATTGTATCTAATACCCCCCACCTATAGGCTTTTTTAGGCATCTGTTTACAAAACAAAATAAAGGCAATAATAAGAAATAAAAAACTTTAATTCTCGTTGTGTTCAAGATTTTATTACTCAAAACCAGTAAGCCTTATGGGGGATCCTGACAAGAGGGGAAGGAACTTTAGAGTGTCACCTTTCAAAAGAGACCACAGTTGGGGTACACGTGTCCTCCAAAATGGTTCAAAAATAACTTTAAATTTTCTCTGGGTGAAATTCTTGAGAGGCTAGGAAAAGTCTTTAATTTTACATTACTTACATGAAGGTCTTCCGCTGGTTATATGTTATGGTGTATTTTTCCTAGACGAGGTGTCAACACAAACGTCCCCATAGAGCTTGTCCTTATACTGTTTGTCGTTACATTTTTACTTACAATATTTGATGTTCATAGTGCAACCGCTTGGCAGCTATTCTTTTCCAGACTGTGTACCACAGACATAGCAAAGGTCTCAGACACAGGTACACACGATGGGACATTTTTCACAATCATGGAAGTCAAAGAGTATGTCGTTGTAAATAAAATTGCTTTTCAAACATATCTGTAAGGAAAAACCTATTCTACATCTATCATTCTCATGATACAGGCTGGTGGGTCCTGACCCAAAAGTGGGTCGTGAGGTAATGTAGAAATAGTCATGAGAGTGTGCTTCAGCTCCATCAAAAGGTCAAACTTCTCGTTTTATGTTTAAGTTTATTTAAGTTTATTTAAGTTACCGAACTTCTGATGGTGCACTTAACTTTTCAAATGTGTCTAGGCTCCAGCCCGTGCCACCCGCACATTAGAACCAACCAACTTTAGAACCAGCTTTCAGATCTTTACTGAACTTCACCCAAACATGTCCAGTGATTTTGTAAAAATCAGATTGATGTGCTTTATACATATTTCCTGAAAATTCACACACAATATTTATGGACAGAAGTTATTTATTAATTGGACTGATTTAAAATAAACTCTAATAAAAACTCAAAAATCTAAGTCTAATAATCAAAAATCTAATAAAAATGTATAATTAGTCATTTAAAGTTGGAATTTAGCCACTGTTTACACAAAATAACATTTCATGAATTTGAAATGTATGCACTGGAAGAGGTACAGTCCAGCAGGATGAAAATACACATTTTAGTCAGCTTCAGCCGTTGATGTTAAAACCACAAACCGTTTACCGTTTTGTCTTATGAGGCACGTGATGTTATTCCTGCTTCAGCCTTTATGCGCTAAAAGGAACAGCTTGATTTTTGACTCCACGAGAATGCAGATGAAAGGTTTGAAACTAAAAATATTTGCATTCACTATGTGCAGTGCGTGTATGCATTTGGTTGTGTTGTTTCAATTTACAACACATTTTCTGAATGCTGCGCATGTGCTGTTAAATTAATGAAGATTTTCTCCAAGTTTTCCTCTTAAGTTGCAGGGTATTTGCACCTGTCAGCTACGGTACTAAACCATTAAATGAAAGGTTTACACAAATGCAAGCAGCAAAGTTGGGACAAAGACCAAAATGTTGTCCACTTAACTTTCAACATTTTTTAAGGGTGGGAAAATAAATAAAGAAATAACATACAAAAGGGAGAATGGGTTGAGAATTTCCTTTGACAGACACAATATGAGAAGGTAGAACCACAATAAGTGGGTTCACAGCTTCGCTACTTGGCCCCCGACAATAATAATAACTAGGAAATGTAGTAACGCAGGGCGATTATTTACCCACGTGATGAAACTAGTCTCATTGACTCCCAGATTAATTGAGTAAGAAAAATACGACATTTTTAATAATCATTTTGTCAGCATTACATCAGTGTCTTAGCTTGTACCCTGGAGCGTTAACCGGTACTACAATGCCTTGTTTTGTTGTTTGTTCCCAAAAACCTATGCACACACAAATCCACTCAAATACCCCATTCTAACAGAATTTCAACAATATTCATATTATTAAAAGTATATGCAGAACATTATATGTTTATATTTAGTTATGCAAAGTAAAAGAACCAGCACAGAACCAGAACCACCATGCTTCATAAAGAGGTGCAGCACTTTGAAACCAATTTTACCTTGTCATGGTGTTATAATGGCAGTTCAGGGGGTAAAATGGATGTACAGTGCATCTCATAGACAACTGACACCTTTGTTTTGTGCAAATCTCACATATTGAAACACCTGCTGTAAAACAATAGCTTTCAGCAAAGCTTTGTTTGTGATGTTAAAAACAAGCCCTCCTACTTTAGGCTCCAGTCCATATAACTACTTTTGTCACTCCCCAAATGTATCAGCGTAAATCTTAGTAAATTGTCCGTGTATATTGAAAAATAAAAACTTGTTGATAGATATGTTTATTTGATTGTTGTTACCTCCATATCACACAATGCACAATACTTGACAGTGCACAGCATATTCTTTAATGCCAAAATATTCCCACTCAACTGACTTACTGTGCGTCTTTGACACTAATTGTCTGTAGTGTCAGGTTCTGTCAAGCCTGAGGCCATTGTACAGGTCAAGCGTTTACTCTCCTTTGACCAAAATGAAGTTGAAGCTTTTGTGGTTAAAAAGCTGTGTTCCACTTAATTCTGCATCCGGCAGCGCCAACAGCTGACTGCAGCTGGCTGACTTGAAGCAGTGAATGCTGGTTTGTCCGATTTCAGACGGTGCCTTTCCTAGATCACTGTGACATATCCATCAAAGTACTGAGATAAATTTGAGAACTGCATAGCCAAGGACTCTTTCTCAAGAGCACCTGCAAGGGTTCTAACGATGACAGCTGTTTCATGATTGGCCAGACTCACACAAAAGTTTGGCACATATTTTGTATTTATTCTGACACCTTCAATTTAACCAATGCTCAAATTCAGAACAAACAGTACAATCTAATTAAATATTTGCCATTATTGACAGGCTGTGATAGCCTACTATTGCTGAAGTGTTTTCTTCTGCCTCTTCTGAAAATGTAGTGACTCATTTTAGTTGAGTTCTGTTTGTGTTATCAATCTACAGATTAGGGAGAAAATAGCCCAGTACGTTAAATGTCAAATGTCAGTGCAGTGGTTCGTGCAATTTCTAATACAATTATTATTTTTTAAACAGTACATGATTAACCATGACTGACATCAACGCAGCTAACCACGAGAAGCAGTATGTCTGGAGAAGTTTTCTCTTCCCAACTGCAAGATGTAACTTTCGCCGGTCATTTTATCCAGCCGGAGCAGATGTCGAACGCACCGAAAACATTTCATTTAGTCACATTGTGATATTAGCGTACATGCATTATTCATTCAGGCCTAGAGATAACGTGTTTCAAGGCTGTGATATCTACGCACTGTATTTTTGTGCAACCTTGACTGGGTTGCTCTTGCTAGACCCATATATCAGTAGCCTCGTAGTGATCTTAGTTGTAAAACTAATTTTACAGCCCGAGGGTCAATTGAATCTAGAAGCGAGACTGAGCTGGCTTCTCCTCCTAGCTTCTCCCCCAGGTGGGGAAATGGTGAATTGTACCTGCTACAATAAGTCAGCTTCCTTCTACTCGTACTTTGTAGTCTCTGCATACCCCTGGTATTGTTCCTAAATCCTGCTCCCTTCCGAAGTCTTTTCATGAAACGAAAGGTTTCATTAAGATCTGGTAAGTGCTAACATGGTCCAGTTTTAACCCTCATGCTCTCTTCATATTCTGCAACTCACCCTATCCTAAGGGTCAAAAAGACCCCACCTTCAATGCTGAAATGAAGCAGGTACATTTTTTTTACCATGTACCCTTTTGGGCACTGAAATGTGAAGGCATACTGCACATGAATCAGAAAGATTTAGTTTTGTCAACAATCAAGCACATTCAATCTAAATGTCTCATTGTGGGTATGCATGTGTGCATTAAACATAGTTTCGGGTCATTCTGACCCCCGAAGAGAGCACAAGGGTTAACTGAACCAACCAGACACCCACACCTCGTCCCTCTTCTTTAGACAAAGGTCTCCGTGGATGTTGGTGGTATTGCATTTCCGATTGGGTACCAAACTCATCTGGTCAATTTTTGTCTATAAACTCCAGCCAACACATCCAAAACTATCTCTCCGAATAATTAAGTTTAGCTTGAAAGTTTGAAACCAATACGAAATGGTTTAACTATCACCCCAGTTTTTGCTTAAGTCAAGAAAAGCTGGCTGAAACTGTGTTTGCAGATGCGAACAGAAAAAGAGCTCCTAAGGGAACATTGGCCAATCGCTGATTTACCTGAGCTGAATAAGCACAAAGAGAAAAGGCTTGATACAGATACTTGATTATTCTATGTTTGGCTGCCCTGCTGTAGCCAGTTTCACAAATGGTTGCATACAGGACATTTATTTCTAGAGTTTAAGTTTTTAGGTTTTCACACCTATGGCTGTATGCTTGTTTCAATTCAGTGGATGAGTTGCTTATGTTATTATTCATAACGTCCGGTTAGTGTTCACAATTCACATGGTACTGTTTCAAGAAAACCAACATTTGTAATAAAAATAACGATTACGTTTGTAAAAAAAAAAATTGGACACACAGTTATACTGGTTGTTAATCTATTGGATAGAAAATGTGCAAGGGGATAATCACGTTTTTGGGTTGCTTGTTGGTCTTTTACCCAATATTATATCCATTTCATCAAACCAGGGAATTCATATTTTCCATCCAAGCCGAGGTACTACATTTTCATAAAACATTTATGTATTGCTGCATTTTTCAACTTTCAACTAACATTGGTCCACTGTGCAATTTTGACCCTTATTTCTTTCAGTATCACCAGCTGTAGCTAGGTGCAGGTAGCAAAGAGGAGTTCATTTCACTTATGTACTGAATCGGACTATATTACTTATTGTAATATAATCCTAGACCATGCACGGTACAACAGTGCATTACACAAGCTTGAGGTCAAATACATTATTGAATGTGACATTACGTATATTCAAGTCTTATATTGCTTAAATATGATGCGCTTGTTGAACAGTCTTAGGCTGCATTCACACCGAAGGTGAATGAGGCGTCCAGGGTGTCTGTTTCATGTTAAGTCAATGTAAACGCGCTTGGTGTGAACGCAGCATTACACCACAGCACGATAATTGCCGAGCAACAGCAGAAACACAGGCAGAGCTACGGTAGCTAACAATGCTAAATAACTATTTAGCTGGTCGGGTAAGTATGGCTCGTTAGACTGCTCACCAGAAAATGAAGAGAAACCCACTTGTCTATCAGATTAAGACACGTTCATAGGTACGTAGCAAATATAGCCACAACTTTCCTTGACTTTTACCTACGATACTAATGCTGAAGGCTTGCTGATTCTGCTGTCTGTCTTATCAGAACATCTTATTTGTGTGTCATTGCTAATATATGCTGAGGTTGACAGAGCACCCATGATCGGCGCGCCGTGAAGCCCCACGATCGGCTCCGAATGGTGCAAAGCTGTTCACACCAGACGTGCATTCCTCCACGCCGGTTACCAAGCCTTGCATATAACATTTGTTTTTTCAAATGAAACGCTCACGTGGTACATAAATACGGCATTGGGTATATATAGGAAACGTGTTATTCCAAAAGCCGCCACAACAGCATCTCTGCATTGATCCATCTTCACGTTGTCCTTCTAAGATTGATGCTGAGGGTCATACAACCCCCTGTGCTTTTCAACTTCAAGAATTTATTAGACGTCCATCTCCTTGAATTTCTCCACTGATTTTCAAAATCGATTTGGCGGTGTGCAAAGCATGACAACTCGTTTCATTCTGGCAATAGACATACCGTTCAGAAACAACTGTGGACATGCTACCTCAACAGATCAATACGTTTATTTTCATTCTTTTTTTTCAAGATAACCACATAAAACAGCCGTTCGATATCAATCAATATCGAACGGATATTGATATTCAGTAATTCGATTGTATATACGGTCTCGAAATGATAGCTGCAAAGCGCAAGGCAATCGTGGCAGCGCTTCGCAGCCTGTGTGGCTGCTCTAAATTGATAACATAGGCGCCAAAAGAAAAAAGACAGTGCTTCGCAGCCAGTGTGTTTCTAGCGTTACGGCTAGGCTGCGAAGCGCTAAGATGGTCTCGCGCTGTGCAATGATTGTTTTGCAAAGCAGTTGCAAATTTGTCTGCAGGATGATAAAAAAAACACCGTATCATTTGATATATTTGAATGAAAAACTTACGATTTTATTACCATTAATTGAAATCAACAGTGAACATTTGTAAAGTTCTAGATTGTGTAATTATGTATTATATATGACTTTATAGGCCTATGTACTTACATACCAATATTCACCCTATATAAAACACAATGTTGGTAACAAATGGCTATTTCATGTGGTTATCCTGATAAAAACAAATGAAAATAAACGATTGATCTGTTGAGCTACCATGCCTGAAGTTGTTTCTGAACTGTAGAGAGAAACAAGTTGTCACGTGTAGCATATATGTTATCAATTAATGGGCTAGTGCAGAATAATAGGTTTTGCTCAGGGAGAGAGGAGGCACGAGACAGATTTTTCTTTTAGTTGGTACCTTGTATTTAATACTAGACAACAACAAACATACAAATACAATGAATAAGGACCCCTCTATTTACAATATCTTTACAATAAATGTGAACGTTCATACCATTAATCTGAAGTTCATAGATCAATGTAAAAGAGTAATACACAGCAAAAACAGTTCAACCCACGACTGGGCAACCCAGCTCATACGACCCAGTAAAGAGGTCCAGAGGGGAGTGTCCGTGATGAATGAGTGTGGACGTAAGCAATAGGTCTTAGAGGAGATAGTGCCTGAGGGTTTGTGTTGTCTACTGGAGCCTCCTACCAGCTCGGACAGAGCAGAGTGTTGGGGGTTTCATATAGGAATCTACACAGATGAGTCAAGTTATGGTTGTCCTTCTTTCTTTGGGCTAGAAAAGCTGTCTTGGCTCGCAATAGAAATGAACCTGATAATTTCCGTATTTTGGTATCAAACCCCTCCTTGAACCTCCGCCTTAAAGTGGTGGAGGGGTTTGAGTGCTTGGATGATCCTAGGAGCTAGGTTGTCGGGGGCAATAAGCCCCTGGTAGGGTCTCTCAAGGCAAACTGGTCCTAGGTGACTAGCCAGACTAAGCATGGTTCACCAAACCCCTATGATGCCAAAACCAAGGAGATTGGCTACGTCGCCCGGAGTGGCATTACTGAGGCCCCACCCTGGAGCCAGGCCTGGGGTGGGTGCTCGCAGGCGAGCGCCTGGTGACCGGGTCTTTGCTCATGGGATCTGGCCGGGTATAGCCCGAAAAGGCAACGTGGGATCACCTTCCTGCAGGCCCACCAACCACAGGAAGAACCGTAGGGGGCGGGTGCAGTGTGCTTTAGGCAGCGGTCAGGGGCAGGTGCCTGGACGACCGAGGCCATGCACACGGTCTCTAGCGCTGGGGACATGGAATGTCATATCGCTGGCAGGGAAGGAGCCCGAGCTTGTGCGGGAGGTAGGGCGTTACCGGCTAGACATGGTCGGCCACGCCTACAAGCACAGCCTGGGTTCCGGATCCATTATCCTCGAGAGAGGCTGGACTCTCGTTTCTCTGGTGTTGCTCGCGGGAGAGGCGGCAGGTAAACGAGAGGGTCGCGTCCCTGCACCTTCAAGCCGGGGACAGGTCTCTCATTGTTGTATCAGCCTATGGGCCTAATAACAGTGCAGAGTACCCGGCCTTCTTAAGGTCCCTGGGAGGGGTACTGGACAGTGCACCGACCGGGGACTCCATTGTTCTGCTGGGGGACTTCAACACCCACGTGGGCAACGACAGTGACACCTGGATAGGGGTGATTGGGAAAAACTGTCCCCCCCGACCTGAACCCGAGCGGTGTTTTGCTGTTGGACTTCTGTGCTAGTCACAGTTTGTGCTTAATGAACACTATGTTCGAGCACAAGTACTGAGTGGACCATGTTCTCGGCCTCCATTGTCGATGCGGCAGCCCGGAGCTGCGGTCGTAAGGTCTCTGGTGCCTGTCGCGGTGGCAATCCCCGAACCTGCTGGTGGACACCGGAAGTCAGGGATTCTGTCAAACTGAAAGAACCTATCGAGCCTGGTTGGCTTGTGGGACTCCTGAGACAGTTGACAGGTATTGGCAGGCCAAGCGTGCCGTGGCTCGGATTGTCGCGGAGGCAAAAACTTGGGTCTGGGAGGAATTCGGGGAGAACATGGAGAAGGACTACTGGATGGCCTCTAGGAAATTCTAGCTAATAGTTTGCCGACTCACGGGGGGAGAAGCAGTGCTTCACCAACACCGTGTATGGTGCAAGCGAGGAGCTGCTGACCTTAACTGGGGATGTTATTGAGTGGTGGAGAGAATACTTTGAGGAACTCCTCAATCCTGCCGTCATGTCTTCAGGGGAGGAAGCAGAGGCTGGTGACCCTGAGGCAGACTCATCGCGGTAGTTGAGATCCGTCCTTAGTATCTTAAGTCTCTGGATGTTGAGGGGCTGTCGTGACTGACACATCTCTTCAACATTGGGTGGTGCCTTGGGACAGTGCCGCTGGACTGGCAGACCGGGGTGGTGGTACCCCTTTATAAGAAGGGGGACCGGAGGGTGTGTTCAAACTACAGCCTCCCTGGTAAGGTCTACACCAGGGTACTAGAGAGGAGAATCCAACTTATAGTCGAACCTCAAATTCAGGAGGAGCAGTGTGATTTTCGTCCTGGTAGTGGAACACTGGACCAGCTCTACACACTTCATTGGGTGCTTGAGGGTTCATGGGAGTTTGCCCAACCAGTTAAGATGTGCTTTGTGAACCTGGAGGAGGCATTCGACCGTGTCCCTTGCGGTGTCCTGTGGGGTGTTTGCCGGGAGTACGGAGTCCGGGGCCCTTTGCTCAGGGCCTTCCGGTCCCTGTATGACCGGAGTATAAGCTGTAGGTAGTCAGTTGGACTTGTTCCCGGTGTATGTTGGACTCCGCCAGGGCTGCCCTTTGTCACGGGTTCTGTTCATTGTTTTTATGGACAGAATTTCTAGGCGCAGCCAGGGGCCGGAGGGTGTCTGGTTTGGGGGGCACAAGATCTCATCTCTGCTATTCGTAGATGATGTTGTCCTGATGGCCCCTTCGGACCGGGGCCTACAGCATGCACTATAGTGGTTTGCAGCCGAATGTGAAGCGGCCGGGGTGGGAATAAGCACCTCCAAATCTGAGGCCATGGTTCTCTACAGGATAAAGGTGGGTGGGAAGTCCTTGCTTCAAGTGGAGGAGTTCAAGTATCTCGGGGTCTTGTTCACGAGTGAGGGAAGGATGGAACGTGAGATTGACAGGCGGATCGGTGCAGCAGCTGCAGTGATGCGGTTTCTGTACCGGGCCGTTGTGGTGAAGAAGGAGTGGTGAAGAAGGAGCTGAGCCCGAAGGCAAAGCTCTCAATTTACCGGTCAATCTACATTTCTACTCTCAACTATGGTCATGAATTTTGGGTAATGACCGAAAGGACAAGATCGCGGATACAAGCGGTCGAAATGCGTTTCCTCCGCAGGGTGGCCGGGCGCTCCCTTAGAGATAAGGTGAGGAGCTTGGTCACATGGGAGGAGCTTGGAGTAGAGCCGCTACCCCTCCACGTCGAGAGGAGCCAGCTGAGGTGGCTCGGGCATCTGTTTCGGATGCCTGCTGGACGCCTCCCTCGGGAGGTGTTCTGGGCATGTCCTACCGGGAGGCGGCCCCGTCTCTCGGCTGGCCTGGGAACGCCTCGGGATCTCCCCGGAGGAGCTGGTGGAGGTGTGTGTGGAGAAGGACGTCTAGGCCTCCCTGCTCAGACTGCTGCCCCCGCGACCCGGCCCCGGATAAGCGAAAAAAAATGGATGGATGGCATCAAATGCACAGTTTATTTGCAGTGTTTGGGCAATGGCAGTCAGCTCCAGCAGAAAACACTCGTTTGTCCATCCCTCGCATGTACAGTTTAATTCCGGGTAGCGCTTGATAAAGGCATCTAATTGGTCGACCTTGGTCATGTGACAGAGAGCACCCATAGCATGTAAGTCAAAGAGCAACAGGAGGCAAGAGAATACAGCTAACAGGGTTTGACAACCGTGTTACACACCACACACACGCAGTTTACAAAATAAGAACCCCCAAGTCGACATCGAAAATCAGCGGAGAAATTCAAGGAGACGGACGGCCTCTAATTAATTTTTGAAGTTGATAACCACAGGGAGTTGTTTAAACCCCAGCACCAATTTTACAAGGACAAAGTAAAGGATCAATATTGAGATACTGTTGTGGCGGCTGTTGGAAAAACACTTTTCCTAAGTATAGCCTATGCCATACCATGATTTTGCAGGATGTCAGCGTTAAATGAGGAAAGGAAAGTTCTGAGGTAAAAGGCTTGGTGACTAGTGCGGATACATTTTCATCTGGTGTGAACAGGCTTGTGCCAGTCGTAGCCATTCGTGGCGCTTTGCGGCGATTAGCAACCAGTGTGTTTCTAATATTAGTCTGAGTTAGTGCTTATCAGCTTATCAGATGTTCCGTCAACATTTTTAAGACCGGAAAGCGATGATTTACCACGGACATTCTCATTTTCTTATTCACTCTCAGTTCAATATGTAGCCTACATGTATAGAAAATCAACTTACCGGTAAATACATACGTTGCAACATTTAACCTAATGCATATAACAATGATTTCAGAATGATACAAATCTGCACAGCCTACATTAAACGTATGCAAGACGGTAGTTTGTGATTTCAAATGCTTGGGCACTACGCATATAGGCATATATCTTCCAATCTGAATTATCCCAATTATCTTTGCTACATAATAGTAATAGTTGCATACTATTGCAAACAAACCTAAATTCATACATCTCACTTTCATATTCCCGACACAAAAACCATGTTAAAAGTTTGGCTACTGGATAATTTATAGTTTATTAGGCTTATAAAACAATGTGTCAATATAAAACAAAGGGTCAATTTAATTTACTGTGTTTAGAAGATTAATCAATGAGGTGAAGGTCTATAAAAAAGGACCTCAACCTACACAGCCTAGTGTTCACGCCAATCATGGCTTGTCATTTTATTTTGATGTGGTGGATGAAGGAGCTGCTTAAAGGGAACGGCCTATTTCGAAGTAGTCACATGGCTTGTACATTACTTTTTGCCAGGGTGGATGGATATAATCCATGTTCTACCTCTCGGGTTTAATAATATGATACACGCGCAATTAGTTTGACTACTTTGACCTGACTTGAATTAGTAGGATTACGTGAGCTGAAAATGGCCTTTAAGGAACCAAGTCCCGCTTGACTTGTTAATCTAACTCAAGTCAGGTCTGAGACTTTAATTCCATCTTTTTTGAGCGGCCTTTATGGAACCGGCTTCTGGTGCCCTAGACGGTTATACTCAGTTTCTATTGAGATGTATTAGAGTGCAGAAGGATAAGAGTTTACCGTTACAGGTTGGCAGAGCCTTGTCCCATACAGGCTTCCCATCCATGCCCATCACGCAAGAGATAGTTGCGGGACCCACACAGGTGTATCCAGAGTTACAGTGGTATGTGACTGTGGATCCAAGTTTATAGTCTTGGCCCGTTCTGCTCCCATTCATAATGCTGCCTGGGTCGAAGCATGCCTCTCGGGGCTTCTCTGTAGAGTAAAACACAAACACACACTGGGGTAAGAATATAAACAGTCATTAATAGAGACAGAGAGAGAAAGCAAGTCAGAATGTGAGCTTTAATGAAAGAGAGACAGAGAGAAAGCGAGGAAGTAGACTGCAAGCAGACAGCATCTCAGATCCAAGATACCATATCAGAAAAGCCTAAAGCTGCTGATGGAGAGTTTGGGTGTGATGAAGGGGCTTAAAGAGTGTGGAAGAGAAGAAGGTAGATAGACACTGCTCTTCGGGCAACACACTAACTGGAATGCTCACATAAAAAGCATGTTCATGCACACAAAACGCAGTTACACACAAAAACATAACCACATGCACAGTGGTATGTACACAAACATAAAATCAAAAGAAAGCTCCCTGCCCTTCATCTAACTGCCTACTACTACTTATTTCTTCCCCTCTTCCCCCTCCTTTCATTTTGACATGTTAGCGTAAGAGACTGGAAGAGCAAAGGGAAATTCTGTCGATGAAATTGCTAGAGTGCATCACAATTAAACCTGCAATCACAGCATGGACAGACAAAAAAGAGTATAGCACATGATAATCCATGCCACCGCTCACAACCTGAGGCAAGACACATACACCATCTCTGGGAGAGAGAATTGACCACCAGGAGATAATGTTCTGGCGTGAATTAGTTTAAAAACACATGACATTGGCAAGATGCCAACTCTATGATCAACTGATTACAGAGTAAATTACTGTGGTTGCCGGTGCATAGAGGTAGGAAAACCACAAAAAAGGTCACAATTAATTGATTTGTGTGAGAAAGTGCTTGGATGATGTTTTTCTATTAGATTGAGATAAGAGAAATACAGCTGAGCCCCACCTAGCATAAATATTTGCTGATTAACTATTCTCATTGACTAAAAGTGTCTAATTGTACCAGTCTATTTTCCAGAAGACCCGACTCTGTCTTCACCCAGACCCTCTCCTCACCTCTGAAGTGGATGGCGAAGCCAGACATGCCCAGGGAGGCATCGCTCCTGAAGGCCAAGAACAAACTGCTTCCACTGCTCTCCAGGCGATCTGGCGCATGGTTGCCCTGTAGACTGGCCAGTAGGGCCCCGTTGGAGTCCTCGCCCTCATAGATGTGGAGAAAGTCATAGCTGGGCTCCATGTTGAAGCTACCATACACATACACACAATAAACACAGACATTGCATAACAAGGGGTTCAAAGAATTGCTATAGGTTAGAGCAGAAATAGGTCAGTTTTAGGTGTTTTTACTGTATACATGTTATCTGCAGGTTTAAGACAGTTGGATTTCAGAATCAGAAAGTCACCATGAATGTTTGCACAGACAAGGAAATTACTTTGACAGGAAGGTGCATACATACAAAGCCCAGTGGGAGGCCCACCCATTCACGTTTGTTTAATAAGTGAAGTGACGTATTGTCAAATATGAAGACCCATACTCGAAGTTTACCTCTGCATTTAACTCATCCAAGTGCACAGACAGCAGTGAGCAGTGGGTAACTGCACACACACACACACACACACACACACACACACAGCAGTGGGCAGCTATTGCTCCAGCGCCCGGGAACCAATTGGGGGTTCGGTGCCTTGCTCAAGGGCACCTCAGTCATGGTATTGAAGGCAGAGAGAGTGCTGTTTGTTCACAATCCCCACCTTCAATTCCTGCCGTTGCGAGAATCGAACCAGCAACTTGCAGGTTAAAAGCCCGACTTCCTAACCATTAGGCCACAACTTCCCGTTGTTCGTAAGTTGTTCATTTGTGTAGCACCGATGTAAACCTTAGGATATACAGGTTCTGTAAACCTTACCTTTACTTACAAAAGAATTGCAGTTAGTTAAACGCGTATATTAAATAAATATAAGAGAATAGAGTCATTAAAAGTGCATAGTCATTAAATTCAATTACTTTTCAATTGTTCCAAGTTTAAATGTTGTAGTTCATAGCTGAAAAAATGAAAAATATAAATAAATGGTCATCAGTCATAAATACAGTTTTATAAATATCGTTTTATTCATTATTCATAGGAGCTCTTTTTTGCTCACCCTAGCTGTCAATCGGGGTTACTTGGGTAAATGGTGAGGGGGGGACTTAGCAAGAGGAGAGGAGATGAGTAGTTGCATGTGGGGAGAGTGAGATGAAGACTTGAGAGATAGATACGGAAAATTGTAGACAAGTGTGTTTTAGTAATGTAACAGAAATGCCTTATAAAAAGTCATTTTTACCGGTGGTTGTGTGAAACTAATCAGAGAATTGACTATGTTACTTCTGATCCTGTCCAATATTTTCTGTTAGCTACACAAGAACAGACTGACTAGCGAAGGAGTTAGCTTTTTGCCAGTTCATCCGGTTGACACCTACACAGGACTCCGATCTCGAGCCAGGTCGGGTGGAGCTCGTCAGTTTCCGAGGATCCTTGAGGAGCTATCGTCACGATTCCAGCTACGTTTCAGTAATGAGTGTGATCGTTCACTCTGGGAACTGTAAGTTTATCTTTAATTTTGTTGTTCGAGTTGTTTCTCAAATTGAGGTTAGATGCATATGTGGGATTATGACTCAACGTACCCCAACGACTAGTCTGGTCCATACAGATTCTCTTACATATAATTCCAGAGAGTCTCACTACTGACATCTTGACCTTAGCTAGACTGCAGTCTCTCTTGTGCAATAAGTCTGCATATTACTATCCATTGACAAATGTTGTTTCCGTGAAGGCGGGTATTCTGTTGAAGTTTAAAACTATTAGATCTGCCCAGAGCCACTCTGGATCTGCCACTAACGTTTGGCCATGATGTATGCCTCGTGGCTGGATGTAGCATTTTAGGCTGTAGACAAGTTTGAATGAGCAGAGGAGTGTTTGAAGATGTCTATTTTAAGAATTAAAGGAACTATTGGAAATTGTACATCTATATTTGACACAAATGCAAGTGATAAAGTGTAAAGTCTACTGTCAAAGCTGGGTCTAAACATTACGCTTTGGTCGAACTTGCTTATTTTATACCTTACATAGTCTTTTGAGTTTATGATTTGTTCTCTTTTATTTAGGACATCTACAGTTTTGTAGAAAAGAACAAGTTAGATGAAGGACTGTTTGAAGATGTCGAATTGCTTTCACAATGCATCCATTTCTATAATCCTTAAAATTTAGCTTTGAAAATCCAATAGTTTTAAACTTTAAACACACAGTTTCAGGGTGACTGTCAAAACCATACTGTCATAATCAATACTAACCTTAAATTTAAGATATTAATGTAATGGGTAAATCCTATGTAAAGTTTTAAATTATATCTCTTTAACCTTGTTTGTAGTTACATTTTCCTTCTACATTTTCCAGAAAATAACTGATCAACCTACACAATGCCATTACCAAACCAATGTTTCAGGAAAAAAAGGTTTGCATTTGTATATACAGTGAGGAAAATAAGTATTTGAAAAACCTGCTATTTTGCAAGTTCTTCCACTAAGAAATCATGGAGGGGTCTGAAATTGTCATCGTAGGTGCATGTCCACTGTGAGTGACATAATCTAAAATAAAAATCCGGAAATCACAATGTATGATTTTTTAAACTATTTTTTTGTATGATACAGCATTATTTGATCACCTGAGAAAATCTATATTCATGTTTGGTACAGTAGCCTGTGTTTGCAATTACAGAGGTCAAACATTTCCTGTAGTTTTTCCACCAGGTTTGCACACACTGCAGGAGGGATTTTGGCCCACTCCTCCACACAGATCTTCTCTAGATCAGTCAGATTGCTGGCCTGTCGCTGAGAAACGCGAGCTCTCTCCAAAGATTCTCTATTGGGTTTAGGTCTGGAGACTGGCTAGGCCACGCCAGAACATTGATATGCTTCTTACAGAGCCACTCCTTGGTTATCCTGGCTGTGTGCTTCAATCTTTGTCATGTTGGAAGACCCAGCCTCGACCCATCTTCAATACTCTAACTGAGGGAAGGAGGTTGTTCCCCAAAATCTCGCAATACATGGTCCCAGTCATCCTCTCCTTAATACAGTGCAGTCGCCCTGTCCCATGTGCAGAAAAACACCCCCAAAGCATGATGCTACCACCCCCATGCTTCACAGTAGGGATGGTATTCTCGGGATGGTACTCATCATTCTTCTTCCTCCAAACACGTTTAGTGGAATTATGACCAGAAAGTTCTATTTTGGTCTCATCTGACCACAGGACTCTCTCCCATGCCTCCTTGGCATCATCCAAATGGTCATTGGCAAACTTAAGACGGGCCTGGATATGTGCTTGTTTAAGCATGGGAACCTTCCGTGCCACACATGATTACAAACTATGACGTCTTAATGTATTACCAACAGTAACCTAGGAAAGTGGTCCCAGCTCTTTTCAGGTAATTGACCAGCTCCTCCCATGTAGTTCTGGGCTGATTTCTCAACTTTCTTAGGATCATGGAGACCCCTCGAGGTGAGATCTTGCATGGAGCCTCAGTCCAAGGGAGATTGACGGTCATGTTTAGCATCTTCCATTTTCTAATGATTGCTCCAACAGTGGACCTTTTTCACCAAGCTGCTTGGCAATTTCCCCGTAGCCCTTTCCAGCCTTGTCGAGGTGTACACTTTTATCTCTAGTGTCTTTGGACAGCTCTTTGGTCTTGTCCATGTTAGTAGTTGGATTCTTACTGATTGTATGGGGTGGACAGATGTTCATGGTTCTCGACCGGAAAAAGGTGGCTTGCTTCCTTCGGGTGGGTGTGGAGTCTTTGCCTCAAGTGGAGGAGTTCAAGTATCTCGGGATCTTGTTCAAGAGTGAGGGAAGGACGGAACATGAGATTGACAGGCGGGTTGGTGCAGCGGCTGAAGTGATGCAGTCTCTGTATCGGACCATTGGTGAAGAAGGAGCTGAGCCAAAAGGCAAAGCTCTCGATTTACCGGTCAATCTACGTTCCTACTCTCACCTATGGTCATGAACTTTGGGTAATGACAGAAAGGACAAGATCGCAGATACAAGCAGTTGAAATGAGTTTCCTCCACACTGTGGCCAGGCACTCCCTTTCAGATAGGGTGAGGAGCTTGGAGTAGAGCCGCTGCTCCTCCACGTGGAGAGGAGCCAGCTGAGGTGGCTCGGGCATCTGTTTTAGATGCCTCCTGGACGCCTCCATCGGGAGGTGTTCTAGGCATGTCCCACAGGGAGGCGGCCCCAGGGGAGACCCAGTACACGATGGAGGGACTATGTCTCTCGGCTGGCCTGGGAATGCCTCGGGATCCCCCCGGAGGAGCTGGAGGAGGTGTGTGTGGCGAAGGAAGTCTGGGCCTCCCTACTCAGACTGCTGCCCCCACCACCCGGCCCCGGATAAGCGGAAGAAAATGGATGGATGGATTTTTATATATTATGTCCTTATTGTTGTTTTTGTAAATCAAAGACATCAAGAAAAAGGCATGATGTAGAGATGAGATGCATAGAGTTTCACCTGTGTTTTTTATACGCTACGACATTGTATACCACCAAGGTCTGAAAATATATGAGGATAAGTTCAAAATGGAAATATGATTTTTGATAATCCGACAAAGCCAATTAATGTGACATGTAATGTGACGTATTTAATATTTCAAAATCCCAGACATTTCGGTAACTATTTTCATACAAATTTGTGATAAGTGTTTTGTTTTTTTTTAATTACTGTTTTTTATTACTCTTCGCAAATGGTTTTATTTAGGTGCAAAGCCATTGCTATTGAAGTCAGTCTTGACATAACCTCTGCCTTTGTACTTAATACTCTCTCATAAAGATCAGTGCCAGTGATCTAATGTAATTAGTTTTTTCAACAACAGGATTGTTGTTTAGCAAATATATTCTATGTAGATCCTTACTAATTACTATTTCCAAATATTGAACCTCTTTTAAAGAGGAATATCATAGTAAGACGTTTCCAAATAAAGATGAACCATGAACCCTTACAAAACAGGCAAGTATTGCCTATTGCCTAATTTTTTTGAACATGTAGATGGTATAGAAGATGTGAGGTCTCTGCCTCTCTTGTCAGTCACATTAAAAAAATATCCGTATCGCGCAGTAGTGTGGTAGACATTGCACAGCATGCGTGGCACGCCCAAAATGACTGAAGCAGCGTTTTGTGAATGATTAGACCCAGCTTTGAAAGCTGACTGTATGGATTATCACTAGCCTAAGTGTCAAATATAGATGTACAACTCACTATTGTTGCTTTCATTCTTAAGATATGTCTCCCGGTGGTACCGACCTTCTATGACAAGTAGCCAAAGCAGCAAAAACTATGAACAGTATTTTCATACACTTTCTCAATGTTGATTGCAACCAACATTTGATAGCATTAAGGTGTGAATGTCTACATGCTGTAATGGTTTTTAATTTATTGCAAACTGTCTCTAAGAAAAGGACGTGGACCTGAAAATTCCAGTGCCATATTTTCAGACAGCATTCTTGGCTACATTCAGGCTAATGGAAGCTCCAGATGTGTTCAATTCAATGCTTTTACTACCTGTACTCCAGAATTATATCACAGTTGGTTAGCTTGGCCAAATAAAGACACGTTCTGTTGTCCACTTTAACTTCATGCAGAGTTGCTGACGGCTGCAGACGGCTGACTATAAGCAGTGAATTCTGGTTAGATTTTTTGTCCGACTTGAGACGGCTCTGAGGCTACGTCACTGTGACATCCATCAGTACCATGAGATCGATTCGAGAACAGCCAGCTGTGTAGACGTGCGCAATTTCTCAAAAACAACTGCACAGGTTCTGGTGACGACACAGCTAATTTATGATTGGCCAGACTCACAACCACAACTTTGACGCCTATTCTGTATTTAGTCTGACACATTACATTTTACTGCGCTATACAGACATTTTTCAGACGTGGAAGAATGAGGAGACGACAGACAGAGGACAATTCCACTGACATGAAAGACAGAAACCTCACACCTTCTAAAATTCCACTGGTCATACAAAAACTATATATATAAATATGTGATTGTTCTAATTAATTTAGGACATCCACAGTTGTGTAGACAATAACACATTACAACACATTTACAACACTAGGTACGGCTGACACACCAACTATGTTCCTGCATGAGTTAATCCTCAACAGCTTGCAGAAACATAACGGAGACAACATACCGTACCTTTTGAAAATGAGGGCGATAACAAAGTCAGGGTTGACTTTGATGGTCCAGTCACACTCCTTCCCTGGTGGGTAGGGCTGGGGGTAGTTGGGTGATAGAATTACACCTGAGGGACCTGTCACGTTACCTCCACAGGTAGCTGTCACCCGTCAGGTCGGGGTGGGGGAGAAAAGAGATCACAACATATCATCTTTAAATATTGCAGCAAGGCTCTCCAACATCATAAGTTGCCACAAAATGAGATTCCACTGGATAAAGACCACTGAACAGTGTAGTTTGACAACACAGGCAGCTGTCAACTGGGAGAATGGTGACAGTGACTCAGCGAGGGTTCATTATCACAAAGGCTCATGAGTCTTTCACTATATCTGTACTTCACTGTAACTAGTTTATTATTAGAGCACCAAAACTGTCCATTATGCAGAGAAACACTTTTTGGAACACCTGCCTGCAGGTTAACATTCACGTTGCACAATTTATTTTGTAGACAGTGAATGAATATAGCCAGTGCAGCAAATAATCAAGGACTAAAAGCACACAGTTCTAACAATGTTACTGTACATCTGTCAATCTGTCTGCCTCCCTCCCTTCCTGTTTGTCTACCTGCTGGCCTGACTGTCTCCCACAGTGTTTATTTTAGCATCCCTCACTTTTATGTTATGGGTCAGAATATTGGATGTACCAATGCAGGTGGGGGGATCAGGCTGCCAGTAGAAGCGATTGTTGAGCTGGACACAGGAGATTTTGTCCTGGCCCTGCACCTGGTACCCAGGGTCACACTGGAACAAGATGGTGTCACCAGGCTCTCGGCTGTCACCATAACGACTACCGTTCAGGGGTGTTCCAGGGTCGTTACAGGTTGTTGCAGTGGTAGCTGGAGTCATAAAGGCATGAATCGATATATAAGAATCCAAGCAGTGCATACTGAAATTATACTACATTCTTTATTATCAGGCTTATATTGATGATGGCAAACATGGTGTTATTATTTTAAACTAACAGAATTGCAACCGAGACTTAAATTCAAGCTCTGAAAAGTCATTGATCATGTCATGTAATGTTGCATTTATTTACATATACTTGCCTTAAATATTTTGATGTTGCAAAATGTTGTTTATCGAAACAGTGGTTTGCTTCTGCATGAAACAGTACATAAATGGTCCCAAAGAGCAGACAGACAGACAGACAGACAGACAGACATACAGACAGACAGACAGACAGACAGACAGGCAGGCAGGCAGACAGACAGGCAGGCAGGCAGGCAGAGACACAGACAGACAGAGAGACCGACCGACTGTCAGGCAGGTAGACAGAAACACATGAATATGCTTACTAGAGAATTGTATGGAGAAACCAGACTTGCTGATGAAGTAGTCACTGTCAAACTGCAAGGTGAGGATATTGAAGGTGCTGTGAGTGTCCTCTGGCAGAGCTGAACCACTCCACTCCTTCAGCAGGATACCCCCCTCCGTTGGACCATCCCACACTTTCAGGATGTCATGGCCCACTTCCGTGTCAAACACAATGAAATGGAGACTGAAAGAGTAAACATGTATAGTCTTGTAAGTAAACATTGATGTCAAGCCTGAATCATTTTACACCTGAACATTGTCTAACACCTCAACCACCATCACACATCAACTACTGGCACACTAGGGATGGACTAAAAATAACAAACTGTCTTTATATTGTGTTTTCAATGACAATTAAAGGTCAATTGTAAGGTTGAGATAGCCTACTGTTGGAATTAACAGTTGGTTGAGTTTAATAAAACTCTTTTCAAATCCAAGCTTGCCACATGAAATGTAGATTTTAGTTCTTATAGTTCTCCAGATTTAGACACAGTATGGGTGTTGTACTGCATAATGTGCAGATGACATACCAAGAAGGAGGGATATTAATAGTCAAATGGCTAAAACATCAACCATTTTTTCTGGAAGAAAAACATGGTTCACCATAGCACGCAAGCATGTTCAATGCTGGTTGTGTCTTATCAATATGTATACAGTACATGTTGTTGTATACATGTTGGATGTGCTAAGGTGGATATTTCTCATCTATCTGCATAATTCTATTTTATGCTGTCATTATTTAAACAATATAAATAAGGTATTATGAAGGCATTTACATGGTTTTGTTAAGTATTACACCTGGCCCTAAGGTGTAAAACATACCCAGTGCATCCCCCAAATACAGTAAAATAGGATGACTTGCTCACTTCCGCCCGAATACAAAGACACTCTCCACCAAATGGGAAACAACATTACCTCAAAATGGAAAGGTTATTTACAACACTTTCGTCGCTCATTGCATGTACATAAGAGGAAATAATAAACGGATCGACAAAAGCACAAAATCCAATCATGACTAAGTTATGTGCACCGGGACAATTATTTGGCTTTGGAAGTACTTATGCAAAAGTATAAATTGCGTGGTAAACGTACAAATTAATAGCCAAACATATCCTGGTCCACGTAACTCTGTCATTATCATGAAATGGGTCGTTTTGGCTGGAAGAAAAGAATATATTAGTTGAACTGCATGTTAATTCATGCGAGTCTTGTAATCGCACCACCCTGATAGTACAGATACGTCTTGCCAACGTCTGACTGACATCGAAACGTCTTATTCTACCAATAACGTCTGAGAAGCGTCGGCCCGTGATCGGAGAAGACGAAAAAGAAAAATATCCGAGTTTTGCGCTAAGTATTAATAAAGAGAATAATATATTGCTAGTAGCCTAAGCCTACAACGTGTAAAGTTACTACTAAGTTTGAGTGAACTTTTACTTTAAGCTGAAAGGGACACCGACCCGCTTCACACGGTCAGACATTTTACGAAAATGTAGCTAGCCTATACTCTATACGTATATAGGGCAAAATTAACATATACATGTTATATTAAAGCGTCGTACTGTGATAACTAACTTAGGCCTAGATACTCGTAGGCGAATACATTATGGTTTAACATGTATGCTGTCATATGTATCATGATACACATGTCGGGAACATGTTTCAATTTCGATAGTTCCTGTAACCAAGGGAGTAAAGACAGTCGACTGTGGGCGGCGGGGACCGATGGAAGACGAGGAATTGCAAAACTGTAAAGTTATCGATGATGCTAGACCTTTAATTTAGACCAGTGCCAAATGCAACACACATCTGGAGCCAATTGAAGCATGTCTGTATATTGGAGTTATTTGAAGGGCTTGATGGCATCATCCAGCCTGATATGGTAGCTCAACCGGCACACAATTGACATTCAATGTAGAAATACTGTCTGGCTTTCACTCGCAAGCCATAGTCTAGCGACTGATTTGATTTGCAGATAATTAAAGTAATATATGGTCATGAACTTTGGGTAATGACCGAAAGGAAAAGATCGCGGATACAAGCGGTCGAAATGAGTTTCCTTCGCAGGGTGGCCTGGCGCTCCCTTAGAGATAAGGTGAGGAGCTCGGTTACACGGGAGGAGCTCGAAGTAGAGCCGCTGCTCCTCCACGTCGAGAGGAGCCAGCTGAGGTGGCTCGGGCATCTGTTTCGGATGCCTCCAGGACGCTTCCCTCGGGAGGAGTTGCGGACATGTCCTACCGGGAGGCGGCCCCGGAAAAGACCCAGGACACGCTGGAGGGACTATGTCTCTCGGCTGGCCTGGGAACGCCTCGGGATCCCCCCGGAGGAGCTGGAGGAGGTGTGTGTGGAGAAGGAAGTCTGGGCCTCCCTGCTCAGACTGCTGCCCCCGCGACCCGGCCCCGGATAAGCGGAAGACAATGGATGGATGGATAAAGTAATATAAAAAAGGTTACTACACATTTCAACGTTTGTGTCTGATAAATCTTTCTTTGCAGTTGAGGTTATACAGTATATAATATGTAATATACCCGGTGTGTCTGAGAGAGCGGCAGATGGGACGAACCCAGAATAGACGGCGTTATCTTCTACGGCGGTATTAAGCAGGATGATGAGTACGAACCTATTAATGTTATTCATGATGATATTACGACGGGAGCACCTATTCATACCTACGCATTGCCTCCAAAAATATTGAAACACGCGGGAGGCAATTCAATTTGTTGTGGTTTATATGATAATCTATTAAAAAATCTTGCTAACATTAGGATCGGCAACAGTTTGATTGTCCAGCTTGCTCTATAAGTCGTGAAGGAGTTGGCCAAGGCGAACGCTAGTCTATACTAAGCCGACAATTGTCATCTTCTCCCTTTTTTTGCACTATTTGAACTTTTGTGCCTTATTGATAACCTTCCTGTGTTTAGATTGAACCATGCAAAGGAGATTCTAATCGTCATTAGTGATGTTTTGGGGGATATAGATGTGGAACTGCAATACGATTCAGGGGGATATTTAACTCATCCAGATTTCTACTACAATAACTACTTTGACGATGATAATGATAACAGTAAATTGACTGATTCTCATAATGAACAGAACACTTTGAACCCCTTTGTGTACTTGTGCAGGAACATGGTTAGTGTGTCAGTTGTACATAGCGTTGTAAATGTGTTGTAATTTGCTATTTTGTACAAAAGTGTAGATGTCCTAAATGAAAGAGAACAATCACATACTTGAAAGATTCTATTTAAAGTATAAAAGCAGCGATAAGACATTGTGAAAAGGTGTTAAGTGTACCTCAGCAAAAAGAGTAAGAATATTCATTACACATTTTTAACATCATTTTATGCAAGGATAATTACTGTATATATGTTTTTATTGTCTGTAGATAATACGATAAACTATTTAAATAATATTTACACCAACAGTCCAAGTAGGTGTTCTATGATAGACCTTCAAAGCTGGACCATTACAAACCAGGCAAGTAACTGATTAAATTGCTACAGACCCCCAGTCTTTCATCGTGGAATGCATCCATTGCCATAAGTGCTTACAATTTAGCTAGGGCAGAATGTTTCTGTTAAAACTTGAGAACTTTTGTTGGACCCGTGGAGTTTTAGAAAGTGTGAGGTCTCATGTCAGTGGAATGGTCCCATGTCTCTGTCGTCTCCTCGTTCTTCCACATCTGAAAAAATCTGTATCACGCAGTAGCCTGGTAGTCACTGCACTGCATGGGTGGCAGACCCGAAATGAACAATGCAGCGTTTTGTGAATGATAAGACCCAGCTTCGACAGTTGACTATACATTAACACTGGCCTTAGTATCAAATATAGATTTACAATTGTTCCTTCAATTCTTAAATTCAACATCTTCAAGCACTCTGCTGCTCATACCAACTTGTTCACAGCCTGAGTGGCTACATTACACACACATGACCTCCGTCACGACCAAACATTAGCGATTGGTTATGGTAGATCCAGAGTGGCTCTGAGCAGATCCAATAGTTTTAAACACTACCCGCCTTCAAGTAAGACATTTTTGTGAATGATGATGTCCCGGACTCTCTGTACTGCAGAATTTTGAAGATGAAGTTTTATTTATATAGCGCCTTTCCATACCTTAAGGTCACTTCACATAGTGCTATACGATACAATTGGACATCAACATACACAATGCAAACACATAAGGCCAGATTTAGCCACATTATCCATAATACATATTGAAAATATATGTTTTTAGCTGAGTCTAGAAGGTAGGCAAAGATGATATGTTACGAAGTGTAAGGGGTATGTAATTCCGTAATTTAGGTGCATTAACTCTAAATGATCTACCACCGAGGAATGGACAAAAGACCAAGCTCAGACGATCTGAGGGGCCGGGCAGGAGAGTAGAAATGGAGTAGGTCAGACAGATATGGAGGCGCAAGACCATTTAATGCCTTCAATGTTAGGATTAATATCTTGAAGTGAAT
Source organism: Plecoglossus altivelis (assembly GCA_036571765.1). Taxonomy (NCBI): domain Eukaryota; kingdom Metazoa; phylum Chordata; class Actinopteri; order Osmeriformes; family Plecoglossidae; genus Plecoglossus; species Plecoglossus altivelis. The sequence continues at coordinate 4,709,869 of BROE01000016.1, forward strand.
ACATGATGCCACAGGTTCCACAGTTAAGATCATGCAGTAGAGGAGTAACGTGAGCAGAGCACCTAGTGGAGGTGAGAACTCTTGCCGCTGAGTTTTGAACATACTGCAACCTTGCTAAGAGTGTATTAGTGAGACCAAGAAATAGAGCATTGCAATAATTCAGACGTGATGTGATTAATGCATGAATTAAGATTTCAGCATCAGCTAGAGTGAGAGAAGATCGAAGACGTGCAATATTACAAAGATGGATAAAATAGTCGTTAACGACAAAAGGATTATGAGAGGCAAAAGATAGCGATGAGCCAAATGTAGGACATCTAAAACTGAGGTTTAGGAGTTTGTGATCTGAAAAAGCAAAATCAGTCCCACTAACAAGAGTAATATATAAGCTAGATGTACATATAATATCCAATATATGACCTCTGGAGTGAGTAGCAAAAGGTAGATGTTGAGTTAAACTGAAATCGTCCAGAACAGACATCAAGTCATTGCATTGTACCGTGTGTTTGTGTATATAAAAGTCACCAAGAAAAACATTACAGATGAATAACTGGCACAGACTAGAGTAAGCAACTCCCTAATCTCTGGGAAAAAGCCTAAATGCTGTTTTTGAGGTAGAATAAAATGACAGACATAGCTGTTATGACAGTAATTTTCAATGCAAGATATTCAAAAGATTAAACGTCATGTTAGTCAATCTTAGATATTTTGATACTCTCACAACAAACTACAGCCATCCCTCCACCTCTACAATGGAGACGAGGTTTAAAGAAATAGACGTATGCAGGAGGAGTTAGGAGGTTTAAATTGAAAAAGTCATTGGGCACCTGCCAGGTTTCCATTAAAAGCAGCATGTCTAAACATGTGTCAATGATCATGTCATTTAGCACTGATGCCTTGTCCGTTTAAGAATGAGTGTTTAGTAGCACACACCGTATGTCTGAAGATGCAATATTGCAGTGTCCAAGGATGTAATTGAAGCGTAATGGCCTCAGATTTCCAAAGTTGACTAAACGATTTTCCTTTTGTATTTTACCAGAAGCACGGTTGTTATTACAGATAATCGTAAAAATATTTTGAGACAAGCAGTGATAAGTACGAAGTTTCTTCTGTGAATGGTGTAAGTAGCGGGGTCAGTGTACAATTCCAAGTTGCTCACACCATTAGTGCAATAAGTGCCTGGAGCTAAGTGGGGAGATCCTTTTAATGTTCGAAGTTGGGCAGGGGAAAATTGCAGAGCCATCCCACGAGAAGTCACTTTATTAACGTCATCCAAAAAAAGCACAAAACGACCAAAGAACAAAATCTACAAATGATTACACATCGACATGACCAAAATCCAATGAGACCCACAACAACTACTTATCGGTTTACCTATGTTAGCCAGAACCGTATCGAATCCACAATCCACGGAGGGGAAGGCTCCCCGAAAATACCGAGGATTGGCACCACAAAATGATAAAGAGAGTGTAGACTCACTGTATCAGATGTTGCGAAGGATATTAAAAGGAATGGAGAGGGTCCGCAGCCGATCAGTGTGATAGGATCACGAAAAATGGTAGGTTATTCATCCAAATCTTATTGAGTGAAAGTAGTAGACAAAAAGTAATCCAAATATATGGAATTCCAGTAGAAATATGTCCAGAACGTATCAGTTGATAAATAAACAGACAGGTAACCAGTGCCAAGCGGCTGCACAATCACGCCAGCGTTCTCATACCGGAAGTTGTATATCTTTCCATTAGCATCGAGCATTCATCGTTTTGGCGGTAAAGGTCATGAAACAGTCTGTATTTACAAGGAGCATCATAAAGTAGCCACATCTCAGCAAACACGCCCAGTGAACAAAAACATGAACCCCCTCTACCCCCATCACGAGTGGATCGTAAAAATGGCATCATTCCTGTACCTCATCTCGTCCACTATGATGCCAGGAAGTGACATGCAGTGATAAACGGTCTGACTAAATAACAGCTAATTGGATGACATTGGTTCATCATAAGTGGTTCTTTGAGAGTAAAAAAAAACAACTAAAAAAACAGACAAAATCTTAACAAGAAGCAATCATGACCTTGGGATGAAATCAGAGAAGCATATTTAGTCACAACTAGTCTCTCAACTTCCAAGCAGAACAATTGCTCTTACAGCAGACACGCCTTACAGTGCTTGATACCTCCTGATTCGCTGGAACATCTCCTCTAGCAGAATGAGAGGGTAGAGGGTGAAAGTAGTATTTGTATGGACTGAAGCGTTTGTTGTTTATTCATCCAGTGTTATCAGATATTTCAGATGACCCAGTGCCATTCTTATTCTAAGGAATATTACCTGATGGTCTTTCCAATGTCTGCCTCAATTGTCCATGTGCAGTGTAGGTTGTTGTCATAGGGTATGGGGTAACCAGGGGACAGGATACGCCCTGACACTGCACCAGTGATGTGGCCTCCGCACTCCGCTGTAAACACACAACATTGTCACAATTTCACACCTAATCTTCACAAATATCTCTGGTACTGCTGGTTGTGTAAACGTTCCAGGCATCAAACATATCGGACACATGGGATCAGAAAACAGACATCAAACTAAAATGCAGCTCTTTGGGCTGAGTTTACCTGTATGAACTTCTCCCTTACACACACACACACACACACACACATTTAAACCTCGTGCTCTCGTCGTATTCTGCAGTTCACCCTGTCCTAAGGGTAAAAAAGACCCCACCTTCAATGCTGAAATAAAGAAGGTTTATTGAATTTTTACCCCATACCGTTTTTGGCACTGAAATGGCAGCCATGCTGCACATGAATAAGAAAGATTTAGTTTTGTCTGAGTTCAATCAAGCACATATAATCTAAAAATGTTATTGTGGGTATGTGTGTGTGTGTGTGTGTGTGCATTTCACATAATTTTGGGAAATTCTGACCCCCGAAGAGAGCACAAGGGTTAATCTGCACTGAACTCCATTCCATAGGTACATTCAGCACATTAAGCAGAAATCACTTTGGCGTGATCATCCAGCTACTTAACTTTGTTGCATTAGCAGCATATGAATTTAGTTATTGTGCGTTGTGACGGTACAGCACAGGAAAGGCTGGGATCAGCATGGGTTCAGCCGCCACCCAAATAAAACAACCTGCCAGCACCCTGGACAGATCCTCCAAAGCCACCACCAAAAGTAAACCTGCAAGCACCCTGGTCAGATCCTCCCAAGCCTCGCCTCCTCTATGCATGGCTGGTGAGCAATAATGAGCAGACCCACTTGCGTGGTGTTGGGGCTCGTCAGCCGTGCCATGAAGGGACTGAGACCACTCCCTAAGGAGGGGTTTTTCTTTTTCTGATGGGTTTTGCCTGTGGTGGTGTCTTGCTTAAGACCGCCTTCTCTTAAACAGAGTCCTCTGAAGAGGTCTCCTGCGGTCGCTGAGACCCTGCCACCAAGAGTTCTGATCCTGAATAGCTTTGGATTTGAATGCTGTGGGACTGTTGTCCCCATATTAGATTTGTTTTGATGGACCATAGTTCCCAGATTTCAGTCGTTCCGAAAATTTGTTTTATTTAAGAGCTCTTTTTCCTGCATCACCGTCCTCCTCCTCTGCCACAGCATGTAGATGAATAAAGCTGCTCTGGTGCTTCACTCAATGAAAGAAGAACTACAATTAAAGCCCAGGGCAAAGGCACACATTCTCCACAGTGCCTATCTACTGGACTAATTACTGACTGATGGAAGTAAAGAGATGGTGGAGATGAGGGAAAAAGCAGAAGTGATGGGAGAAAAGAGCAATAAGATTGGGCAGAGGACAAACAGAAACTCTATATGAAACTTTATGAAAAAGTCTTAGTCCCTCTTTTAACCTTTCTCTTTCATCAGAGGTGTCAAGTACACAAGTACAAGTATGCAGTACACAAGTACTTAAGTAAAAATTTGGGGTATCTATAATTTAGTGGAATGATAATCTTTTCAGACAACTTTTTACTTCAACTCCTTACATTTTCACACCATTATCTGTACTTTCTACTCTTTGCATGTTAAAAATAGCCTTGTTATTCCATTTCAGTTTGGCTTATAAAAAAATCAATCCAAATTAATCACACCACCTGGAAAGAGTGAATTTGATTGTGGTTAGATGAGAAGTTTAAAAATATACCATTCTGACACCCTATTGGTTTGTACCTGATCACCCTCACCTGCACATAACCCATAACAGGAGGTTGGTAGCCAGAGGGTTAGGGATAGACAACCATAGAAGGGTGAATGTTACTATGCTTGCCCAGGACCAATTTTGTTGTCCAAGTTTGTTAACTTACATCTGTTGTCTTCACAGATTATAGCAGCTAAGCTTGAATAAACATTTACATTCCAATAAAGGCTAATAATAACATACCTTGGAAGTTTGAATTTATGCACCATTACAATACTTACGGGCAACTAGCAATCATATATTTCGCTCTATGAAATATGTTAATGTGTGTACTGACATATAGTACACATATGGTTCTGTAATGAATTTGCATTGTACGAAAATGCATTCATTTTCAATGGGCATAAATGTGACTGAAACAGATGCATTCCACATTTTTCAACATCAACATTTTAATACAACATTTTACTTATTATGGCCTCAAAAAAGTTTTTTTGAGGGATTTGCGGTTGTCCACTAAAGGCCCTTGCGGTGCAATCTAAGCCTTTGTCCTTAATAGCACTTTTCTCCCTTACATTACTTTTACTTTTATACTTAAAGCAGTTTTGAAACAAATACTTTTACACTTTTACTTGAGTAAAACGCTTGATACTGTAACTTTTACAAAAATCATTTTAAAGCCTAGAATGTATACTGCTACTTGAGTAATGAATGTGAGTATTTGACTCCTCTAATAGACTCTTTGACTTCACACATGGCTGACACAACATTCAGAAACTGGGTTGGCATTACATGAATTAATGTTAAAACCTGTTAGCATACATAGCCATTTGGAGATGTGCTACCATATCCAAAAGTGTTTTTTTTTTAGAAATGGAGGACTTCTTTGTTCATCACTAGCCTCTATTAAGAGAAAAAAACCTTTGCACTGACCTAAACAAGATGGTAGAGGTTTGTCCCAAACCCTGCGCTCCCCAGTCAGACAAGTGAGTGTACTGCTACCATGGAGACTGTAACCAGGATTACAGCTGTAGAGGACAAAGGTGTTGGCAAAGTGGCCATCATCTTGAATCTTGTAGCCATAGCTGGGAGTTCCTGGCTCCTCGCACTTGACCAGGTCAAAACCTGCACGGACAAAGTACCATTAGACTATTAGACTAAACTATCAGAAAATTCACATGCAGATGCAAAGCCAGGGAAGCACACATGTCATACTTGCATTGATATCTTCACTTTATGATATAACCTGCAGAGAGTTTCTATCTAGTCAAAGTAGTCAGTCTTATAGGCAATATATCTAGTTTTCATTTTACACCTTTTCATTTTTATTTTTTATAGTCGCTAAAGTGGAGGATGGTAAAAAGAATATCTGTGCAAGGAAACCTAATTGATAACAGCAGCATATTAACCCCATGTTGTTGCTGGTGATAATTTAGGTCTACATATATTTTATTAGCCCTAGGCATGCTCTGGCACAACAATAACCAAGGTTACAACTACTGCCCTTCCCAAAACTCCCTCTGCCTTTATTAATTTCATACCACTGGATATTAAGATGAGGTTATTCAACCCAAATCAGAAAAAGTTGTGACAGTATGGAAAATACAAATAAAAAAAGAAAGCAGTGATTTCTAAATTTACTTTGACTTGTATTTCACTGCAGACAATGTGAACATAAACATTTCATGTTTTGTCCGGCCAACTTAATTTCATTTGTAAAATGCATCCTTTCCTGTCATTCAGACCTGCAACACATTCCAAAAAAAGTTTGGACAGGAGCAATTTAGGGCTAGTAATCAGGTAATCATTATTGGTTAAATAATGATGTGATTTGAAAAAGGTGATGTCAACAGGTGATTATTATGATTTGGTACGAAAGCAGCATCCAAGAAAGGTTTAGTCCTTTTGGAGCGAAGATGGGCTGAGGATCAGACAGACGTAAACACACATACAGCAATGGGGACGAGTTCAGTAATGATGCTCTTAACACAACCCACTAGTATAAATCGTACTTATTGGTTTTGAAAAATGTGTCAAGGTTGCTAAAACAAAGATACCAGTGTACAGCGAAAGTATAAACTCACTGGTGTAGGAGAGTCTGAAGCCCTTATTAGTCCCTGTGCCATTGCTGTTGAACTCAAGCCACAGGTGATTGGATGTACTATTAATGATCACATTGGACATCTCGCTTCTGGTGAAGTTACCAAGGAGACGAGACGTGCTGTCCTCTCCATCATACACCTGAAGATACAGAGAGGAGACACATGAGACTACAGTTTTTAAATATAAACAATTGATCTGTACATTCCAGGGTGATACTACGGATATGTCAAACTCATGAATGTAGTTATTTATGGAAACAAGCGTGTTACGAAGCCTTGAGGGAAATTAGTTTGTGTAGAATACCAGCCCATATCAGAGGTCACTAAGATTTTGCTTGCTGATAGGTGAGGCATTCGCACACATTGTTTGTGTTGGTGTAGGTGACCCTTATACAGGTTATAGGCTAGATTACAGTGTGTTTATGAAACATACAACAAAGAGGTACAGCACAGTAAACTGTATGCTGCAGAACTTAGTATAGGGTGAAAGATATTTGGTTAGGGTATAGACTTTACAACAGATATGGCTAATTAATGAAAACTATAAGAGGTTGTAAATCACTGTCACAATCCAGTGCTTCCCATTACTATGGCAGCAAACTCCTTACAGCCCTGACTTCAGCAGGGCCCAACTAGAGTGTACAGGTCCATAGATAGATTGTTAGTTGCCTGTCTAACTGTCTGCTGACCTATCTACCTGTCCTCCACCCTGTCTGCCGGCCGGTCGGCCGTCCGTCCATCTGGCTGGACGTCCGTCGGTCAGTACGTCCGTCCCAGACAGTCTGTCTATCTATCTTACTGTCCGCGCTTCAAGTAGACTTACTAAAATGCCCAGAAGTAAAACTAGTTTGTGCACCAGTTGATCGATACTAACTAGCGTAGATACATTTCTAAATGAACCGTAATTTTAAAAAAATTAACTTTTAAATCCTGAAATATACTGTATAATGTTAGATCAATACTAACTACAGAAGTTTGTGTCATGTGTGTCAATACACACTTTTACATTAGAGACATATATATATATAATGCAATGTACATATATTGCATTCATACTAAAGCCAATGAACGCACACACAAACTGGAATATATATTGTACACATCTTTTCACTACGTCTGTTATGCTGAAATAAAGCATCTGCTAAATTAACAACATTTCATAGTATTTCTTTTAACATGAAATATCAGCCCCACTCACCAATGTGGATACATGTAATTAAGCTATAGTACAAATGTATGTCTGTTTCCATATCAATGTAAAGATTCCACAAATTCACGTGGGATTGTATTCTATGAGAAAAGACCTCTCAAAAAGCATTTCCTTGAAAAGACCAAGATGTATATTTCCTTTCCCTGTCAAAATTGAACACATGCCACCGGTATACAGGAGTGTAAGGATCTGACTCTTACCTTAAGAAAGTCTCCATCTTGCAGCAGAAAGTTGCTGGTGGTGATCGTGATGCCCTTACCAGGTTCTGTCTGGACGCGGTAGATACACTCATGGTTGTTGTCATAATAAGAGGGATAGTTGGGGGAAAGAAGAACTCCATCCAATCCAACTGCAGTGGCTCCGCATTCAGCTTGCCAGGAAATGGAGAGCAGGGAGAGGTGAGAAGGCAGTAAAAATGAGACAGTAAGAGAAAGGGGAGGGATGATAATAAGACAGGGAGATAATACATTCTGAAGACATTTCATGGTAATCTGCATTTCAGGGCAGTAAATGTCTTAATTAACTAGAGTACCAGTATTATCTTCTGGAGTGTCAAATTCACTCTCACTGCACTATAGACAGGCTAACAAGTATGAGGGAGTCAGGAAGAATAAAAAGAGAGAAAGAACAAGATAGAAAGAAAACAAGAAAGAGATTGAGAGGCAGCAAGAAAGAGAGAGATCATGGGAACTGGAGAGGTAGAACAAGGAAAGGAGGATACTAGTATTTAGTTTTAAGTCCACAGAAATCCACAGTGCACTTTGATGTAAGCATTTCTGCATGGTGCAGATGTGAATATTTGTTATGTGTATAACATACTGTGTATACATACCCACGCACCTGGGGAGGGCAGCGCTCCAGACCCTGCGTCCACCCCCTAGGCAGGTGATTTTGTGCTCCCCTTCCAAACGGTAACCAAGGAAACAGGAGAATATAAGAGAATCTCCCACCCCAAACTGGAAGCCCATCCTTCGACTATAGGCAGGCACACCAGGGTCCTCACATGGCTCCAGACTGTACTCTGGTAGAGGGCAGGCATACAAACAGGTGAGTGGGGAAGATGTATACATCGCTGTTACTGCAAGGTTCATTAGTGTAGTGTTAGACTTGATAGATTTATTTGAAACAAGGGTATTATCCTAAAATGTATAAAGTTTCATCAAAATTATAGCAGATTCATATATGTATGTACATATACTGTATGTATTTATATATGTTCATATTCACATACACAGTCACACATAGACAAAAAAAGAAACTGTCTTAATATATCTGAGGAATCTATTAGTCAAAAGCTTGACACTCATCATGGCAGAGCAGGCATTCGTTGGCCTACCTGAGAAGGTGATGTTGAAGCCCTCATAGGACATGGAGAAGTCTGAGATAAAACGCAGTTGAGCACTGAAGTTACCATAGAGACCAGCCTTGACAGAGGGGGGTAGGATGGAGCCAGTGAGTCTGGACACTGGTTCTGTAAAGCTTCCATCCTCAGTGATCAAAAGGTAGTCATGGTTCTCCTCCAAATGGAATGTGTGGAATACCATTTGAACACCTGAGGATGACGGAAAGAAAAAAAGAAACTAACAAACGGACTTACTAATAATCTACAGCGCATTTCCAATTGTTACGAACTCTATTAGAAGATTTCTTGACTGACTATCTGACTATCTGTAACTATCTGAGTTACAACTGTTATCATAATGTCATCATGTAGGTTATCACTGATAGTACCTTTTCCATGGGACACCTCTATGGTCCAAGTGCAGTTTAGGGAGTTAGGGTAGAAGTCAGGGAAGCCAGGAGACAGGATGGTTCCTGTTTTACCATAGATGTAGCCTCCACATAATGCTGTATTGAGAAAACATGACTTTTAGAAACTGGCTAGGAGAGAATATATCCTATGTCAGGTTTTCACATCAAATGCTTGATTAATGAGTGTACATATATAAATTTGGAGGATATTTGAAACAAATGACAGAGAAGATTAATACAGATCCTGAAGAGGATGAGTAAAAATCATAATATTTACGATTATGCCAATAGCAATGAATGCAGCACAGAGTAACAGCAACATTAGTTGGACTCCAGCACAGTTTCTGAAACTGGGTCAAAGCCTGAGAAAAGCAACTATGATAAGTGATGGCGTATAGGGGAGAAAAGGGGAGGGAGAAGAGGAGGATGAGTAGGGCACGCGTGCGTGTGTGTGTGTGTGTGGGGGGGGGTCACTGCACTTTGAACAGTTTAGAAACAACGTGGAACAGCTGTTTGATGTGTGACTGGAACAGGTTGTGGTTGGATGACAGATTGTGTTGGACATGTGAGGAAAAGGCCAGGCTTGAGAAGTTACTTCGTTCCATATATAAACTCAACACTAAAGCCTTACAGCATCACCGATCAATCAGTATCTTCTCACAGGGATCCCATACAGAAAAAGTCTAATACAGCACAACAAACATTTTTACCCCATCTCTAGTGGGGTAAATGCGTTTGCTATAAATGCCCATGTTTAAGTATTGTGTATATGTGTTTACTGTGGAGAAGGGTAAGAATGTGGAGGGGGAATGAACAGAGAATCAGAGTGTGCATGTGTATGTATGTGCATTGTGGCCATAGAAAGTGAATTGGTCACAAAGTAATGTAAGGATTGGCATTCTACTGTATATCAGCCCTTAGCCAGCAGGCAAGTGAATAGCTGGTGATTGGACAGACATATGCAGCACATTATCTACATGCCTGGGGAGCACTAGGATAATCTGCCAGGATGACACTCTACATCACATTTCTATTCCTCTGTCTTAATGTCTCTCCCTTCCCTGTATCAGAATTTCACTCTTTAACTCTCCCTCTCTTTTTATAATATCCCTCTCTCACTCCCTTACCCTCTCTCTTTCTCTCTCTCTCAGGTGTTCTGTGGGTAAATAATTCCTGTCAGTTCCCTCATCAACAATAAATGACCTCAGCTCTCCAAAGTGCAGGGGAAAGAGCACAAGAAATGGACCTTTACCCTCCACATCCCACACCCCATCCACCTAACTGGATCAGAAGGCTGCACGTCAGCTATGAGCCAACACGCCCTCTGCTGCCTGTCTGGATGTGAGGGGACTGGATGATCACAATGTATGCTGTGAATAGGAGAAAGGAGACAGGAGGGACAAACTCAAAAATGTGGTCATACCGTCACAGCTTGGAAGAGCGTGATTCCACTGATGGTTTCTCTCACAGATAATTGGCTCGTCGTCACTTAGGGTGTAGCCTAGGTCACAGCTGAAGGACACTCTCGAGCCAATCACAAAACTGTTGCCATGACGTTTCCCGTTCACCGGGATCCCTGGGTCCAAACATGAATCTATTTCCATCATCACACCTATCAGGAGACAGAACTGGGTCAGTACAGCTCCAAGCAAATTGTTACACCACAAACCTATTGTCATATGTAGCAGGATTTCTGTACTATCTCAGAATCTAATCCTGAACATGACCCCTGGTGGTAATAACGTACTTTCGTAGCGTATCTGAAATCCAAGGCTGGCACGGCTGTTGTCGGAGGTAAATAAGAGATACATGTAGTTGGAGGTGCTGATCAGGAAGTGGGGGGCCTGCGTGCCATGATATTCACCAATCAGAGGGGAGGAGTTGGAGGGCCCATCCCTTATCTCCAATGTGTCATAATTGACCTCTGTCTGGAATCTGCTCAAATGCACAAAAACAAATACTCAAAGGTGAGCTATAGATGAAAACGAAGTAGAGATAGCAAGAGAGTGTGAGAGGGGAGAGAGAAATGTATATGGTGGGGAGGTGAGGTTTACCGGTCGAAAGAGATCTTTACAGCATGGTTTTTCCTGGCCTCGATCACCCACTCACAGCTTAGGGAGTCTTTGTAATAGCCAGGCCAGCCAGGAGACAGTAGAACACCTGTAGGAGCTGTTAAGTGGCCTCCACAGGGAGCTGACACGCACACAGATACACAAAGACCTTCTCATCAAGACTTTGCATGTGTGTGCATGCGTGCAAGCATGATTGTGTTCTGTTGCTTACCTTCACAGCGGGGTACAGTAGCGCTCCATACCACGTTGCCATCCTGGATAATACAGGTGATGACCTCAGAGCCCTGTGTCTTGATAAAGCCCTCGTCACAGCTGAAAACCACAGAGCTGCCCAGAAGGAAATGCTCACCAACGCGTTGCCCGTTCACAGGGATGCCAGGGTCGTGGCATTCATTCTGACCAAATGCTGCAGGGAAATACACACAACCACACACAACCTCATTCACGACAGCTCTCTGCATCCCTAAAATGACTGGAGTGTATTGGAGGGTATTTTATATCAATGCAGGATGAAGTGGACTGAAGAGCTACTGCAAAATAGAAAGGAATGAGAGAATACAGTGAAGAGAGAGTGAAGTGAGTGGGCAGATGAGTTAGAAAGAAAAAATAATACCAGGCAGAGAGAGAGAAAGACAGACAGTAAATGTTACCACAGGATATCTGTAGTTGGGGACAGCCAGTACTCAGACCTAATTTCAGCTCAGGCTGTCTACTACATAAATCCATTAACGTCCCACCATTTTCATAACACTGTGGTGGGCCTGTCTATGCCTGTACTAAAAGCCTGGGTGTCTATGCACCTCTGCTGCCGGCTAGAGGCTCAAGTGTAGAGTCAAGAATGGAAAGAGACCCCTGCTCTGCTATTTATTTTTTCTTTAAAACACCAAAAGAAAAGACGGAGAGAGATCTGGTCTGTGTTCTGTTTACCTCCCAGGTGTAAAGCAGCCCTCCAGTTATGTTATATCTTTTATCTCTTGTTTACAGTTTGAAAATGTCTGAAGGCCCACAGAAAACAATTTGCATTAAAATATGCATTTAGATGATAAAACAAAAGTAGAAAATTCCCAGAGGTTTAAAGACTGTTGCATTGAGAGGAAAAGAATCACAATCATTTTTTCATTTATCATATGTTCTTTTCTGAATATTAAGTGGAATCAAGAGAAGACATAATTCAAAAGCCTTTTTGTCAAGAGCAAAAAAAAAAAAATTCCTCATTCACTTCATTCGTTCGTTCATTGCATCTGGTAATAGTTATGTTAGTCTAATAAGAGACTATACTTTACTTGTATATGTGATGTTAAATCCCTTTCCAGTATTGGAGTGGTCCGACTGAAACTCCAGCCTCATGATGTGTCCATTACTGGCAATCTGAGATGGAACGTCTTTACCGGAGAATGTCCCAAAAGTGGTGGTCTCTGTCAACCCGTCATCCTTGACAATCAGGTAGTCAAACTGTGGCTCCAGTTCAAAGTCGCTAAAGAGCAGGTGGATCCTGCTGCCTGGCTCCGAGATGATGAGCCACACACAGTTCATGTTGTTGCCATACTCTTCTGGGTAGTTAGGGGAAAGGATAGTGCCTGACGGGGCCGTGAAGTTGAAGAAGCAGGAAACTGATGGGGATAAAAACATAAACGCACACTTTTTGGTTGTTGTTCAATTACATTCAAATTCCATGTGATCACACACAGACAACCATACGTACAGGCACATCCACAATAAAATCCACAAATTGACACAAATCCACATGGTTTGTTAGACACAACAAATCTGTTTTCCAATTCTTATTTAGCCATGGGTCTTACAGACGCAGGAGGGCTTGTTGCCGGACCATTGGTTGTTCTGCTGGCATGAGATGCTCCTCTCCCCCACCAACTCAAAGGCCGCTTGGCACTCAAACGTCAATGTATCTCCATGGAGAAACCTGACCCCAGTTCTTTTTCCATAAGCAGGCACTCCTGGGTCTCCACAACTCCCGCGTTCTATCTCTGGAACATAGACCACGCACATTGTTACTATGTTTGTCTTAAAGTTACTGGTTGTCAAGCATGGTATACAACTGATCAGTAACCAATAGAATTACCACAAAGCAAGAAGTTCAGCACCTCTGGTGTGTGTTGGTGTGTGTAAGGTGAGACAGCACTGTTTTGCTCCACATGTGGGAACATGTGAACGTGTCAACAAAATCAGATTGACAGGCAAAAGAAAGGGTGAAATAGAAATTAATAAGATGAAAAGAACACATACAGTGGGTACGGAAAGTATTCAGACCCCATTATATTTTTCACTCTTTCTTTCATTGCACCCATTTGTTAAAATAAAACTTCATTTTATTTCTCATTAATGAACACTCAGCACCCCATCTTTACAGAAATTACTGAAATGTAAAAATGTATTTAAAAAACCTGATATCACATGGTCATATGTATTCAGACCCTTTGCTGTGACACTCATATTTAACTCACATGCTGTCCATTTCTTCTGATCTTCTTTAAAATGGTTCTACTCCTTCATTAGAGTCCAGCTGTGTTTAATTAAACTGATTAGACTTGATTAGGAAAGGCACACACCTGTCTATATAAAACCTTACAGCGCATGTCAAAGCAAATGAGAATCATGAGGTTTAAGGAACTGCCCAAGGAGCTCAGAGAGAGAATTGTATGCACAGATCTGGCCAAGGTTAGAAGAGAATTTCTGCTGAATGCAAGGTTCCTGAGAGCACAGTGGCCTCCATAATCCTAAAATGGGAGAAGGTTGGGATGACCAGAACCTTTTCCTAGACCTAGCTGTCAACCGTGAGCATTGTGGTTCACCTTCCAGCAAGATAATAACCCTAAACACAGATTTAAAAAATCATGGAGAGGTCTGAAATTGTTGTCGTAGGTGCATGTCCACTGTGAGAGACATAATCTAAATAAAGAAATCCAGAAATCACAATGTATGATTTTTAAAACTATATTTGTATGATACAGCTGCAAATAAATATTTGAACACCTGTTTATCAGCTAGAATTCTGACCCTCAAAGACCTGTTAGTCTGCCTTTAAATGTCCACCTCCACTCCATTTATTATCCTGCCTTAAATGCACCTGTTTGAGGTTGTTAGCTGCATAAAGACACCTGTTCACCCCATACAATCAGTAAGAATCCAACTAACATGGCCAAGACCAAAGAGCTGTCCAAAGACACTAGAGACAACATTGTACACCTCCACAAGGCTAGAAAGGGCTATGGGGAAATTGCCAAGCAGCTTGGTGAAAAAAGGTCCACTGTTGAGCAATCATTAGAAAATGGAAAAAGCTCAACATGACTGTCAATCTCCCTTGGACTAGGGCCCCATGCAAGATCTCACCTTGTGGGGTCTCGTCGATCCTAAAAAAGGTGAGAAATCAGCCCAGAACTACATGGGAGGAGCTGGTCAATGACCTGAAAAGAGCTGGGACCACAGTTTCTAAGGTTACTGTTGGTAATACACTAAGATGTCATGGTTTGAAATCATGTGTGGCACGGAAGGTTCCCCTGCTTAAACCTTATGTCCAGGCCCGTCTTAAGTTTGCCAATGACCATTTGGATGATGCAGAGGAGGCATGGGAGAGAGTCCTTTGGTCAGGTGAGACCAAAATATAACTTTTTGGTCATAATTCCACTAAACGTGTTTGGAGGAAGAAGAATGATGAGTACCATCCTGAGAACACCATCCCTACTGTGAAGTATGGGGGTGGTAGCATCATGCTTTGGGGGTGTTTTTCTGCACATGGGACAGGGCGACTGCACTGTATTAAGGAGAGGATGACCAGGGCCATGTATTGCAAGATTTTGGGGAACAACCTCCTTCCCTCAGTTAGAGGATTGAAGATGGGCCGAGGCTGGGTCTTCCAACATGACAATGACCTGAACCACACAGCCAGGATAACCAAGGAGTGGCTCTGTAAGAAGCATATCAATGTTCTGGCGTGGCCTAGCCAGTCCCCAGACCTAAACCCAATAGAGAATCTTTGCAGGGAGCTCAAACTCCGTGTTTCTCAGCGACAGGCCAGACATCTGACTGATCTAGAGAAGATCTGTGTGGAGGAGTGGGCCAAAATCTCTCCTGCAGTGTTTGCAAACCTGGTGGAAAAACTACAGGAAACGTTTGACCTCTGTAATTGCAAACACAGACTACTGTACCAAACATTAACATAACTTTTCTCAGGTGTTCAAATACTTATTTGTAGCTGTATCATCCAAATAAATAGTACAAAATGATACATTGTGATTTCTGGATTTTTTAAAATTATGTCTCACAGTGGACATGCACCTACGATGACAATTTCAGACCCCTCCATGTGGGGAAACTTGCAAAATAGCAGGGTGTTCAGATACTTATTTTCCTCACTGTATAACCATGTGATATTTCAATTTTTCTTTAATAAATTTGCAAAACAAAAAAACACATAAAATGAACATAGAAAATTCAAACAATATAAACATTTACAACAGCAATTACAGCTGCAAGAGACAATTACGGAATCCTCTTGAAAACTGAGGACAATAGTCTTGCCTAGAGGTACTACTGTCACCAGCAGCAGCCTGGCTGCAGCAAGTTGAATAGCAAATGGATGTGAAATGATTGTATCAAAGTTGACAATCTCCAAACAGTTAATATAATGTGACCCTATGTTTAACGTCAAGACTTGCTAGTTAACCAGCCATGTCACTGTCTCAAAAACCAAATCGAGATTAAGAAAAAAAGTTTTTGTAGGTCTATGTCGGTAAGTATTCGTACAGTTTGTATAGTTTGTATCCTGTTTAGTTTATGTATAGGAGAAATGTTATATTTATTTTAAATTGTTTGTTGTTAAACTTTACTGTTAAATGTCTGTACTTATGTAGCACCGTGGCTCTGTGAGACACGACATTTCGTTCCACTGTATGCACCCGCATGTAGCGGAATGACAATAAAGCACAACTTGAACTTGAACTTGGATGTCTTGTCAGGCGCTGGTTGAATGAAGTCGCTCTGGCAGATTATCTAGTGAGGTGTACTGGATAGCAAATAGGATGTGAGATATGTGATACTGACATAAAGAAAACTGAAAAGTAAAATTTCCTAACAGTGTAAAAGATGATTGAAGTCAATCATAGTAATTACAATTTCGGTTTAGCTTCTGTAGAAGGTCTGGACCGGCCATATCCGTTTAGGTTTTCTGCATTCAGATATCTGAAGGCCAAATCAGCGAACAGAGGGAGTGGCAAATAACAAGGACATTAATGTAACAAGCTAGTTTGAGTTGAAGTTCTGTAATGACAGGAAAAGATACAAGTGATGCCATTTGTTCGGTTGTGGCAACGGTACCGAATATCAAGAACTGGAGCAAGAACAGTCTTTACTTAGTTTTGATGGTGACCATGATTTTGTGGCCTTCCTACCCACAAGGTTTGGGAAATGTTTGATTTTCCAGCTCGCCTCGTTAGTCGTGAAGGAGTTGGCTGAGGCAAACACTAGCGATGCCAAGACGATTGTCGTAATCGCCTCCCTGCTTTTTGCACTATTTGTCCAGTTATACATGATTGCTAATCTTCCAGTGTTTAGATTGGGCCATTTGAAGGAAATTCTAATTATCATTAGTGATGCATTGGGGGATCTATATGTGGTTCTACAAGATGATTCAAGGGGATATTTAACTTATTCCAAACTATATTGCAATAACTACTTTGACGATGACAATGCTAACAGCAAATTTTGTGATTCTTGTGATGAACAGAAAACCATGAACCACTTTGAGTACTCGTGCAGGAATATGGTTAGTGTGTCAGTTGTATATATTGATGTAAATGTGTAATTTGTTATTTTCCACAAAATTGTAGTTGTCCTGAATAAAAGAGAGCAATCATTTACTTCAAAGACTAAGGTATAAAAGAAGCGATAAAACATCTTAAGGAAGACGTTCTATGAATTATGAATTCAATATTTTCTGAACTAATTTCTTTCTGTATTTATTTAATTCTGTGTTTATATATCTATGTATTTATTTATGTATTTACAAATTCTTGTAGGCTAAATAGGGGGCTGGGGATCAGGGAAGGACCAGTAGAAATGGTAGAAATTTGTATCCAGAGAAGCAAAGCAAAAGATTAAAAATCGGGGCTGGCACTTTTTCAACAAGGTTAGCTAGTCAAAACTCAAATCTCTGCCGCTGTGTTAAAGTCCATCTTCACACTCTGACACCAATCAACCAATGGGAGTAGGATGACACCATGAAAAAATGTGATTGACAGTTTACCTCATTAGCGTATGAGGACAAGGAAATTCAGGAATAAATAAATTAATACAGTTATAAATAAAGACATGAATACAGAGAGAAATGAATGCAAAAATAAATTACAACCCCAAATCAGAAAAGGTTGAGACAGTCTGAATAACAAAAATAAAAAAGTAGTGATTTCTAAATTTACTTTGACTTGTATTTCATTGCAGACATTGTGAACACAACACTGTCATTTAGACCTGCAACTCATTCCCAAAAAACATTGGGACATGAGCAATTTAGGGCTAATAATCAGGTAAATTGGTTAAATAATGATGAGATTTGAAACAGGTGATTGCAATTATGATTTGGTACAAAAGCAGCATCCAAAAAACTTCTTGTCCTTTAGGAGCAAAGATAGGAAGACATTTGCTTATTTCACCTTCAACAGTGCATAACATAACTAAAATATTCAAGGAATGTGGAGGAATTTCAGTGCGTAAAAGACAAGAGTGCAAGCCTAAGCTGAACAACTGTGGTCTCCGATCCCTCAGGCATCACTGCATCAAAAAACATCATTCATCTATAAGCGATATCACCACTTAGGCTCAGGACTACTTTGGAAAACCTTTGTGAAGTACCACAACACGTAGTTACATTCACAAATGCTAGATAAAACTGTACTGTACCAAAAGGAAGCCCTATGTTAACAGATTCCAAGGCACCGTCGACTTCTCTGGGCTCTAAGGTATCTGGGATGGACCATCACACATTCAGGTATTTTTGGGGAGAATTGGACGCTGTGTCCTCTGGACCAAAGAAGAAAAAGATAACTCAGCAACAAGTCCAAAAGCCAGCCAAGATAATGTGTGGTGAGGACCCTGTACTGTTGCCCACTATAAGACATTTTTGCAGCAAGAATGGGCAAAAGTACACCTGAAGCACTTCATAACTTGGTGGCTTCAGTCCCTAAACGTCTTGTAAGTGTTGTGAAAAGGAATGGCAACATTAAAGTCGTTAATGCTTTACTGTTCCAACTTTTTTTGAAAT
The DNA here is from genome assembly GCA_036571765.1 of Plecoglossus altivelis. Lineage (NCBI taxonomy): Eukaryota > Metazoa > Chordata > Actinopteri > Osmeriformes > Plecoglossidae > Plecoglossus > Plecoglossus altivelis. The sequence continues at coordinate 4,728,411 of BROE01000016.1, forward strand.
GTGTGGCAAGCACCAAAATTGGAATTGTTTGTTCTTTTTGAAAGAAAAACTCAAAGATCATGAGGAACACATGAAATAATCAGCGGTTGTATTGTCTGCAATGAAATACATGTCCAGGTAAATTTAGAAATCACTAGTTTCGTTTTATTTGTGTTTACTATACTGTCCAAACTTTTTCTGATTTGGGATGGTAATGCATTACTCGTGTAGGAACATGATTAGTGTGTCAGGTGTACATATTGTTGTAGATATGTTATTTTCTACTAAGCTGTAGATGTCCTAAATGAAAGGGAACAATCACATACTTAAAAGACTATTTTAGGTATAAAAGCTTCTTTTATACCTGAAATAATAAGACATTTTGTGAAAAGGTATTTAGTGTACCTCTGCAAATAGAGTAAAAATATGCATTACACATTCTTTAACATGATTATATGCAAGGATTATTTGTGTATGGATGTTTTTTTTTAATTGTCTGTAAATAAAACGCTAAACTGTTAAAACAACATTTACACCAACATTCCAAGTAGGCATTCTATGATAGAGCTTCAAAGATGGACCATTACAAACCAGGCAAGTAACTGATTAAATTGCACCAGCCCTCCAGTTTTTCGGAATGCATCCATTGCCATAATTTCTTATAAACTTAACTCATGCTTAAAAATATTAAATGCTAAAAGCAACAGTTTGGGTAACCTTATCTGGAAATCTGTGTGTAGCAAAGTTATTCATTCATCTTGTCCAAAATGTGCAGACAAACATTTTCACCCCACTTCAAGTGCATACCAGCCTCCAGTGTTTCAGTCTTCTGAAATGTATCCTGCAATTTTCAAATGTCTGCCACATTTTTTGGCTGTTATTCTCAATCTCCTGCTGCTAATATTGGCCAGTGATTAGGCTACTGCCAGAGTGGTCTTAGACAGCTCATCAAGTTACACTATCAATAGGCCTAGATGCATTATTTATGCTAATGGGTGCATGGTGGCAGCGCAGTTAGAGCTCTTGCCTCTCAATAAGGAGATTGTGGGTTAAATTCTTGGGCCAAATCCAACATCTCAGGATCTCTCTGGGTGGAGTTTGCATGTCCACCCCCTGTTACCGTGAGTTGTCACACTCCACCACACCAGCTTTCTACCACCATCCAAGGACATGCGTGATGTATGTGATAGGTTTTCTTGGAAATTCTTAATGACCCCTAGTGAATGAATTAATGTGAGAGTGAATGGTTGCCAGTGTCTCTATGTTAGCCCTGTGACTTGTTGGCCCCAGTCCAGGGTGTACCCTGCCTATGGCCCGCAGTTCCTGGGATAGGATCCAGTCATCCGTGACCCCCAACGGGAACAAGTGGCACTGCAATCCCTACCAGGAATAAGCAGTAGAAAGTTAATTAATTAATTTTTGGTGTTAAAGCATATTGTTTTTCATTGTCTTCTTACATTCCTATCAAAGTTGATGTTCAGCCTAGTTGTTCATTTGCAAAGTGAAATGTCATATGTTATGTATAGTGATTTATTTGCTGGATTTGACACAGCCACCCTGCTCTTCAACAATGGCGTCCCCATTCATTTCTATGAAGTGCTCAGTGGCAAGTGAGGGAAGCAAGAGTGCATGACGGGCTGCGCCAGACCAAGTACCGACTTGTCTAGTCTTACAGTGACTCGCCTTGGTCCTAGCTCCTGAACTCTTGCATGTTCGCAACTAGCGGGACACGTCCAATTTTGTCACATGTGGTTGTGAGCCTGTGAGCTATGACATTGCAGTCGAGTCAGAAAACCTTCAGAATGGGGTAAATGTCAGATTAAGAATCAGATATATTATGTAAACTTTATGGGAATCAATGCAACTATTGTATAGTATTCCTTTCTCTTGATTTCTTGGCAATACAAGCCTATTCTAGATGTAACATATTATATTTGCCATCATATGACTCACTACTCACTTGTGTTTTTAGTATGACTTCACAAGTAGCCTATTGTATCGAATACATTTTTTACTTGTAACGTAAACTTGAATATTCTGCTCCTTTTTGTTTTTACTCAGCAAAGACAATTAAGCTAAGCAATATGAGCTATATATGTTACTATTATAATGATGATGAGTGTTGCTTTACTATAACTAACTTATATTATTGCCATCATTGTGGTGGTAACAGGGAGGCCCAGACTTCCTTCTCCACACATGCTTCCTCCAGCTCGTTCGCAGGGATCCTTAGGTGTTCCCAGCCCAGCTGAGAGACATTGTCTCTGCAGCGTGTCCTGGGTCACCCCCAGGGCTGCCTCCTGGTTGGACATGCGTCGAACACTTCCCGAGGGAGGTGTCCAGGAGGCATTCAAAATAGATGCCCGAGCCACCTCAGCTGGCTCCTCTTGATATGGAGGAGCAGCTCCTCCAGTGTGACTGAGCTCCTCATCCTATCTCCAAGGGAGAACCCGGCCACTCTGCGGAGGAAACTAATTTCGACCACTTGTATCCGCAACCGCGATCTTGTCCTTTCAATCATTACCCAAAGCTCATGACCATAGGTGAGAGTAGGAACGTAGATTGACCGGTAGATCAAGAGCTTTGCTTTGTGGCTCAGCTCCTTCTTCACCCCAATGGTCCAATGCAGAGACTGCATCACTGCAGCCGCTGCACCGATCCACCAGTCAATCTCACACTCCGTCCTTCCCTCGCTCGTGACCAAGACCACAAGATACTTGAACTCCTCCACTTAAGGCAAGGACTCTCCACCCACCCGGGGGGTATGGAGAGTCAGGAATCATGGCCTCGGATTTTGAGGTGCCGATTCTCATCCCAGCTGCGTCACATGCAGCTGCAAACTGCTTCAGCGCACGCTGCAAGTCCCGGTCCGATGAAGCCATCAGGAAAACATCATCTGCAAATAGCAGAGATAAGATGCTGTACTCCCTGTACCAGACACACTCTGGTTCCTGGCTGTGCCTAGAAATTCTGTCCATAAAACAATGAACAGAACCGCTGGCAAAGGGCAGCTCTGGCAAAGTCCCACATGCTCTGGGAGCAGGTCTGACAGGCAGTATGAACACAGCTTTTGCCGCTGCGAGCACCCGTGCCACGGCATGCTCGGCCTGCCTATACCTGTCAACTGTCTCAGGAGTCCCACAAGCCAATCGGGCTCAATAGGACTCCTTCAGTTTGACAACATTCTTTACTTCTGGTTTCCACCACCGGGTTTGGAAATTGCCGCCGCGATTAGCACCAGAGACCTTACAACCACAGCTCCGGGATGCTGCATCGACAATGGAGGCTGAGAACGTGGTCCACTCAGACCCAATGTCCCCAGTCCTCCCCGGGATCTGTGAGAAGCTCTCCCGGAGGTGCAAGTTGAAAACCCTGCTTGCTGACAAAGGGATCCGCCAGATATTCCCAACAGACCCTTAAGATATTCTTGGGCCTGCCAAGTCTGTCCGGCTTCCTCCCTCACCAGCAGATGTAGCTCATGACAAGGTGGTGATCGGTTGACAGCTCCGCCCCTCTCTTTACCCGATTCTCCGAGACACGTGGCTGCAGGTCGGAGGAAACGACAACAAAGTCAATCATCGACCTTCGGCCAAGGGTGTCCTGGTGCTACGTGCACTGATGGACGCCCTTATGCTCAAACATGGTGTTTGTTATGGACAAACTGTGACTGGCACAGAAGTCCGCCCGGATTCAGATCGGGGGGATGGAGGGGCGTTCTTACCAATCACTCCTCTCCAGGCGTCACTGTCGTCCCCCAGCAGAACAATGGAGTCCCCGGTCGGTGCACTGTCCAGTACCTCTCCCGGGGACTCCAAGAAGGCCGGGTTCTCTGCACTCTCATTCGGCTCATATGCCGATACAACAGAGACCTGTCCCCGGCTTGAAGGCGCAGGCACTCGTTTACTGGGGTAAACGTCAACACGTGGTGGCTGAGCCTTAGGCTATAGGCAAGCCCACACCAGCTGGCTGCTTCTCCCCATTATCAGATGGAATTTATTCATCTTCGTCTTTGCTTCAAAGGAATATATCAACAATCTATGATGACGCCTTAACATGCCATGATATCATTAATTATATGAGGCTGCAATTACCTTTGTCAAGCCATGAACATAATAACATTCATTAAATAATGGAAAAAAAAACACAATAAACAACTGTCATGTATGTCTGCAAGTATTTGCAAAAGCTACAGTAGGGTAGACAACACTAAAATGTCAAACCCTTCCTTCGTGGTCTCATTCAGATCCTGGCTACTCAGCGATCGGGTAATCCTAGAAACACACAGGCTGCAAAGCGCCTCGATCCGCTCCGAATTGCGCAAGGCTGTTCACACCAGACGCGCATTCCTACGCGCCGGTTACCAAGCCTTTCACCTAACTTTCATTTTTCAAATGTATCACTGACGTGGTACATAAACACTGTACATAAACATGGCATAAGGTATATATAGGAAATGTGTTATCCCAACCAACAACAGCATCCCAGCATTTATCCTTCTTTACGTTGTCATTGTAAAATTAATGCTGAGGGTCATACAACTCCCTGTACTTTTCAACTTCGAGAATTAATTAGACGTCCATCTGCTTGAATTTCTCCGCTGATTTTCAAAATCGACTTGTGGGTGTGCAACGCGTGAAAACTCGTTTCTTTCTGCCAATACACATGCCGTTTAGGAACAACTGCGGATATGCTAGCACAACAGATTAATAGGTTTGTTTTCATTCTTTTCACAGTATGGTTGACAACATATTACAACGCTTTTAGAAAATCATATTATTGTCACAGTATCACAATGGCCAATATAAGAGGTGTTCTGTTTTAAAGACAAAGCGGCTGGGAGCCACTACAGAAGGGTTAAAGAGCCGGCTCCAAAGCCACTGGTTGGGGATGAATAAATAAATGGCTAGACAACTGGTTGATATGTTGAGTTCGCTCCCGGAGTGTCTGTTAGAACACAACTAACTCTCGATAACCGTTTTCCTAGCGTTGGCTTTTTTTGTGGTGGTGCTGAAACAACACATAATGACAATGAATATCATATGTCCGGAGGACACAGCATTAAAAAAATATATACCAAAAGCTATCATAATTTTACAAATATTATAAGGTCTATTAACATTATATTAATCAAATCCGACCACTGTCGAAAACGAAACTAAACATTCACAACGCAGCACGCACAATACTCGGATCCCTACATTCTATCGTTTACAAACTTAACGGAACCAAATAGTGACAAACAAACTGAGGCCAAGAACAACAGCCAAACAATGTAAAGATCGCTCACTTCGAGTAAAACAGAAACTCTCGTGCAGTATTCATAAATGACCAACTGTCATCTAATAACTGTAACGGTAAAAGTCTGTTGTCAGGCGTACTCGGCCTTAGTTGTAGTCTTAATGGCTGATCCCACCAGCCTTTCTTACTGCAGCCTACATTTTACAGTTGCCTCTGTGTGAGGCAGATAGAAAGCACAAGGTCGAAGGGGAAGCAAATAACAATGGACCGGCAACCCTAAGAGTCTTGAGGCCCTGCGGAAGGTTTTAATGATTAGGCCATTGTTTTCAAAATATTAATATTTCTGACCATTGTCTTCGTTTTTAGTCGTTCTCTATTTACTTTATGTAAAATATTCAGAAGGACGTTCTGGGAGGATTACTTCTGTAAACTGTAGAGCACTAGACGAGATTTGGGATTTCATAAACTTTCCAAAAATCCAATGATTTGACAATTGCCTGTGTTTATCCTTTATTACCTGACGTGGTTTAACTGCTCGCAGTGTGTAGAGATGTATAACAATGTATTGTAGAC